>OX453293.1:9145575-10345575 GCA_949710015.1 Crataerina pallida
AATCAACAGAACAATATTCTGTAAAGTCGACCGAATTTATATGCAGTAAAATGTCTTAATCTGCGAATGACTACATATGCAAGCATGTGTATGTTGTGTACCAAATATTTATACACACGTAAGTAAATTGTATTGTGTACATAAATATATGCCAATCATTAAACTAAAGAAATTCCGTCATGGTATCCAAGAGAACCATAAAAATTTAATTCATTCATACTTTGATGATTAAGCTAATAATTTGTTCGCTTGCGTTTACCATCTCTCTTTCTTTTTCTTTCAAATTGAATGAAGGCAGTGTACAAGATTGTTGCATTTTGAAGAGGCTTTCAAGGTGATCTAGCTTTCTCTGAACACTCGTAAAAATTGGCGGATCTGTTTTAAATGCTGATGACAGCTGAATTAAGAAAGATTTTTTGTAAATTGTAAGCGTGTTTCTCATCAGATTTCTTTCTTTCTAACCTTTGCAGTTTTAATTTTGCAATTGTGACAAAAAATGGTCAATGATGGGCATGGCCTTCATTCTTACTTAGCGAAACGATCCAAGAATGGCAAAACTCGGCGCAATATCTCTAGGCGTCATAACAACACGGAGGAGGAATAGGCAAACGCCTATTCATTCAATAATTGTTTCGGGCTTATGCTTTACTTATTTGTCTCTCCCTTGCTGATTCCTTTGCATATATTTTTTAAATTTTTTTTCCTTTCTTGTACATATTTTTGCTCCTGATGGTCTCATTTGCTCTAATTTGCAGTCATTCCATGATATGTGATATGTCGTCTATTCTGCACGGTGTTATGTAGACTGTTTATTCTGTGTTCGTTAAAGTGCACACACTTAAAAAAATTGAATTATTGAACTGAAATTTGCATTCAGACATTGTTGGTCGTATAAATAGATTCTTATTTAAAGTAACTAAAGGTGGTTGACCGTTACGGATGACATAAATAAAGTTACAAAATCCTTTCGACAACGCTATTGAAAAACATCCGCGCCCAAATTTCTCAACAAATTTCCTTCCTCTACACCTTGATGTGATGAACATACTTTATAATTACAAATCCGTTACATACGCCTCATGTAATGGAAATATATGGAGGGTATCAAAAATTCGACTTAGTTTTTTTTTTAATTTGTTTTTACATTTGCATAGTTTTAATACGTAGACGTCGGCGTATGTTGAAAATTGCCAACGATGCCAATTCTTGTCACCTTATGTGTCTCACATGTTCTTCCGTTCCGTATCAGAAGTGGTCTTTACTTTATTTTTATTGTATTTTATAATTTTTCTTTTATAGAAAAATATGCCTAAATTGCATTTAATTAATGTGGTGGGAAAATAATATTTTTGTGCGCTTAATGCTTTATATGAAAAATCATTAAAAAATTGAATTTTTTTGTGGAACATTGATGAGATAGTTATGTAAAGTTATCGAACCTTTCTATACATTCATTCATTGTTGAAAACGGTTTGTTTGTTTTTGTCTTTCTTGGGCTTCACTTTCCTTATTCGATTTTGTTGTCTGTGTAATTAGAGTTTTATGCAAACTATGTTAATTATACATTTGAATTTAGTGACTATTTTTATCTTTATATGCATTATTCAAAGGAAAGAGAAAGAATTTCAGCTGAAGGGGTCAATCGTTTATACACATGTGGACGAACGATAATCGAAATTTATACAATTCCAATGGACTGTCAATCGGCATAAATTAACTGCTCAATGCCGAAGTGTAAATTTCAAATACAAATGTATTTTATTAACATAATTTTCTTCGATCACAACAATAACAACAACAATTGGTATTTTTACACTCATAAAGGCAAGACCTTAAACTCATTCAATATTCGAAAAGTTCAAAATGGAGCAATACAAATGTTGACTCGAGCTTACCATTAATTTCTTTTTTAATGCATAATAAAAATCACAGTTAGCACCACTTTAACACTATACTTGTGTAGGAAAAATGAAATGGGTAAAATCGATTAAAAACCACGCCCACATTCTTCAAAAATTGGTCTATTAACCATAAAATTTAATCGAGAACGTTGAAATTCGGTGGACTTATTAATAATTAGGAAAATCCGTTTAATGCCACTCCCACAATCGACAAAAATCTATCCATTTATCACAACAATTTACGTATAAAATTTAAATTTGGCACTACTACTAGGCTTTTAAAGATAGATAGGATCGGATAACAGACACGCCCAAAATTTCAAAAAATCTTATTTGGCATGTAATTCAATTTTTATTACGCACTATTTGAAGGTTTCATCAAATAGAGTTAAGGTGCTAGTTCCGCCCACGGTTTCTATATATATGCGAAGATTTAACCTAATCCAAGGTTGTAAAGGTTACACATTAAATCCCCCTCTTTGACTCTTTAATTTCGAATTATGTCACATATATAGTGGGAATGAAAACATTTTGAGTGCAAGAGACCCTAAAAAGAATATATATATTTGATCAACTGAATCTATCTATCGTATGTCTGTTGTTCCCATTTTCATGGTCATTTTTGCAGATCGCTATTTAAAATGTGCAAAATTGCTCAAAAGCCACGCCCACAATCGACACAACTTCTTAACTAATTGCAATGATATTATGCAGAGAGGTACTGTATACCTTACAGAATATTTTGGTCTAAATGAAACATTTAACGTCCATTAAATGACGTGTGGTCGCATTTATTAATATATGAGAAGAAAGATAATGTACGGAATTGCTCCCATATTTTTGAACAATCCAAATAAAATGTGTCTCATCTAGAAGACAATTGTAGGCTATATTTTTATATAAGATATTTGGATGAGAAAATACATCTACATTTCGTGACCAATTTAGATGACATTCTTCAAGAAAGATTTGACCCTGGTATAGAATTTATTTTGAAGGTTGATATTAAATATGTCTGACCTCGCGCAAAACCGGGAACGAGTTTCGGAGTAGATTTGTAGATTTGTAGATTAGATAAGATGGAAGGGATTTTAGGATAATTTTAAGATAACAAAACTAGTCTTAGCAGATTTAAAGTTAGAAAGGTGATCAAAAAACCTCCTTGATTTGTTACACATGAATTCAAAATTAATTATGGGTTAAATTATCACTCGTTATAAAATTAAAGAAGAACTTGTGATAAATTTACTTTTGTTTCCGTTTTAGGTAACGTTCTATTATAGAAATATTTCAATAATGTTACGACGTTTTTACTCAACACTTAGTGATTTTACATTTACAGTTTTTTTTTTCAAATAAAATTCAACATAAAAATGAACAGACATTAAAATAAAATCTATTCTCAATCAACACATGGGGAGTTTTATCAGTACCTTTAAATCTTTAGAAGCCATTATTAAGCAATACATTCCTGTAGCGTTTATATGTAAATCGTTTTTAAAATACATAAAAAAATATAAATGAAAATGTAGAAAAATAGTCTTCATTAACAATTCTAATGAGCTGTTAAATGCTTCATTTTCTTTAACTTTGGAATTGTATTGTATTAGGCATCGATCTGAGCATAAATAAGAATTTTAAAATATAAACTGATTGGAAATTTGAAAAGACGAAAGCAATAAATAAAGTGCCGTTATTGTAAAATGAAAATTCTTGGAATAGAGTTTAAGAATAGCTTATTGGAAGTAAAATTTCTCGGTTAGAAAGATTTACCATAACTAATAAGGAAATGTATTAATGAAATCAATACCTCGTGGTATAATTGGTATTTCAAGGAAAAATCATTTTATACACTCCACTTTAGTAAAAGGTATACTAAGTTTGTCATTCCATTTGCAACTTTCAGAAGGAAGCGTCAGAGACTCTACAAAGTATATTAATGATTATTGATAAGCATCAAAAACTGAGTCGATCTAGACAGGTGTGCCTGCGTGTATGTCTGTTGTTTGTATTCTCAGAGTCGTAAGTTTTGAGATATTGAGCTAAATTTTTGTACTCTTGTACCTTTAGTTTTTTATGCAGATTGCTATTTAAAATGGGCAAAATCGGACTAAATTCATGCCCACAATTGACAAAAATCTATATATCTGCCGTAAAAATTGAGCTACGAAGTTGAAATTCGGTCCAAATATTTATAATTATCGTATCCATCGATGTGTCAAAAATGGGAATGGTCGGATAACCGACACGTCTGTGATTTATAAAAAAACATACGCTTGACTTAAACTCGACTTGCAAGCTGACATGTACTACATACACTCTTATAGGGCATGCTTATGTACCTTCCTTCCGTATTTAAAATTTGGTCTAAGCCAAATTTAGTTTTCTTACTTGTTAACAGTTAACTTTATGTACAATTACATCAAAACCAATTTGACGGCAATTATCAGTTAATGTGATCAACAATTCAGTAAAAACTAAACTAAAACCTTTTCAAATTTTCTCTACAGTTCAATTGAAAATGCGATGAAAGCAAAATCAATGAAAGAATGATTTATTGATATGTTTTTGCCCAACTTTTAAACTAATATGTGTTTTAGTTGACAACCGTTTGAGAGGTATAAGATATTAATGTACTACTGTTAATATATAAGTACAGTCAAATACATCAGTTACTCTGTAGATTGTCTTCCATTTGGACATGTGCATACGAGTTCGTATCTATATGAACAATATCAGTTTAAGGTCTGTTATGTGTATGGTTAGCGATACGTTGTTTGAATATGAATGTCATCGTGTAACTATGGATAGTAATAATAATAATAATAATAACAACAACAATATGTACAATAGTCACCATCAACCACACATACGTGCTGTTGATGATTATTTATTTATTTTGTAATAATGACTCTAAAAGGGTAAGCAATGCAATACTTCATAAAGTACAAACATACCCATACAAATGGCAAATAAATAATAGCAAGAGCTCAAGTATAAATGAGTATAAATAAACAGAAAAATAACATAAACTAACATCGTATAATAACATGCATTCACGAACTATGCTTGGCTTGGCTGGCTAGTTGGTTGACTGACTAACTGACTAACGGACTGACGGACTGGCTGGCTGGTTAGCCAGTGAAATTTTATATGTAGATAAACATGTATGCATTTAATATATATGTATATATATATATATATATATGTGCATAATGAACATTCCTTAATTGAAATACTACAACCAGTCGTCGCCAGGTAACTTGACTTAATTTTATATGGTAACAAGAGTCCATGTACGTCGGGCAAGGTTAAAGACAAGGTCCTCATTTTCTACACAATGGTTTAAAAGTTTTTTTAAGAAAACAATCGAGATGATATGTAAGTAAAGCAACTAAAATTTACTTTAGGTTAAATCTCGAATACCCACAATAAATGAGCCAAGGCTCTCCAAGGAACTTGGAAACAATGGGTGTGGCAAGTACCTGATTACACCCTCTAAAGTTTATGTACAACATATGAACTAACAAATCGAACTGTGCTTGGCGCACAAGGTTTATTGTACTTTGTAGGCGTGCCATTAACTGAACTTGGCTTTTGGTGGCTTTTTCAAAAGAGGACTAATTATATATTCATGTACTAAATTTTTACATTTTGCAGCGGTTTTTTAGTTGTGGGCGGGACAAGTCAACAAGTTTGATCAGACATAGCTAGATTGCTTCAAATTTTGTTTTGACAAACTTAGTATACTCTTGTCAAATTTCAAATCATATCCTTGCATGTAAACCTTAAAAAAATTTAACTTTTTCGCTCAATTTCTGTTGTACCATGAGCGTGTCATTTTATAAATTTTACTTTCATTACGATACCAGCCAAGGATTAGCATTTACTAGCGGAACGATTTTCTTTTACAACCGCATTCGATTCTATTTCAAAACATATAATCTTCGTTATAGAAGCCTCCTTCTACGTATTGCAAAAGTTTCGAACAACATTGTAGATTATATAATAATATTTTTATTACGAAGCATTTTCACTAATCTTGTTTTAATTTACTTTTTCTATAAATTATTATAATATAGATATTAGTACGAGAATGATAACCTTTGCGACTCTTGTCACATTCACAATGACTACCAAGACAAAAAGTAAAATAGCTATATGCGGCTGAGACCAAATCTTAAATACTCACCACCCTCGATTCACCAAAACTTGCCGAGGAGTATATATATCAGTACTTTATAAAATGGAAAATTTACTTTAAAAATTGCACCTTGCTCAGTTATTGGTGCCTCATTTCAGTAGCAACTAACGCATAAACTGAATCAACATTTCTGCCAAGTCTGGAATCGATATTTCCAATTTTTCGAGCAGGATAGTGATTATCACGAATCACACAGACCGGAAAGACGGACAGATGCCCATTGTTAGATTGACTCAGCACTGCATGCTGATTCAGAATATACGTACTTTTGGGCGTTACAAACGTTTCGACAAAGTGATGTAACCGCTATATACAATGATGATGAGTATACTAATAAATAATTCACCCCACAAAAGCAAACCATAACAGAGAAACGAAAGAAATTGAAAATGAAAAAACCACAAAATTGATAAGCGTCGAAACTGTCATTTAATCTAAAACAATTATTTAAAAATATATTTGAAAAATAATATTAAAAAACACCATGTTTTTAATGTTGTGAACTTTGACTCGAATATTATTTTAAACCGCAGCAGTTTTGTGAGAGCCGGGTGATAAGCAATATAAATACATTGAATCAATTTTCGTTTGTTGAAGTGCATGTGTGTTGCGTACAGTTACAAGTAAGCAACATACAAATTATGGCATTTTTTAATGATTTTAAAATACACTGAAAAACCTTTACCACACACACCAGTTATCAGTTGCTAAGGAACCAACAACTGTTGTTTTTGGTTCCATTTACTCATGATTTCTTTCTTTCATTCTAGTTTGACGTTTTTTTATACGTATTAATATTTTTATTTTTATTTTTATATTTTCTTAATATTCCTCAAGTGTGTTATCTGTAAATTGTGAAACTATTTTTACAGCTTATAATATAATATGAGTGTGTACTTATTATATAAATTTTAAATTCTAGAGGTTATCAGTATCAGTTGTCGTGACTGAATGGTGTCTAAAAGATTTCTAGATGGTCTAAGGTTACTCTCTCTCACTCTCTCTGGTATGAAAACGAACAATAGCTCCTAGCAACCTACAAGATATGTAGACAAAGAAGGTTCAAAGTTAGAAGATAACTAATAACTAAAAAAATTAAAAAGTAAATTTTTCTATGCCCACCTCCTTAAAAGTTTTTCACTTCTTTACACCGATTGTAGGCGTGGCAAGTATCTGATTTCGCTTTCTTGTATGTATATCGTATCAATTAAAGAGTATACTCCCTCAAAGAGTATAGGTTTTTTGTGAGTTGTGGGAGTGTCTTATTTGACCACGACATTTAACTTTAACTTATCAATGGCTAAATTAATTATAAGTATTTATATCAAATTTCAATGTCATAGCTACACTGATGTGGCTGATAGAAAAAATTCACTCGATCTTGGGCCCCATTTAACTCCAATAAGCTCTCGTTACCACACGGTAACCAAATTTAAATGAGAGAATCTGGGGTTAAGTAAGTAGAAACCATAATGCAGAAAAAACGAAAAAGAGAAAACAAGTAAGAAAATTAAATTTGGCTTAAGCCAAATCTTAAATACCCTCCGCACCTACAATAGTGAGCATGGCAGGTATTTTAATGACGCCCTCTAACAGTGTATGTAGGACGCATCAGCTTGCAAGTCCAGTTTTACGCTGAGTATGGTTTTTGGTAAACTGTGGGCGCATTTGTTATTCGACTGCGCCCATTTTTGGTACATCTATTAATAGGATAATTATAAATTTTCGTAAGATAGTTCAAGTTCATAAATGAATATTTGTGGCGGATAAATAGATTTTTGTCGATTTAGAGCGTGTCTTTGGCACATTGCTGAATGCCATTTTTATAAACATACGTACCAAATTTCAACTTGACAGCTTAATTTTTGTGACTGACAAATAGATTTTTATTGATTGGGGGCGTGACTTGTGACCGATTCATGTCTAGATCGACACAGTTTTTGATGCTGATCAATAATACAAATTCTTTGTAGGGTATCTGATGCTTCCTTCTGGGTTTTGCAATTGGAATGACAAACTTAGTATACCCACTATCTTATATGAAGGGTACAAAAACATAAATTTAATTTAGTCCAAATCTTAAATTCTTTCCTTATCTATATGAGAACAATGAGTGTGACGAGTATTTGTTTATGTACAGCTTGTCCACTAAAAAGATGAATTCTTTGCAAAGTAAAGTTTATTTTTGAAAATTGTGAAAATTTACAGGCAGACAGACATGACTAGATCGACTCAATTGCTGCGTTGCTGAAGACGCAGCAAACGTCATTGGAGCATCCTAGCAGACGAAATGGAGTGTATTTTTATCAGGACGGCCAACTCCTCTCAACCTGCGAAGTTTATAAAAAAGGAGGAACGACAAGTTTCCCTAAAACACTGGCAGAATAGATGGGATGGGTGGACTTACAAATTGATCCCATGTATCGATACATAGATCAAAAGAGACCTCGGCGATGGAGTATATAAGATCGGAAGATTTACGTCTCCTCTTTTGACAATTCCGCAAGAGGGGATGGAAGCGGAGGGGGTGAGTTTTTAGTACGTAGGTAGTGTTCACAGGTGCTTTTGTCGCATAGTCGGGATCCTGTGCTGGGCATTCTCGTGCGTACTAAATCGTACATGCTGACATCGGACACATCAGTTCAAGATTTCTCATCCCTCATAAAAAAAAAGATCGACTCAGTATTCGACATTGATTCATAACATTTAGTACATACTTTAGCACATCCCCGACACCCCTTCTCTGGTTATTAGAAACATTTTGTGAAAGTTTTACACATGTCCCCAATTTTGGGGTGGTGGGTACAATAATTATAAAAACTAAAATGACAACTTTTTCAAAGTTTTTCAATTATTATCTGAATGCAAAATTATGCAGTTTGCTGGCCGGGTAGCACAATTACATATGCTGGGGACCCATGATGTATAATTGCTCCAGTTAATTATTGTAACTGAATGCCCCGATCTGTTAATAATTTCCATATCACATAAAGTTAATTTTTTAATTTTATTATTTCCTCGAATGCTCATTTCCATACATAGTTAATAAGCAAATACTGGTTGCCGTGTTGTGCTATTCAATTATCAATCCAATAATTTATTTACAAATAATAACTTAATAAAAAAAAACTACATTATGCACGCACATACGTGTATAAAGCTAACATGGAATGCAATTTACATTAAACAAAAAGAAAAAATCTACAGAAAAAAATAACACTCGAGTGCAACTAACACCTGTCTCGCCCAGCCGGGCCGCCTTACAAACACACCATACGACTGTCTTGCCGTAATGTTTGGAGAACCAGAAATTTGAATTACAAAAGCAAAAACAAAAACAAAAACAAACAAAAAAGTAAAAATAATAATAACAACAACAACAAGTGAGGGAGAACAACTTTGAAATAACTGAATAACTGGTTGCCTTGATTAATTAG
Organism: Crataerina pallida; assembly: GCA_949710015.1. Lineage (NCBI taxonomy): Eukaryota > Metazoa > Arthropoda > Insecta > Diptera > Hippoboscidae > Crataerina > Crataerina pallida. Next base: position 9,155,118 of record OX453293.1, read on the forward strand.
ATACATTATATATAAGCGCGATGAATAGACATTTTTCCATCGAGTCATTCATTCAGTTGATAAGTTGTTGTTGTTGGTGTAAATAATATTGAAAATTTATGGCAAATTTATTTTCTTGTACACTTACTATAAAACTCTAAAGCCATACACTAGAGTTAAGCATAAGAAGTTGTTGTTGATATTGTTGTTATTGTTATTGTTATTGTTTTATTTCTTATTGGCCACTACTGTGGCTGCTGTGCGCGTGTCTTTCCTGCCTTACCCTGTACATACGTATGCTACGCTACGCGTTATGCTTTACTTTGACATTTGCCTGTAAATTGGAAACTACAATATAATCGACAAATATACACACACTGACAACATATCCAAAGAAACACTCCCGTACCATTCGAAATGTTTTTTATGCATCTTTTTAGATCTTGTGTTATATTGGCGTTGAGCGTTTACAATAACAATGACAACTACAACAACAACAATACAATCAGCCAACTAACACCAAATAATTTAACGTTTTTTTTTTATTTGATTTATTTAAACATTTCACTCTGACTACATTTTTTTTATTGCCTTATTGTTTATTGTCACCAACAAGTGAACAAAAAATTAATTGTGTATTAGACGTAATCTTAAGTACCCTCCACAATTAAATGTAAACAATGGACGTGGCAGGTTCTTGATGGAAATTGTGAGCGTGTCTGTAATTCAAACCCGCCCCTTTTGAAGTAGTAAGAAGAAAGAAAGACAAATCTTAAACAACCTCCACATCTAACTATATCCAAACAATAGGCGTAGGAGGTATCTGGTTTAACCCTCTAATAGGGTATGTATTATATAACAAAGCATAAGTCGGAATGTACGCTGTTTTCAAATTATGGACACGTCTGTTATGTAACTGCGCTTATTGGCACATCGATGGATGCATGGATTATGTGTGTATTTGTTTTATGGTTTATAAATAGATTTTTATCGATTGTGGGCGTGGCATTTATTCAATTTCAGCCAATTTGAATAGGAAAAATATCTCAAAATATACGACTGTTCTAACAATAGGCGGACACACGCACTAACATGTGTAAATTGATTTAGTTTTTTATGTTATGAGCGAAACTATGTAAACTTTTAAGGGACTCTGATGCCTGCCATTGGCCGTTACAAACAGGATAACGATTTAATAAACCCACTACAAAGTACAGCTAACACAGCTTTTTCAAATTAAAATAAAATTGTAAAAAAATAAACTTGATAGGAAAACTGAAATACATTTAAATGCTGGGCGCGTCACTGCCAGTGATACCAACTACATCAAGAATGCGCCAGTTTTTATTTTATTTATTTTTTTTTTTTTTAGAAAAGAAAGCAAATTCTCAACACAAAGAGAATTGTGAAAAATATCTTGAATATATATGTACTATATATGTATATGAAAAAAAAAAAAAATTGCCTACAAAAAAATTGAGAATAACAAGCGTTGCATACATAAAATCCTGTTATGTGTAGGAAGTGTTTACAGAACCGTATGTAAGCGTAAGATTAATTTCATGCAATTTCCTTTCGAATGTTATCAAAATAACCCATTTTATTATAACCGAAGAGAATGGTGTTTAGCCACTACTTCATCTACTTTTATGTGTTTGTACGTACAGACAACTTTTAACTGTATTTCTGTACAAAAAGGAAAAACTAAACCCCCCATGGATTTATATTATCATGAATTTTTCTTTTTCCATGATTCACATAAAACAACTTGTTGATATATCTTTATAGACTAGCTGTTATAATAGCTAAACAAAATCAAGCCAACTTCCTAATTTGTCATTTTCACAATCGTAGACCTTTTCACTCTTTGTGAAGTGATGCGATTCCAGGTAGTCTGCTCGGTTTACACAGAAACAGACAACGTACGCTTTACTCTGTTTATTTGTTTAAATGATCATGATTGATTTTACAATTATGGCATTTTAACGGGTTTGTCATCTCATTTGTACATCAAGTGTAAAGCTGTGCTGTGTACGTTTCTCATTTCTTCTTCTCATTTGTGTTTAGTAATAACGAGTTTCTGACATTGTTCAAGTTAACATTCTGGAGCGCAATTATGCTCATACTTCTTACAGAATTGCAAAAAATGTTACACTTGGTTAAACCTGACGATTTTATACCCTGCACCGCTTTGCGCAACAAAACAAAGCTTTGTGAGGAAGAGAGATTTTGGCAAGTGAATCACTTGCCCTAAGCCACTCACTTATAATCTCCAAGTCTTTTTAAATTTTCATCCTGATCAAGAATACGATATATGCTCTCTGAACAGAAAGTGATTCTGATTCAATTCAGAATGTAGTTCTGTGAATCCAAATAGCATCCTCTTCACCTTAAACTGAAAGCTTGAAACATCCACACATATACACAACCTACCATAAGTGGTGTAGGTTATGATTGCAAATCCGGGATTCTGTTTAAAACTTTTATATATTTATTGCATAAAAAGTCTATCACATTATGTGCAATTTCTATGCTACAGATAGAAAAGCAAATCAACGCACAATATAACAGAAAAAATAAACAAGAAAACTTCAACTCAACTAAAAATACCAGAGCGACACACAATTTTCAAAGTCTTTCTGCTAAATGGCACATCAACTGACAATTGACAATAGATTGCGATTTATTCAGACACCACAGACCATCACAAGACTAACAAAAAGTATTTAGTGCGTTGTCTTCGAGTCTCTACGTTGTACGTACTCGTACCACTGCATATACTTCAGTCGCTTGATGCAAAAATAAAAGGAGACAAATTACTTACAAAATTTATATTGCAAGTGATCGTGTGCGTAAAAACCTCGAAAAAGTTCAATGACCAAATACACTATAAATTGCATTTTTATACAAAAAACATAAAATTGTAAAAAAACAAATAATAAAATGGAAAATGTGAATTTCAAGATCTACAATATACTGAGCAGAGGCCGTACCCAGAACTAATGGAAGAGGTAAATTTTTCTTATGACATATCTTAAAAACCCAGCACCCATGTAGCACAAACCTTATTAAGTGGTACAAACATGTGTCACACTTTCAACTTTATTATGAAAAATAAAGTCAATCAGCCCAGAAAAACTGCCCACACTTCTGCCAAGTTTGGACCAAAAATAATTTTTACACAAATAATTTTTTGCCTGTTGAGGAAGGCGTTAGAAACCTCCCATAAAGTTTATATATTCTTGATTAGGATCCCAACCAGAATCGGACGGACATAGCTATTTCCGTCTATGGTACTCTTCTTGGAACACATACAGTCGTAAATTATGTACCTCATAATGAACTAAAATGTTGCACCATCCTTGCCGCTTGACAGCCACGCCTATAATTGACAATAATTTAACTATCAGTCATAAAAATTGAGGTATGAAGTTAAAATTTATCACAATTATGTTTGAAAAGTTGTGTATAAGAATAAAACGGGATCACACATAAGTTTCAAGTTATTGAACTGATGACAATAAAACCTAACGTGATTTTTTTCTGTGCCTTCAAACAATATGTTTAAGTACTTGCATGCTTACATACTTGAATACATGCATGGATACATACAAATATATGTATGGGTGCGTACCATACCATACCATTCATTGTGTATTATCGCTGCAACAATAGCAAAAATCATTTCGTAAGGAATAATTTTTTTTCTTAAGCTCCTCAGTACAACAATTATCAATGTTCACAACAATAAAACAAATTATGTATAACAATAAACACAACAACAACAAATTAGATGGAGAAGCATAAAAACTCACTTAAAATAAGCGAGTGACAAATAGAAGACAGTCACGCATGATTTAAAATGGTTATAGAACGCAAAGAGAAAGAGAAAGAGAGAGAGGGAGATACGCAGCTATGAAAGAGAGGACCGCATGCAACCTTATTCGTATAAATAGTTATAAATATGGGTATGATGAGTAGGAAGCTAGCTCATGATACTTGAAGACAAAAAGCAAAAACGATCAGACTTTAGTGATCTTAAGCATACATATTCACGCACGTACGCATACAATGAAAGCTTAACTGCATTCCTTATAGGCACACACAGACGGAAACGTTATGTAAACAAGTTTGTTGATGTGCATGGGCGAGAGTGTGTTTAGAGATAATACTTAAACAAAAAGCCAGAGAATAGAGATCAAACCCAAAACACGAGGTTGCAACATTTTTATACTTTTCAGACAAATTGGAGTATACTAAGTTTGTTACATAGAAAGCGAATCCGAACGGGTTTTAATTCAATTCAGTCGTGTATTAAGTTAGTTAATTATAATTTAACAAAATTTCTTGGAAAATGTATAAAGATTAGCGTATTTTCAATATATAAAGATTTATTTCCAAGTAGGTTGTTATAAGAGGAGGGGCTTAACATTGGACCGATTTCAAGAATTTTCAACTGATCTCATATTTGGGCCAAGAGGTGCTATGATACCAAATTTCCTTGAAATATCTTAAAAATTCTAGATTCCGCACAAATTAATAGGCATCAAATAGACGGACAGATGGACGGATTGTTAAATTCATTAAAAAAATAATGTGTACTAAGTTCGGTTTAAAGACCATGACATCAGAGGCTTCAAAAATGTATGTATTATATTTGATCAGCATCAAAATTTGAATCTAGTATGTTTTAATATTTATACTCACTGCACACAAATTGGCCAAAATTGATCAAAGCCACGCCCACAAGCAACAAAAATCAACTACAAAATACAGGACAATTAAGGTAAAAAGTTGAAATATGTACGACTACGTCTAATGAAAACAGATGCACTCAATTTGATGTTTCACAGAATTCCTCTTATAAGGAAATATGGAATAACTCCTATTGTGGTTGCTAAAAAAAGCAAGCAATTGTATACATAAAAATAAATAGGGTATCTAAGATTTAATTTTAGCTAAATTTAGTTTTTTTCTTCAATTCAAACCATGAGGTGTGATGGAAACTTTATTACATACTTTTCAGTGTTATGCAATACAAAAGGGCCACATGGTGAAAAGAAACGGTAAAACGGTAAAACGGAACATATAAATGGAAAGGTGATGATGGCTGCAGATGTATTGGGCTCTTGAGAAAATTTAATAAGTTTTCCTTGTTAAATAAAGCATTAGATCACATCAGGTATTTGCAGTACTTGGGTTTTTCTTAAAGCTTATATAAGTACTCGCGTTTGCTAGCAACTCTCTGTGGTTGTAAGGGACGCTCGCTCTACTTTAAAATCACATGTGTTGGCAGTTCGTTGATACGTATGCATGTGTATAATCTAAGCAATGCCACCAGTTGCGTTCGATGTGACGATCGGACAGTGTATAGCATTCGGGCGTGCATGTGTGCTTTCTTTAACGTTCTCATTTTTACGTATGCCCACGTTCACAATCCTCGTCAAGTCAATGTTCGTATTTTAGTTTTCCGTTACAGTTGATCGTGTACTGCGTACGTCAACGGACACACGCATTCCAATAATAATAAAAATAAAGACTTTCATGCGATCATTGTTGTTAGCTTCTAATTGAGTTTTACTTCTAAACCATACCATGGAAAAAAGTTTTCCTTTCAAATCTAAAAATAAACACAAAAAAGAGAAAAACAAAAAACGCTGGTGTTGCACCGAATACATATAATTGGCAAAGTGTGCGGGTTCGTTCATTGAAGCATACGCCCCCATTATTGTTAAATAAGTTGTTTCTATTCGTTTATAACTTAATAATAACTTACTATGCCTTTGTTGTTGCTGTTAGTTTTGCTATTATCGCATTTTTTTCACACCTCGTGTTATAATTGAATGTAAACGCCGTTTACAAGTTTTCATATATATATATACACACATATGTATATGAAATTGAAAATAAATGGCAACTAATAAAAAAGAGACACTTTACTGTTACTGCAAATATATATTTACGCACATAAACAATATTCACTGATGATAAAAAAATTTCATTAAAAAGAAATACAATTTTTTTCGAAAGTTGCGATCAGCGGGAACAGCAGGTATGTACAATTCACTTTCTATTCAAAAATTATATTTATTTTTATTCTTTTAAATTAAATATTCGCATAAAAGTTACGTTTTATGAGGGTTATGACTTTTCTGACATTTGGCAATTATGCAGTCTTCGTAAGTTTCTTCTCACTATTAATTTAGCATTACTTTAGTAATGAAAAGGTTTTATTCTTCTAAAAATCAATTCTTAAAACATTCAACTTTGGGTTCGGCGAGGGCTATTTCGTTCAAGATTATTTTATTAGTATTAATAATGGGGCTTTACAAGCTTAAATCCTCATTCTGCTTGTCCATCAACCATGAACTGTCGGTGGGTTACCAATCCAAAGCGACATGTGTGTTCACATCCCAGCTGAAAAAACTTTTTTCCTCAGCTGGATATCGGGCAGGCTTTGCTTTAGTAGACTCAGCCATTGAAAGACATTTTTTTAGTTTTAGAAATGTATAAAAATATGTTCCAAACTGGTACATATATCAGTCCAGTGCGTTAGCTATTAACATTAATAAGTCTCTAATGCGGGAGATCGTAAGTTCGATCGAAAAACCTAGGAGTGAGATCTTTATCTTTCAAAAACGTCGATCTTTAAAAAAAAAATATTAAAAATTGTGAAAACTTTACTTTATTTAAATTATTATTATTATAACTTAGACTATAAGTTATTTCAAAGTTATAGTATATATTGTCGATAACATCTTTGTTTTCATTTATTGGCCTTATTAAATATATTGTGCGAAATTAATTTATAATTATGATAGAATTAAAAAATGTTATAATCGATCACGTCCGATTATTCAGTTTCGGGAAACATCAATGCATAAATGAAAATTATGTGGCCAAATTATTGGCCAATCGGGTCCAAATTTGCCAAATATTACGTCAATTAATAACTTTAGCCATTTTTGTCGAAAAGTATTACACATAATATATGCGATTTTTTGCCATCCAAAGTGTTCCATTATAATTAAATCTTCTACGGGAAGGGGTTCTAAAAATAAATTCAATAGGGTTTCTCTATGGGCCAATACATGTTTTTGTGCAAAATTTCATCTTAAGGTATCATAAAATGTAATTAGTAGCTTGCGTACAAATGTCTGGCCAGACAGACGGACAAGGTTAAATCGAATCAGATTTAACAACAATACAACAATAATACAATTTATTTTGTAATCCATACCTTCACCTTAGTGATGAGGACATACTAAGGCAGGAGTCTTCAGGAACACCTTCTTTTCATATAAATCGTCATCCCTGAAGTTTTTATTTGATTAGTGTTTATATTGCTGCGTACTTTTTACTTTAATGTGAGAGAGTCCCAGTTCCATGTGCGGTTCTACTTTATTCAAAATTGGAATACATAATTTTAAGACTAAGAAAATCACAAATCTACCACTTTTAGTTGAAAATATTTAAAAGATTACAAAATTATTCGCCAAGCAATGAATTTAAATAAAGCCTCACATGTTAATAGTTATATAGAAAAAGTTTCAATAAAAACTCCGAATGTAGTCAAATTACATAAACTAAATAATTTATGTCCCTTTCACTTGTTTTTTAAATACAAAGAATTGTGAAATTTCGCAATATAAAACTTTCTTTATAATAGATTGCTAAATGGTTTCATATTCAATGTTTTTAAAGCTAAATTTTATAGCAATTCTTCAGAGAATTCTTTGACACTTAATGGGAAAACGGACTGACGGATAGACGGACTTTCTAATTCAGAAGGTAATCAATCGGAGGATATTACAACAAAATCAGTCTCTTTTTAATCTTTTACGCATTATAAACATTTGCACAAATATAACATACTCTCTACCTAAAGTAGTCTTAAAAGATTCGTAACAAATTCTATGAAAATGGTTTTTTTACGATTCATTAACACCTTTAGAAATTGATTCGTCTCATTAAGGTTGATTTAACACTATTTAAGAAATTGGTGGTTACAGTAAACACTCTTTCAACACACACGTTATAATACAAAAATAATTAAAAGAGGAAATCAGAACGCCTCTACTATTAAATAAGAGAAAGCAATAATAAAAACTACAAAAACGGCAACAACAATAAAAGCATTTAAAAGATACTAGAAAGGGTATCAGACACCAATAATCTATGGCTATTTGACATAGCAATAGCAATAAGGGCGATCGTGCTTGTAATCAGTATAACGAATAACTCAGCCAACAGGTTAGACGATAATCAAAATAACAATAACAAAAACAATAAAATATACTCGGCAACTGTATATATCGATTGTAAAAACATGGTCAAACGGTAATAAATTGATTGTAAGAAAATTCTCCTGAATCGATTGATATACAATGTGTGCAGGTATGTTTGAATGTTTCATTCGGGAGTTCCAATACAATTATCTCCTAAATAAACTAACGTTTTGGTTAAGCAATGATTGTCGTGTTAATCGATCACATTTTTGACAAATTTTAAATAATCCAACGTGCTAAGTGCCTTCTTCTCTTTCTCTCTCTTTAGATAATTGCTGTCATTGTAGCATTCTTTTAAATAGTTTATGCTAAAATGAAACATTCTTCTCCGAATTCCAACCTAATTTTAACGCAGCCAATGTGCAAGAGAAACGCTTGAATGTATTTTTTTTTTTCAGTCGTGCATGATTAGGTTTGATCAGTAACTTAAGGTAAATGTTTAAAAAAATACCTCTTATTCGTTCCCTTCTCTCTCCCTCAAGAGAGCGCTTCATTTCTAATCTAATAATGAGTGCTTATGTTTTTTGCTTGCTTAGCGATATTTGTTCGGTGTGGTCTGATGTGATCATTAGACTGCAGTTTGATCGATCATGTGTGAGACTCGTGTTATTATTCACTTAGTAAAACTATATATTATTCGCTTTTGGTGTGAGCATAACAAGTTGTGTATGCGAGTCTGTGTGGAGAGAGCGCAGACAAAAGATAGTGCGCGTGTTGAGTAGCGTGCGCACTATAGACCCCCGGTGTACCCATGCATGTGTATGCATATGTACTTTAGTCATATGGAATTTGCTTGGGAAGCCCGCCTATTTCTATTCAGTTATTTGGTGGCGCTTGTCGTGAAATGTATTGATTGTATTTTAGTAGTCGCGTTTCTTATTTCAATTTTTTTCAATTTAAGTTTTACTAGTGACTGTTGCTTTACACCCTCAGTGCTTATTAAAGAAGCAGTGACGCTCTCTCATCAATGAAAAAGTGTAAATGATTTCAATAGGATCTAGTAACAAAATCGAAAAAATTTCGATCAACATTTCTAGTTAAATATTTCTCAAATAGTCGAGAAAGTTTTCAGTTTTTTAAACTTTTCTTTGCAATTTTTATTAAAGGCCTTGTGCCGTTAATTCTATTTAAAATATTTTATGCATATTTTTAATTTTATTATGCATAAATGTTTTTATAATTGAAGCGGAGGAGAGGCAAACACAACGACTGTGTTGCTATACCGTCTTCGACGCCCCAACACAATGGCATTCAACAGCATCATCATCAACGCCGTCATTATTATCTAATAAAGAGAACTTTTGCGCTAAAGTTCAGCACGATATGTATTTTTCAGATGGAAAAAAATATTTGTTATATCTTGCAAGTAATTAAATAATAAATGTTTGTAAATATCTTCGGACGAATGCAAGTGTCATTTCGTAAAATGAATATTTAAAAAATAAAAAATAAACATGCCGGCTTAAACGTTGATTATTGTACCTAATAGAAGGACATCTGTTCACATCTTACCAGGCAGGATTAGATTTTATACATATATTTCTAATACTGTCAGGTAAAGATGTCGTCCGTGTTCTTAGTCATCGTACATTCAAAACAAAAGTGACCATTTATTAAAGATATTTATGCATCGCTAATCAATTAATACGGAACAATTAAATTAAAATATTATTTAAAAGTAAAAATAATGAATAAAATTGAATCATCGAGAGTGAGAGATTTATTTCGCTGTGAAAAGGTAATATAAACTGTACAAAATCGAAATTGGTTCTATTCCTTTCTTAATTTCAGATTCACATAGACAATGACTGTAGTTGGAGATAATAATGAGATGCGTTTACAATATTATACACTTTCAATCCTATCAATTTATTAACAGTACAGTCGAGTATATAGAAGATTCCTTTTATAATGAACTTCTTGTCAAATCAATATCATAAGTGGCCATCATCATTTTCATTCATAAGTCAGTAGATTAGTGCTTTTATTAGACTTTGAGCTTGTGATCTCAAGTGTGTCAGTCACCGCGTGGCTAAAAGCAAACAGAAGAAAAATCTCTAGGCTTAATCATCTTTAGATCCTAAGTTTGATGATAAAAAAAAAGTTGTTTAACGTGTAATGATTTAGCTATTTAGGTGCAAGTCCCTTCAATAGCCGAATTAGCTACGATTTTGTCTTACTAATAGATGCCAAAAATCCAGCTAAAATCTTTTCATCAGGAAATTGAACTGGTCTGCCTGTTGCGTTGTACTAGTAAAGTCTTAGTTAGTTCGATCGCCGAAGGATAGTTTCTTTTAACAATAATTACCACTAATAAGCAAAATTTTTAGGTCCTTGTGGGCTATTTGTTATAATGTCAATCTCCATGGATTATGGGGATACAATCTCCATGGATTATAGGGATTGCTTCAAAATGTTGTGATTAAGAAAAAGTGGGTCTTAGTATAATAATCATTCTCATGTCATAGAATTGCAGCCTATGTAAATCATTGACCATTGAACTTTTCGAAAGACATTTATAAGCTTTGAGGAGAAACCGGACTTTCTAAAAAATAAAGAAGCCGACCGTTCTATTCGACTAAATAAATATTATATAACAAAATATAGGTGAACTTAAAAATGGGCACTTGGAATAAAATTTTGCAGGACGAAGAAAATAGTTTTCGTATCCAGTAAAGAAAGCTTTAAATTTAATTGTTGGGTGGCTAGAAAAAGTTATTATTTTCGAAGGTATCGAAAGCGGGAATTAGACTCCAGAGATTTATTATACAAATCTTTTTATTATGGAGTTGTGTAGTATTTGCGATTGACTGTAAGGCAATACCTTGGTAATTAATTTTTTTTATAATAAGTATTCACGCATGTTAGTTTATAACCTTTCTACGTTTGTTAGGTTATAAAAAAATATTCATGAAAATGTGTTTTTGTTTTACCCACATGTAAATTTAATTTCTTCCTCACGAACTAATTATTTGTTATCGAAATGCCAATAATGTCCATATCGAATAAAATTTTATTTTCGAACACCATAAAAAAAGGAAATAAAGGAAACTCATTAGAAGATATACGCAGGTACTACCATGCATTCTTTAATTATTATGTGCACAAACCTTGTTTAAGTTTTAAGAGAAGATTTTTCTTGAGATTTTTCATTTTATTCATCATTTGTATTTTTTAGTTAGGACCTATGATAGATTTAGAGTTAGAGAAGCGCCACAGACCCTAGAAAATATGTATATTCTTGATCAGCATCAAAAACTGAGTCGATGTATGTCTCTGTGTCCGTGTGTCTGTCTATTGTTGACATTCTTACTGTTGTAAATTTTAAGAAACTAACACTTGGTTTCTACACGAAGGTCGCTATTTAAAATGGGTAAAATCGGTCAAAAGCCACGCCCTCAATCAATAAAAATCTTTTTATTTGCCACAAAAATTGAGCTACGGAGTTGATATTTATATATATTTATAATTGTCTTGATTAATAATGTGCCGAAAATGGGCGTGGTCGGATAATAGACACGCCCACAATCAACAAAAACCTATATATCTGCCACAAAAATTGACCTTTGAACTTTAAAATTGGTATTCATATCAAAAATTATGCTGTACATCTTTGAACCAAATATGGGCATGGTCAGGTAACAAACAAGCCCACAATTTGTAAAAAACCATACTCAATGTAAAACTCGACATAATCACATACCTGCCACGCCCACCTGCGTATATTAATTGTACGTGTAAAGTATTTAAAATTTGACCTAAGCCAAATTTAGTTTTCTAACTTATTTTAATTTAACCGTTTCAAGTGAATAACATTCCAACAGTCTGAGCGTTAAAATTGAGTTTCTAAATAAGAAAACCATGACACAACCATAAAAAACTTATATTATTATACAAAATTTATGACACTCCAACAAGATTTGTTGTTTAAGTAATGAAAGAAGAATGCCTTAATATAATAAATTTATATGCATATGTTATCAATTCTGTGACGAAAATTAACCACGAGTGTAAGTAATGAGGCCACTTGGAATTAAATATATCATCATTCCAACATTAATATATATTATACAGGTCTTTAGTATAAAATATTTGTTTTCTTTATCGATCTATATACATTTGAAAATTATTCTAATCAAGAGTTGGTTTTAAAGTTATTAAATTCATTACAAGCTTGGCGTGTTTTTAAGCGTTAAACGTGTACATAAAATTTTTACATATCCATCGCGCGTAAAAAAAATAAAAAATAAAAATTATTAGTATTACTTTAATGGTTAAATAAAAACTATTTTTGTTTTGCTTTAAAAAGATAATTATTTTTGTTGCTGTAGACAGACGTGGACTCTGTAATTAAAGAAATCGTGTTTTATTTTTAAAGAGTTTGTAAAATGTTGAAGTGTTTTTTTTATTTATTAGATAATATCTTAAAAAAATTGTAGAGTTGCATTAAAGTAGTAGTAGAATGGCTGAAGACAATGAGTAGAAAACAACATTAATACAACTTAAGGCAAGAGAAGGTGCTTTAGGTGACCAAGCCCGGACTATTTAATATTCTACCCTAAAGAGTTACAGAAAATATTTCTGCTTTTCGAAGATGTTCAAAACCACCACCTGGTAGCGAAGTAATGATCTAATTGAACACAAATTTGTTGTTATGAATGAGTCCCTATCTATGAATATTATAAAACGCTGTATGTCACCTCAAGGATAGAAATCTAAGACGTTGTTCTTATGGCACGTCCACAACAATCGATTTCATTCTCATTTGCAGAATATTGAAGCGTAAAAAAATTATTAGTGAGTGTAACAGATTTCAAACTTTATTTGTTTGCCCCAAAGATTTTTGTCAATTTTGAGCGCGAGAGTTTAATTTTTATAGCCTACACTTTAGTGATGAAGGTAAATTAAGTTTGTTGTTTTCGTTGCAACACCCAGTAGGATTTACTTTTTTACTTATTTGTTTTTATTTAGAATAAAGTCTCGAACTTTACTAAAATACTACTTTTAGCTAATGCGGGAGCATTATTTTATTGTATAAATAAACTTAATATTGTATGTGATAGACTTATATAAACTTTACGCTAATATTATTTTTATATCCTTAATATGATGGGGAATAAACTAAGTTTGTCATTCCGTTTGCAACATCTGAAAGAAATCTCTGGCGCCCCAAAGTATATATATTTTTGATCAGCATCAAAAACTGAATAAATTTGAACTTATTTGTGTCCGTGTGTCCGTCCGTTGTAGGCATAATCAAGGATTGTACAGACACTTTAAGTTCGCTATATAAAATATGCAAAATTCGGTCAAGAGCCACGCCCACAACCGACAAAAATTGATTAATGTGCTACAAAAATTTAGCTATTAAGTTGGAATTAGATACACTTTGTATAATTATCTCATACAATAATGTGCCAAAAATGGGCGTGGTCGGATAACAAATGCGCCCACAATTAATAAACACCCGTAATCAGCATAAAACTCGACTCGCAAGCAGATACGTAATACATACACTATTAGAGGCCGTAGTCATATACCTGACGCGCCCACAATTTGTATGTAATTGTAAAAAGTATTTAACATTTGTCCTAGTCTAAATTTTCCTTTTTATTTTTTATTATTTTTTTTATTATTTATCAAGCAAGTGAAAAAGTTATGTTTGGCTTGAGTCAAATCTTGAACACCCACCACCTTGAATCGTTAAAATTAAATGTTGCTCATAAATTATGAACATGTTCTTATGTCCAATGCTGTCGTCGTTTTTATAAGTGCAGTAACATACACCCTCAGTGGTGATTATAAAAGTTATTCTAAGCAGAAGTGGATTAAAAAATATTACATAATAACCAAAATTTAGTTAGGGTAACTGATTCCATTCATGCGCGGCTGCTAAATGTCTCGTTCCTCAATATTCATTATATATGTATTTCTTGTAATAAAGATGCTTCCCAAAGGATAATTTTAGTGAAAACTTACCTAAACATTTAGTACGTCATAGATTTTGCATTTGTATAGATTGTACAATATCTGAAAAGATTTAATCATTAAATTATATTTATTGTTAATTTTTAATTGCATTTTGGATTAGGACAAATTTGAGACCCGACCCATATCTCTAATGGTCGGGAAGCTTTTGTACATAAATTAGAGACGTAGCAAGTACATATGAGCGCCTTCTCCTAATGCTTAATTTAATCAAATAATCTCAAATGTCAAGTTTTTAAACACAACAAATTTTTGGTAAATTATTGGCATGGGTGGTATCAATCAATTCCAATAAAGATATACAATATGTTGTCTTCCAAGCATTCTTTTTCACCTATGTTTACTTCTGTGTCTTTGTTTAGTTTAGCCTATAACAAAATATCAATTCCATCCCAAGGGAATATGAAACAAAGTTGTCATAAAAAAATAAAGAAATAAATTCACTGTAAGTTTATAAATTCTTTATACACTTCAAATGCATTGCATAGGAACAAAAAAAATAAAGAATCGCGTAAGCGGTAGCTGTGCTGCCAGCAAAACAACACCTCGACGTCATCCTCATCATCATCATTTACACTATCACCATCAATCATATAAACTAGTTATGTAGTACGTATTACCTACACCTGCACATTCCTGCGTTGTATCATCATACGTACAAGTGCACTCGTACGAAGCTGCTGTCGCTTCACAATTATAATTACAATAATAATAATAGAAAATTATCATGAATTAAAACGAGTAACTAAGCAATAAGAATAATAACAACAACAACGACGGCAACCAGTATTGTATAATACATATTGTATGTATTATAATAATAAGTTAAGCAGTTTTTAAACTTTTGAACTCGATTTGGTGTTAAAGAGAGAAAATTTATCTCTGAAAGCAACAAACAAAAATGAGTATTTTTGGCCCCTTTATATCGACTTGCCGATCGGTTAGTTACCTGCAAGGCAAGCGGCTACTGTACGCTTTTTAACCGGCTTTAATCAATGCAGACTTTGATTATTATATTATACATACATACATACATACATACATACATACACACATACACACATTACACATTAACGCTATTAAGGCTGGAACGGTATCTATTTAAAGATGCAAAACTCGTCCTTAGTTGATCTGTCCATGTCTCTGTCCGTCCGCCTGTTGGCTATTACATTGAGTGGTTGTGCTTTTGTTGTTATAAGATAGCATTTACTATGTATATGTGTACCGATATGTGCATGTGTAAAGATCAAGAAAAGAAATTTTAATGAAAATTTTTCTTAAAAAACAAGTTTCGTTGCATTTTATTTTATTTTATTTTATTTCATTATTTTTTTTTTTTAGGAGAACTTTAACAAGTTGAGGTTGTACGCGTATACCCGAAATTTGAGTGTAGAGCCAAAAGTAAAATGTTGATTGTGTGCTTGTGTGTGTGTGTGTTAGTAGCAATGATTTAAAAACGTAAAAATGTTTACATGAATTGTTGGGAGGATTTTTTTAAGTATAGGTGTGTGTATAACAAGTCCTCAACGCTGGATAACTCTTTTTAAAGAAAAACAGGATTTCACGTTTGATGTTTTTTTGTTTTGGTTTTGTTTTCTTAATGGTACGGGTATAAAATAAAATATTGATAGAAATTGCGTGCCTGCCATACTCATCAGCTTCAGCTTGTAACGTAAACAATAACAATAACAACAACAAAAACAAAAAAAAACGACTGCAACAGTAACAATCGCGTCCAGCCAATAAAGACAGGTGAATTAATTAACATTGATAAGCTATATACATACATACGAGTATGTACATGTGCATGTGTGTGTATGTGTGTATGTGTGTATGCGTACAACCTGTCCCATAACAATTCTGTGAGAGTCATCGTTTTATTATTATGCACAACAACGCATAAGCATAGTTTTTGAATGAAAAATTATAAACCTGGAAATAACTACAATAACTAACAGTAAGGAAAACACGAAATGATGCTAACCGGCCTACCTTTACAAAATAACAAATCAAAAGCTACATAGGTCACATTTTAGAGAGCTTTGCATTTACAAGTAACTGACACACACGTAGGCACCTGGATATGGTTAAAATGAAGTAAGAGTCACTTGAAATAGGCAGAGAGTACTAAAAATAGATCGATCTGATCCCAATACAAGTAATATTTACTAATTTTTATTTAAAGATTTTGAAAATAGCAAATTTTTATTATATTCTGGATCAATTTATTAAAAGACGTTATAGAGAAAGGGGTTTTAAAGTGGCCTGATTCGGGTCCAAGTTTGGTACGGTCAGTCATTAAACTAATGAACAATTCTTCATAAATTTTTGTTCAATTACGAATTTTTTTTTTGTCTTTATAAAAAAAAGTGTCATGAGATATATGCAAAAAGTTTCGAATTCATTTCATTTTCAATGAGGTTCTGTTTTGGGTTAAAACAGGTCTTTGTCGAGAAATTTTGTTAAAAAATATTAAGAACTGCGATTTTTTGCTATATAAAGACTTCCATTGTAATAGGATCTTACATATATGGGGAGGAGGGTTCTAAAAATGGCCACTACATGCCTTTGTATTGAATTTCATTGAAATATCCCAACAAATGCATCCAGCAGCAAAATTTTATGTTTAAGATAAATTTTTATGATTGATAGATATATTTGATTCGATTGTTGGTACGGCACTTGACCAATTTTGCCCAATTAACCCATTTTTAAAAAAATATCAAAAATGTCAAAATATTTTAAAATTAAAGACCGTCAATAGACAGACGTATCTAGATCACCTCAGATTTTGATAATGTGAAGCTGCTCACACTTTTTCCCAGATATTTTAAACTTGATAAAAAACTTAATATAATATCATACCAACATGCAGGATATCACAACTGTGGCATATTAAAGATACATCACAGAAGACGTTCTTTATCATAATGTGCACTTGGAATGATAAATTTCCATAAATACAGTTATATAACATAATTGAGTATAAAGAAAAACTGCACAAACTAAGTACATACACAAAAACGATTAATCAATATATAAGAAGTGGACTAATAATAGAGGTTACAGTTTTATAACAACGTTTAGTGAGCATGTGTAAATGTGTGGTTGTTTCTTTGTTGCGGAGCATCCCGGAAGATAACACCAACAAATCAAAATGTTACGTTAAGACAGCAGCAGCCCACAGAGTCCACAAATTAGTTAAGGTTTACAGCATTTTTTTTTATGACAAGCAGACAAAACAAACTTTACAAAAATTAGCGTATAAATACAAAACATACATAGAAATGGCCTGATGTGGAGAGGACGAAACCGATACCAGCGTACAGACACATTCTACTATCATTGTTGCAGAACTGGGTGCACGTAACATCATAAAATACAAGCTTAAAATTATATGCGCTTATATGCCAGGGAGAGACACAGAGAGAGGGAGAGAGAAAAAAAAATAATAATAAATATAAGAAAAATTAAAAAAAGAAAAAACCAAACATGCAACAAGTGTTATGCTTCACAAGTGTTATTTGCTAGCTTGACTCTTGTTATAATTGTTGTTGTAATATGCATTTTTTTTTAAATAGACATGCCGTACATATTGCATGTATGCCGAGTATATGTATGTATATAAATGCGGTATGTATAGCTATAAAAACTTTATAGTTACATAGGTGTTTATAGTATAATAGCCAAGCAAGCACATACACACATACAAACAAACACGTAGAAACATATTTAGCTTATTAAGGCGTGGATGGCGGGCCTGGACACAACACGCATATGCATTGTTGATTACTAGGATGGCGTTTTCTTGTTGTTGTTGTTGTTTTTGTTGTTGCTGCTGCTGCTAGTTGAACGACAAAAAACAACAACACCATAGATAGCAGCAGAAATTAAAACTAAAATAAACTTACTGGACATATATACAAAATTTTCGTGACTCTAACCGCATACATATACATATGCACACATATGCAGGCGCATACATTGTAGATTATTCATACAAACAAATATATTTGAATTGTTTAAATTTATTTTAAAACGAAAAAAGAACATGATTGTTATTGTTATTGCTTTTATACGAAAATAAACAAAATATTACAACAACAACATAATGCTATAAAATGTACCAGATATGTAACAAGAAAAAAAAAAAGCTATAATTGTCTTGGTTTGGCCAAATCTGGGTTACTTCCTCCAGCATTTATTTGTGGGCATGGCATATATGCAAATGCACTCTGTGCGATTATTGTAGTACAGATTGCAATTTACCTCAACGTATAGAATATTGCATAAAATACTGCATCTTTTGTCTGACCACGCCCACTTTTTTAGTACATCAATATTTAGACTAAATAATAATAACTGTTTTTGTGCTTATGAAATGTTTTTGAATTGCAGACGTGGCTCTTAACTGACCTCGCCTATATAGACTGAGAACGTCTTTTTTTTGCTGTCGTGAACAGGCAAACCTTCGAACGGACATGCCAATATTGACTTGGAAACCTCTCTAAAACCTTCTTATGGTTGTTGCATACGCAATACCAAACTTAGTATACCTGTCGCTACAATATGCAGGGTATAATAAAATATTACAAATACTAAGCTATTCAAGTTAAACAAGACCATAGAACTACAACAATAACAACAACGACTAAAGGCTGCAACACTTGTTTCTCTTTCGCCACCCATTTCCATATCTCTGTAAGTGTATGAGCTAATATTTGTATAAGTGTATGTACTTATAATAAAAGTATTGTATGCTTAAGTGTGAGCATGTTCGAAAGCAGAGGTATTTATGCATATGAAGCTTTTAGTTAAATTAATAAATACCTTAAAGGCAAGATTTTAATTTGTTTCAAGTGTTTGAGTTGCGTTGTGTTTTGTGTGTGTGTGTGTGTGCGATCACCCCTCTAACATAGCCGAAAGCAATAATGTAAATCAAATCATGTTGAATATGTAAACATAAATATAAATAAATTAGTTCTGTAATCCGTGTTGTATTTTAAACGTTGTATACATTTTAATATTTTTTTTGAAAATTTGAATTAAATCCTTGACTTATAGAAAAACTTATATACTGTTGTATAATATTTAAATTTGACTTATTAAAATTTTAAATCCAAATTAAAAATGTTTCAAGTAAAACTGTTATACTTGGGCTTGGAATATCTAATACTATAGCAGACAACTCTAGTAACAAATAACAAGTGAAAATGTTATAGTCGGTCACGCCCGACCATTTAATACCGTACACCATTAGCCCCCTAAATTAGGCTACAATTAGTTTAGTTGTGTCAGTAAACGCGAGCTATTGCCGTATAAGTCTTTTCATGAAATATCTTTATATGGGAGAGGGTTCTAAAAATGGTCCGATGAGGTCCAACAGCCTATTCTTTACCCATTTTTTGTCAAAAGTTATAAAGAATTGCGATTTTTTTTTCGCTTATATGGAGAATCAGATTTTGATTCGGAATCGATCGGTATACTTGAAGGTGGGTGTAGCATTTGTCATTTAGGAGTTATTACAAACACAAATTTAATATAAAAATATTAATATAAAAATATAAAATTTAAACCACATCTTAAACATCCACCTTCATAGGCAAATAAAATGGGTGTGGCAAGTAGCTGATTGAGCCTGTACAAATGTACGTAATACGTATCAATCTAATGTGTAGGATTCTGCAAAAAAAGGGACGGACACGTCTAGATCGATTCTGTGTTAGATGTGCATCGAGAAGAGCAAATAACTAAGGCAAAAAATAAAATCAATTAACAGCATCCTGAAAGCAGCAGTACGACTAAGTTCACTCATAAAGTGAAATTCAACTTAACCTTATTTTTAAATACCTACATATTTTTTTTAGTATGTGTACATAATTTTATATGTGTGTGTTTGTTTGCGCAAGAACAAAGTCAACGATGTCAAGACTTTTTTATATTTGCTTACTGTAAATGTGATCCGAAGCTTAGTCTTTCTTTTTTTTTGTCTATCTCTAAACTCAGTTAAACAGCACAAACACACACACACACACACAAACATGAGAAAACAAACATGAAGATGAAAACACGCATTAAATATTTTGTTTGGCAAGTAAACTTGACTCGACTTGACTTAACTTGACTTAACTTGACTAAGTTCCCCTGCATCCAACCAACCAGGCTGATTGTATATTATTACGAAACGCGAAAAAAGCAAACTTTACAAATCCCCCAAAACACCTGTACAACTAAAATTATAAGTAAGCATACGTGCATGTGTGTGTGTCATGGGTGTTTTGTAAGAACTCTTTTTCGAGAAAACAGAGCAATACTTGAGCAAATAACATATAATTTGTTGCTATTGTTTGTATGGTTGCTCAAGGGTCTTTAACTATAGGGGCACCTAACTAAAAGCTAAAAAGAGCATTGTCATTGTTGTTGTTGTTGTTGGTTTACAACTTAAAGTGTTAAACATACAGATCCCGTTTGTTGTATTTGTGTAATTGCTGGTTCTTGTTGTTGATTTTTTGGCGTGTGTCTGTTTAACCGGTAAAGCCAACCGAGTATCACTTTTCAGGCAAGCTTTTGTGTGTTCATATAGAAAGTACAGTAAAACTAATTACAATTACCTGATCTTTGAAAAGTTACTATAAAACGTTTTTCACATGTCTCCACACACCCTCTTTCTTTTTTAAGTATGAGAAAATTTTTACAACATTCTGTGAGATCAAAGCAACAACAGAAGGCCCGGCTTGTTGGAAATGCCCCTTATGCTATAAACGGAAATTTAAAATAGAAGCATTACTACTCATACTGCACAAAACGTGGTAGTAAAAGCGAACACAATGACACGCAAAGATTCGCTTCAATTTTGTCTGCAGAATGTATTTGCTTCTGTACAAAACTGCTGTATTACTGCTAAGTTGCCTTGAATGGTTAAGTGTTCAGTTAATTTGGCATGAATTGTGTAACTAATTTCTCCAAGTAGTGTCATTACTGTCACTGTACTTAGATGTTTAGTGTGCACGTATGTATGAGCTTCATATAATTAAACTGCCTACCGAGTAGAAAAATTGAATCTGGTTTAGGTCCAACCTAAAAGACCCAAAAAAAAGACGTTCTAAAAATGTTTCGGTCGGGTCCAAATTTGGCCTAGCCAAATATGAAGCTAACCAGAAATTTTGTCAAAATATATAAAGCTATGCGATTTTTTATCCATATAAAAACTTCTATTATTGTATTGCGTAGAGTTCTAAAAATGGTCCTATTTGGCCCATTTAAGCCAATAAGCCTCTTTGGGCCACCTTGGTACATCTTTGTACTAAATATCATGGAAATATATCAAAAAATTTAACCTGTAGTTTGCGCACAAATTTACATAGACGGACAGGCGGACATGGTTAAATCGATACAGATTTTGATTCTGATAATTGAAGGTTTGGTAATGTATCCACCCAGAAGGGGGTGTGAGACGTCAAAAAGAATATATACATATATTCTAAATTAGCCCCGAATCCCGAATCGGTCTATGCATACGGCTACGATTTTAATATTTTTTAGGAGTTTTTCTCTCAAATATTACATTAGGATCACGCCTACAATTCATAAGCATCATTGCCAGTCATGGTATTTCTTTTGCAATCCGTTTCCGCATTGCAATGAAACTGATTTTACCAGTAGTGGGACCAACAATTTTATAATGTTTATGGACCGTAATCGTGTATTTTTATGCTTTCTTTCCTGAACTTTACGAAAATGAATTTAAAAAAATTATATCATACTTTTTTACAATAACGAGTTTTATACTATTTGAAAGTTTTTTACCGATCTAAAAGTAAATTTTTTTTACAAAATATTTGGTATAAAAACTGTTTTTATTTGACTCAATTGGAGTCTCTATTGAAACTTGAAGTCACCTCTTGTAGCAAGAAAGGGCGTAAGCTAAAAAAACCTTATTTATGTTCTAAACAAATTCCACTAAGAGTAGTAAAATGAAGTAAGTTTCATTAAAATTTGAGATGAACAGACATTCGACAACTAAGCCATACTTTATTGATAATTTTGATTCTTTTGTTTTTAATACAAAGTGGAATCATGGAATTGTCCAAGAGATTAACTAAAATTTAAATCAAATTCTTACAGAAATAATATTTTCGTGTTTCCAAAAAAGCATAAATTCTTTTTCTATTATTTTTCTTTTTGTAAATGAACCATAATTTAGTACATAAATAAAAAAATTAACAAAAAAATGTGTTTTATATTTTATTCTCCATTCAAAAGGTGTCATAAATTTTTATTATCTATGCCTTATAATGTTTCGTGTTATACTTTGAATGGTTGACTAACGTTCAAAGAAAAGAGAAAACAAGCAACAACCACCAAGAAGAGATGTTATATTCCTTTAAACTATGTACATATATATAAAATATCAGCTAAAGAAACGGCAACGACAACAACAACAAAAGCAACTACAGCGACTACGCATTCGTTTGAACCATAAATTAAATATTTTAGTTTTCTTTCCTTCAATTCCTTTTCTCACTCTACCACTCTCCAAGTAGTCGTTAGTGTGTAGGAATTCATTTCTTTTCTTCTTTTTTTATAGGCCTTCCAATACACTTATGGTCAGTATGTCTGTTTGCTGAAGTTTATGAACGTGCGTGTGTAAGCAGGCACTTTGAAAATAATAAAAAAAATAAAAAAAAATGACTGCTTTAAAGGATTCAATGACCTCTTACACATGTGCCCACATATATACGCGGGCAGTTTGAAAAGTTGTTCGACTTAGAGAAACGTGTTTTCTTATCGCCCCTAGGTTTTTGTAAGCCCATACATTCTTACAGTTATGTTTCCATCGTTTTAATCGGTTGATGAAAATTCTACTCTGCGAGTAAAACTTTCAAGTCCAAGATGTTTTGAAGATTCAGTTTTTCGAAATTTTATCGAAACAAACAATGGTGAAGAGAGAGAATGATTTTCTGACCATTAACTCTTTTTTATACCCTCCACATATGAACGTATACTAAGTTTGTCATTCCATTTGCAACACACAGAAGTAAACATCAGAGACCCTACAAAGTATACATATTTTTGATCAGCGTAGAAAACTAAGACGATTTAGACATATATGTCCGTGTGTCTGTCTATTGTTAGCATTTTCAAATTAAGCTAGGAAGTTAAAATTTATTATGTACATATATTTAAAATAATCACATCTGTTAATGTGCTGAAAATGGGCATGGTCAGATAACAAACACGCCCAGAATCGACAAAAACCTATATATCTGTCAAAAAAAAACAAAATTACCTACGAACTTGAAATTTGGTATTCATATCTATAGTTATCCCGTCCGTCGATATTCCAATAATGGACGTCGTCAAGTAAGAGACGCGCCCGCAATTTAAAAAAAACTATACTCACTGTAAAACCTGACTGTCAAGCTGATACGTAACACATAGACTATTAGGGCGTAATCACATACCTGCCACGCCCACCATTGTAGATGTGGAGGGTATTTAAAATTTGGCCTAAGAAAAATTTAGTCTTTTTATTTGTTTACATTTTAGCTTAAAACTTTTGCAGCCCACCCGCGTATATGTACTTATATGCGGTGCTTTCTTTGCTCTTCTTTACGCCTTTTTTGTTGTTGTTAGAGTTTCTAAATGAAAGTTTTTTTATAGTTCCAACAAGAGCAGTGCATTCAAGACGATTGTGTAATGTTCTCATTTGTTACATACTGTGTAACTATAAACCCGCTGTTTCAATTATTTCCATTGGACCCTAATCTCCATACATATTTTTTACACTAAAACCATATTTTAAAAAACATGTATTTTTCTTTATTAGAAACCTTTAACTCTCATTTCTTTGGTACTCTACTTTTATTCCAAAACAAACAAAGGATGGAGTTCGGACTTTTAGAAGACGAACTAACAAAAACTGGGTTTCAGTTGAACTTTTACATAAATGTGGAGCATGGAGCATGTTTTTAACTGTATATTTCTGTTAACCATCCTGGCTTCAGCAGCGCAGTAATTTATGAAGAGTAGCTTTAATTTTTCAAGTTTTATAATCAATGATACAGGCAATCTGAATAGGTTTGATCGATAACTTAGAAAAGCGATAATACTGAGAATCGAAACGACTGCATTTCCACAAAAATTATTCATTCAAATAGTAAATAATTCGTGGTTTTTAACAACAGATTTAAGCCTTCTCAGAAGACTTTCAAATATATGCTAATGAGATCATTATATTAAATTTTATATTGTAGCTGTTGTTGCTGTTGTCTTCACTTTGCGATCTATTTCGATTATCTACAATTTATATATAAGTGGTTATGTGTGTCTTTCTACACATTCTACACCTGTTTTCCAATTTTTTCTATTTTTTTAAAATCCTATTAAAATTTCCTTTTAATTGAACACCACACACACACACGCACACACTACACTAATATAATAAAACTGGTTTGAATCGATGATCAGCAGCATCATCACCATCACCCCTAGTGATGTGATATTGAAATCTTTAATATCATAAAAAAATTATACATGGTTCAAATGGGTTGTTGTTGGTGTTGTTTTTCTGGAAAAAAAGAACCAAATTTGATTTAGATCAAATCTTAAATACCGGTGGTGGCGGTCCTATCAACTTGCAAGTCCAATTTTACGTTTTATAAACGATTTCATAGATTTTTATAAATTGTGGGCGTGGCTCTTGATACATTTTGCAGAATTAAAAGTGTACAAATTTACAGCTTAAAATCTCAACATTTTTAACCGAGAGAATGCCAACAATAAATAAACGCGCAGACACACGGACATGCCTAGATCGACTCAAATTTTGATACTGATCAAGAATATATACACTTTTTCCTTGACGCCTTCTTCTAGATGTTGCAAACGGAATGACAAACTTATTTTAAGCAAAGGTCTTAAAAATATTGTTAAGAATGAAATACAAAGATTCTTAACGGCAACGAGAGCAAACCGGCTGCATAGAATTTCATTTTTCTTAAAGTAGAAGTTTTTGTGCAGAAACTGGAAATATTTGTAAAAAATTTCACAACATTTAAATGCCAAAAACATAGGAACAAATGGAGTCACTACCAAACATGTCTGCGCCGATTCAAATTTTGATACCAAATAAATATTTTTTGGTATATAGCTTGGCCGGAGCCTCCTTCTAAGTGCTGCAAATAAAATAATACAACTTGGTATGTATACCATATATATTTTCTGCATTACAAAAAATATTTATTTAAAATGTGAAATTAAAAACATGACATGATGAAGAATCATTCTCCCTCCTCCAAATAAGTTAATCAACGTAATACAAGTACAGAAGTATTCTTAATCCTTTAGTTAATCGAAATCAAAGAATGTAACCAGAACAATAAGTTAATATATCTTAGTCGCATGCCTAAGTAACAGGTTTTTATGATGTCTTTTATAAAATCGAAGGAGTACATGGTTCGGTATAAGCTTAACATTATTGGAAATGCCAATTAACATTCATTATTCCCGGCTTTGTCCCCTAAACACATTTTCATTGAATGAAAATCCAAAAAGAAAGTATAAGTACACACAAAAGGTGATGATAGTGAAATTCTTAATATGTCGCTTGAAGTGTAATAATAATAGTAATAAAAAGTGGGCAACCGCACTGCAACCTGAAGAAACCTATTGCACTAGGCCAAGGTCTTAACTCTGGAGTTTCAGTGATTTGATGGATCTTATCACTCTTCTAGGCTCCGTTTACTAAATTCTGTCATCAACCCTTACACAATTTTATGAAGACTATTTTTTATTATTTTTCCAATCTTGCGAAAAAATCTAACCGAATACCATTTCATTGATCTTCTGCATATACAAGATGTAGCTTTTGCGAAAGTCGACTTTCCGTTCTTTAAAAATATTTTGTTCTATTGTCCGCACGTTCTTTATATTAATCCTTTTATTTTGGGCACGTCTCCAAATGATTTCTTTTTTTTTTTTTTTTCTCCCTCTTTTCCTGCATTATTAAGACAAATTATGTGATTTATGAGTTTTTTATAAAAATAAACAATAATCAACTCAGGTCATATTTTGAACCCAAACACGTTAGCGATAAATTTTATCAGGCCATTTTAGTCACAAACTTGTGACGTTGTGACACATTAGTTTTTTTATTCAGCTTAAAAAAATTATTATTTCAGAAAAATCTTCAAGAAAACTTTAGAAAACCATAATTTTTCTTTCATTCCATACTCTTACAAGGCGTTTCATTTGTGTAAATCGTAGGTAAAAATCGTTTAATTATTGATTCAGATTTTTTTACCAATTAATTTGTTTCTTTTTGTTATTGTAAATTTTTATCATTTTTAACTATCGCTGGTTCACTTTTTCTACTTTTTATACCCGTCATCATATGTATACAGAGGTACATATCACTTTGTCAAAATGCCATGTTTATATGGGCCACGTCTGTCTGTCCGGTGTAGGTGTTTTATGGTAAATCTAAACTTGGAATAACTATTACTAGTTTTCATGCGCAAACTTTTATGGAAATTAAGCAAAATAGGTCAAGCGATACGCCTACAAGGCATTCAAAATTGCATTAATTATAAAGTATACAAGATATAGAGACACTCCCGGGAAGCTTTGTGGCACCGATGGTGGGTAATTGCCTCTTCCTGTTAGCAATAACTTAATTTTATTATACCCTCCACAAAATTTTGTCATTCCGTTTGCAACAACCAGAAGGAGACGTCAGAGATCCTACAAGGTATACAGAATCATAGTCCAAACTCAAATCAAACGTAAAACTTAACTTACTAATGCGTAATACATACTGTATTAGAGCGCGAAATATATATAAGTGTCACGCCCACCGCTGTGAATGTGGAGGGTATTTAAGACTTGGCCTAAGCCATATTTAGTTTTGTTACTTGTTTTATACTTATTTCATCTATTGATTGCTATTGATATCATACTTAAATCGATCACTCTTTATACCGTTGTGCTGGCTATAAGGCATTCTGCAAATATTAAAAGAAAAAGAAAAAACCTGACAAACACAATATGTTGCACTGACAGGTGCTAATTTTTATAAGCGACTGTACCTGTAAATGTGGGTATGGCGTTACGAGACCGCGGAACTCGTTTAGTTTTATTTATTAATTATAATATTAATTGCAAAGTAATTATTTGTTTACGTTTGTTGGTGTCTGTTTTTCCTTCATTCCATCTCATTTATTTCTCTTTTATTAAAGTTAAATTTCTTTCTTTTACTTTTTTGTTATTCTACAGGTGATTGACGCAAGGGTAACAAATCAAATATTGTGAATAAGAGAGATAAGTGGCGCAAGTGGATAAGTGGAGTTGGCACAAAGATAGTGGGTATATCATGTTCGTTGTTCCGTTGGCAACACACAGCAATGCGGAATCAAAATCTAAAACGGTCTAGCCATGTCCGTTCATAAGTCCATCTGGATTTGGAATGTCCATGATTGTATGTAATTTTAGTAAAAGTCGAGATATTGAGTTGAAATATTTCTAGTATCTGTACATAGGTTCTTATTTAAATAGAGCAAAATCGGTTTAGTGGCGCGTCCACAATTTCACAGCCACAAAAATGTACATATTCACATATTTTGAATCAGCCCATGTATCGGTGTGCTTTAAAGTGGGCGGGTTCAAATAACAGACATGCACAAGGGTGCAAGGCTGTGCTAAATTTGAACCCCATCCGTTCGCTTTTAGAATATTTCAAGCAGTAACTTTTATATCAATACCTCGCGTTTACTGGCACAACTAAAGTAATTGTAGCATAATTTGTGGAGCTAAGTATAGTCGGACTTGTCTGACTGTCCCATGTTCACTTGTAAGTTTATTCATTTTTCACGGATTGTAAGTTTATTCATTTCCAAACATTTCCAAACACTGTTAAAATTGTACATTACAGGTACCTGCCATGCCCACAGTTTATATATAGATGAGAAGGGCATTTACTTTTTCACCACTTCTTCTCTACATTTTTCACACAAACAGTGGGTGCTTCGTCTATTTTTGGCACATTGGGCCGATAGGCTTCATATGAAAAAAACATGTTTACGTCTACTGTAATATATATGTATATCTCAGCTTTATTTTTATGACTGGTTGAGATTTTTCTCTATAGTGGGAGTCTTTTACGATTATTTTCAGAAACTCTGTTCCATGTTAAGAATTTCTGTTTCCTTTGGAAGTAAGTATGTATATACCGCACAGTGTCCAAGTAAGGATTAAGATTTATGAAATTAATCACCGCATAAATCCAAGCCTAACATAAATGGGGAAAACTTTAAATGAAAATATGGAATTTCAGGCTTGAGACCGACAACTTAGACCTCTTTTTTTTAACCCATATATTCCGACTGGTTTATGCTTCAACTTTCAATAATTTTGCTTTAAATTATAGCTGATAATATCTTGTTATGTTCCTTCATTTTTTCGTTCTCATAAATATTTAATTGTTTTTTTTTCCAAAGGCTCATAAAATTAAGAAATTAATGATGCTTGAACTACTAAAATGAATTAGAAAAATATTCATTTGTATTTGAAAAAATGGAAATTTTCAATATTTAAATGACAAAACACAAACTTGATTATTTCAACCTGTTGTGTTACGGTGTAAAAATATATTTATGAATATATTTCTTTTTATTCATAAAATATTGACATCAATGCTTTTTTATTTGTGAATTAAAAGTTTCGAAATTATTGCATAATTATATACGACTTTGGTTTTTGGCGCCTGTTTGTTGGGTTTAAAGAAATTAAGTAGTACGCCTAATATTTGAGATCGTTTTCTGTATTTATAATTTTGTCTGGTTTCTTTAAAAATTATGTCAGTCGGACGGATCTTTAAATATTAATATAAGAAAAGATATTAAATATTTTCATTTTTTAAAGAAGTGTTTCTATTCAAATACAGATACTTATCTGACATGTAAGAGTAGAAAATTAGCGGAAAGCTTTGATAATACTGATCATTGAATATTGAATATAAACAAGTAAAATAAAAATAACTAAATTTGACTGAGGCCACATCTTATATACCCTCTTCATGTACATACAAACAATAGGCGTGGCAGGTATATAATTACGCCCTATAATAGTGAAGGTATCAGTTTGCAAGTCCCGGTTTTTGGTAAATTATGGGCGTTATTGTTACCCCACCACGCCCATTTTTGGCACATCAATACATGAAATAATTATAGATAAGTG
Organism: Crataerina pallida; assembly: GCA_949710015.1. Classification (NCBI taxonomy): domain Eukaryota; kingdom Metazoa; phylum Arthropoda; class Insecta; order Diptera; family Hippoboscidae; genus Crataerina; species Crataerina pallida. The sequence continues at coordinate 9,184,607 of OX453293.1, forward strand.
TACCAAATTTTAAGTTTTTAGGTCAATTTTTGTGTAGAGATTTTTGTGCATTGTCCGGGGTGTCCGTTATTCGACAACGCCCAATTTTCACAAATCGATTTATGGGATAATATTAAATATGAGTACCCAATTTCCAATTTCTTTGAGGCGATATAAATTAAAATTTACGACCGCAGGTGTTTTAACAATAGACAAGCGGACGGACGTAGGTACACCAATTCAAATATTAAATCTGATCAAGATTATATAAACTTTGCGGGGTCTATGACACCTCCAGGTGCCAGGGGAATAACAAACTGACTTATATTACGGGCAGAGTAAAAGAAGGTGACAAAAATTTCGAAACGTAAACGAGCATATACATACAAACAATACTTGTACTTAATACAACATGAAATAAAATAGAAAACAAGTAAAAAAACTACATTTGGCTTAGGCCAAATATTAAATACCCTCCAGATAAGGGGCGTGACAAGTGCCTTATTACGCCATCTATCAGCTTTGCATCAAATAAAAAGTGGAAACCTGCGTCAGGTTTTCTGTAAATAAAATTATGGGCGTGTCTATTATCAGACCACGAAAATTTTTGGAACATCGATGTCTTAATTATGTAAAATTTGCTAAATTTAAACTTCGTATGTAATTTTTATTGGTGTGACTCTCACCCGATTTTACCCAATTTAAATAGCCAATAGAAGATGTAGAAAATATTCGTAGAAAAATTTCAAGTCAATATCGCAAAATTTATGACCGAGAGACGGACATGTGGACGGACATATCTAGATAGGCTCAGATTTTGAATATATGTACTACTGTAGGTTCTTTAAAGCCTCCTTTTGGATTTCTCAAGCGCACCAACAAGCCTACTATACCATCATCTGTATGATGGAGGGTGCATGTAAAGATATGAAAACTTAGGTGGCAACAGTGAGACGAAACGTCAACACAACTTGTGTTCATTAACTCATAAATGTTGTCGTACCTGTATCAGTACACACACACATAAATTTGTTGTCAAAGATGATTTCCAAAAAAAGAAACAAAACTTATTTCAAAATGTGTAGAAAAGATATGCTGGGGATTTTTTATAGAGCACCCACGCCTCCACACTTTCCACTTTCCACTTAAAACAGCCAACAAGTTTGGAAGAATACACTAAACGACATCGTTTACATGGCTGTTTGTGTGCAAGTCGTTAAAAGAAGAAAAAAGCTATTAACACTAATTTCCTACAGAGAACAACAAAATGGGAAGATTTGGTAATATATTACACTTTACACTCGGAGGAATGATGCTAAACGTTCAACTCTTACGCAGCTCTGTATGCAGGCATTCATTGGAAGGGAAATTATTAAAAGTATTTTTGAAAAATTTCTACATTTTCTTCTCATGCGTAGTCTGTCTTGTATTGTGTTTGTTACAGATTGTCATTTTCTTTTTGTGCTGTATAACTCAAATGTACAGCAAGTATGATATACTTGTAGCACGTGCCTGAAAGATCCATCTCTCTTAAATAAATTGCAACCACGCACGCACACTCATACACTTGCATATAACGCACAACTTAATTTGAAAACTTAGACAACTGATGGCTATCTTATGCATCTACATACCATATCAGTCTGTCCATCTCTATACACTTTTGTATCTAAATAGCTGTCGGTCTATGCGTCCGTCCCTCTATACGTCTATCTTGTTGAGTTGTGTTGTGCGTTGGAGGTGTTGATGTGTAGAGATTTTATGAGTTTTTGTTTTCATTTTTTTCCATTTTAGTTCAACCCAAAGTTTTGCTCTCATATTCCAAAAATATTGTGATGTGTTGTCGCCTGGTTCTGTACATGTCCGCCTCACACAAAATATCACAATATCATCATCAAAACATCATCAGCATTATGATTATCGTCTTCGTTTTTTCTTAAGTGTAACATCATTACCATAATTAAATGTATCATAATCATGGCCAGTCCGTTTATTAATATAAGTGTGTGTGTTCCTTGTCATAAAATTTATATGAAAATGGTGAAATTTTCGCTTTTCGTAGCACATATCTAAAGTGCTCCATTCCAATGTGGATGAAAAAACTTTGTAACGGACACTACATGCTAGTTCAACATATATTGAAACAACAACAACAACAACAGAAGTAAAAAGCCAAATTTTACTTTAGGTCGATGGGCAAACATGCCTGACTTTTATAAATCTATAAAAAACAAGTAAGTGGCTTGGGCGTGGCAGGTATGTGATTACGCCCTCTAATAGTGCATGTATTACATCGCTTGAATATCGAGTTTTACGTGGAATACAGTTTTTTTTATTTGTGGGTTGTCTGTTTTCCGACCATACCCATTTTTTCAAATCGATCGATGTGATAACTGTAACTATTCAAACTAAATTTCAACTTTATAGTTCAATTTTTGTGGCAGGTATACAGATACATACGGACCACTGACATACATGGCTAAATCGACTCAGTTTTCGACGCTGATCAAGAATATATATACCTTGTAGGGTCTCTGACGTTGCAAACGGAAGAAGGTATAAAAATTCATGAAGAAGACGGACTCTTAGGTTGGCAAAGATTTCCAAAGAGCCGAATCCCTTTTTTTTCTCTTTTTATGAAAAGAGGCGCCCTTTGCGTACTTTCTTTGAAGCTTCCCCTTCATTTATTCTCTGTGTTCTCCACGATTAAGGTCAGCGATACTGCTCTATATAAAATGATAAAATAACTTTGTTCAAGATACAAAAGAGATTCAAATTTGATAAATCTCTAGACCTTAGCAGCTATATTTTAATGCCTGTGACAGATTTTTTGGGAGTGGCTACCAATCGAGTTTGCTCAATTTAAACAGAAAAGTTTGTACATGTACCAAGAGGACCCACGGACGTGTTTGGCTCAGATTTTTCAGATTTTTATGCTGATCAAGAATCTAATTTATAATCTTCTACATAAACGCAGTGACAAACTTAGTATACTTGGGGTGTGGGTGAGTTTTATATTAAAAGTTTTAAATATTTCAACTAACATGCATATATGATACAACAACAATAGCACACCCGATTTATATTAAAAATACATTTTCTTCTCTTTTTTCTTAATGTGACAAAATTTGATATTAAAAACGAAAAGTTGTTCTAAAATTGAAAATATTAATGTTGTTGTTGCTGTTGCTTTTTGTAAATTTTCATTTCATTTAAATTTCTTGATGCGTGAAGAGACAACGTTTTTATATGGAATTTTCAGTACCCTCCCCCTCAAAGGTGATCGTATACTAAATTTTTTATACCATTGGGAATGAATTTAAGATATGAAGGGTAACGTTTATAATAGAAGAAATATCATTATTTAAAATGAGTAAAATCGATTGAGAGTAATATGCGCAATTGATAAAAGTCGTTAAGAGTCATGGACAACTAAAATATTCGCAATTTTGAAAGTGGACTTTGTCGTATAACTTCTGCCCAAAGAATCTACTTTGCATTCGGAAATGCTTATAAGGACAAAAATTGCTTCAAAACATGAATAAAGAATAAAAGATATTTTCAACGAATTTTTTTTTTAAATATTTATTAAAAAATGTTTAAAAGTTTTTAAAAAATCGCCCCTTAAAAACGTGATTAATTGTTTTAAAAAGCCACCATTTAAAATAGTTTTTCAATACACTTCTAGATGGCAAGAAGATGTAGGGTCCCTCGGAATCAACTCGAACCAATATTGTCATAATTAATTTATTTTATATTTCATTTTTCCTGAGTACACCATTCAGTTTTTGGGTGGATGGATTTATTTGATTAATTTATAGCTCAACAGCGAAAGGGAACGCGTACGACATCTTCATAAATTATACAAGTGATCCATTGTGGGCATTATGAAAGTCCGCAATCTTATTTATACCATTTGCGGTTGTTAGAAATATTTTAAACATATAGTTGACAATGTATTAAAATGAAAATTTTAAAAATCTTCAATTTATCAGTAGAATGCTCCATTTTCAAAAGGCCAGCAAAGTTATTTTTGGAATTCGCTGTCTTACCGAACAATTTTATTTATAATTCATACGATTTATAAAAAACATTGTAGTGAAAAAAGTAATCACCAACGACAGACAATCCAACGAAGTGATTAGAAAAGTAGAGGTCTAAAGTCCATACTTTCGGGCAATATATTGAAATTCAATGAGTAATAAAAACAAGCGCTCAAGTAACGTTTCAGAGTATCTTGTTTTCCTAATGAGGTGACGATCTTTGTTCGCATTTCTAATGAACGGGACTACGGCTAAGAATACTTATGGAAGGCAGCAGCAAAAAAAATTGTAATCTAGAACATTTATTTTTAACGGAACGGAAATGGTGTTAAGTTTTTCCATACAGGTTTTATTTATTATATCTTTAAAGTTGTCTTTCTCTCCACTTTCTAGAGTATTTCCTAATTTCAACTATTTGTTAATTTAGAAGTTTTGTCAGCCATGAATTTGTATTCTTAAGGTAGTTTGTCTGTGAAAAATTATGTAAGGCAGCTGTTCAAGTAGAAAATTTTTAAATAAATTTGAACATTTCAAGGGGAATTTATATTATAATGCTATTAAATTATGATAAACTGATGATTATGAATTAAAATTCCTTTGAGAAAACAAAGAACTCAAGTAATTTTACTCTTACTAGTGATATATGCTGAAATATAGAATAGAAAATTGGCTTTTGGACTTTAGCAGGGCGTTTGAAGAGATGGAAATTCAGGAGATTTCTTTTTTTTAACAAAAAACATTATAGAATATATAAACATCGCCTTCTATAGACTTTTGAAATTTTATAGACGGTGGAAGGGCCAGCACGTTTAAAATATTTAGTGGAAGAACCCCTACCTAGTTTATAATCTTCATGGTATCAACAGATATAGATGTTCAACACTAATCCGAAGGGCAGGACACGAAATGCGGGCGAATCCGTCTTTGTGCGGTCTTTTTTAAGCGATTTTTTTTGTACCTTTTTTTATGATTATATACAAACATATTTATCTTAAATTATAAATAAAAAACATAGTTGCCAAAAAAAAATTGTGATACAAAACCGAAAAATTAAAATGGTTTTCTTCATATATCCGGAATATTTTTGCCATTAAAAAATTTATGCAAATTATTTATTTTTTTCTTCTTTGTTATCGAAACAAAAAACAATTGTAGCTGAATTTTAATTTATGACAAAAAATATTTAAAAAAAAAAACGTTATATAAAATTAGAAAGTATTTAGCATTATAATAAAATAATAAATTCCTCTACTTTTCTGTTGTTATAATTTATGGTTTTGTTATTTTTTAATTCGTAATTAAATAAGATCAGCAACAATAAAAATTTATTAAAATGAAACAGACTGATTTCGTGTCTGCATGTGTGTGTGTGTTAATAATAGAGGACACTTTGTCTTTTCTATACCCTCCACAAGTTTACTAAGTTTGTTTTACAGTTTGCAACATCCAGAAGGAAACCTTGGAGGACCCACAAACTAAATATATCCTTGATCAGCATCAAAATCTGAGTCGATCTAGAAATGTCCGTATGTCCATTAGACAATAACCCAACCATCGATGTGCCAAAAATAAGCGTGGTCAAATAACAGGCGTGCCCACAATGACTGGACTTGCATGCTGACACGTAACATATACAATATTAGAGGGCGTAATCATGTACCCGCCACGCCCACTATTGTAGATGTGGAAGGTGTTTCAGTGAGGAAAATTAAAAAATTCATTCAAGGTAAAGTAACTAATATTCGTCTTGTTCCATAAACAACTTTCAGTCTCCACTTGTTTTCAACTTGTTGTCCGGGTTATCGCGTCGGGTTATAAATATTAAAATCATCAACTATTGACCTGATTAGCAAATCGTTAAGAAATCGAACATTCTGCTTTACATTTTTTTTTTTGTTGTTTTTTCATTCGCTAATATTAACTAATTTGAAATGAAATGAAATGAATGATTAGAAAATCAGTCCAAGGAGTACATTTACTGCATTTATGAATAATAAATTATACTAATAACAGAATGAAATACAACGAAAACAAGAAAATGGAATATGGAACCAATACTAAAATACATTTGACCGCGTTATCTTCAGCTTTGGCACAGAGGACAAGATATGGAATTGGATAAAAAATCGAAATTAAAAGAAATTACTTATTCATTTACATATAGGTCTGGGATATAGTTTGGTTCTCAAACCTGCATATATTTGTGAAAAAAAAATATTTTCTAAAAATGGAAATAAACGTGAATACATACCAGTCCGAGCACATGCAGCAGAGAATTCCCGGAATTATTATAACGCACGCCCAGAATAATAAACCCATTATTATTATTTTTATAATTTTTTAACGAAATCAATTGACCACAATAACAATTTACACAAAGCAATAATTCGCAAAAAAACAATTTACTCCACAAATATATCACGAGTTAATCGTTTCAAAGGCACAAAATTTATAAAATATAACAAAAAATTATAAAAATTATAAAATATTTCAATCACAGAAAAGTCAAGGAACAAACGATTTGTAATAGTTCTTCAATAATAAAATATAGTAAGCGCCCTCTATGAACAAAATTAAAGTAGGTGACATAAATGAAAAGTTTTTCTGTAGTTGTAGTGCGAACACAAACCTCTAGTATAAATTGGTTTCAAAATAATGTTTCCATATACAAAATAATTAAACAGGAAGCACAAAAACACATGAGTATTGTAAGAGGCATTTTTAAAAATTATGACATTAAGGAAAAGGTATAAAGCTTTGGCATGGAACCCAAAACAATACAAGATGGCGTCATGGTGTTGTGGCATAGCTGCAATACAATAGAATAATTTGTAAAATGTTGAAATTATGATGATTTGAAAAGCCTGCAAACTTACAGACAAACACCCAATGCCATGTAATTACATTATATACTTCTCTCTACTTATGCCAATCCATTTCCAAAGTTTCATACATAAGCAAATTTTACAAATACTCCAAAATATACTTTTTCCTGTTGACTTACCGGATGCTTGCCCTTAAAATACCGTCCGTTTTTTAAATCTACGATTGCAGTAGAAAGTTTTGTTTGCAAAGCTTTTTCAAAATATTTCACTAAACATTAAAATTCACAAAAATTACGGTACAATTTCAAATGTTCAATTTTATATATTTAAACAATACTTTGTTTAAATTTTAACCACAAATCATTATAGTTTTAAACACTAAAATTACTTTTATTTAATGATTATTACAGGTTTTTATAGAATTAAAGGAAATTTTTGCTTGTAACAAGTATAAAACGAGGCTATTAACTGAGGGATAATATATATTGGTGCTTCGTCTAATTTATTTAAACACTCATAGATAAGTATTAGCATTAAAAGTAAATTTTCTTATACTTTACTCCAAATTAATGATTAAACTTTTTTACAATTGTAAACACTAAAATTATTTTTATTTAATAATTAATAAGCGTTTTTATAGAATTAAAGGAACGTTTCGCTTGCAACAAGTATAGAGCGAGGCTATTAACTGAGTAATTATATGTATTGATACTACGTCTACCTAGATAAGTGTTAACATTAGACATTTAATTAATTAGTTACTAAACATTTTGACAATTTTAAACATAAAAATTAAGTATATTTAATGATTATTACACATTTTTATAAAGCTAAAGAAAATGTGTGTTTGAAAAGAGTAAAAAATACAGCCAATACAGTATAATTTGCATAAAACTTTCATTCTTCTTTTAAAATATTAATATTTAAGTGAAATGTTAAATATATTAATTTTTTATTGACTTGTATTACAATTTTCATTTAATTTTAATAAGCTTTTACTTCTTAACAGTGTAAATGGATATCAATATAATGTATAATGTTTTATACTACATGGCTACAATACTAAAGTTGTTTATAATTACTTTAATTTTAATTTGGTAATGTGCTGCAATCTTTATAGATAGCCAAAGAAATGAAAATTTATATAACGGCGATAGAAACTTATTACCAAAGTTTAAAATATATTTTAAAAGGTGTTGTTTTATTAAAAAATCAACAAAATTTATAAATCACTGAACATTTTATCTATTTTTTACATTTAAAAAAAAGTAAAAGTTTACGCTAATTTTTATTACAAATGTCAAAGCGAAGATGCTTGACAATTGCTAAGTAGCTGAGAGGGTGATCTGTAAGAAATTGAAAGTGTGCAATTATTTTTCCATTATTTTACATAATAAATTTAAAAATTTACTCATATTGTGCTTTATCACTGTATATCACATAAATCAATATCTTTTCTTAATGTGAACAGCACCCACTTATGCAGAAGCCCTTAAGAAAAACGGAATTGAAAAATCATGACATTAAAATAAACAGTACACAAAAAGGACAAATTAATGTCAATAAATAATTATTATCAATTGATATCCTGTGGTTTTGTTCAAAGAAACACTTTAAAAAAAAGTCCTGTAATGTTATTTGCTGTGTATTTAGCAAACCATTTACAAAAGAAAAGGAAAAATTTTTAAATAAAAAAGAAGAAAAAATCGAACAGTTGGCACAAGTTAAACCACAGGACAACACAAATTCATTATTATTTGATGCTTAGAATAAATTGGGGTACAAAACATGCAATTAGTAAAGAAAACAACAACAACAACAATATTAAACCAAGGATTCTATATTTAATTTTAGAAATGGAAAAGTAGGGGTGCCGTGTCGACGTATACACTTCTTTGCATAGGCCTGCCAATGCACTCACTCACAGAAGCATAATAATAAGTGACCTCATGTCTAATACTGTAGTGGAGGTGGCTTTTATTCTATTTATTAGTATTTAGCACAAACCAAACTTAACAACAGATGTTTAGAGAATTAATTTCTAAGAGGAGGTGGTTTACATTCTACAGTACAGAGAGTAAATTATCTCTAAAGAGAGAGTAAGCTAATAATGTGACGAATAACCATGAAAAAATTTACAATTTACAACAACAACAATTTAGAATAATTAAAATTACATACTTTTTCTTACAAGCACGCGTTACAGTGACGAGATAAAATGTGAGTCTGATAGCTCTTTAAATAAAAGAAGAAAAAAACCAGTAGTTTTAAACGTTTTTGTCAAACACTGCTGGCGCTGAAGCGAAAACATTTATTTATGAATCAATTGCTATAAATCTCAGGAACATTACTCTTCGGTAGTAACTTCAGTCAGTCTCTTGTTTGTCAACTTTTTCACTAAAAACTCTCCTAATATTCCTTGAGTTTTTTTACTATTCAAATAATTTAATACTAAACAAGTTCTTCGAGTTCCAATAGTTCAGCATAGCACTGTTAATATGCTTGCAGTCCGTTGTTCAGCTCAGGGTGATAACGTCATATGTTTTTTCTGGCGTTTACTACTAAAACCATATCAAATATTGTCCACGTACATACATACCACTAATTTATGCATCACATTACTATGAAAACATAATGCAGGGCTCGTGTCATTCATGGTCAGATCTGACTAATAGATACAATTCACTAATATATGCACCGCAGAGGTGCAAAGGAGAAAATGAACTGCCATATTGTCCTGTTAGCATTGCATGGTTACAGTTACGAATAAGAAGAAAAAAGTGGAAAAATATTACCATATTAACCCAACCCCGTGCCAATCTCTTTAAACAGCTGGGGTTTGCTTTCATTCTAAATTTAACTCGTTTCTGGTTATACAGCAGCAGCAGGAGCAGCAGCAGCAGCAGTAGGTGAAGTCAACACCTTTTCTTTCTACATAATTCAATAATACATGCGGGTTATATTAAACCAAAATTTTTATTTGAATTTTCTCTTTTTTTCTTTCTCTATAATAAAATTTATGGCTTCGAAAATGTATCGTTTCAGTATTTGTTTAATATGTATGAGGGTGCATTGTATGCGTTTTGTATTTGTTTTCCTTTCGTGCTTTATGAAATATATCAGTTGTTGTTGTTATTGTTGTTGTTGTACTAGTCCTATCTGTTACAAACATCTGTTAAAATTGCGGTTTTTAAGAGGGTGTGTGCTCGCTCGTGTACGTTTTTATTATAAAATATTTTTCGTAACAATTGCATTTGCATCGAGGTAAATTTGTTTTATTGACACAAACGCTGAAAGTTTTTATTAAAAGAAATCATTCAATATTTGTAAACTTCAAAAGTATATCAACGAAGGAAAAAGTGCAGTTGTATCAACCAACCAGATAACACATAGAATGTCATATAAACAAAGAAACATTAACAACTACAACAACAACAAAACATTTTGGCTTAAGAAAACTCTGCCATATTTACATATAATCAGTGAGCGCGGCCAGTCCATATTTTTTTTTTTTTGTAAAAATCGGAGAAAACTTCTATAAAGGCAAGCATTGTGTACATCTTACCTTTCTAGGTAGAAATCAATTTTGAACAAGTCAATTTGGCTTAGGCCAAATCTTAAATACACTCTACATATACATACAAACGGTAGGCACTCTAATTGAGTATATATTACTTGTCACCTTGCAAGTAGAGCTTAACCCAAATGATGGTTTTTTGTAAATTGTGAGCGGGTCTGTTATTCGGCCACGCCCATTTTTGGCACATCAATGGATGGAATAATTATATATATGCCTACCAAATTTCAACTTTATAGCCCAATTTTTGTACATAGATTTTTGTCGATTGTGGGCGTGGCTCTTGACCAATGGTACCCATTTTAAATAGGAATATGCGTGCAAAAATTATAAAATATTGAGTTAATATCTCAAAATATGTGATCATGAGAATGCCAACAACACACGGACCCACGGACACACATACATGGCTAGGTCATCTCAGATTTTGCTAATGATCAAGAAGTCATATCTTTTGGAAGGTTCCTTAGGATATAATTTTTTTAGGTTTCATAAATGGAATAACAAACCTAGTATGTAGATGGCACAATGACGCCTTCTTCTAGATGCTGAAAATAAAATCACAAGCTTAGTAAATCTGAGGCAATAGGCACAAACAGGTTCATTTAGAAAACATCCTAATTTTTTTATAAAAAAATAACGTATTTCTCCTTTTGTTGTTGTTGTTGTTGTTGTTACCTTAAGTATTTAGAAAAAAAAGTTAGATTTTTATTTTCCAACATTATGTTAACTGATACCTTTGCCGTGTATGGTGGTCATGTAAAGCGTATGGTGGTAGTTTCTCAAATTTGAGAAACCTTTTGACTGTTGTTCATAAGCAGCAGCTTTATTTTTTATGTGACTCGTAATAACCTTTTTTGTTTTGCTTTGCTTCACAGCAATTATAATGGTTGGTCATCAAGTGCAACAGGAGCTCTAGTAAAATAACGGCTTGTCTACCATTCACCGGACCAGCGTGTGAAGTTATTTATTCAAGTGATTTTGTTAACTTCCCTTGCAGCCGTTATTTTATTTTTATAGTCCGTTTAACTATACGATTATTTTTTTCTTTAATAAAGTTGCAACAATTGTACAGGTGAGCGAACAGCAACAGGTTCTCCTTTCAGTGCTGCATATTGAAATGAGGGTCCTGAGTCAATTAATAGTTTTCCACTTGTCGTTTATTGTAGGGGAGTAGTGTTGTTAACTTTAAATAAATATTCTGTGCAATTGAGTTCTTAAAGCGTGAGAACATTCCGTTCCTTTGAAAATAAAGCTTTAAACTCCACACTCAGGTATTTTTTTTAATAGTATTAAATATTGAAATCTTCTTTTGCCTGATTTTGTTTTCGTTTTGTTTTTAAAAATCATTATAAAAGTAAAGCTGTTGCAAAGCCTTAAACAATTATCTCTTATATGTAAATTTACAGAGACTACATGAAAAATTATTTGTCAACTATAAAATGATAAATGGCGCCTGGTATGCAAATTAGAATACAACAGAAATCATAATTGGTTCAAGACGACAGCATAACATACCCTACACTTAATACGATAAAATAAAAAGTTGTATAATTGAGTCATAATGTGAGAGGTGGAGCCTACGGTTTAAAATCTTATGAATAGTTTCATTTTTGAAATTCTCGAAGACATAAAAACGATACTCAGCTTTACATTTTTGTACAATACCACCCAAAGACTTTGGTTCCTGAGGAATCAGGAATAGTAGACCGATCGCACTTTCAAATGCATGGGTAAAGAGGCAGGAGTTCGGAAGCGATTCTTCTAATCATAATTAATATCCAAAATGTGGACGTGGCAAGTACATAATTACACCGCCTCAGGCAAGTCAGATTGGGCATGCTCGTTAGGGAATCCCTCCTCTTCTTCTTGATGAATGACGACGATAGTGTGGCTGTAATCTTTGCACCAATTGAATTCTGTATGACACCAAATCCAAACCATAAAGTCGATGGACAAAGTCCAACTTGTCGTTTTCTTCGACACTGGCTTCAACAACAGCGATATTTTCTTCTGCTCGCACTCTTCTTATTCTCATCGGTGGCTTGGCATCCAGAAAAGTGAATGTAGACTGAAAATTGGTGATTAAGCTTTTTATGGTAGTCTCAGACGGACGATTATGTGCATCATAAAATTCACGAAGTGCTCTATAAACATTTTTAAATGAACACTGAATAAATTTCCACGATTTCGAAGCTTTGTTCTGAAGTTAACCTAGGCATGGTGATTTGCCAAACAATACTGAGTAGAAAGGTCTCTTTGAACTGTTAAAACAACTGACAGAGTTTAGAGTAATCCCCATTAAAAAAACGAACCGTTCCATGTGTAGCGAATTTCCATTTCATAGCGTGGCTAATTGACAAATTGTGGGTGTGGCTATCAGTAGATTTTGCCAATACGAGTAGCAACGTGTGTACCGAAAGAAAAAAATTTACAAAAAATTTCAGAGTAATATCTGAAAATGTGCCTCTGTGGTAATGCCAAAAGCATATGGACGTACAGACGGAATCGAATTGATGACTTTCGATCAATTATGTGCATTTTAAATAGCAATCTAGCGACACAGTCTAAGAATATCTGTAACAAATATTACATTTTTGTCGATTATAGGCGGGGCTATAGATAAATTTTACCCATCTTAAATAGCAACTTAGTGACAAGAAGAAGAATCTTTGCATCTGCGAAAACTCGCACTCAGACATGCCCAAATCAATTAAGATACTGATCAAAAATATACATGTATGCTATATATTCTTCTGGTAGTTTCAAAGGAAGTAACGAGTATACGGGAAGACCGATCTAAATGTTTCAAACTTAATTACGAATTAAATGTACTTGTACTATTTTAATATTCCAAGAAGTGATAGCCAGGCAATTTCTCCGAAAATTTACATAAACTCTCTTCATTATTAATATTAAACGCAATATTTATAAAACAAATCTGCCATCATATGAATTAAGATTAAAACAAAAATAACAAAAATATTGTATCCGCACACATGTGCGAAGGTAATCCTGTTAAAACACCAAAACTAAAAAGGTGTGACAATCCAATGACTCATAAATTACAGCATTAACACAAAAAACCTTCAAAAAACTTTAACAGCCCCTCGAGAGTACAACAATTACAAAAGATTACAACTTTATTGAGTTTACAGCCATCGACGAATTTATTTTGCATACGAAACGCATTCGGACGCTTTCGTTTTATTCAACTCATTGTTAGGGGTGCTTTATGTTATTGTTTTTGGCACTTTCCATACAAATTACCATATTTCCGAGTTTAATCTTAAAGGCACGCTTGCCAGCATCCCTGACTACCTACCACTGCTGTCTATGTCTCCGCTCAAGAGGGAAAACCTTTGCCACGACACGAAATACTTTCAACTTCTAAACAACTAAAGAAATTACACACATTCTCTCTATTGGTGACTGTGTAGAATTTCTGTTTATTTTTACTTCCTTTACTACCCTCCACCAACACCGAACAATTGTTCATTTTTCAGCTTCAAAATCTTTCTCATTTACATACTTTTTTTTTGTCACTTTCTATTTTTAAAGAAGTCTCAAGTATCTCCTGTGCTGAGTATATTAATCTGGAAGCTGTTGATGTGTGTTCTTGTGTGCCTTGCTCTAAATTATTTCTATTTGGAGTAGTGTTCTATTTTGTTTATTTTGACACCCAGTGCGGGTTTGTTCAACTTTTGTGAGAATGTTTTCCTTTTAACTGTAAAAGGCATTCACACCTTTTTCTTATTTACATGTTTTACTAAAAAATGTGGCGTCCCTTCCTATTATCAAATTATGTACACACACCTTTTCCCATTCTCTTGTTGTCACAACTCTTTCATTTTTATTGGTTTAATATTAATTTAAATTATGTTCTAAAGATGTTTCAGATGAAATTTGACTTTGGAAATGACTAAAGCTTGGGTTAGTTAAATGGCTGACGGTGAGATTAGTTTGATAAAATAATTACGAAAATGGAATCTGCCATTCTGTACTGGTCGTCAATAAAAGGAACAATTGTATATTGTATAAATATGCTTTTTATTTGTTCATGGCCAAGTTTTGTCAAAACTTTTCCCACAAAACTTTAATTAAGGTTTAAAACAAAGCAATCGAACTTAACAAGCATTGAATAACCATTGATTGTATTGGTAACATATTTTATTTCCTTAACATCTGCACAATTCACAGAGCAACAACTGTCGTGTGTGACAGGGACAATCATTAAAACCTATGTGTTCGGCTGTTATAAAAACTGCAATTAGTAATTTGATACTTTTATTGAAAGGTTATAAACCGCAAATAATTTTTTTGTACACACCCTATATAGAGAAGAATTGAAGAGAATATCTTACTTAACAAAAATTCAATTCAACTTGAAGGCATAACTTAAAGGAAATTCATCACATTGTTTGGTAATTATATAGGACTGCAAAAATTACAATATTTCTACAACCAAAGGCGATAACTCAATTAAGGAACTGGAACTGCTTACATGTAAGATTTGATATGCAAAAAGCTTGACGCCATGCTTGAAAAGATTTAAGGACAAGCTGTAATTATGAATAATTAATAAGAATATTGAGTGGGGGTATTACTTAATAGAGTTGCACGGTAATGGCTTGGGAATTGAAATTAATTTTTAATTAAATGATTGAAAAACTTTCGCAACGAATTCTTACAACTAATCAAATTAAACCTAATATTGTGTACCTACTTGTACAATATATCTATATATACATATATAGGTGGGCAAATCTTCCAAAGAAAAAGAAAAAAAAAAACATAAAATACTATCATAAGTCCATTAAAGCATAACTAAGAGGATTTATGTGTGATATATTCCCACATTAGCTGTACTCTATTCGGCTTTAGAAGTAACAATAGAAACGTTTGAGGATAGATGCACAATCATTATATTTGAGAAGTTTCGTTATGGGCTATAAAAAGAGTGATAATAAGAAAGTAACATTAACGAAATTTATGACATGCTATGCAAAAATTTTCAGAGATAAGCACAAAAAAGGGTTCCTGAGAAATGCATGCAAATCTCATTTTAATGGTTGTCAGTTTAAAACATTGCTAACGTATTCATATTAGTAGAAGAAAGTAGAATGATTTCCACACATATGCAACTGGCTTGCATTTATTTATAAATGAAAAATAATAACATAAACAATCATACCAAGTTAGCATTTAGTAGCCGAGGAAGGGTTGAAACTTTTAATTACATTGCTAAGGAAAGTATACGCAAAGCTAAGAAAGATATTAAAAATAGATAAGAAGAATATCATAATTAGTGGTAACTGAGTAAGCAGGTAACTTAATAATAAGAAAATATACAAAACCAATATTTGATTAGAGTGCCTACGTGACTCTATAGAAGTTTTACTCGATGGTTATATAAAATTCGTTTAAAACTCTTAAAACTTTTATCCTTTCCAAGTATTCCTCTACGTATGCTCTTCCTTCCATTTTCTATAATTACTTTTGATGGCGGTGAAGATAATAAAATAAATTGAAACAAGTAAAACAGCGACATTTTATAGGGACCGCATATTGAATAACTATCAGCGCTATATATATAGCACTCTAAAGAATAGTTGTCTTTATTTTGAACTTTCTATACATTACACGTTATAGGAAACTTCTCTTTTTATTGAAGTAAGAGCGAATTGTCAAATACCGATTTTCCCCAAACAACAACAAACTTATACTTAGGTTGAAGTCAATATTTTACTTTTGAGTCCGCGAAAATGATTTTAAACAAGACGGACTGAAAAACATAACTATATCAACTTAATATTTAATGCTGATGTATAGCCAAACTTAGACTTTATAAGACCCCCATCGTTCCTGTGCTTCTTTATGGCGCTGAAGGATGTATGATGACACAAAGTGATGAGGCGATTTCTAGGCGTGTTCGAGAGAAAAATCCTCCAACAGGTCCTATACGCGTTGGCGATGAGTTCCGAATCAGAATGAATCTTGAGTAAGAGGCAGGCCGAAACTCCGGTGGAGGAACCAAGCATTTGGTGCCCCGAAAACCCTTAGTGTACAAAACTGGAGAAGACAAGCGCAAGACCAAGGCACGTGGCGTTCTCTTTTGCAACAGGCCAAGGACCTACGAAGGTTGTAATCGGCCAGTTATGATGATGATGATGCTGATGTATAGCAATTGAACGTCCGAAGGTTTCTTCCGGGTATTTTTACTACAAAGTTAAGGTTCTGAGTATAAAAATGGGATCCTGTACATTCCTTAAGCAATTACCTCCACCACACTTGATTATCATTTAAAATACCATTGATAAATAACTACATATCCAGGAGCTATTTTAAGGACACTTACGGATAATAGTAATAGCAATTAAGAAAAGGAAGTGGCAGTAAAGCCATAAAAAATCATGTTGATTAAATAAAAACAACAAGAAATAATTGTTAAAATGGAAATAGAAATCGGAAAATGAATAATTGCCTCCACGCAAGACAGGCTTCAACTAAAATTATCATATTCTATAGAAATTTATGCTTAACTTTACGTAAAACAACTTACTCTACGTTGTAGTTAACAGAATTTTCCCCTTACCAGTGGATTACTTTAGTATACCACGGAAGTTTAAATATAGATTTTTAAAGTAAATAATTTCCTTATTTTTCTACTTTGAAAAGCATATGTAAAATATGTTAGTCTCGATGATTTCGTTCAAGGGAGACGTTGATTTACATGAAGCAGATGTTTTATGTAAAGTAAGCAAGAAATTGTTATAATCATGGGAGAAAGGGAGTGTGTTTCCTAATCACGTAACCTTGCTTTATATTTAATAACACAACTCTGGCATTATTGCGGGGGCGATTTAGTTTAACGATGCAGCTGTTTGCCTTCAAAAAATGAATAAATTTGAATAAAATTGAAAGTAATATGACCACAAAAGTAAAATCTCCTCATCATTATTACTGGCTGGAAACAATCTAGGTTAGAACACGCACCACTGGGTGTTTTCTCAAGTTTTTTACACTAAGTATGGGCAAGACATTAAACTCTTGGTCCCTGCAGTGGAGCCTCCGCCTCGTTTCACTCGACATTCGTCTGTTTTCCACACGGACACTATCTGGAGTATTTGTATATAGTAGTGAAACTCTTATAACTGCCATGAAAACTAAAAAAATTGTTTGCAATATTTTTACACTTTTTCCCAGAAAATTGATTTCTGTTTTTTTCAAATCCCTTCAAATATTGTCTAAACTAATAAAATAATAAATTTATTACTTTACCGGCACATTGTTGATAATTAGCGGTAATATCTGTTGAAATTGTTAACAATTAAAATTGAAACAGCTTTTAAAGCCTTTTTATCACCCGTTATAAGATTTCTTTTTAGTCATGCTAATAAAAAAACTTTTATTATTATACGTTCCCACCTATATTTGATAATTTACACTTCTTTGGACCATCCCCTTACTTTTAGCATCTATCGGAATAATAAAACAATGTTAAAAACTGTCAACTGAATTTGTAATAAAATACTCAACTTTATTACCTTCACGTGAATGCTGTTCTATCTATTGTGTTACCAATTTTCTGTCAAATATTAGCATCAGTTTTCAATGGCTTTTCAATTGACAGATTAGTTGGTTCAACTAGAAGGGTTATCTGGGGCACCTGGTAAAAAATGGAAGAGTTGTGACAGAGCGTAAATGGCCTTCGGTATTAATATCATTAAATCAACTTTAAAATTTACCAACTCCATCAGCGAATCATCAAATGAAAAGTATTAAAAAGATAATTCGCGAAGAAGTCGGGGCTATATTCAATTTATTAAAATGTTTTTAAACAGAAGAAAGAAACCAGATATTTATATTTTAAATTCCAATTTTAAGTCAATTTAGCTATGTCTGTACATCCGTCGTTCTATCTAGGTGAGAGATCTAGGGTTGAGTTACCCATTTTAAACCCGGGCAAAAATGTAGGTAATTCTTTTTCGCTGATTGAAATGAGTTAAGTTCACCTAAGCGACATTCCTTTAAAGCAAAAAAACTGAAAACGCAGCAATTTTTGGAGCATTTTTTCCTCATATAAAAATGAAATGATGTTAGTGCGAAATCGGGAATTCCATTAAAGAGTTTGAGTTTAAAAATTTCAGAATATCTTATTTTGACTTATGCTGAAGGTTTCTACAATATTTGTACGTGGATCAAAAAGATACAATAAAAATCATACTTTGAACGCAAACATGTTATTGCAAAGTCAATAAACACGAAAAATAGGCTAAGAATGGACAAAATCGGTCAAGAGTTACGCCCACAATCGCCAAAAATCTATATAGCTGCCACCAAAATATACCTATGAACTTGAAATTTTGTATACATATGTACAATTATTCAACCCATTGATGTGCCAAAAATGATACTCTATTAGGGGGCCTAATCATATACCTGCCGCGCCCACCGTGTGTATGCACATGTGGAGGGTGTTTAAGATGTTAGTTACTTATAAGACAAGCAAGATTATACTTCTAGTAGAACAGAGTTCGTATATATAAGACATATATTTAGAAGACCTGCAGTTGTCAAAATGTGATCTAAGCCGAATTTCTCTTTTTATTATTGCCTTAACTAAACGTAAATTGACTCCAAGTCTTTATGAAGACAAAAAAAAACAAGATTCATTAAATAAAAACCGCAAAAGTATTCGTCAATTGTGCAGTAAACGATGCTTAAGATTAAAAAACATTTAAGATCAGATTAAAAAAGGATAACACGCTCGATATAATACGATAAACAAAAGTAATGGTACACAATAGATCTTGCTACATTATGTTGTCAGGGTTGACAAAGATTGTCAACAATTTTCAAAAAAAGGAATATCAAATTTCATCGATAAGGTTCAATAGGGAAAGGGTTAAGGGAGAGTTGGTGAATGTAAAAGAGTTTAGAATTGTCTAAGAAGCAAAAAAACATTGCGAATCAGAGTTTTTAGTGAAATTTCCTTAACATGAAGGAATTCTTTTTAAAACAAATGATTGAATTTTGTTTAATTGTGTAAGAATTTATTAAACTTTTCTCCCATCTCTAGCCACCTCCTGCTTCTGTTGAAGAAAAACATTATCCTTCGCTACATTTATGCAAATCAGTGCCTTCTGTATTTGTGATTCTTTCTATAAAATGCCATCCGTTTGCTGGTTTCTCTAACACTTTTCCATCCGTTTCTACCCGTTTCCACGCAATTTGAGACATTCCTGTGACATAATTTCTGACAGCATGACGAATTTTGATTGATACTCACGCGAAGACAGAAAAGTTCATTGCTTTTATGAGCTGATAATATGAAACTCTGTATAGGGTGGTGTTATTATATATTCTTGTTGGTTTTGTTATTTTCGTTCCATACATAAATAATTTCGGTTAAATGTTGTAAATGTCAAAATTTTTAAGGATTGATTACTTTGGCTCTTATGTTGTAAAACTGGTAAATAAAAATATGTACCAAGAGAAGTTTCGTTTTTTATGGTTGGGATTGTAATAAAAAATGTTATGAAACAATAGTTTTATGATGTAAAAATATATGGTGGTTGTAAATTTTTAACAAGGACATACGTAATATTTTACACCTCCGTGTTTTTTATTAAACACCAGATGTGCTCTATTTCATATGAAGAAATCGGTTAAAGAGAATATTTATGATGTGAGCGATATAAAAATCGTTAAAAAATTTCATATAAGATTTCCTTCAAAGATAATGAGTACGGAAAACTTAATTTATAAATTGTTGTTCCAATTTTTATGTCTAATTATGTCACGTTTCAACCTCACATTCTTTAAATATGCAAAAAGATAATCCTCTTACATGCCTTCCTCCCGAAGCGATAACATTTCAATTAAAGTTTTTATTACAAATCACAACTTCTTCATCACTCCTTAGATTACAAAACCTTCATATAATGAGAATAATACACATTTTAAGAACTCAGCCGTGAATGCATTTATATTTGTTTTAAATGGAATTACATTTTTGCCACATTTATCGAATGCCACAAACAATACAATGCAGTTACCACCTCCTTCCAAGCACACGTGACAAAAGCCTCCATTGAAAATTAACACAAGAGAACATAACTGAAGACAAAAACGAATGTCTCGACACCTGTACAAATTCTCATTCTTTTGTTAACCAGTACAACATGTCATGTGATACGGAAGAGGAAGCAATTTTGTAACATAAGAGTAAAATATCTTAATTCTGACAAAAAGTATTTAGTTGTTGGTTTAAGTGTTTATTTACTAAAACAACAAACTAAAATCAACTTAAGTGTTATAAATCCTTAAGAGGATCATATATAAAAATAGAAACAAAAACGTTAGAAATATAATCACATACTGAAGTGTAGCAGGAAAGAGAATGAGAAATTATGGCAACTTTTACAATCTACGTATGAACAACAAAGTCTTATAAACATAAAATTTTATGTTTTATATAAATGGGAGAAAACAATCGTGCAATAAAAACCTCTTCAATGGGTAGAAACTATATAGAAAGAAAACATTTATGAACAAGTAAGAGAACTAAATTTGCCTTAAGCCAAATCAAATATCCTCCACCTCTATTTACAAACAGTAGGTGTGGCATGAATATGATTGCGCCTTCTAATAGTGCTTGCATTGCCCATTAGCTTGAAAATCGAGTTTTACGTGGAATATGGATTTTTGTAAAATGTGGGCGTGGTTATCTTACCTTGCCCATTTTTTGCACTTTATATATATACACCCCGAATTTCAAGTTCATAGGTCAATTTTTGTGGCAGAAATTTAGATTTTTGTCGATTGTGAGCGTGTCTGTCATCCGACTACGTTAATTTTTTGTACACCGATCGATGGGATAATTGTTAATATGTGTACCAAATTGTAATTTCATAGCTCAACTTTCGTGGCGGATAAACATATTTTTGGCGATTTTGGGCGTGGATTTTGTTCGATTTTGCGAAAAAAAATTTTATTTCTAAAAAATTTCAGCTAAATATCTCAAAATTTACGCCGTTAAAATGCCAAACAATAGACAGATGCACGGACATACACATCTATGTATAGATCGCCTCAGTATTATACGCTGATCATGAATATAAATACTTTGTAGTTCATACCGCCTCCTTCGGGGTGTTGCAAAGGAATGACAAATTTAGTATACCCCCCATCTAATGTGGAAGCTTTAAGAAACATATTTATGAAAAATCCAAGACAGAGACAAAGAAATGGTGTTCAATGTAACTGCACCAAAAAAATAATCTAACATCTAGGTGGGTCTTCGTGTATACGAATATAAATAAAAAACTAAAGTCATCAATCATGAGAAATAAATAACCGAAGAGTTGAAAATGTATTGAACACACATTTAGGTGCAGATCACACACAACTTAAATGGACAACTAAAATATAATTATCAACAACACATCCACTCAGAGGGGACATGTTTTTAGGAGATTCTGAGAGTGTGTGCTCATGTAAGCGTATGAATTGAAATGTAATTCCAACACACACAACTGCAGAGTGAAGTAAAGAAAAAAATTGTGGACATTGTAATAGACGATAAAATAAAATAATTTTAAAATAAACATTTTGCCAAAAATATCACACCTCTCATAAGTACCTACAAGAAAACCACAACGCCTTGAAAAAGACACTAAGTGATGATTTCTTTTAAGACGCATCCAATACTTCAAGGAACTCAGAGACGATGAACTGCATTCAACCAAATTTTTGACAAAGAGACTTATATTGATAATCTAATTCATACAGCGATTGTTTGGCTATACGTGAAGGACTCTTTAGGAAGAAGAAAGTAAAAAGGTCAGCTCTTCTTTTATAAGTCTTAAACAACTTAAATGCATTTTAAGCACCAGACGTTTATTGATCAAAGATGAATTATTGAACTGAGCGCCATATATCTGACGTTGCAGATGCCTGAGCATTTACATAGAATGTTTAACCGCTTCTAAAGCGAATGTCCTCTATACGTGATGTTTAGAAAAGGTTTTAAATAGGAGGAACGGTGGTACTTTGTTCTAGCAGCTAGTAGACCAGATGACTAAAAAAGAATATCGCCTGTTCGCTTCATAACAAATAAGTGAGAATGAAAGGATGATGATGGTAAAGCGAAGTCGTCCATTCAAAGGGCTTTTAAAGAGCCAGATATACTCTATATTATCTCTTCGTCGTGTGGGGTTGAATATTTAAAGACAAGATCTGCAAACCACCGCTCATACATGGGAATTAATCTAAGTGGTAGTTGCGGTCGTATGTAGACATTGCAAATTGTTTGTATATTGACCGGAATGAAATAGTCCTTGCACAGCTTTGAAAGCTGACATCTTTGACTGTTTTTTATTTCCTTTTATAAAGAACCATCTAGCTAAGGGGTGACTCCTATACGTGCATACACGGTGGCGGTTAGAAAGAATTAGAAGAAGGAGGAGGATAGTAGGAGTAGTGTTTATGGACATTCGATGGTGATGATGCTTTTTTGGCATGGCAGAAAACATTTCGGATGGTAAATGGTTCCACCCTGGTTAAAGAAGAAACCGTTTCAAAAATGTGCAAACAAACCTAGTGGTCCTATTAAAAGACTTTAATGGGGGACACATCTCTTTTGTCTCCGCAGAACACATGCCATGGAAAATACCTGTACATAAACACAACACAACTCACATTACATCGGTGCTCAAATGTGTTGGGAGAGTTGGATATTCTTTCCTCAGAGCTCTTCGCTGCATGCGTTTTGAGGACCTCCAAGATTGGAGACCCACACCTGCTAATTGCACTCTTTTTCGGCTGAATATAGGCGACGTAGATGCTTCTTCTTACACTTCGAATACATTCTCCAACGTATTCGCTTTGTATTCTTAGTGTCTAGAATTTTAAGAACAGTGAGTTTCCTTACGTGGTATACTTTGCCTGCAATAGATTGGAGAAAATTTATACGACAATAATAATAATCTTTAACAGTCCCAATGTTTTTCTTCATTCGAAATAGATAACATTCCGTGTGACTTTTCTTGTCACATATCACCTGCATTCGTTTTTTTTAGTACCCTATCTAACGTTACAATTTTGCGGTCACACACTGTTGCACTTTTTTATGGTCGCACCCAAGGTAAACTCCATTTAACAGACAATTATCAACAACAACCAACTTCTTAAAGCATATTTCACGGAAAAGCATAAAAACCAATTTCCTCAATCAACTAAAAAAGAAAAAAAAAAAACAAAAAGGAAAAAATTCTTATTTAAATTTGTACGTTACTGTTCTGTATTGTACTGTTCATGTGAAGCGTTACAATACTTTTTCACGGCCTTTATAGCCCAAACAAATACATAAAATGCACAAGCAATCGACATTATTAGCATTTCCTTATCTTTGGTAAATTAAAAGAAAAAATATATAAAAGAAATTTTCATAAAAATCTTAAGGGAGTTTAAAAACAAGCACCCCACCCTTCACATTAGTTTACAATTTTTAATACTAACTAAAGAAACCGCGTGTCTTTGCTTGACCAAGGGATCATGTTTAGGTGAATTAAATATATCAACTACGCAAAATCCACTACAACCGAAGGGAAATTTTAAACTTAAAACGGAAAAACTTTATGCATTTATAATAAGCGTAACGTATTTTATCAAAGAACTGTTGCAGCCAGCAATGGATTTTAGAATCTTGGTGGTGGTTTAAAATGGTTTACGGTTACGTGGTCACCTACTGAATTACTTAACGAAATGATTTCATTAAAACAAACAAGTGCAAATGCTTTTGGCGATCACGCAGAACAACTAAAAACCCTACGCGATCACACCCATCACGAATTGAGATCGAAGTGTCAAGAGGATTATGGCAAGACATAATAGTACGAAAAGTAAAGCTTTTTTTTGGGTTTTGATTTGAATTCTATTTATTACAGGTAAAATGTGCACCTTGTATATGCTTAAAGAAGTTTTCTACAGTATGCCGATCTTTATAAACGGAAAACAAACGAATGATCACCAAAGAATCCTTAAGAAGTCTTTGCCTAGTTAGTCGCTTTTCTTCTTCTATTGATGATTACGAATTATTGCACAAACTGCTCAACTAAGTTTACCATGTAGGACATAAATAGCGGCTTCAAGTTGTAAGTTTTTATATTTTATTTAAATATTTTAAGACTGATTTGAATTAATTACTGTAGAGAACACCTGCGTCATGGCAAAATAAAACAAGTGAAAAGACAATATATGAGTTAGGACACATCTTAAATACCCCTCCTCATCTACAGGCACACGATGGGTGTGGCAGGTACATGATACGCCCTCTAATAGTGTATGTATTACGAGTTTAAAAGTGCCAAAAACAGACAGATGTACGGACGTAAGGACATACACGTATAGATCGAGTCAATTTTTATGCTGATCAAGAATATATATACTGTGTAGAGCCTCTGACGCCACCTCCCGAGCGTAGCCAATGCAATGACAAACTTAGTATACCACTCATTTTTTGTGTAGGGTATAAAAACAATATTTTGCCATAATATTAACTTCGCTGTGTTATATATTATTAATGTTTTTTTAGTTTTTTAGCTGTTAAGTTAAAATAGTTAAAATTTTAACTTAACAGCCGGATTCATCCCCTTACGATTCGTAAAAATGGCAGAAAACGATCAAAATTATTTTTTTAAATCCATGGTCGCAATTTTATTATGAGGTGGTATAAAGAAAAGTCTGACTTGTCCTATTTCTAAGTATTTCAAAGCGCAAGTTCCATTGGACTCAAATTCTGAGATCTATTAAATACGAGTCTCTTTTAACTCGTTTCCTAGAGTTTTCGAAAAAACATGTTTTGTTGGACGTAGATACTTTCACAATATTTAATTGCGATTTTCTATCCAAAAAACATCACTTTCTCCTTTTACTTTATGATACCATCATAAAAGCTTTTAGCACCTTTCCTTGATTTTCCATTCTTCTTCATAATGCTATTAAGTATCATAAAAGTGGTTATAAAAGTTTTGACAACAAAAGCAGACTTGTGTAAAAATGTTGCAAAGTAATGCATTAAGTAAATATGTGACAGAAGTATCGTTCATATAAATTTTTATTAAAAGTAATGCACATAGTGAGGTAATAAATTTCTTAATTTCTTTTTATTGTAAACACACACCATTACCCTTACCCAAAAAACAATAGAAAAAACGGAAGAATTTTATGAAAAAAAAAAAAAAAAGAACGACCAGCATCTTTTTTGTGCGCTCTTCTATAAACGATTATGTGACAAAGAATGAACTATCAAGAGCACGATCTGTTACAAGCACAAAGTTTGTGTGATACAAAAGTAGAACATTCAAACCACCACCATCACCAGCAACACCTTATTCAAGACAAAACACCCTCAGGATTTCTTTTTTTCTTATTTGCATTTTTATGCCAACATTTCTGTTCATATTTTTTCAGAGACCTTTATTTCATAATCTTTAAGAACTTTCCCTTATTTTTTTGTTTGTTTTTGTATTTTACATATGTGGGAAATCCTATTATAACTTAAAAGGGGTTTGTTCGAGTGCCTCTTAAAATTTTTTTGAAATCCAACCGCACCACTTACCGGAAGAGTATCCTTTTCCAGTTTTTACCTACACTGACACAATTTTATACGTGATAATTGCCTGTAAAGCAACCAGAAAAAACTGCTGGTACTTTGTTTTTCTTATTTTGTCAGCACTTTAAGGATAATTGTGTCAAGTCATTTATGCCCCATTCTCTTGTAAGAGAATATATATTATTTTATTTAGCATTCAAGTGTAACTTTCACTTATGTTTTGAAATTAGCTATTTGCTTAAATTTATATACCAAAACACAAACAAGGTGGTTCAAGGGTATATAATTGTATAATTTTGAGTAAGTTTCTAATCGCTAGACAACAGTTAGAATTTATATATAAATCGATTTAATAATGTCCGTATGTCAATCCAAGCAGGCATTTTGTGTACTCAATCCGACCTGATTTGTCCATACTTTAAACGTCGCTATAAAGAGAGAATATCGGTTTGTACACATGCCACACCTACGTACGTAAACGTACATAAATCGACATATAACTATATTTAAATCGCCATTTACACAAAAGGTTTCTAAACATTTTTAGCCCAATGTGGTAAACAGATGAATTTCATTTTGCTGTGTCAGTTTATAATCGTGTTGGATAAAAGAAAACATCTTTTCTGTCGTGTAACCTCAAGTTTCTGTTAGTAAACGTATAAACTGAGAGTTACTTTATCTCTCGCTCTCAGATTATTCTCGATGCAATGTACTGTTGTCAGAGGCTCTTAAATATATATGTATAAGTCACTGCTGTTGCTTAATTAGAAATAAGATTTTGCTTTATTATGATGCGTTTTGTTGTCTGATGCAACCACCTCTGTTATTTGCTTTGCTTACATGTCCATATTTACCTTATGTAGCATGTGTGTTTATTGTGTATTTTGATCACTCTCCCTTGTTTTTGAAACCACACCATAGTGTTGTGCGGTATAATAAGTACGTAACTGCATTTGACTCATTCAAAGTGAGTGATGGTACAATTATATATTTACGGTCTGCCGTATAGAGTTTTTAATATTCGTATACATTTCATTTTTGCTCTTAATATAATTACTTACAATTGTATATAATTCTACCTCTTTCACAACATTTTTTTGTTGTTTCCCTTATTTTATGTATTTTGATAGTGATGCCCACACAATTGCGACTCGCTTGCTTTAGTTGGTTAGCTTAGCAGAGTGTTAACATTGCTTTAAGCAAACAGTAAAGAGAGTTAACTCAAGGAGTGCACAACGTATTTTAATTTTATTAAAATGGTGTAGTGCGATTGTAATAATGAAAGCGAGTTTTTTCGTGAGCACTATGAATAAAAGAAAATAAATCGAAGAAAAATTATATGATTAAATGAAATAAATTATATTGAATTTAATTTTACCCAATAATAAAAAAGAATTGCTGAATCAACCTGTACTTTGAGTTATTATATAAATGAATAAGAAGAAGAACAATATTAATTGGTTTTCGAAAAAGAAAATGTGAGATATTAGACAAGAAATTTTTTTATATAAATCTTAAATGATTTATAAACTATATACAAAAAAGTGATTAAAAACAAAAGTAATAATTGTGAATAATTGATAAAAATATAGAGTTTCATGTTTTATGGCTTTTTATTGTTTGTTTTCTGTTTTGATATGTGGTTGCAGCAACTGTACATAAAAGAGGTGGAGCAAAAGTTATAAATATACAAACGAAAGCTTTCGGCACCATATACAAAAAAAAAGAGTAGGGCAACAACATAACACAATTCCAGTGATTTTAGCGCCAAAAAGTGACATATCTTATATATGCGCTGTTTATTTCTGCACCATAACAAACCAAAGAAAAATCAATACGCAATAATAAACAATAACATGAAGAAGAAAGAAAATAAATAGAAGTCTTGAATCCAAAAAAATATAATTCAATAATTAATTTAAAAATTTAAAAACAAAAAAATGTCTGCGGCACGTGTTATAAATCCTGTCATAAATGAATTGTGTAAAATCGGTTCAAGTCCGTCTATGTTGCATAGTAAACTACCATGCGGCCAGCACTTAAGCCGAGTTAAAAAAGATTTGTTTGGGGCTGCCAATCCCGTTGAAATCAACAAGTGAGTTAAAACATAAACAAATAAATGCGCTTCCAACAACATATTCATTGTAATCTTTTTGTAGAATTTTCAATGAGGAAATGGACAAACATTACGAGCAAGCAGCCAAAAAGTGGGGTTTCGATTTTCGCAAAGGTGTTCCCTTAAATGTCAACACTCAATACAACTGGGAACGGGTTAGCGGTCAGGAAAGTGTTTTTGCACCGCAAATGTATACCTTAACCCGAGCCGCTCATAACCCCAACCAAGAAGCACAACCTATAACAATTGATTTGTTAATGGATGAGCGGGCCGAACGTGAAAATATTATTAATTTAACGACAGATTCTTCCGATGAATCACACGATGAGGATATATCGGTGATATTTAAACTTCCTGCATTGCCCAATCAACACCAGCAACATCAGCAACAACAACAAAAACATACTACCTTGCCCACATGTACAATGCAACTGCGTAAAAGGCAACCAAAAATAACAGGTCAGTGGAAAATGTCTCTCCGTCTGTCTTCTAAAAGACAAATTTTCGCATAAGAAGTAAAATTATATTTGACATAGAATCCAAATCTTTGATACTCGAATTAAAATTCAACTGGAAATGATGCTTATAATTTAGGGGCGGGGTATTAATGCAAATTTCAGTTTAAGTTGCACTGTATGTGAGTCGTTTGACTAGATTATAGAGCCTTTCAAAACTTCTACCAAATATGAGGTCACCATCCCAACTTCCACACAGCCGTAGATAAAAGATTATATAGAGTGTGTCACGCTCCACACAATAATGCGTTAGGTACATAAAGTGAATATAAATTTTTTGCATCAAAAGAAAAATCCCGGGATTTACATAAAACTGTTCAATGTATACAAATGATGTTGCTTTTCTGCTAAGTAACTGTCCCTTCACCACCAACCAAGGGATGATTTTTCTATTTTATATGCTTAGAAAATCCTATTTAATGCTACCGCCAAGCCAACCTGTGCTGTATGCATAAATATAATAAATGTATGTATAAACACACATTTGCTTTTACACACATAATACCACCCGTATTGCTTTTGTAGTTTATATAGCCACGAGGGAGTTTACTCTCCGGTACTGTCAACCATAATTTTCAGCGATCTTCTGCACAATCACTTGTTAATAATCGCAGCGCAGCTGCGTTTGTTTTAAATCCGTACGTTCGGCTGGCGTGGTACGTGCATATATCACTTGTGTTAACAAAAGCCAGTCAATTGGAACAAAAATACAACAATAAAAACAACCCTTTGTTTTGTGCTATCATTGGGATAGGATTTTTCATTCATAGCAAAATTCGTAAAATCATACAAATGGAACAACAATATAAACCAATAATTATCTGATGTGATGTTTATTGAAAAAGAAGTCTTTTATGTTTGGAATCGGAGGAAGAGGAAGTTGCTTTGTTTTCTCTAAAATTAAAGTTATTGACTAAAAAGAACCGGTCACACCTATGGCGGCTGTACAAATAATTTAGTGAATTTTTTTTATTGTTTTTTCCTGTAGTTTTATTGAACTTGGCGTGGGTTGTAGTATTTCTAATGCAAAAGCCAAATAACCGTTACATTATGAATTTCCGGCTTTTTTTTTAAATTACTTTTTTGAGGAACTTTTAAGGGTGGCTTACTATACCTTTGACGATTGAACGTTATGGGAATATTATCGATTAGAAGCAAAGCTTTCCGTTTTGTATTAATTTTATATAATTAAGGTGAGAAAACAAGTGCTGGTCGTGGCTAGTTGGTGGTGGTTTCATTTGTATAGTAAATAATGTTTTAAACAAATTTTTTATTACCGGATATTTATTAAGTTGCCTTGAAGATAATTGTGGGAAAATTTTAGTTTGTTTTGGAAAGCCCAGCAGGCGCTACTAAATGTTTGCTTAGTTGTGGGGCAACCTCTAGATTGTTATTTCGTGATTTTTAAGGCTCTTCTTCTCTTCTCAGATGAGAGTCATCTTCAATTACTTTCTAGATTTTCTTAGTATTCTCAGATCATTAAATACTCTTAAAACATATCTCATTGACCTTTACTGTATTTGAACTTGGAGAAACAGAGTGAGAGAGAAGCATTATTTATTATGCCCACCACATAAGAGGGGTGGTATACTATGTTTGTTCTTCCATTTGTAACTAGAAGGTGGTGTCAAAGACCCGACAAAGTTTATATATTCTTGATCAGCTTCAAAATCTGAGTTCATCTAGACAGGTATGTATATCCGTGTCCATGTGTCTGTCTGTTGTTGGTTTTCTCACGAGCGTAAATTTTGAGATATTGAGCTGAAATTTTGTACAGGCACTTTTAGTTTTTGCACGCAGATCGTTATTGAAAACGGGCCAAATTGCTCAAGAGACACGCCTGCCATCGATATATCTGCCACAAAAATTTATCTATAAACATAAAATTTGGCATGCGTACCCATAGTTATCCCATCCAAGGATATGTACGAAATGGGCGTGGTCGGTTAACATATGCGCCCACAATCGACAAAATACTTTAAATCTGTCACAAAAATTGACCTATGAACTTGAAATTTGGTGCACATATTTATAGTTATCCCATCCACTGATGTGCCAAAAATGAGCATGGACGCCTACAATTTAGAAAAAGCCATATTCACCATAAAACTCGCCTCATACATGCACTATTGGAGGGCGCAATATATCTGCCACGCCCATTATTGTAGATGTGAAGGATGTTTAAGATTTGGCTTAAGCCAAATTTAGTTGTTTTTTTGTTAGTGAAATGTACACCATCTCTTATCGCTTGTGGCGTACGCGTGCCTGCAATAAATGCAGCTTTATTACTCCATGAACAAAAAAAGAACAGGGGATGATTTCGTAGATCTACCTACATTCACTTGGGCATAAGCAGGGATGAAAGATTTACCTTTTCGTTTCGGAAATTGAATTTATTCATTATTTACATATATATGTTTTGTTTTGTTTATATATTTACAGAGTACATGAAAGAGCGTAAACGTTTGGCACCGGTACCAAAAAAACCCTCACCCACTAAACGCATGCGCCTAACAACGGGTGGTGGTGGTAGTGGTGGCTCCCCAGCAGCCACATGCTCTTCAGCTCACAACAGCCACACGGTGAACAATAATAGTATAAGTTTTCATTTCTCTCTACGATCTTCACAGCGTCATAATTAGTTTAACTAAACTAAACATTTTTTTACCCTGAAACCCACCTTTTGCAATTTCTTTATAATTTAAACCATCAGTTCAGTTTTCTTTATTTTATAGATTTAACTTTATAAATATTATAAATAATATAAATATTATTTAACACTCTGAAGTTTAATGCGTTTAATGTATATAGATTGTATTTTTTTAAGGAAATAGTTTCTTAATATACAACAAAGAATAGAATTATTAATTTTGGTTTTAGTGTATATTTATAAGTTTTCTTTTTCAAGGTTTTCTCTCCCTAGTATTTTTAAACTACTTAACAAAGTGTGTTTAAATTTTAAAAAATCATTCTTAGAATCTTTTCGCAAAATCGAAAAATTGTCTACAACTTGATACCAAAAATGTATTTATATATTAAAATTTTGAATTGCAATTGAAATTTACATATTTCTGCTTAGACATTAAAATGAAAACGGCGCATTTTTAAAGCTTTTTATAATGTTTTCTGTACTTTTTTGTTTATTAAAAGCAGAAAATATTTTATAAATCTTTAAAAAAACACATTAGTCTCCATCGTAAAAATTTTTTTTTAAAAATTTAACAAATCTTTAAAAATGTTTTTTAATAAATAAAATATAATTTTATTGATAAATATAAATCTTATTTATAATAAAATTATAATTTTGTTTGAAAAATATTTTTATGTAAAAATATTTACGTATTTAATATGTAATGTTTTGGAAAAAATATGTAAAATTATTTCATATATATTTTTATTAAAAAAGAAAAATATATTTTCGATAAATATTTTGTAGATGAAAATTTTTTTCTTTGAAAATATTTTTCATTTTTAATAAAATTACCTGCTAATTTTTTTATTTTTATTATTTGGTTAAAAAAAAAAACAAAGAACAAAGCAAAAAAACATTTTCATCTAATTTTTTAAAACATAAAATGATCTTCACCCCTTTTTTAGGACTTCTCTTTATATTTTGTAATGCAAATGTTCAATTTGAAAAAAATTAGAACAATAGCAACAAAGATTTTTGTTTGTATTTGACCAAAAAGAGTGGAAATTAAATGAAGTACAAATTTAATGAAATTTTTGATTTTAATAAAAAATAAAAAATAAAAAATAAAAATAATAATTAATCAAAAAATAAATATTTACTTTTGGTAAAAATTTTTGTAACAAAAAAAGAAAGAAAAAAAAATAGAAAAACAAAGGAAAAAAATTAAAAACAACTTTTTTAAGGAAACAAAATATATTCTTAAAAGATTTTGTTTTTTTTAATATTAAAATATTTGTAAATAACCACTTTATGCAGGCCTCTACAAAATTGCATTAATATTTAATTAAACGATTTCTATATTATATATATTTTTTATTTTATTTTATTTATCTCTACAACTGTGGAAATCACTTGAATTTTACAAGTACTTTATATATTTATTTATTTTATATGCTCCTGTAAACCCCTTCGATAAGATATTTGTCTTAAATAAAATTCAAACTCGATCTAATGTCAATCATAATAAAAACTTATCCGACCACACAGAAAAAAAAGAACAAGAAACGAAAATTGATGTTTTTATATCGTAGTTTTTTGTATTACAGTGGAAATGTTTTTAGTTTTTTTGTTTGTTTTTGTTTTTGTTTTTATGTTTGTTTGTTACATATATATTTTCTAAACATGTATCATTTTTGAATATTGAATATTCTTTCGTTTTGTTGTTGTAATAAATGTGTGTGCTTTATACTCTGTCCGTATATGTATGATTTGATTGTAAATAATATTTAAATAAATTTCAATTTTCCTAAATTCCTTTTGTGTCATGTTTCATTTTCTCAACGTAAATATTAATCATATTTGTTGATAGATAAATTATGTAAATTATATAATTTGCAAACGGCAATAAAAATTTGCCTACGTCATATAAATAAATTGTTTGTGGTTTTCTTGTTGCTTGATAAGCATTGGTGTATGCCTAAGACTTTCACAGGGTGTAACGAAAGGTAATTATTGTATATTAACAATTGTCACTTATAAACAAGATGGCAGTTTACAGTTATAAAGCACTAGCCAAGACATGAATAGAAACATAGGAAAATTATACGCATTTCAAGTCAGTGGTGTGTTTAAAAAATCTGGCATTTATTAAAAAGAATCTGCCCAGCAGAGCACTGTATGAATTGTAATAAATTAAAATTGGTGAAAATATTTTTATAATGTGAAAATTATGTTACGGCGGTAAGTACAAATAATTGATAGAGATTCGATCGTTTCAAGCAAATTATTTATTTGTGTGTTATTGCTTTCTTTTTACAAAATTTAACTAATTATAATTAGAAATTTTACAAAAAAAAAATTAATTTTTTAAACATGTCTTCGGTTCTTCTTCCTTCTGTCTTCCCTACATTATCGACCAACCGACTATTTCCCCGTTTTATCCTTAAGTTGAGCCTGCAATTGTTTAACATTATCACCGGTATTGTTATGCCGCTGAAAGAAAGCATTAATCGAACTCATTGAACGATATTCCAAATTGTCACCAAAGTTGCTGATGCTGATGCTCTGATGTCGGCCCAACGGGTTACGAGTCTTGACTTCGTTATACTTTTCCAACAGATGCAAAAGGCAATCTTTGGTATTGTTGGCAGCCTCCTCCAAATTGACCGTTTGATGCATATCGGGTAGACCGACAGGTACATCGCGACTCATTTGGCTGATGCGAAATTTGGCACGTTTGATACTGGCGGCCTCCTGTACGTGAGTTTTTCTGGTTGATTTTTTGATGGTGGTGATGCTGCTAGAAGTGACTTTGGTGCTGTTTGCTGTGGTGGTGGTGGTGGATGATTGATTCATTTGCACTTCATTGTTGTATGGTGTTGGGGTCTCATCCAAGGATTTTTTCAGTCGCAAACTTAAGTTGTTTGTTCGGGTCTTACTAGGATTGATTTGTTTGAAGAAGTTAGTAGCACTTGAAGCTTCCGTGGATGTTACAGTTTCTAAGGTAGTGGTGGCGTTGATTTTATTTGCGCTTGCTTTAGATTTGGGACTGGACTTTTTAATTTTATCCTTTGCACTTGTTCCCTTGTCCTTTGCTCGACTTTTAGTTTTATCATCGGCGGGGTCCGCCTCTGTTTTGTCGTCTTTACCTAACTTGGTATTGATTTCCGCTAATATTAATAGATGATCGGACAATTTTTTAATTTCATCCGCCAAATTAACACGTTCCGATGAAGTACGACGTCCCAGTAAAAACGTGGTATCCGAATTGCGGCGATCGAATGTATGTAAATATGATTTTAAAGAACGTTGTTCCAAGTTCCAGTTACTACCACGTAACTCATCCACTTTGCTGGCAAAGGAATCTAGAGGTGCTGGTGTTGGTGTCGGCGTTAGAGAGTGCCGCGAGATGAACAGTTGTTCGTGCGATTCATTTATAGGCGTCACAGCTGTACTATCACTTTCCGCCTCGTTCAGTTTCTCATCATCTGTTACAACATCGATTGAACCGCAAGGAGATGGTGAACAAACTAACAAAGTGGGCAAGAGAAAGAGAAATAAAAAATCATTAAAAGGATGATAATATTAGATGCAGTAGATAATTAGATTTGTTACAATAATTCAGCTTGGGCCAAATTTAAAACACCCTCCACATCTATATACAAATTGTGGGCGTGCTAGATGTCTGGTAGTGTATGTATTATGCTTAACTTGAAATTATTTGAATTCCAGCTTACGGGAGGATTTTTGGAAATTGTGGGCTTGTCATTGACTGAGCTAATCATAAACGTGAATTAAAAATTTCCCATATACTTATTTAGCTCAATTTATTATGGAAAATGATTTGATCGATTATGAACTGTGGGCGTGGCTATCAACCGAATTTGCCCGCCCATATTTGACATGTCAATGGATGAACTAATTATAAATATGTTTAAACAATTTTCACTTCATATCATGTGGATTGTAGGCGTGCCCGTCAAACAATTTTTTTATATTGAAGTAGGGCATTGTATGTGTGTATAATACATAAAAAATTTCAACTTAATATCTAAAAATTAACCACTGAAAGCTTTCTAGGAAGAGATGTACATATAGACGGACGGAAAAAGGTGTCCTTGGTGGCCTTTTTTAACCCCATTTAATGTGGACGATATAAAAATTAGTTTTCATCTACGGTACGTATGAATGGAAAACTAATCCTACTACGACTTTGCATAAACTTTAGCGGTATACTTGTATTAATTATTAAATAACATTTACTCTACGATTTAGATGATTTTTGATTTTCTAATGCTTTTGTCGTCTTATGATCAATTTTAAAGGATACATTTACGGATATCCTGCTTTGTATGTATATATGTACGAGTATCTCTTAAATGGTTTTTTATTCACTGAATGCAATGAAACGTTTAATGATAACTTAAACAACAATAACACCAACCACGATGCATACGCAACCAATACTAAAATGGATAATAATGACTGATAACTGATAACAAGGACACCCATACCAAAAAAAAAAACCCATTCTGCTGACTGATGATAATAAAATGAAATGTAATCAAGTGGAAATACTAAACGCATTGAGATGTAAGAGAAAAAAAAAAATACAAAAAAAAAAAATCAAATAAAAAACACAAACACAATCTAAGCAGTGAGAGAGAAAATAACGGAAAATTTTTATGAGAAAAAAATGATTTATTATTTACTTGGAAGGGATGGCTTACCATAATTAAAATTCTATTTAAATTTTTACATTTGTTGTTTGTTTAAAAACGGCTTTTTTAAGATGAAAATTTTTTTTCCGTTACATGCATAAAAAAACTTTGTTATTTGTTATATACTTGAGTTGACGTGGTTTGGTTTACAGTGAAACAGAAATGAGGCAAGTTTGCGAAAAAAAACAACTGAATTTTTTTCACATTTTCTTCATTTTCTATTCTAATAGATTATAATTGAATGGAACGAATGAATCTGGAGAAATATGTTAAGTGTAATGGAAAAGAAAGAGAAATAAAACGAAAATGACCTCAAGGCGTGCAAAAGTGAGAGTTGCTAACTCAAATATTGACACTTTTCACACCCCCATCACCCATGACCTTCAGGTTGGTGCAGTTTCACTTTATCGAAACGTTTTCAACACACACAACAAGTAGTAAAAGGCTTTGAATCCAAAAGCAGGGCAATCAGCTGCGCGGGAAAGCGAAGGTTTCAATGAAAGGAAGAAAATTAAAATTTTTCTATGACCACGCCCTTAATTCAAAAGCACCAAAAAGTTTATTTTAGCAAAATGTTGAGAGTCCAGGATTCGATCTAAGCTTAATGTAATCTTTCGCACTTATTTAGTTTTTGTTTTTGTGATAGTTTTCTAAATAAAGTGTAGTAAGGGACACCTCAGTGTAGTAGACACCAATCAGTATTGCTCTTAGTCGTGTGTTCCATATAGCAATTCCGGTTGTTGTTGTTATTATTATTTCTCTTTCCGTTTCTCTGCCTCTCATACGGCTTTATGCCACATTTGAAGTGCACTCATAAGCATAGATTAGGTGGGAGGGTGATGCTGCTGTTGGTGGGTGGGTGTTGATAGTTGTACTCAACAGCCGGATTACATTGCTTTCGTTGTCAATGTTTATGGGTTGATTATGCTTTGTTTGGTTGTTGGTTCTTGGTTGTTGGTTGTTGTCAGCATCATGCCTTCTGTACAACTATTAAATATGTGGAGATTTGTAGATGAATTTCTCTTTTTTGTTCTTTGCTAAATTGTTTCGCAAATTGTTTTTATAGTTTCCGTTTTTCAGCCTTTCAGCTGGATTTTGTTGTTGCTGTTGCTGTTGCTGTTTCATTTCAATATAATACTACGCTTAAGGGGCTTACAACAGCGCATTACAAGTTTTCTCATTTTATCCACTAAATAACGCAAATAAGTGCAAATACATGCACGCGATCTAACATACACACACACACACACTGCCACTCCGCCTTTATTCTATGAACTTGGACATGCATTAAAGATTGATTGCGGGTGTGTGTGTGTGTGTGTTGTTTACTAAAAAGAGGTTAACAAGTTGAATCTTTCATATGAATTTATATTTTATTACAAGTATTAACGTCATTGTTGCTATTGTTGTTAATCTAAATAAATAATTCTTAACCATAAAAACTCATCACAATACATACAGGGTCACAAGAGTGCATAATATTATCTTTAATAATCTTTCTCAACCACCTCAAGCAAGAACAAAGATCAAAGATGCGGTTTAATGTACTTGTACGTCAGTACGTCTGTCTTCTTTTATGTTATATACTTTCCCCTTTTATGTGTATCAGCATGTAACTTACGACACATTATGATGCTTATCCACAAAACTAGGTTTTCTGATCATACAGTAAAAGTTATATAAAGATTTTTTTTTAAATTAATTTTATTTTAAATCCTTTGAGATTGGCTTTACCAGGCGCCCAATGGTAGCTTTGATATTTTCAACAATCGATTATTTTATTAAGTCGTTTGCAGTAAAGCCTACATCTGATATTGAGATGGATGTCTTTAGGGACATGCCCCTAATTGATAAACATTTTATGGCTGTTAATGCGACTTGTAAGTTGATGTGTAATCAGGCACCTGCCAGGAACTCACTTTGTATATAAATGAAGGAAGCTTTTAGTATTTCCTTTATTTTACTATAATAAGTGTATAATAACTTTTTTATAAATTCGATTTCGATATAGACAAATTTCAATTGAGACCATTTTTTAATACATTAAATACAAAATAAGAATAAAAAGTGTAAATAAATTAATTACAAAATAATTGAAAATGGTAGCGTGGGCCAAGCCCGACCGTTTAATACCCTACAACACTTAGCTCCTTAAATTATGCTACAATTAATTTGGTTACTGCCTTTACACTGCCATCGCGATATGTAATTATATGCGAAGAGGTTCTAAAAAACGTCCAAATATTAAGCTAATTAACCGTTTTTGTCCAAATTTTGTCAAAATATATTAAGAAGTGCAATTTTTTGCCATATAAAGGCTTCCATTATAATGGAACCTTATATGGGAAGGGGTTCTAAAGATGATCCGATCCTGTTCATTTTCAAGAAGTTTCATTTTTGGATCAATGCATGTTTTACAAAATTTCATCGAAATATGTGAAAAAATGCAACCTTACATGGACAGGCAGACGGACATGGTTAAATTAATTCAGATTTTGATTCTGAATCGATTTGTATAATTAAAGGTGGGTGTGGCATTTGCCATTTACAAACATCCGCACAAACTTAATACACCTTTTGTCACAAGTGGTGGTGGTATGATTTTGTATAATCATTAAAATATTTTTACAGTTTTGAAAGGAGTCTAAGTCGTATCGATTTAGATTCTTTATAAATGTAACTTAGGCCACTTTCACAATGACGGACTTCTGTAAACAATCGTGTAGCCCCCTCTCTCTAATCGTCTTGTGATGTAATGTGTTGTTGTACTACAAACACATGCAAACATCTTTTGCTGGCATTCGCTTACAAAAACAAATCTTCAACTATATAAATCTATCAGTTTATAACAACAATATCTTACATGTGGTTGTTTTGTGTTTGTTTGTTTGTTTTTTTTCTTTTTTAATTATAATTTTCATGGACGCATGTGTTTTTAGGCATTCCATTGTTTAATGATTATTTTGAATAATATACACTTGTGTGATTGATTTTGTGTTTATGATTGTTGGCTTTGTTATTGTTGCTGATTGTTTTTTACATTCTTTACTGTTGTTGTTGTTGTTGTTGCATGTTTTTATGGTTGTTATGTTTCTGTTGTCATTCACTGTACTTTGATTTCTTATCATTCTTCTTCTTCTTCTAGCCAGTCCATCATCATAATACTCACCTCTCGATGATGTTACGCTATCGTTGTTGCGCAATTTTTTACATTCATTTTCATTTAATGGCGCTATCATGTTGCCCTCTACATCGAACACATACGGACTGTTGGGATGCTCTTCCCATCTTTCTATAAAATTCTTTAGATTATCTTTTGTTGTATCCAATTCTTTGGTCTGGATATGTGGCATAATGTAACAGTACATAAAAAGAAAAATCAAGAAGAGAGAAAGTGAACTTCTTTGATGTGTGCCATGTAATCAGAAAATGTGTTTTGTTAAACTTTTTACAAAGGGTTCCACCAGGGGCCTTATAGGTCTTTAATATAAATATAAAAATTTTTATTTTTGAAATTTGAACCTTTATTTTTATTTTTTTATTTTATTTTACTTTTTAAATTTTTTTATAATTATTATTTATTTATTTATTAAACAAAATTATAATATATATTTTATAATTTTTTAATTTCTTTACCTCTCCAAAATCTTCCATATTTTCAGGTAAATCGATGGGCGTTGGTATTGGTGAGGGGGTGGTGGCTTTCAATTTATTGGCAGCAGAAACATTTATAGATTTTGGTGATAATTTTGGGGCTGATTTCGGACGCTTCTGCAACCATTTGTGTTGTAAACATTGTGAGGCTGTCATACGTATACTACAAAATAATAGAAAATTTTATAATAATAATAAAAAAAAGCATTTAAAAGTTTCAAGTATTTGCATAAACTTATCAAACCGTCATCGTCCATGCTATTAAACAATACAATAACGTAACTAAACTCACCTAACATCCTTTACTAATAATTTAGATATAAAATCTATACATTCTGGGGATACGCTGCTAAACGATTCATCCTCAAAATCATATTTGGCTATGGTAACATTTGCCATTGTCTCAATATCCGTTTCGCCCATAAATGGTGAAAGACCGGAGACGCTATTTCCGTTTAAACATTACAATGACACAAACATCCAGCGCAGGGCAGTGAATAGTAGTTATTTTCCAGAGGCAACAAAATCAAAAGGAAAGCAATTGTATTGCATGTATAGTTGCAAGTAGAGAATACGTTTCAAGCAGCAGCAAGTTGTGTATTAAAAATTCGACAATTTCCATTACGAAGAGATTTGTATGAATTAATAGTGATGAATGGTTTTTATGGGAGGGGAGGAAAGAATAATTTGGTAGAAGGATATTTATTAAGTAAACAATTATAACAAGTGCCCCTACTCACAGCACATAGGTAATTACGCCCACACTCCATATATCGGTAGCATACGAGATGCAATCAAAATTTACCACTTCTGGTGCAACAAACTCTGGAGTGCCAAAGAGAATCTAAGCAAAGAGAATTAAAATAATTTAAATTAAATAAAATAAATTTACAACACACACCTGTAAACGTTTATCAGGATCGAATTTTCTTGCCAAACCAAAGTCAATCAGTTTAATGCGATTTCCTTCTTGCGTCAGACATAATATATTTTCCGGCTTCAAATCCAAATGTAAAATATTATGACGATGCATAAATTCCATTGCCTCACACAATTGACGTATAAATACTACACAGACGCGTTCATTTAGAACGAATTCATCATCTACCACACGATCGAACAGTTCACCGCCTTCCACTCTAAAAATTCGAATGTAAACAAAGATATTTTTAATAATGATAGGAAATCTATTTTTAAATCAAATTATTTATAAAATTTGAATTCAAATTAATGTCGAATATTTTTTGGTTTCATGAACTAATGGTTAAGAAGTAAGGAAATTAAATTTAGCTTGGACCAAACCTTCCTCTTCCGCATCTAAACAGTGGACGTGGCAAGTAGCTGATTATGTCACGTAACCTATCATTCAACGTGTCAGAAAAAAAGTTTTTTGGTAAATTATGCGCCTTTCTGTAATTCGATCCCGCCCTATTTTAATACATCCATATAAAAGCTAAATGTGTGCATTGAATTTCAACTACGCAGCGCAATTTTTGTGCGTATAGATTATTCATTTGGCGATTACCCTATTTTATTAATTTTAAATAGGACGACAACATTTCCAGTATCTACGTATAGGTACTGGAAATGTTGTAGATCGACTTTTATTTACACTTTGTGCGATCCCGGAAGCATCTTCTGGGTTCTATACTTACAATTCTTGCACTACACACATCATTTTCTGATATTCATAAGCGGCATACAACTGAATGATTAAATGATGCTGTAAGGAATTCATAATTTCAACTTCTCGTTCTACATTGGCACGATCTCCCCGCTTCGGTATTGGCACAAATTTTGCCGCCAACTTCAAACCGCTTGTCTTTTCTTGACATTTGTAAACTGTACCAAATTTTCCTCTAGAAATATGAAATATTTGTCAAAGATTGATCGACTGTAGTTGATAAAATATCTTATGTATTAGGTTGGGAAAAAATATTAGGTGCTCTTTAGTTGAGGTCTTTGGATAATTGACTGATGTAATTTTAAAATCAAATTTACTGGATTGGTAATATAAAGCAAATGGTTTTGTCGCTACAACATCTTATGTGGAAGTTTTTATTATTAAAATTATTTATTGAAAAAAAAAAAAATTAAAAAAATTAATTAATTACCTGCCCACTTCACTGAGTATATCATAAAATAGATTTGCGTCGACATTTTTTTGTATAGAAACATCACGATAGGGGAAGGCTGGTTCCAATACTAAAAAGAAACCGACAAATACAAAAATTTATGAAATGAAAAATGTTTAATAATCTATAACCACAAAAAATCTATGATATAAAATTAATGAATACAATCTTATAGGTAACACCTTATAATACATTCTTAAACCCCACGAAAAATTGCGAAAAATAAATCATTTTTCTCTCCAAACGAAATTATTTTTGTTTTCAACGTGAAAACCCAATTGATGTCATTTAATGATATTTCGTTTTATTATTAATTATTTATAAGAATACAGAGGATGGGTACACACAACTGATGTCTCATAATTTTTTCTAGTGTTTTATTTGTTAGAAAAAAAAGTATCACGGCAAAATTATTTATTAGATATAAGTTAAAATAATCAATTAGCAATATTTTACTTTGTTTCTGACAAAATGCTCGGACACCTAGGTGCTGCAAATATAAATTTATAGCGATTAAAAAAGATTAGAAATTCTTTAGGTGGTAATATGAATAATTTTTTGTTTCTTAAAAACCCAGAAGTTGTTGTACTGTTGTTATACCCTCTACATAACATGGGGGTATATTAAGTTTGTCTTTCCGTTTTCGACATAAAGAAGAAGGCGTCAGAGATTCAACACACTACAGAGCCTTGATCAGCATCAAACACTAAGTAAGTCTAGATATATTGATATGTCTGTCTATTGTTGGCATTCTCAGGGACGTAAATTTTGAGTTATTGAGATAAAATTTTGAACAGACCGCTATTTAAAACTTGTCAAGGGCCACGCCCACAATCGACAAAAATTTATTTATATGCCACAAAAATTTTGGTACTAAGTTAAAATTTGAAATGCTTACTTACAAAAAACTTGTCCACTGATGTGCCTAAAATGGGCGTGATGCGCCCACAATCGAAAAAATCTATATGTCTGCATCAAAAATTGACCTATGATTTTGAAATTTGGTATTTCTATATATATCCCATGGTCGTGGTCGAGTAACAAACCGAACTTTATATAAAACTGGACAAGCTGAAACGTAACATATACTGTGTTAGAGGGCGTTATCATATACCTGCCATGCCCACTATTGTAGATGTAGAGAGTATTTAAGAGTTGGCCTAAGCCAAATTTAGGTTTTTTATCCCTTCCTTCTCTCATTTTAACTTTATTAAACGCTGCATATAAGATGAGTGACTGGATCATACCATTTTCACCACTTAGAAGGTGGTGTCACGGACACTTTGCTTTAGCCCCAAACAGTAATTCATTACATATTTTTTACAGATTGCATTTCCTCATATACCTCACTACCTTCACTTGTTTCTAAAAAAGTTTCATATGCGCTATTGGGTTGTTCGCATGAGAAATGAATAATTTAATGAAATTTAATTTTGATGCACAAAAAATGGAAAAAGTAACGATAGATAGAAGGGTTCAAGAGAAATTGTATTTGTTGCTAACAAATCACATTTACTTATGTTAAATCTTTCCTTAAGTAACTACATATAGATGCTTTTACATTATTACT
This sequence comes from Crataerina pallida, assembly GCA_949710015.1. Classification (NCBI taxonomy): domain Eukaryota; kingdom Metazoa; phylum Arthropoda; class Insecta; order Diptera; family Hippoboscidae; genus Crataerina; species Crataerina pallida. The sequence continues at coordinate 9,227,993 of OX453293.1, forward strand.
ACTTTGAAATAATGTAGACTAAGCGAAAAGTAATAAACTTGACTTGAAACATATCTTAAATACCCTCTACATTTAACTGTGAAGTTAAAATTTATTTACAATTATTTTAAACAATGATATTCTGAAAGGGGGCGAATTGAGTTGAGGTACACAGCCCCAATTGACAAGATCTCTTCTTTTTACAAAATTTGAGCACTTGAGATTTTAATAATTGTAGTTTTATATATACCACGCCCATATTTTGTCAAGAGACCCCAATTTCAACTTCATTCAAATACAAGTCGTTGTATTGTAAACGCTTTGTAGGAGCAGGCGAATGGCGAATGTTACAAACATACATAATGGTTATAGTAATATATCCATACCGCTTCCTAAAGTATATGACAAAGGTCGTTTTGATATGAAGAGATCTACAATGTACTGAAAAAAGATGGACGTACGGACATTTATCTATTACGTAAAATTTTAGGCAATGTTTTTGGCATGACTCATTTAAACATTAAGGCTTTGTTATGATGATTATATGATTATTTTCTGTATATATTAAAAATTATTATTTGTTTCTTAGGATAAAGAAAAGGTTGGAATGTTTTTAGATAAGTTGTAACCATCATCCACTCGCAATACAAAGAGTCTTACAAGACAACCCAGAATAAATCGGATGTACTGCTCATTACTATAGTATTAGGAACACCATAAGCACCATTTGCAACCTTTAAATAGTTGTCAGCACCAAGAAATCCATGAAATTTTATTCACATTTAACTTTTAAAACTTTTATACACATTTATAAAATAAGGTTTTAAAGCGGTTCAATGCGTGTTGCATGATACTTTGTCTGTCTGACACTTTGACATTCAATTACTATAAAGAACTGTACAGACGCACTTACGTGATTTTCTTTTTTTTCGTCCTTATGGTTATGCTGACATAACCATATGAGTGACTTTTGTTTGAATATGAAGCGTTGAATTGTTATCATTTGGACATTCAGCATATTCACTAACAACCACACACATACGCACAAAGAAAGGCAACTAAGCTGTATTAACAATGGAAACGTATAAACGCATGACTGGTATGGTGTGTCATGATATGAATGCTGTAGGATGTGTGTGAACAGTGTGGCATATAAAAAGTTTATTTGACCATATGATAAAAATTCACCCTTTCTATATATACATACGTATACGTATTGTTAACATAAGAGGCTTTAGAAGAAGATAAGAAGAAGATTTATTAATTTAATAAGGTTAAGGTACGTCCGTCTTTCCGTCCTTCTTTTGTATATTAAACTTCGAGTTAACTTTAGGCGGATTTTCTTGTAAAAATACGTTTTTCTTAACCTAATAATAATGCAGATTATTTAATTTAGTAAAATATAAAATCAAAGAAAAAATAAAAATAAATTTATATTGTATTTTACAAATATTTATGTGAAAAGTTTTATGTGAAGAATCTCACTTCTCTGTATAATAAATGTAAGATTTTATGAGTTTGGTTGGTTAAAGTAAATTGGAAAATTTCCAACATACAACTCTAAACAAGTAAAGTTTTTCTCGATATATATTTCTACAACTGCATTGAATTTTGATGCATTTATGCAGAAAAAAAAGGATTGGTATGTTGCCAATCCATCAAGTTATACGAGATATATATGCAGAGAAGTGCAAACTCATAAATTTTCAAGTATTTTATGAATCTATTATCAAGAATGTCCAGGGACGAGTAGTTTCCTAAACCTTTTTCTTAACTATGGAATACATTACTAATCCAAGTTGTTATTTTGAATGAATTTTAATTTAGCTGGGATGTCAACACTGGTATGCAGACCAAAATATTAGCAAAGCCGTATTGAGTGATTAATTGGTTGCGGGCTTCAATGTTTGCACCTCTTGATAGAAAATAACTTGTGGTGTCAAATTGACTACAATTTAAACTGCATTACATTGTATTGCTAGCTACGCTAGGCACAATAAATGAACTTTTACAACTTGATTTACATTATTACATACATGTATATATGAACGTACGTATGTATGCATGTGTGATGATTTTATTTAGAGAAACGTTGCTCTATAAAAATATATTGATATTTTCAAACATAAAATGAATCTCAACTCCTGAGAGTTTATACAAACAATAAATTAAGAGAAATTCAAACGTTGAAAAATGTTGAAAATTTATGCTTCTCTTATGGCCCCCCAAAGACACTTTATATAAATTTTTGGTATATATTGGGCGTGAAAATACTTATTTATACCTGCCTGAAAGCAAGAGAATTTCTTTCATTTCATTTGACTTCTATACATTGTATAGAATGTTATAGAAGATCACTGACGCCGAAACACTTGCATTTACAGACATAGGTCAATGTTAAGTTTAAGTTCAATAGAACTGCAGAAACGTTGTTTGTTTGTCTAATAACATTACATAACAATAGTAAATAATCAAAAGTAAATGTTACAACAACAACTAAGAAAGAGTATACAAGTGTAAAATAGTTGGAAGATGGCCCAATAACGATTTTCTAAATGAATGCTTTTATATATGTTTTGTAAACTGATTAAAAACTAAAACCAAATATGGTTTAGACCGAATCTTGAATACCTTCATTTTGTGTGCGTAATATGTGGGTGTGGCGTGAATAAAAAAGGCATGATTTTTATGTGTAACAATAAAACCGGAAGATCGAATTTTGTATCCAAATAGGTTTTGTTGTAAATTGTAAGGGGTGGCTGTAAAGCAATTTCACTCACTTTTTCCTTTACTAGCATAAATTTAAACTCTGTAGTGATTGTACTATTCATATAACTGTAAGAGATTTTTGATTAATTGTGGGCGTGGCACTTGATAGTTGCCCAATTTAAATAAAATAAGTAAAAAAATTAAATTTAATTTAAACCAAATCTTAAACATTCTCTAGTTGTATCTACAAAAAGTGGGCGTGGCAGTGATCTGATTATCTTTTTTGCCCTCTAATATTGTACATTTGATATATGAAGATGTCGGACTCTATACAATATAAAGTTATGTATAAATTGTAGGTGTGTCTGTTATCCGACCACGCCCATTTTTGGATACATCGATGAATGGGATCAACATAAATATTCAAAGAAAAGGACAAACATAACTGAATCGATTTCGATTTTTATATTGATCAAAAGTATAAATAATTTGTGATACCTCAGACGTCTCTTTTTGGAAACTCAGTGCAGTGTTCCTCAATGTATTTACTAGTGGAATTTATAAAAAGTTATTAATTACTTATCTCTCTTAAGCTAGCCTTTGATGTTTTATCCAAAAAAAAAAAAAGGAGGAAAAAATTTCTTGGTTATGAACTTTTAATTAAAAAAACCCGTTCTTCAGTTCCTTCTTAGACACATTTGTACACGTTTACATATTCATTTATTTTAAATTATTACTAAAGCAAACAATTCGTAAAGAAAAGCAACATCAATTATTTAAATAAACAAAAATTGAAAACAAAACAAAAGCAAAAAACAAGAAGAAGGAGAAAAGAATGTTGTTTTTTTACTTTGTGAACAATTTTCAATCAGTTTATGCAAACAGCAGACGTCAGCATTAATTCTATGTAGTACAATTACAACACAGATCGATGTACCAATACAAGTGCAAATAACAAATATACTGGCAGGCCAATAACCAAACAATCAATATATGTGTGTGCATGCATATACGTATTGATTTTAACAACAATATGTACACACCTACAGTTTGCAAATGAAACAATGACACGATAGAGAAAGAGATAAAAACCAAAATTGGTGATAGCCAGATGGTGGCAAAACAATTGTAAATATTTGTAACCCAACTTTTTGTGAATTCTTATCTTAGCAAATAAAAAAAAAACAATGTCAAAAATATTATAAAACATGTTGTGAATGTTATGCAGGAAATGAAAATAACAACAACAACAACAACAGAAGCAGCAATATTTTGCTGCTATCGTTTTTGAATTAAAGTATTTGTGGAGAAAAATTGGGGAATTTAAGCCAAAAGTCGGATTTGTGAAGCTAAAGTCAGTCAATACTTTGTTTTCATATTAGATATTGAGTGAAAATTTTGTACCCCCAAGTAGCCACTGAAATAGGTCAAAATTTTTTGCTGCCGCGCCCACAATTAACTAAAACTTTAGCTATAAAGTTAAAATTGTATATAAATACTTGGGCGGGGTCGAATAACCAACACCAGGTAATTTTAATATATATAAAACTTATTTGCCACGCCCCGAATTGGTATGGAGAGTATTGAGGATTTAATTTAATTTTTTACTTGTGTTGTATTTGTTGTTTAATGCGCTTACACATAAATATATAGTACGCACTAATACCAGCGCAGGGTACGTTCAATTATATGACAGAATATAAAGAAAAAGTGATTAAGAGTTACCAAGAGACAATTACAATATAAATCACACTAGCAAGTAGTAGTGTGCTGATGACTGGTATGATATTTCTAATAATGTTGACAGCTCTGTATCAACATTTTCGCTTCCCTATATTTATACTTACAAGAGAGTTTTTGTTTTGTTTGTTCTCTTTTTTCAGATTTTATTTCTACACAACCTGTGAGTGTTTTTGTGATGCTAAGAAATCCTGTTCAGAATACTTGTACAATTTATACAAGTTTATTCATGAGTGTGTATCACATGCTTATGTTTATTCATTATTCACATGCACCCGCATGTGGTTATGTCTCTGCCGTAATGATATTGGTTTGGTTTGGTTTTCACCTTTATGTGCACAAAGTCTGTTTTATGTTATGCTAGACTGACAGACCCACATTTCAGGTATTAATGATAATTATTAAAACTCATTATAAAGAAGTTGATGTTGTACGATAAGAGAAATATTTATATATAGGTAGATGGAAATCAAAATGTGTTTATAGTTGCTAGCTTGCTAACAAGCTGAGATGTAATACCTGCACTATTAAAGGGCATAATCATATACTTGCCACGCCCACCTTTTGTATGTAGACATGTCTTCAGATTGAAACTTTTTTTACAATTAGAAGTCTTTGAATAGAAAAAACATTTAAGGGCAAAATATATTAAACAGATACATGCTCTAAATATAATTTAAAGAAATTTTATATAAGCAAAAAGAAATTTTGCAATTATTGAACTGTAACTCATACGCCACCGTAATCTAATTACAGAAGCCATAGACAACAGTCAAAAATAAGTGGATGGGTTTGTATATAAATATTGTAATTAATATAATTTCTTTTTAGGACTCATTATACATTCCAATTTAAATAAATAAGATGTTAAAATAATTTAAAGAAAGAAATGGAAATGGAAATATTAACCAGAAAGGTAGTAAAAAAAGGAATGTAAGGTCACTGTGATGTCTGTGACTTTTAGCGCTTGGGTAAGTACTTTTCGCTTTATGTGCTATTTAGCATCTTTATTAGGCTACAGCTAAGATGTGATGAATATGTTCGAGTTCTTGTTCGTGAACTGTTTAATTTTTACACCCTGCAGCAAAGTTGCAGCAAAGTTTTTAGCGAATGTTTGTAAATCCTAAGCGGCAAATGCCACAAAAACTTTCAATCATACCAACCGATTTGAATCGATTTAATCATGTCCGTATTGAAAATAGACTGGATCGGACCATATTTAAAACCCCTCCCATATAGGGTTCTATTATTTTTTGAGTAATTGGGATAAAATTTCAAACAATTGACCCAAAAAGGAACCCCATGTGATAATAGACCAGGTCGGACCATTTTTAGAAACCTTCCCCGTATAAAAAAGTCTTTTTAGTAAGTCTGTAAGATATATGAAAAAAAACTCAATTCTTAATATTTTTTGGCAAAATTTGGTGAAGAATAGTTAATTAGCTTCATATTTGGCCATATTTTGACTCAATGCGACAACTCCTTAGAACAAATAAACTAATTATAGCATAATTTAAGGAGTTACATATAACTAAACTAATCGTAGAGTGTACGTTAAGTACTGACTATAACATAACTAATAATATAAGTAACTCAAATTGTTCAGTAGGAGCAATATAATTCATTTTAAGAAGATATCAAGTGTTTAAGTGAAAAATCTTAATTGTTATCGTTGTAAATTGCCTACAATTCACAGATCATATAAACATTTTTGCGTATAAACATTTACATATAAATTAGTCTCCCTTGCAATCCAATACAATTTTTAATATTTCAGTTCAATGCATTGTAATAATACCGATAACAATTAAGTGAGAAAAACAAAACAACAAATAAAAATAACAACAACAAAACGTAGCCAGTATAAAATCACAATACATTTGAAACAGCGGTGTCGCTCAATTAATTCATGCAAATTTACACCAACAGAAAACAGAACAATTGTCGTGAATATGTAACAAAAAATTTATCGATTGAAAAAATATTTCATTTTCGTTATGCTGCACAGAGTGTATGAGAAACCAATGCCTGGATGTAAGTGTGTTAACAATATTAAAATCACAAATCAAATTTTAAAAGCTGCCCCGGCATGATAATCATGTATGATAGCCATGTATGTGTGTGTGTGTGTGTACATATAAAACATGAACATGAATTTGTAGTTTGTACAACAAATTATCCAGTTAATAAGTGTAATTATAAATAAGCTTACCTATCGGAGACGCTAGCAGTGAAGTGACCTTTTTCCATATACAATAAAAAACTCAATCTTTTTTCCAATAACCATTACGTACTAGGTATAGTTCCGATTATTTTTACAATCTTTTACGTTTTCAAGTTTTAATTTTACATAAAACGAACTAGGTTTACGTTCGAATTTTGGTACAGACTGGCATTTACATTTATTGGAACTGAGTTGTAGGCTATTAAATGGGCGACCTTGACCGTTTACAATGTTTTCACTTGTACATGCTTCTTATATGTTTATATAAATACTCTTAAGCAACATGATTTTATGGACTTTCAGGATAATGAATTAAAAAAAAAAGTCGTTAAACATTGTCTGCCCTGTGTTGCATAAATAATGAATGAAATTTATTATCTTAATAAAAAACAAAAGGTAAAGAGAGAATATGTTAAACGTTGCAAATGAGGAGAGTGGATAAATTTTAAAAATAATATTAAACCGTAAAAAATTTGGTTAAATGCGTAAAATTTTGGTTAAATGGGGTACCTTGTGTTTTTCAAAAAGGAAAATAGTAAAATTTTATTATTTTTGAAATTTTGATGCCATTTAATAGATATTGATCAACCAAATTTGATGGTATAAGTTTGAGATTAATCAGACAACTGTACCAGCTTCAGGGATGATTTTAAGCTACCGCGGAAAGAGTTTTTTTTAAGTATATGGGAGATAAGTGCCTAATTTTGACTCAATATAAATCACCCATATAATGTTCTACAATATATTTTTAAAAATGTCAGCTTTTAAACGATGTAAAAGGTTCTCTTCCATGTTTATTTTCACAGTGTTACAACAGTTCAAACTTTGTATTGTTGTGAAAAATACTTTTTAGGTTATCAAGAGAAGATCATTGTATGTAACTTACAATCCTTGATCTTATCTAAGACACATAGCACATCCATTTCATTTCCTATAAGACTATCGCATCAACTTTGAGTGAAATCGGTTAATATTTATTTCAATATGAATTCCATTAAGATTAAATTTAAATGAAAATTTCTTATATTTATTTTATATCATTATAAGTGATGATATAATGATGTTACGTCTGGTTATCTTGCTGCTTCAACATCTAATGTCAGACACAATTAATAATTTCTTACATGAATGCATTGGTTGTTAATTCAATAATAACAACAATATTACCACGAATTTGTGATATAACTGACATTTTCACCATCAATTAAATTCATATGGTAAGGCAAAGGTAACGTAAGGCACGTAAGCGTGCCATCTCATAATGTACACTTTGGTGTCGTTGGTGTTTTAAACACTAAGTAAGTCAAGACAGGTAACTATACAAAAACGCCTAAAGTATCTTAAACGTACACAAATGTCTCGATGCTACTTAATTCTGCCTGTCCATCCGACCGTTCATGTTACTGCGTAAAAAATTACGTCTTACGTAATAAGAACATAAACTGTGTTATATGTAGTTTAACTGTATTATAAAATTTATATTGTGCGACTGTAGCAAAAATGTCACCCATCATGTGTATATGTATATATTCACACCACACTTCCAACCAACTGCAGCAGCTACTATTAATGGAAAGCGTTGAGGATGTTATTTTAATAAATTAATGAGCGGAAGTTGTTGTTTGAATAGCAGGAAGAAAACTGAACAGAGATTTCTTTGTTGTTGGTGTTTTTGGTGTTTTTGGTGTTTTTGGTGTTTTTGGTTTCTTTTTTGTATTATATCGTGTTAATGACAGTTTATGTTTTATTTTTTATCTTTTACGACGCATATGTTTTACACAATTTTTCAGTATTTTTCTGTTTTTTAAGGTGGAAAAATTTTAAAAACAGTTCTTTGCAATCTGTGGCTGGCAATGAAAGGGCTGACAAGCTGGGAGCCATCAAATTATCCGTTTAAAACCATTCTGTGGTGTAGTAAAAACCCACATTATTGAAGTGGTAAGACAAATAACTGGAACTAGAAAAGCATGAGTTTAGAATACTAATTGGCCTCTAGTCGGGATTCTACACTCTCAGATATCTCTTACATAAGATGGGCGTATCTGAAGATGACATATTCAGACTATATAATGGGGTCCCTGAGGCGTCGGAACACATATTCTGGAATTGTGTATTAATTGTTAAAGTTTATCACAAATACTTATCAAAATATTCTGATTCATCTTTTTTGGCACACTCTACAACAATAAGTCAAGGGCATAAATTAAATAAACTTTTTTACACTTTTCTTTATTCCATAGTTTGGATGTATGTACAACTTAACTGCATTTCAACCCTGAAAATGTACTAAAATTCATACACACATACAAGTGTGCCTATAACTATACAGTAATCCATCTTTTTATATTGTACTACCTACCTATATTCCACATACGCAAAAAAAGTCAAAGAGATATAAGTAAGTAAGGGGGGTACCTTGTACGAATAATAATAATAAGCTTACGATAAGAAGAAGAAGAGATTCATGTCATAAAAATATAAAGCAATATAAGTCTAAAATAAAAAAAAATCACTCAAAAAGTGGAAATTTTATACTAAACAAGAAATCAAAAATTGATGTTGCGCAGCTCATAGTATTCTACTAGACAAACGCTTTCAATTGATACTCATATCAAAGAGATTTTGTAGCAATTGACATTACGCTGTTGGCTTTACTTTAGAGTTGCAATACTTGATCTCAAGCTTTTTGAACCTTTTTTTCGACACTCATATTATAGAGATTGTAGTTCGCACTATATTGAAATCTACGGGACAAAAAAAAGCAAGCAACGTCGCCGTAAAAATTAAGCCATGAATTTTATACAATTAATGCCAAAAGTGGGTGCTGTCGCTCAATAGACACTCCTACAATTTGCAAAAAAAATTTATATAAAGCAAAATTCAGATTTAAAATGAATTGAAATTTCTTTTAGAAGGTATAATAAGGAACTTGCCACGCCCACACAACTTACCAAAATCTATTCAATAGCTATAAAAATGAAACTGAATTTTATACATATGTTTATAATTAGAGCACTTATCCAAAAATATGCCAAAAATGGGCATGGGCGCACAATAGACATTCCTACAATTTACAAAGAAATCTTATTTAAGGCAAAATCTGACTTCATGAACAATCTGCCACGCCCACAATGGACAAAAATCTATGTATTAACCATAAAATTTTAGCTTTAAAAATAATTTTTGGTAAATAATGCATACATACCAAAGGTTGTTATGAACGAATAACAGATACGCCCATAATTTATAAAAAACTTTAGTACTATGGTAGAATCCTACTTGTATTTGTTGATACGTAATACACATACTATTAAGGATTAAAGATAATTAGAAATATGCTTGGGACGAATTTAGTTTATTTACTAGCTATGATTTCCACTCTTCTTCATTTGTAAACTTAAGCTATTTTCTTATTCAACTCACTTGAAAACTATAAAGCATGGACATGATAAAATTGATTTTCTTCAGAAAAAAGATTTTATTCATTGTTCATACAATCCAAGCATCTACATATATGTAAATAATACAAAAATGAATTTCATGTGTATCTTATTTGTTATTGTTTTTTACTTTTACTTTCTCTTCCTGTTACAAAGGGAAGCTCATGAATGCGCATTTGTGTGTCTTTTCTCATAATCCTGGTCTTTTTTTCAAATTCCAATTATAAAGTGAGATGCTCTTTTTTCCCGCTTTCATTATTCCTATTTTCCCCCTCACTTATAAACTTTATACCTTTCATCAATACGATTTTCAAGTTGCGCGTTTTTATAAACTAAAATTTAAATGAAAGTTTCGTTCACTTTTTAGGATTATGAGTTATTTTTTGGTTTTTGTAATGGTTGGGCGCTTTTTATATTCACCAATATATGTATGTATGTGATTATGTTATATGTCAATATGTCTAAACGTTTGTAACGCTAAGAAGGAGTCTTCGAAGACCTAACAAAGTATATATCTTCTGAATCAGCATCGAATACTGAATCGATCCAGCTATATTTGTTTGTCCATCCGTGCAGTGTTTACGTTCTGTGATGATCGGTCGTCAGAAGTGTTGGTAGTTTTCAGAGGCAGGTTGCCTTTAAAATTGGATAAAATCGGTCCAGTGATATGCTCTCGATATAACAAAAACTGAAAAAGGAACAATTTTTTAAATAAATTTTCCGTATTACTGTTAAAGTTCAGACTTTGACATATATAATCTCCGGGGAAGATTTGATGCACCGAAGGTGGGTATTCAAGATTTGGCTTCAGCCGAATATAACTGTTTTCACTTGTTTTATTATCTCTTGTTTGTTTGTTATGTAAGGTATATATGTTGTCTACATAATCAGTAATAGTTAATGGGGATAGCACTTACGTTGATTAAAGTTAGTTGGTTAGTGCAGTTCTGGCTTATATGGTATTATATGTGTCAGACTGTCAGAATATGCATATATATCACTAGATTTATACGCTACGTTCCTTGTGGCACAGAGTACAAATTGTTAAAGATGATAAAAAACAAGATCAGAATAATTTTTTGACTCAATTGTCCTTCCGTCCGTGTAATTCTTTTCTTATATACTCAGCTATTTTTAATATATTTATAATTCTTTATCAAAATGTGCTCCTTATTGAGATTGCTGTGATTGTGATGAAATTGATTGCTGTGATTGTGATTACAAATTATTAACCAGAATAGCGTCTTATATGGTTGGTATTGATCGTCAAGACTTTATTTCTCTTGTTTGGCTTCATTTTTTATATGAAGCGACAACGTTACGTAAAGCCTTGAAATGTTGATTTTAGGGATTTGGTTGAACGTATGGTTGGTGGTGTGTTTCTAATTTTATAGTTTCACATCATTATCAAATAGTCGTTTAGGTAAAATCCTTACATAAGTGATATATTGCGGGGATGAGAATTATGTTGCGTACAAGTACAAGTTGTTAAAGAAGCTGAACCATAAACCAATGTCAATGTGTGGGCATCTACAGAGATTTTATAATTATTTAATATAATATATTTAACAAAGAACATTTTAGGAATCATCTCATCTCTCCTTTACATTAACGAATGAATGAATGACTGTGTGGTGTTTTGTTTTAATGGAAATGTTACGTTTCATGACATGTTGTAAAGAAAACTGTCAATGAATGAATCCACGTATATTATATTACTTTTCTTTGTGTGTGCCTTAAAAATGAATTTGTAAAGAATTTGTGAAATTTTTCTTTTTTTAAAAATTAGAAAATTCATTAAAATCATTATTTGTAACTTCCTGTTTTGCTGTTGTTATTGTTACTTTTTATATTTTAGATAATAAAATACATTTAGAAACGCATTCATTTGGCACTGCACCAAAAACAACATTAAACATTAAAACAAAACAATTTATTTTATGTTGTGCTCTGTACATATAAACGGAATTGAATTGAAACAAAATAATCAAAATCATGTAAATTTAATGCAAAATATACTTAATTGTTATATATCGTATATGCAATGGTGACTAAATCTTAAGCCAATAGATCGGTGACAGATGAAAGTTGAAGATAGAAGGCAATTTAGGAAAACACACATACTGGGACAGACACACATTTGTTATTCATATAGATATAATTGTAAAAAACGTGCAAAACCCGGCATTTTCGCGGTAGTAAATTTTGAGATATTGAGCTGAAATTTTGTACATATAACTTTAGTTCGCAGATCTTTATTTAAAATGGGCATAATGGGTCAAGAGCCACGCCCACAATCACAAAATAACACAATCGACAAAAATATATATCCATCTTCCATAAAAATTGAACTAAGATATTTATAGTTATACCAACTGTCGATATGGTAAAAATGGGCGTAATCGAATAACAGATGCGCCACAGAGTCTTACTTTACGTAAACCTCGATTTGCAAGCTTATACGTAATATTTTATATAAAACATTAGAGGGCCTAATCATATACCTACCACGTCCATTGTTTGTATGTACAAGTGGAGGGTATTTAAGATTTAAATAAAATAATTTTCAGTAGAAGAGGTACACCCAAATGGCTTTTTGCAAATCTTTGATGCCCTCCACACATAAGAACCCGGTCAATATAGAAGCGTGCCTCAATGTAACACTAATAAAGTATGTCGAAAGTAAAGTCACATACTTTGGAAATTGTGGGCGTATCTAATTTTTCCACCCATTTTCAACGCCTCTCCATCTTTCTATTAAAATTTCAATATCAGAGATTTTGACATGTCTTGATTTTTTCAGATTTTCACACTGATCCAGGTTATCAATACTTTATAAGATTTCTGACGCCTCCTTCTTCTGGAAATTGCAAATATATTATACCCCCAACTATTTGGCATTTACCTAGTTGAATGTCAAAGAACAAAAATTTATATAAAAGTGTATATAAATGAGTCAAAATTCTTCATAAATGACTCATAAAAAACAACACAAAAACATTTCTAGTATGCATCAGAATCTTACGCCAGATATATGCCTATTGGCGTATAGGTACATAAATAAGATTTGTTTGGCAGCCATAACACGTATCGTTGTACCTCTTTTCATTTTAGTTTTTTTGTTTTTGTTTTTTATCATTTAAATAATATGCGTTTGTTTATAAGTAATAATGTTTGTTACACTCATAACGCGTGCCTCCTTTATATAAGTCCACCTTGAAACATTGTAAAATAGAATAGAATATGACAAAATTAATACAAACTACTAATACGCTACAAGTAATACGTATATTATCGCCTCTAATAAGAATTTTGATGGTCTTTCTCAGGCGAGTGAATGATTTGTTTTTGTTTTTTTAGCAGAACTAAATTGTAATGTGTTATATAGAACGTCATTGGTTGCCGCGAACGTCATAATTATGGTTAGGGTGTTGGTAGGTATTTCCGCCATCGTCACAACGTTTGCACGCATCAGAAGAAAGCTTCCAAGACTTCATACTGTTCCGTAGCGACTATATATTTCTTTGGGGCTCTTTCGCAATAGTATAAAAATATTAATAAAAAGCACGTTTTAAGAATAAAAATTTCCCTTTTTTAATTTCGAATTGGACGTTAAGATATAAGAAAAATGCCTTCAATTCTTCAGTACGTTGAGGATTATTATCTTACTTTAGCGAAGAGCTTTCCAAACTTAACATTACAGACACTCATTGAATGAAACCGTAAAATGGTGACTTTTACGAAACGAAATTTCCGATTGTTCTCATTGTTTTCCATGCATATGGTTTTTTATATTTTAATATAAACACAAATAATTTTTGCTTCTTCTTTCTTCTTAAGAAATTGAGTTATTGCGCAATAAAAAATTCTTATTTATGTGTTAATTGTAAATGTTTTTAATTTACCATATAATTAAGAACAGGCATGCATTCAACCTTCACATGTCTGAAGACAGACAAAGGTTAATATCAAGTAATTACCATAAATAATGATCATTAAAAAAGAAACACTTTAGACCACATTTTTGATATACATTTTTCCAACCAGGCCTTCGCAACATTTAAAATTGTTTATATTGAAAAAAAAAAAAGCTTAAAACTTGTTCAAAATATATCATAAATTTCTTAAATAAATTATTTAAAATTTTTGTAAAATGTATGTTAAAACAACAATTACAACAGTTTTTTTTTTCATAAATGTCTCAAGTACACCCACGCATACATGTTTTAGGTAATATTTATGCATTTTTTGCTTAATGGCCATTTTATTGCTCAATAATTTGTTTGAACATTGCTTGGTTTCTATTATTTTTGCATTCATTTTATGGTTCTATTAAATCGCTTAAACTAATAATTGGCTGAGCGGCAAATATTGCGGCAAAAATTTTAAACCTCTTGCAGAAAACATTATAAAAATAAAATTTGGTAAATAAATTAAGTAAAAAACGCGAAATCTACATCTAGGTAATCCGCAAAGACAAATATACTGGGACAGATGGATGAATATATAAAATTAAGAAAGGTGGGCAACCGTATCACGAGTTGAGATCTTTTGCGTTAGCGCAAATTCTTGGCTCTGGAGTTTAAAGGATTTGATCAATCATAACACCCCTTTATATTTCGAGGATCAAATTGTGTCTAGTCCCTTGAAGGGCTTCTCGAACACTCGATTGCTTCACAATCACATAAAATATGAAGGGAAGTTTCAATCACCCCTCGCATAATTTACATAAGTCAGTAGCAAAAATGCCTACATTTTTCAGGTGACACCCGAAGGAGTTGTGACCCGTGTAGAAGCCTGTGATTGAGATCGCTTATGTTAGCTTAGCTTAGGTGCTAAACTAGAAGATTTGATAAATATTTTTGCTTGCCCCTGTACAATATTATTGCTCCAGTGGTTAGCTGATTTTTCCTATGCCCAACGTGAGACCAAGCCCCTGATGACACATCAGGTGCTACCCCGCAGAATGGCAAGCGACCTATCATTCTCTTAAGAGCTCCTCTGTTTGATGTCGGACATATGCTGATAAAAAATATATATATATATATATAATATAGGGTCTCTTCGGCATTGTTTTGGATGTTGCAAATAGAATACTCCCATCACTAAAGTGGAGGGTGTAGAAACTTATATTATGCTTTCCTTTTAGGCCGTCAAAATATTTATTAGTTCAAAGTTAAAATTATGCACACAAGAAAGATTTTTGTCAATTTGTTTGTGGGCGTGTCAGTATATCGTCGTCGTTTACACAGAAATTCTTTTAAAAACTTCGATTTGTCAATTGCAGGCGTGATTATCAAGAGGTATCAAAATTTTAATAGAAAAGCAAGGCTCTGAGTCATAGTTACTGCAATATTACTTAAAAACATTAGAAAACAAATTTTGTTTATTTAAGTATTAACTTGAATGCAATATTTTACAATATTACAATAATAAATATATTTTTAGTTAACATTCATTGAAATCTTATCTGTAAACAATTGCATGTGTTTGCAATTAATTTATGGTTTTTGTTGTTTTGTTTGCAATAATTGATAAATGATAATATACAAGTAAACCATATAAACTGTAGGTCGTGTGTATGTCTTTCTTTTAAGTAATTGATGGTCACAGTAGAAGTTGAATTTTCACTTTCCAGAAATTATTGAGAGGCAAAAGATTGAAAATACATGAACGAATTGATTTTATTCGAGTTAAGTATTTATAATGAAAACAAGATATAGAAACGTCGCGTAAAAATTTTATGGAATTATAATAAATTTTGCAAAAAAATATAAACAAATTAGTTTTAATATCAATCCTGTATATATAAAGTATGAATAAAAGTCATGTAAGGCCTTGGGCTACCAATAAACTTCTGATTACTACCAAATACTGAGCCACCAATGCCTGACATGACTTTGTGATAAAGTTCAAATAAAGCAAGTGCCCATTCTATAAAGGGGATTTTGCTTATGTTTTTTTTTCGTTGTAATATTTTTGTTCTTATGTACTTACCGCCCTCCGGTTCTGTGTCGTCTATAAAGATCATATTGGTTTTCACCGATCTAATTTCTCTTAAGCGTGTACCTATTTTGAAGCCGTCTCTTAACAGTAACCAATAAATAATATTATTATTTTATTTTGTTTTATTTTTTTACGTAACTATTAAAAAATATTGAATTTTTTTTACTTTTCTCTCTTTTTTGCAATTTTATCACATTTGTTTAATATTTTTTTTTCAATAAAATTTTTTTTCTTTCCATATAAAATTGCATTTAAAATTTTCATCCACTTATAGGTTGAAGAATTTTAATTCATTTAAACTATTTTATTGAGCGTTTAGTTGATTACTATTATGTTTTTATTTCCATTTGTTTTATATTGTGTGAGGTAGAACGAAGATTTTTATCTTTGTTTGTTCTCTCTTTTTTTCTCTCTCTCTCTCTATCCCTCTGCCTTACTATTGTTTTTGTGCAATTATCTTATATGTGGCCCCCTGATTTTTTTTTGTTGTTGTTGTGGTTTTATGTGCCTTCGCTGATTCTCTTCTAATTAGTTTGTTTGCTCTGCTGCAAATATTTTGCCTTCTATAGTGGTTTTTATTGTTATTTTTCTTAATTTTTTTTCTTATTCTATTATTTTCTTTTAGTTGATATTTTTGTTTTGACTGTAGTTAGTGGTGGCTACGCATATGGGCTTTTTCCAACATATCTATAAATATCTCCGGAGAAGCATTAACAAATGAGCGAAGAAAAATATATATTTGAAATGTAATTATATGTATTAGATATATGTAAAGCGATTAGAAACTCTAATCGACGCAATTGTAATTTTAGTTATTGTAATTTTAGTCAATTCCTTACACTGAATAAAAATCGGTTAACATGGACTTTTCATTTAATTTAATTTAATTTAATTTTATATTTTTATTTTGCTTTTTACAAAAACATTAAAAAATTTTCATTTAGAAACATTTTCCTTTAAAATGGCTTACGGCCAACAATTTTCATTCAAAATGCGCACAATTTATTTAACAATGTGTTTACCTACTTGTATAGAATGAATACAATTTAAAATCTGTAGCAGAATAAAGTTGCAGCTATCCACTACTTGTACCTTCCGCTTCGCAACTTTGGCACAAATTTTGTACAACTTAGCTTTGAACACAATAACTATTTCATTCTTCCTTCTTTAAAAAATTGTCACTCCCTTACTTTTGTGTTTTGCTTAAAAAACAGAATCCATTCAATCTTATTTTTCATACAGTTGCATAAAAATGTCATAAATTTTATGGCAGCAGTTAACAAATTCAGACGCAGCGATGTCAGGTGAATATATAAAAAATAATAAAAAAAAGTAAACCCCAAATTATTTTCCTTTTTTTTTTTTTTGTTACTTCCTCTCTTTTAGCAATTGTTCGTGTGATTTTAGAGAACGTTATAGTTCTTATATTTTGTATATTCCATGGAGTAAAATTTTAAATGTACCCAACTGTTGCGATAAATAAACAAATATATGTTATTGTTGATGTTGTTGTAATTGTTAGTGGTATAAATACGCGGTTGACTGTGTTTTTAATCTAAATTTTTACTCTGTACATATTGTGAATGGAATATTTTGTTATGTTTGTTTGCTGTGCTGGTACTCGTTTATGAAAAAGTTGATGATTTCATTATTTTAAATAAAATTCATTCGTTCACTCACAATGTAAACTTCTTTGTGTGGCCATTTGTATAGTATGTTAAACAATTTCAAGATGAGGTAACAACTTAGTTTTTCTTTCAATGGTACAAACAAAGGGGTCTGTACCAAAACAAAATTTCTTTTCTACATATATCTTGTGTTCTCCAGTCCTCATTTCTATGTAATTATTTAAAGCCTCATCCACTGAAATAACACTTCCTAACAATTGTTAACTACAATATTTGCAGTTCTCTGACAAAGTGGAAGTTACGTCACTTGTGATATTATATTTGTTTCTATGAAACTTGATGTGAATATAATTAAATTTGATATGATAAGATAATACTGTTTACCATCGAATGAATTAGACATTGGAACGCCAAAAAAATATCAAAACAATTAATCACCTTTCTAAACCTATTTTTAAAGGTTTACATCATAAACAAAAGATCCCCTATTTAAAAGTGGAAATAATTAAATACAGTACAATAAAAACTGGAATAAGAATTGAAAAGGAAGGCTAAAAAGTTTGAAAGATCAATTGAATCGGGAGTTTTTTTTCAAAACTAGCATTTAAACAAGTAAAAAACTAAATTTTAAATACGTTTCACCACTTTTTTCGTAATGGGCGTGGCATGTACCTGATTACGCACTTTGCTGGTATATATATTTGGCGTTAACATACCAGTAATATTTTGCCACAGGTTTAGGTTTCGTTCCCATTGATGGAGGAATTAAATATAAATATGTGCACCAAAATTGTACTTTGTCACTCAATTTTTTCGGCACAGATACAAATATTTGCTTATTGTGGGCGTGGCTTTTGATCGAATTTGCTCAATTTCAATAGCGATCTGTATAAAAGTGTCTTTACAAAATTTTACCTCAATGTCTTTAAATTTACGACCGAAAGAGTGTCAACAACAGACAGATGGACGGACGGAAGTGCCTAGGTGGGGTCAAACTTTGATTAACATCAAGGACAAGAGCAGACTTAGTATATCCCTAATCTAATGGGGAGGGTATAAAAATCGCATTGAATGGAAATGGAATGTTGCAAATATCTCATCAAACTTTTTATATTTTATGAAAATGTGGTGAAGAAAAAGCAGAGAGTACGTGAAAATCTGCTGATGTAAATCTTGATTTAATGGCTGTTAAACTGAAATCGCTTTATAGGAGTTTCTTTCATTTTTCTTTTTGTAGTTTCTCATTCATACTTGTTCGTAGGTAGGAGACACAAGCACATACAACAGTCGGCCTTCGTTAGCACATTTGCTGTTTCTGTATGTGTAGTCACATTGTTGTGTGTTGTTTCCCCAGACAGCAGCCACAACGAGATCAGGCATGATGGCACAGCAGCAGGTCGTAGACAAGCCAACAAAATACAAGCAGGCAGGCAGGCAGGCAGGCAACGAAGCCAAACAGTCAGTCAGTCGCTCACAGAAAACATACATAAGTCTTTAAACTATATACGCAACCATTGAGTTTGTTGGCAGCAAGTGTTTATGTTTTTGGATTTAGTGAATTGAGTTAAATTGTTGTTGTGCTTATTTGTATATGCACACTCAAATATTTTATCAGCTGGGAGTAGATTGCGAAACAGGAAGAAACTAAAAAAAGAAATTGAGAAATTTTCTCCATAGAAATTTTTTAACTTTTCGATTATTTTTACTATTCTATATTTTGTGCTCTTCTCCTATTTGCATGATATTTGTTTATTGTTGCATAGTAATGATGATGGTGATGGTGAGTTAGTGAGTGCTTCTTGTCTTCAAACCATAAAATAGATTTTGAAATTTGTATGTTTGTATTTTTTTTAAACCATAAAAAATTCTCTTGTGCAATACATTTGTGGGCCGTTATGATGCCCTTCACATAAGATGATAAGTTTGTCATTCCATTTGCAACACTCAAATGGTGGCATCAGAGACTCTTCACAGTGCATATATTTCTGATCAACATTAAAAACTAAGTCTATCTAGGCATGTACGTCCGTACGCATTCTGGCAAATTTGGAGATATTGAGGTGAAATTTAGTACAGATATTCTTACTTTTATCGCGCACCCATTAAAATTGGGCAAAATTGGGCTAGAGTCACGCCTACAATAGACAAATAATAGCCATCAAAATTGAGCTAGAATGTAAAATTTTAACATACGAATTTACACTTAATCTATCCATGGGTATAGTCGGATAAAAAACACACCCTTAATTTTTTATATATATATATAATGCCCACAAAAGTTGATCTACGAACCAGGACATTCAGTATGTTTATCTAAAATTATCCCATCCATCGACGTGCCAAAAATAGGCGTAACACGCTCACAGTTTACAAAAACCATACTCAGCGTAAAAGTTGACTTGCAAGCTTATGCATGAATTATAAGAGGTCGTAATCATATACCTGCTATGTCCACCTTTTGTATATAGATGTGGAGAGTATTTATTATTTGGCCTAAGCCAAATTTACTTTTCTTACTTGTTTTCTTCTTCTTGCCTCTTGTTTTGTGTTTCTAGACTGTTTTTCTTCGTCTTCTTTTTCTTTACTTCTGCATTACGTTTTTTTATAATCTCTAAAGATTTGGTTTGGATAGTTTTCTATGGTTTTCCTTAATGCTAATTCATTTTTATTGGTTTAATATGTGGAAGAGATAAAAAAAATTTATATAAAAACTGTTTTGAATTTTGAATAGCTATCACTTTACGGTTGAAGTTATGCATTAATGTTTTCCATTATAACACTAAGAGCTTTGGTAATGTGAAATGCGTTTAAATTGAGGCATTTTGCCACTTGATGTAACATGGACAAAACAATAACAACAACCACCTCTACATATGAAAAAATTGCTCTTGGCGGCAAAAATACCGTAGAACTACAACGTTAAAAGTCGGTGCAAATATTTATATATATTGCATCCATGGATGCTATCAAGTAATAGGCACGCCCACTGTTTACAAAAAATACTCTTTTATGCAAAATTTGAGCGCTGTGCTTCATAATTCAACAGGGGATATACAGGGGATGGACAAAATAATATGAACACTTGACATAAAGGGGTTTGCAATTGCAGCCCTTCCGTAGAACTCCCGCCGTGTGTAGATACCACGCCCACTGATTACGTATTTTTATTAAGTGCTCAGATATTTAAAATTTTTATAATTGTAGTGAACTAATTAATTTTTATATTTTATTTAGTTGAAACATATGATTCAAGAAAGAGTAAAAACTTGTAAAAAAATTCACACCGAAAAAACTATTTTAAATCATTTCATTTTACAAATCTTATTATTAATTTTTTAATGTGTTTAATTATTATAAAAAATATATCACAATAATAATAAATTAAATATTAAATTTTGTTATAAAATTGATTGATTTTTTTATAATTGCAATTCTATTTTAATTTATTAAATTTTTTCTTAATAATATTAATTTTTTGTATATACTTCTCCTAATTTTCAAAGTAATTTCAATTTTTTTTAACGTAAACAGACTTTTATGAATTTTAGTAGTGAAACTTTTTAGGAAAATTATTATTTTTAAAAAAATGCATGCTAAAAACACTTGATTAAATTTGTTTTACACTAAAACAATATTTTTACACTTTTAAATTTTTTGTTACTTTTTTTTTGTAATACTCCCACTTGAGTTCAGTTAGAATGAATTTTTTAATGTCTGTGTTTTCGTTTTTTGTAACTATTATTTTTTTATTATTTTTCTGCCCCTCGGTATAACAAAAGTTTTCAGACTGAACATGAACTCATTGGCTGGCCAACTGAACAATTCGTTCAAATTTAATTTTCATTCTTCTTTCTCATGCTTCTCTAAGTAGCATCCATGTATATGCGTGTGTGTGTAAATTGATTTTTGGGGGAAAAAATTTGGCAAACACACGAAAACGCGACGTTAAATTGAGTCTGTTTATATCTAAATGGGGATATATCAGAATATTTAGTACAGTTGAAATTTTACAATAAACAACAAGTTTACGTAGACTAAGAAGAATACTTCTAAGGAAATCAATATTGTTCTGATACAATCATTCATTTAAGATAGCGCTGAAAATGATATTAAAGGCCCTTAAGATTCAAAAGACATAATTACGCCTTCTAATAGTGTATGTTTTCCATACTAGCTGGCAAAGTGGTTTGTTTTATAAATTATGGGCGCGTCTGTTATTTGATCACGCCCATTTTCGGTACAATTTCAATTTAATAACTAAATTTTTGTGGCAGATAAATGTATTTTTGTTGATTGTCGGCATGGTTATCGACCGATTTTGTCCAATTTAAATAGGGATCTGTGTGCAGAAATTACACGTATCTGTTCTTATCTCAATATCTCAAAATTTTCGCCCGTGAAAATGAGAACAACAGGCCTCCCTCTGGGTGTTTCCAACGGAATGACAAACTTGGTATACCCCCCTCTTATGTGGTGATTATAAAAAACATATTATTCGCCTCTGAAGCTCTCTAAACAATTTATTTTACTTTCGTAGTAGTCCCATGACTTTTAAATTATTTTCATATTCTTTCAACCAATTGCGAAATAAGTTCTTCGCATTTACGAACAAGTTCAACGATCAAAACATTTTTTAAGGGAAACAAAACATTGTTTGAAAGAAACTGTTTTTCTCTCTCAATTAAAAACTTCACTCTTATCGTTGCTAGAAAATTTAATCAATGAATAAAGTAGAAGTAAGTAATTTAAATAAAATATTAACCACATATAAGAAAAACAAATTTATTACAACATATTTGGCTGTGTTGTGTAAAGTGAATGAATTTAGACAACTGCCATAACACTCATAAAGTGTGTTTCTTTTATACAATAGACCGCTAATAGGTTGATAAGTAATAAACATTTGTTCCAATTAACGACTAATAAACACCAGCTATAATTTTCGTTTTAATTTATTTTCCCATTATCTTCTACTTTCTGCATTTTTTGTTTATATAAATTTATTTTTGGAACATCAACTAATATTGTGGATTCCATTGGCGTCTCTGTACATTGGATTAACTAAAGCATAATCATAACAAAGGTGTATAAATTTATTAGCAACAAAAGCCTTTAATCGGATCAGTAAGAAGTGTTTAAGATTTGGTCCAAGTAATTACACTTACTTTTATAAAAAAAAATATTAAAATTATAGATGGGAAAATCATTTTACCTTTGGGGGCCACATTTAGATTCATTTTAGGCAGTAATAATAGAGGCCATAGACTTATCTAAAGGTGGAGAATTTCTCGATGCACATTTTAATGCTATTCGATGGCAAATGACCAAAGAAATAAGTTCGAACTTTTAGCAGGCTACTGCGAAAGCTGCTGGGTTTCTGTGATTTTAAATTTCCACGAAAAGCGTCGTTTGACACTGTATAAACAAAAAGTGGGCTATTTCGGCTCAATATAAGTTGCTTGCATTAAATTATGTAATCACACGAATTTTAACAATGTAAATGTTTCAAACGATATAAAATGTTCTCTTCTACGTTCAATTTTCGCAGAGTTACAGCCGTTATAACCTTTATATTGTAGTGGAGAACTTCACTTGTTGCATTAACGAAAGATATTTATGTGGCGAAAACCCACTATACTTAATATTTTTCAATAAAGCTAATTGGTAATGAAGAAAAAATGGACTATTTTTTCTTTTTTATAATATTTTTCAGAAGCAAAAAATGGTAAATTTTCGAAATGTTTTTATATTAAAATTTTGATGCCAACCCATGATAATTAACCAGACAAATTCAATAGTAAAAGTTTGAGCTTGATCTGATAACAGCGACAGCTTATGAAATGATATTAAATTACCAGGAAAAGCATCTTTTGAAACGGATTTGACGCTGAAACAGACTCGCAAGGTCATATGTAATACATGCAATCGTGTACCTGCCACGTCTACGATTTTTATATAGATATGGAAGGTATTTAAGCTTAGCCTTAAGTCACATTTAGATTTTCCTTCTAAATTTAAATTGTTTACTAATTAAAATGGACAGTCACGCTCCCTTCGACGTTTTAGGTAACATGCATAATATTAATATTCGATAAAAGGACAGGCGCAGGTCATGTCTACCGGTTATAAATGTAGAGAGTATCCAAATTTTGGCCTATGTCATATACAATTTATTGCAAAACACAAATTTTATAAACGCCTTAAAAACTTGATGCATTTTTGTTTTATAATTGGCCTTAACAATTATGTCAAAGTCAGTTTATTTTTAAATATAATTCATTTGTTAAGTTGATCTACATTCTGCGCTATGTAAAATAAGAAATTTATTGTACAATAAGAGAGATACGTGTTTAAACTCAATATTTTTATAATAATAAAAAATCATAGGTGGGAAAATAGGCCGCACCATTGATAAAATTTTCCACATATCAACATACTCTCGTCGATATAAATAAACTTTAGAATATAATACTATATTATCTTCATATACAATATATATGTACGTACACGTTTAAAGTTAGTACAGTTATAGGATTTTATGTGAAGCAGCCGTTGGCATTTGTTGCATGTTCAGTTTCCTTTACAAACATGAAAGGCATGAACCATGTAAGAATTATTATTTGATGTTGTGAAATTTTGATATAAAACAAAAAAAAAAAAATGAGCATGCACTAGAGTGTAATACATGAATAGACCTACTATCGTATACCTTTTGGCACAATTATTGTTTACGTACGTAGACATGGTTGAAGTGGTGATTTACGTGCTGCATCACAACTATACTTGCACGCCAAAGCAAGAATTCAATAATAAAATCAGTAAAACTTCTCAATACATTGCATAATACTTGTATGCTTATTGAAGCATATACAGGTATGGACAAAATAATATAAACACTGTGCATATTAGTACATCTTGTTGCATGTTGCCAATACTGTTTCCGTGTACATAATGCGACGAGTATGAATTGCACAGTTCACGTGCCAAGTCTTGTATATTATATTTCAGTGCATCGACGCTTTGTTCTGCGACGGTTAAAAAGAGCGATCGAGGAAATGTCTGATCTCTCAGATTTCGAAAGAGGGTAAAAAGTTGATGCTCAGTTACCGGGAGCGTCTGTGATGAAAATAGCTGAGCTACGATTCACGAGCCACAGTATCACAGTAATGACAGCATATACAATATACGGTAAAACATTCGGCGAAGAGAAATAGTGGGTGAAACTCAAATTTAAATGACAGAAACGGACAAACAATAAAAGGAATTGTGGACAGACAGCTACCGGAAGCTGTAGTTGTTCCAAAGGAAATGGGGGCCCAATATAAATAAATAATAAATATTGTGTATATGTCAGGTGTTCATATTATGTTGTCCATAGTCTGTATGTATGCACTTATTTTAACTCACACACACTTAATTCAATCACTAAAAACTCATTTTATTATTAACCGTTATTGGTAATAATATTATTTGCCAATTAACAATGATTGTGTTGCGGTGTTGAATTCATGCTTATGTGAATTTAAAAAAAATTGTTACAAACACTAGATGGTTTTGACTTGCAACCGCAATATATTATTCGGTCAAATGACGACCCGAACAATAAAAGAAAAATGCGGGTAAACCGGAAAGAAATTCATTATCAGCTAAATTGAATACAAATTGATTGAAACTTGTGTTAAAAGTTCAGTAATAATAACCGACTTTTACATCTATGGGCCAATTTATTAATATTTTTTTAAGCTTTAGATTTTATTACAAATTTTAATTAATTGTATAATATCCTGCCTTTTTTTTGCCTATCTCTCCGGGTTATTGATTTTTTGTAAAGAATTTGTTTCTTTTGTACAGGAAATTAATAAAATTTTTTCAAAACATATTGTTGGGTATATATATATATATATGTACATACTTATATATACTTAGCTTTTATTACAAATGAATCAATTCGTTTTAGACTTTTAAGTTTGCATGTTTTTATTAATCAAAAGTTTTTAATAAAAATTTTCACTTCGAATTCATCATTCAATAAAGAAAGAAGTCGTTTTTATTTAATCATAAAAACACATACATCAGGTTATGGGCCTGCTTACTTATAAGGGATTAAGAGGATAATTAAATAAAATATTAGTGAAAAAACGAGTATTTCTGGAATAAGAATTGAGCCATTGAACAAAGAAAATTTTGATACATGGTAGATTCAAGCCGAAGCCTTGTTAATAAAGAATGATACATGAAAATATGTTAATGGAAAGTGCGAAAAACCAACTACACCAGAAAACAAAGTCCTCGAGTGGGAATTGGAAGATTCCAAGGCGAAATCAGATTTGATTTTAACGATATCCCCATCGGAATTAAAACAAATCAAAAATTGCAAAACATCAAGGTGCGTATGGACAAAATTACACGAAATATATCAATCTAAAGGCCTGCTCGCCAAGCAATGCTGCCAGGCGAGGATATAAGGGAGCATATCAAAAAATTTTTTGATATCGTTGATAAATTAAATGAGTTACAACTAGAAATAATAAATGAATTATTAACGATAATACTTCTTTACAGCGTCCCTGAAGAATACGAGTCATTTAGAGTTGCCATTGAAACGCAGGATAAATTACCAAGTCCAGATATATTGAAAATCAAATTAATAGATGAACATGAATCAAGAAAAAGAAATATAAACGAAGTTTTTGATCAAGATGCACTACTGGCAAATAAGAACAAATACACATTCAAAAATCAAAAGAAGCAGAAACAATATGAAAAACCAAAATTCAAAAGTTTCACATGTGACAAGGTAGGACACAAAGCAGCAGAATGCAGATCAAGACATTACGAAAAGGTGAACTACAAAGAAATGCCAACAAGTAAAGAAACTGTAAGTACTGCTGAAATAAACCTAAAAATAAGTAGTCAATGGTGTCTAGATTCAGGAGCCACGTCTCATATGTGCTCAAATAAAGAAAAATTTCTTAAGTTGAGAAAATGTGACGCAAAAACATTGAACTTAGAAAATAAACTTACTACAAATAGTAGTGGAATTGTCAGATTTAAGACATCATACAACTCATCTTTAAAACCATTAAATACTATATGTGTACCAGACCTGAGAAACAATTTAATTTGTGTATCTAATTTATCTCAATATGGTCATATCGTCATTTTTCCTAATAAGGAAGCATTTGTAAAAAATAGCAAAACAGGTGAAACAGTATTAAAAGCATATAAAAGAGATAATTTCTATATTATACCGGAATTTATTGAAGCAGGAAATTTAGTTGAAGCCCAAAATTCTATTAAAGAATGGCATGATAAGCTTGGACATATCAATGAAAAAGATTTGAAAAGAATGATTCAAAAAGAAAAAGTTCGGGGCATTAAAGCAAATCTAAACGATAAATTATCAAATTGCGAAATATGCATTCAAGGCAAACAAAGCCAAAGCCCATTTCCAAAATCTAAAGCTATTTCAAGTGAACTACTAGAATTGGTACACAGTGATGTATGTGGATCAATATCTAACACGTCTTTAGGAGAGGGCCGGTATTTTGTAACTTTTATAGATGACCATAGCAGATGGTGTGCAGTTTATATAATCAAAAATAAAAGCCAAGTTTTTGACAAATTTAAAGATTACAAATGTATGGTCGAAAAACAAACTGGAAAGAAAATTAAAGTCCTAAGGTCAGATAATGGCACAGAATATACAAATTTTAAATTCAAGGAATTTCTTAGAAAGGAGGGGATTAGGCATCAATATACTGTTACGTATACGCAACAAACAAAACGGTATTGCAGAAAGGAAAAATCAGGACTTAAAACTAATTTTTGGGCAAAAGCCGTATGTACTGCAAATTATATTAGAAACAGGTGTTTTTCAAGAAGCATTAATGATACTCCTCTTAAAATTTGGAGAGGTTATAGTCCTAACGTTAATTATTTTAAAAAGTTTGGTCAAGTAGCTTATGTATTGAATAAAAAACCAGCAAGAGGTAAATTTAAACCTAAATCGAAAAGATGCATACTTTTGGGCTACAGTAATATATCCAAAGCATATCGCTTATGGGACCCAATTAAAAAGGAAGTTCTGAGAAGTCGTGACGTTAAATTTACTGATAATTTTGATACATGGAATGTAAATATAGAAAACGAAAGTACAAATTGTGAGACAGATGTATTTATTTACTATAATTTGTTTAATAATAACTCATGTAACAAGAATTTAGAACAACAACATCAAGGTCAATATATATCATGATTCAGAACAACCATTAGTTCAAGAAAATTATTATGAAATCAATAGCGAAAATATACAGAAACGAGATCCTGTACGACCTAGATTGATAAGAAATGGAAAACCAGGTAGACCGAAAAAGTTGTATAACATACAACAAAGTGATAAACAACAAGAAATAAGTGGCGAAACTGGCAAAGAAAATGAAACGTTTTATGAAACTGCAGGAATTATTGAATTTTCAGATCCTAAAACCGTTTCTGAAGCGCTAAATTATGCAGATTCAAATGAGTGGAAAAAGGCAATGAAAAAAGAATACGAAGCACTGCAAAAGAATAAAACATGGACTATTGTTGACAAACCTAAAAATAAAAAGGTAATAAAATGTAAATGTAAAAACAAAATATGATGCGAATGGAAATATTGAAAAACGCAAGGCTAGATTAGTAGCAAAAGGTTTCACACAGAAAGAAGGTAAAGATTATACAGAAACTTTTGCCCCGGTGGTACGAATATCCTCAATACGTCTACTAATGGCACTAGCAGTGGAACTTAACCTGATAGATCATCAATTAGATTTTGTCAGTGCATATATAAACGGAGATATAAACGAAGAAATTTATATGGAGGTTCCGGAGAAACTTTGAGAAATAATAGAAGAACGACAAGCAGTGAAATATAAAGACAACAAAGTTTGTAAATTCAAAAAGCTTTATTAAAGCAAAGCGGAAGACAATGGTACAAAAAGCTCCACGATCATTTATAGAAAATGGGACTAAAACCATTAGAATCAGACCCTTGCATATATATAGAGAAGAACAAAAACGAAATTTTAATTATAACTATATATGTAGATGATCTTATAGTAGCAAGTAATAACGTAAATAAACTAAAGAATTTCAAGGAAAGTTTAGCAAGGACTTTTGAGGACTTAGGTCAAATAAATTACTGCCTTGGGATAAAATTTGAGCAAAATTTAACAAAAAATAACCATGACGCAGACAAAGTACATTGATGAAATCCTTGAAAAATTTGGCATGAGTGAATGCAAAGGATGTGCAACTCCTACAAATGTTAATGAAAAATTGTCAAAGGAAATGTGTGCAACTGAAGAAGAAAGAGAAGAAGTTTCAAAATTACCCTATCAAAATCTTATCGGTTCATTGATGTATTTTTATTTATTTTGGCTGTTTCTACTCGGCCTGATATCGCATATATTGTCAGTTCACTAAGTCAATATAATTCTAATTTTGGTAAAATGCACTGGATTGCAGCAAAACGAGTCCTGAGATATTTAAAACGAACTAAAAACTATAAATTGACCTTCGAGAAAACTGGAAAAGACATTGTTGGATATGCAGATGTTAATTGGGCTTCATGCATCTACGACAGACGTTCTTACACAGGTTACGCTTTCATATTAGGAAACGCTGCAGATAGTTGGGAGTCAAGGAAACAACAAACAGCACAGAAGCCGAATATATGGCGATTTCTGAATGTAGCAAAGAGGCTATATACTTGAGAAGAATACTGAATGAAATTATTGATATTCAAAAATGTGTTACCATTTTTAATGATAACCAAAGTGCTGAGAAATTACTCCACAAGCGCACCAAACATATGGACATAAGATACCATTTCATTAGAGGAAAACTGGATGCAGGGGAGATCAATGTGGGATACATGCTTGTTGATATTCTCACTAAAGGATTACCAAGTACAAAACACAACAATTGCATTATAAAACTTGGTTTACAAAATAACGAATTTTCATTTGAGGGGTAGTGTTGGGTATATATATATATATATATACATACTTATATGTACTTAGCTTTTATTACAAATGAATCAATTCGTTTTAGACTTTTAAGTTTTCATGTTTTTATTAATCAAAAGTTTTTAATAAAAATTTTCACTTCGAACAAAATAACAAAAAGAAAAAAAAAAAACAAGTAAGTAGCTTAGGCCAAAGTACCCTCCACATATACAAAAGTGGGCATGGCAAGTATTTACGCTTTCTAATATAGCATGTATTACGTATCAGCTTAAAGTCGAGTTTTACGCTGAGGACAATTTTACTGGTGGCATGCTTGTTACTCAATCATGCCTACTTTTGGCACATTGGGGACTAGGATAATTATAAATATATGTACCAAATTTAAACTTAATACGTACTCACGAACATATATATCTAGATCGACTCAGTTTTTGTTGCTGTTCAAGAATATATATATTTTAAAGCTTCCTTCTGGGTGCTGCAAAAATACAAACTTAGTATACAAAATTGAAACTGTTATACAAAAACTGTTATAATTTTATATTAAACGATTAAAAAATACCAAATAAATAAAGAAAAACTGTTATATATAAACTGTTATACAAATTGTATAACTGTTATACCGTTCTTAATATCCAAAAAAAAAATTTGTTTTAAAACATTCAAATAAAGAATTTTGTATTATTTTGTATTATTTTAAAGAAACGTTTAAAAAGTCCAATTTTACAAAAATTAGGCTTCCTTTGAAGAGAATCCTACATACATATGTATGTATATACCTAAAAAAATAGTTTTACTTTATATTAAACACACTTCCATTTTCACTTTAGGTATTCAGTTAGCTTTCATAGCATGATGACCTTTTTTATGTATTGCTCAATTTTTTTATACACACTATATATTCTGCTGTCATATGTTTTTGGAGATTTTATGGTTTCATGTTTCCATGATGACATGAAGAAAAACAAATGGACAGCACAATATAAATTTAAACATATTTATGTGCTTATGTGTACTTATATGTGTATGTGTACTACCACCCTTCCCAAAGAGAGGACAAACTTACATAATGGTTGACAACTTACTTTTATACAACCATACAAACCAAAACGCAAAAACTTTTATGGCCTTGTATGCGTGTGTTTGAAAGCATAAATACCGATACTTGCACATGACACTGTGTGTTATACATTGTATGTGTGCATAAGCATGCAGGTTATAATCTGTAACAAAATGTAAAAGTTACCGCTTCAACTTTACAAAACAATAAACTGTTGAAATGCTTTTATGACTTTTGCCATAAAAAGAGTTTTCGAACAATTGTTGGTTAAAATGAGATGAAATGAAAAAAGACATTGTTCTCTCTTTATTTTAGTAAACGAGATTACATTGAAAATAAATTTGGTTCGATGGGAATTTTTTTCTTTTTTTTTTAACTTAATATACCCTACACCACTTGGGTATATTAAGTTTGTGCGGATGTTTTTATGTAACTCCTAAGGGGCAAATGTAACACCCACCTTCAATTATACCGATTAATTCAAAATCAAAACCTGCATCCGTCTGCCTGTCCATGTAAGTTTGTGCTCAAGCTATAAGTCGCATTTTTGAGATATAAAATTAGATAGAAAATCGGACCCCTTCCATATAAACTCCTATTATAATAGAAGTCTTTATATGGAAAAAATCGTAATTCTTAATATTTTTAGACAAAAGTTGGTGAAGAATAGTTAATAAGCTTCATACTTGGCTGGGCCAAATTTGGGCCTGATGGGACCACTTTTAGAACCCCTTCCCATATATTTATATGTATTTCTCGAAGAAACAATATTACAAAATAATTATAGCATATCTTAAGGGGCTAAATGGTCTAAGGGTATTAAATTGCCAGTCTTAACCGACTATAACATTTTTACTTGTTTCTTTTGTTATTATTTAGAAAGACACTCAGAGTTTTTATAGTTTTTATAGTTTCGCTGCTCAGCTAATAAGTAGAGTTTGATTGTACTGGTTATGCTTTATTATACATAAATTAATGTGTTATATAAAACACGATGTCATAAAACAAACATATAAAGATTTGTATTGTACCCATTAACTAAGTAACATTGACTTTTTAAATAGATTGCAAAAACACATGCTGTACGAAACTTTTCATTCTTTCTATTAAACTAAACAAAAATTATTCTTATTTAATTAAATTGATTTTTAAAAGGATACCGACTTCGCTTCTTGCTCCTGATGCTTTTGTTTTTATTATTCGCGCGTTTTCTCATTTCACATTAATTGATTAATAAATTTACACCATCACTGGAAGCGCGTTTCGTTGCTTCGACCATTTGTTAGTTGAATGGCTTTACATGCCACGCTTTCAATGTTGTTCAACGGGTACTATTGGGATTACGAGTATATGTATGTGAAAATTCGAACGAATCGTTTATGTACGCTTACTTGCGTCACTCTGTGCACTTTTGTCATTTTACGAGCAATCACAAACAGTTCAAGCACTACTAATGATGGGATGAATGAAAAATTAAAAATCTACCAAAAGATAAACGAACAAAATGAATGAACATTAAAGCGAATACATAAAAAAAGATAGCGAAGAGAAGTAGAGGGACAGAAATAAACAATAGTCCATCTACTACAATATTTACACGCTCGTTCATCTGTCACAAACAAACTATAATGCGAACAATTAAAACAAGTGAAGAAGCCAAATTTGGCTTAAGCCAAATTTGGCTTAAGCCAAATCTTGAATACTCTCCGTTGTCGTTGTAATTAATTCTTCTTAAGAGTATATGTGTCAATCCCAAAGCATAAAAAATTGCTATTTTTCAATTTTTATTGCACCTTGGGCTTGACATTTGGCTGATTTTGTCCAATGTTAATAAGAAGCAACATACAGAGACTACAACCCTTCTGTCAAGTATGTGTTTTTACACCCTCCACATGGGCTGAGGAGTCATTCCCTAAGCAGTTTCCAGTTGGAGTTGCCAGAGATCCTACAAAACATATATATTCTCGATCAGCACCAAAGTTTGCGTACCTCTAGCCTTGTATATGCATTCCTCTGTCTGTGTGTCTGTTGTTGTTGAAATGCTCATGGTTGTTAATATGAAGATATTCAGCTAAAATTTTGTATCACAACAGCTCAAGTTTCTATGTGCAATAATTTTTGTAATTTTGGGCAAAATCGATAGACAGCCGCGCCCGCAATGGATAAAATCTATCTATTGGCCATAACATTTAATCTTTGAAATTTAGTGCACATATTTATGATAAGCTTATCCGTCGATGTGTTAAAAATGGGTGTTTTCGGATATTAAGCAAGCCCACAATTTATAAAAAACCTTATAAGGCTCAGAATGCAACCTTTTATTTGAAGCGTAATAACTATAACGTAATAAAAACTGTAATAAACGTAATTGGGATCCTGCCACGCCCGCTGTTGATATAAAGATGTGAAGGATATTAAAGATTTGGCATAAACCAACATTCTTAACGTGTTTTTTTTAATTTTTCCACATGTAGGCATAAAAACGGATAGACAGACAGAGTTGATCGACTTAAGAAAGGGTGGAGATTTAGAATATATAAATTTTGCTGAATTGAAGAAAATCTAGCCCTAACTTTTGTAAGCATAAATGCTTAATATGCGCAACTTTCAATTCAAATCATTTGCGTTGGACATACCGACTGACATGGCCAAATCGATTTTGATTGATTAAAAATATATTATAATTATGTTACTTTAAAACCTTTGAGCTCTTCTTCTGAAAGTGACTTACTTTACCGAGTGAAAAGTACTGTTAAGTGAGTGTGTATTAAAGTTTACCACAGCCATGGACCATGCGTTGTAGTAATAAGAGCAAATACTTTTTATTTTGTTACGAATAAGAAAAAATGAAAAAAAAATCAACAAATAAATTAGCGGAAAATAAGGAATAACAAGTAAAAAACTAAATTTTGCCTTAGGCCAAATCTTAAACACTCTTCACATCTACAATGGTGGGCGTGGCAGGTATATGATTACGTCCTCTAATAGTGTATGCATTACGTGTCAGCTTAAAAGTCTAGTTTTACATTGAGTATTTTTTTTTTGTAAATTGTGGGCGCATTTCTTATCCGACCGCGCCCATTCTTGGCATATTGATGAATTTATTATTTGTAAATAAAATTTTAAATTTGTAGCGAAATTTTTGCTGCAGATAAATGGATTTTTGCCGAGAGTATCTTAAAATTTAAGATAGTGAGAATGCCAACAACAGACACCGTTACACGGACAGACATTTCTAGATTGACTCAGTTTTTAATACTGATTAAGAATATTTATATCTCATAAAAACTTAGACTTCCCCTTATGGGTGTTGCAAACCGAATTACAAACTTAGTATACCCTACATCTTATGTGGAGGGTATAAAGAGAAAATTAAATACTTACCAAATAACATTCAACTTAAAAAAAACATTTAGAATAAATTCGAAAGCAAAGAAAACAATGCTTGGAAAATATTTTTCTTCACACACACACAATACAGGCAACATAAAAATAATAAAATACTCTAAATATAGAAATTTTTATATAACAAGATTTTAATATCGTTGGGTAGTGTTCAACGGAAGGAATAAAGTTTACACGACTTTTGGGAAATTTCCCTGAAGTAATTGCTATGAGAAAAGTTGTCACATAAAACGAGAATAGTTGAAAAATATAGTTATTAAGCAAGAAATAAGCTTAGATACATAATTTCTCTCCCCACCTAAATATGTGCTTCACTAAGTCTAAGTCAGTTTACCTTTTAGTAGATTTATATCCATCTCGGTTGCGTGTCTTTCTATTATTGTTGCAGAAACTGCATAGATGTGATGTCTGTTAAAATGAAACAAGTCTCGTGCAAGTTTTATGCTTACTACGCACACACATATATAAGAATAAGATAAGATGGAAATCTCCACTTCTCATGTGTGTACTATGGAGATGCCATGTCTTATGTGAGTGTGATTTCCTTTTACATTATACATCACTCACTCTTAGCAGCGTTTGGTACTATATGCTGTGTGTACCTATTCTGTCAACCTTAAAATCAATGCGCGTGCTTTTACCCATAGGATGCGTTGAGGGTTTCTCGTGTCTATGTGCAAGTTTAAATTATGCACAAGTTAACAAACTCCCCTCCTACATTAAATGCCGTAAACTTCACGTCTAACTTAACTAAAGCATGTCATCTGTATAAGTGTGTGTTTGGCTGTGTACACATATATTTATGACACTTTGCCTTTGTATAAAAATTGATGATTTGCTATTGTTTATTGCTGCGGAAAATGTCTGAAAGAAGTATAATTAATATACTCGTATATTAGCATTATAAGGCATTTAAAATATTTATAAATAAAAAAACTAAACGATTAGCTTAACTTTAGTTTTGTGTGCTTTTTTAAAAGTTGACATATAAAGCATTTTATGTAATTAATGTAGGTAAACTTTATGAAAGTCATTTATGGTAAATGATGAAATGATAAACGATTTCTAAACTGTGTAGTGAGGATAATTTTTGAGAGCTAAAATAACGCTCATACGTAGTGTGTACCCAGACTCATTAAAGCAGTAAATCAACTAAGGCCCTAAAAATTATACATATAGTTGTTGTTATACATATTGTTGGTTATAATTTATATATGAATCGATCTGACCCAAGCCATAAGTCCATAAGTCCATATGTCCGTCTATTGTGGGAATGTTTATGAATCAAAATTTTTATATATTAAGCTGATATGTGATAAAGATGTTGTAGATTTTTAACATAGAAATCGGGGTCCGATGCCACGCCTACAATTTAAAAATGTATTTCAAAGATTTTCGACCTTAAAAGAATTAAAGCATCCTCGGGATGGCTTTCCTGAGCATTATGGTATGCTTTTACGGTTAACACAATGGTTCTACATATTGACCCAGGTGAATCGCCTTTAAGCGCAAACTCAATCAACCTAACCTAACCTAAATAGTCGATACATTCATTTTTTATATGTTTTTAAATTATTTCATAAAATTTGTTTATAAATTGTTTGAAAGTAATGATCATTTGTCAGTTACAATAAAAAAACCAAAACTAATCAAAAGTTGTAAAATTCTAATATCTTCCTGCTATGATTGCTTCCCAACAATTTTTTTTTATATACCGGCAAACGGCACTAAACAATACAACTCTTCTCTAATTGTAAATTCAAAATAATTTAAAAAAGTAAATAGTTTGTGTGAACACCCTTAATGATCACTGGTGTAGCAAGACAAACAATCAACTAGTAAGCCAACCAGTAATTCTTGATAAATGATAAGAGTGTCTGAGTGCACTGTATATACAAATATAAACAGAGAGAGAAAATATTAATAACTGGACAAAATATTGGACACCCAACACCAAACATCGAACTTTTTTTATGCAATCATATCCGTGGTCTAGGGCATCTCGTATTGTGAACTGGCGCGGTTTACAACATTGCGTTATGTACTGTAGCAGTCATGTGCATATATTGTAAAATAAATTCAATTTTCAGTGACTGTAGCTTACTCCAGTTTACAGTTGTGTGATTTTGATTACTTAACTGATCAATTAATCACCCATTAAAAAAGGCATGTTGTAACAAATCCTTCTATAACATATTTCAAGGATTTTTATATATTTGAATAAATTTTAATTCATAAAAATATTTTTTACCCATTTCATTGCTTTCGTACATAATCCCATGAAACCAATCAGCTTAGCTGACTGTTAAGCAATTGAATTGAAATTTTGTAATATTGGCCAAAATAAAAAAAGGAAAAACAAAACTACAAATACTTACATATATAAAACAAATAAAAATGTTATAATCAATCAAGCACGACCATTTAATACCCCACACCACTTACCTCGTTAAGTCAAGCCACAAATAGTTTAGTTGCATATGGGATGGTACCATAAAATTTTCTTCGTGCAATATAATTATATGGGAAGGGGTTCTAAAAATAGTCCGATCGCGCCCAAATGTGGCACATCCAAATGCAAAGCTAATTAACTATTCTCCAAAAAATTTTGTTAAACAATTTTAAGAATTGCGATTTTTCCCATATAAAGACATCCATAATGAGAGCTTATGTGCGGAAAGGTCCTACATATGGTCCAATCCAGTCCATTTTCAATAGGGTTTATCTTTATGCTAATTTATGTCTTTGTACTAAATTTCATCGAAACATTTTAAAATTAGTAGAACCGTATATGAGAAAGGTTTCTAAAAATGGTTACTTTAGGGTTCCTCTTTGGACCAACAAATGCCATTGCATCGAATTTTATGGAAGTATCTCGAAAAATGTAACCTATAGCTTACGCACAATTTTACATGGATAAACAGGCGGACAGACCTACAGACAGACATGGTTAAATAGATTCAGATGTTGATTCTGAACGATCAGTATAATTGAAGGTGGGTGTGACATTTGCCGTTTAGGAGTTACAAACATCCGCACAAACTAAACATACCCTTTGCCACAAGTGGTATCACCACACTCTGTAATTACTGTTAAGGTTCAAATAAATAAAAATAGCTCAACACATGGAATTCTGAGAAGCAGACACTAATTGAAATAGAACAAGAGACCAGACGTGAACAAAAATAAACCCTAAATTTAATTGAATTAGCTCGATGTATACGCAAAAGTGTTAAAATTTAGTCAAGGAAGGAAAAATGTATAAATTCAGGTGCTTTGTATAATAGCTAGAACATATTTAACCTATTGTGAGTGTTGAAAAGTCAGCCGTTTATATAGAAATATTTGAATTCAGTGGATGAGTTTAAAAAGTTATTAATTAAAAAATTCATAAATGGATTAAAATTTATAAAAATCATATTTCAAAATATAAGCATTAGCTGCAGCGAATTAAGCGCTTTGTTTAATCTATTTTTTTTTGTTTTTGTTCGTAAACAGTTAACTTAATAAATCATCCGCAATTAAAGTCAACAGCTTTAATTAATAATAAAAAAAAAGTTTCCCTTTTTTATGATAAATAATAAAGAGATTTTTAACACGAACGTTTTTACAAAGTAATTTTAATCAACTTGAAATGCCCGATTTATATACATACACACAAAGGATTACATTTACCTGGCGGTGGATTTCAATGAATTATTAACAAACAAGCAAAAAACAGAAAGAATGAAAATGCAATCCTTTCATTTAATAACAAAACGTTTAAATTTTGGTATAAACAAAACAATCGAAACAAAAACCAAAAGCATCAGCAACAACCACAACGCTCAATAGTAGAGTTGTTTACTTTACGCTTTTAATTCACTCCTAACTTAACTTATTCACTAACCAGCCATAGAGCATTTATTGTTGAACAGAGAGATACTATAAAAAATAACGAGAAAAAAACTGAATTTGGCTTAAGCCAAATATAAAATACCCTGCACATCTGTTCGCCATTACGCCCTTCAGTTTGTTTTGGATTTTTCATTAAATTTTTTTTACTTTTATAAATTTGTAAGGCGTGCCTTTTGCTCAATGTGTACCGAATTTCAATTTCAATGCTCAATTTTTTCAGCTCATATACAGGTATACTTGGTTGGGAGCGTGGTCCCCAAACGATTTTGTTCAATTTATATCCGCGCATACATTATAAATATTTTTAGCCCAATATCCAAAAATTTACGACCTTAAGCATATAACAACAGATAGATGCATTTTACCCCGATCCCGCCCATTTTCGGGACACCTTAATAGGCTAGTTATACATATATTTACCCAGTTTTCCCTCCAGAGCTCAGTTTTTGGGGCTGCTAGATAGAGTTTTGTCGATAGTGGGCCAACAATAGACAGAAGTGTAGACAGCTATGACTTTCATATCTTGATGATTTTATAAAGCTCTAAAGCTTCTTCTGCATTTTCAAACCCATTTTATGTGGAGGGTATAAAATAAGGCATACGAGTATAATACTATGTTGAGCATATGTGAGTTTACCGTTTTTTGTTAACCTCTACAAACTGCTTTTTTCGCCCTCAAGGTGAATAAAATGTGATTTTTTTTTTGGGACTTATGATTTAATTGTTGTTGTTATTATACAATACAAAATAATAATAGTGAAAATACATGAGAGCCCGTTCTTGTTTGAATACCTTTTTTCACCAAAGTATTAAAGAAGTTTTTGTACTGAATAGTTTTTTTTTTTTTTTATTTATTTATGTTGAAGCTTCATTTATGTTATATATCATGTGATAAAAATAGAGTTTTATTTGAACATTTTATTTTAAAGTCTCGCATATTGTTAGGTTTTGAGCAGTGGTTAGTTCAAATTCATTGTGTATCAAAACAAAAACGTGTTACATGTTGTGGTTGTACACAATTTTAGTCATTCAATAGGATATTAAGAGAAATTTTATTCTTATTTTAGCTACATAGACGTACGTTGGCCACACATTTTTTTAAAATAATTTTTTGAAAACAAACTTTAGAATCTTCTTTACAGAATTTCTGGTATTTTACGCAGGCTTTTGAATTTTTTATTACCAAGATTATAGATTGATAGAGAACAATAAATTGAATGGGGGCTTAAAATTGTATTAATTATACGTAACCACACATCTATATATTGACTTTTTATTGGAGTATTTACTTTCGTTTTCGATTAATATGTTAATTATGGGATTTTTTTCGAATAACTGTGTGCATATATTTTTTTTACATTTATTGGCATTTATCTACTTACTTATGCACATTTACTTTTTGTGTGACTGAATCACATTATGCGGAAAGTGTTGACTAAATAATAATTAAATAAGTAAGAAAATTAAATTTGGCTTAGGCCAAATCTTAAATACCCTCTAATGTAATAAGTAGATCTATGTAAGCCGGGTTCTACTCAGACTAAGGTTTTTTGTAAATTATGTGTTTGTCTGTTAAGCAACCACGCCTATTTTTAGCACATGAATGGATGGTATAGCGATAGATATGCATTCAAGTTTAAAACTCAACAGACTGATAAATAGATTTTTAGGGATTGTCGGCGTGGCTCTTGACCGATTTAGTCCATTTTACTCAATCTGCTCAATGTCAATATAAGAATTTTGCCAATAACAAAAACACATGTGGGCACGTATACACATGCTTAGATCGACTCTCTTTTTGATGCTAATCAAGAATATATTAATTTTGTAGGGTCACTGATGCCTCCTTTTGGGTGTTGAAAACGGAATGACAAGTATAGTATATCTCCGATCTTATGTAGAGGGTATGAAAAACTGCTATAAAAAATAGTGTATATCCTGAAATCAATTAAATTCAATTATCAATATTTTAATTTAAATAATGAAAAATTGAAAATATAATAATACACATAATTAAAACAAAGTGTAAATAAAAACATATGAATAATTAAATACAAATACATTTAAGAATTTAAATGTTAAAGGGAAACTTTAATAAATTCAAAATATTCATATAAAATATATATAAAGACGCAACGCGTGAAAGCTACGGTTTTATTAAAATATTTATCGAAATGAAAATTAGTTTGCAAAAAAGTGAAAATAAATAATACATCAAATAGTTATTCAATAATTAAACATGTGTTCTATGTTCTTTATTTCTAAGTCAATTGATGTGAAACGAGATTTAGAACCGTTTCCAATATAAATATTTATACTATGAGTTTACTAATGAACACAAAGGATGCTTCTTACTATTAAATAATTTATTGTTCACCAGTGTATATGTCTTGAAATGTGATAAAAGTTATGAATAAAAAACAATAAATAAAATAAAAATAAAAGACAAATAATATATAAAGAAAGTATTTTTAACAGAATTAAAGAGAACACAACCACAGAAAAATCATTAAAAATTTTCCGCAAAAAGTTTAAATTTTATTTCTGTATTGTACTAACAACAGTGACTCAAATTATCGGCAGAATTTCAAAAGATAATATGGGCAGTGGAAAGAAAGCTCCAGTAAAAGTAAGTAAAATTTTCATTAAATTATTCTAATCATTAATAAACGAAAGACACTTTTATATGCAGAATGTGTTGTATTTAATAACAATCTTGAATTTATAGTTGCTGGCCCATAAATATCAATGAGTTTATAAATTTGCAAAATTTGAAAGCTTTATAATTTAATAATTTGTTATACAAACATATTTAGTGAATGAGATCAATTAAGCGATATTACTAAAAACATTGTATGTAGAAGTTCTTGTGGCTTTCAGAAAATCAATTAATCATTTTATCATATATTAGATAAACGTGTAAATTTGTAAGTAAGATTGAACGAAAAATGATATGATTATGCAGAATTATTAAGATTTTCTAAGTAGTTATTTTTCAAGTAATTAATATAAAACTGTTTTTAGAATTATTGATAACTCTATGAACTTTGATAAATAAAATTAATGAAGTTTGAAAATGAGAAAATAAAAATATTTATATATAAAATATGGAAAAAGTAAAGGTGACAGTAGCATTATTACCCAAAATTGTGTTATAGTTATACTATTATAGGTTACACACATTTACAAAAGCATTTTTTTAAATGTTAAATGAAAACTGTTTTAATTAAAATGTTATACGAAAACTGTTATACATTACAAAATTTGACGGTTCCTGTGCCCGAAAAAATGTCTCTCTCTTTATACCCTCCGCATAAGATCGGGGGTACACTAAGTTTGTTATTCCGTTTTTAACACCCAGAAGGAGGCGTCAGGTATATATATTCTTGATCAGCTTGAAAAAGTGAGTCGATCTAGATATGTATATCCGTGTGTCCGCGTGTCTGGCTGTTGTTGGCATTCTCACGGCCGTAAATTTCAACTTTTAGATTTGAAGCTGAAATTATTTTAAGACATTTTTAGTTTTTGCATGCAGATTGCTATTTAAAGTGGACGAAATTGGTCAAAATCCATGCCCACAACCCACAAAAATCTATTTATCTGCCAATTGAGTTTTGAACTTGAATGCATATCTAACGTTATCCCATCCATTGGTGTGCTAAAAATAGGCGTGTTCTAATAACAGATGCGCCTCCAATTTTCAAAAAAACCGTATTCCACGAAACTGGGTTAATAAAGTTAATCAAGTGAAAAAAATTTCAGTTGATTTCTTTAAATGAGTTACTCTCATGAGATATAAAAAGTGTGGTTTAATTAAATATTAAATTGAAAATTAGTCAGAACGCAAATTGAATACTTTCATATAAAATTTGGTACTTATTGTTATATTTATTTATTATGGTCACTTATAAAATATATCATTTGTCACATGAACGCAATTGCTTCTACTCTGTTATAATTATACCCTGCACCACTTCTTTTCTTTATACAAACATGTACTCTAACAATTGTTTAAATTGGGTTGTGTTTTAAAAGTAAATTCTGCTAAGTTTCGACAACTAAATATATAAGTATATATGTGAATAGAGTGAAATACTTAATTTATAATTAAATTGTTCAAATGCCTGCTTAAAGAACTTAAACGTCCTCTCACTGCATGCTTGAACTTAAATTGATTGTATGTGCATACGAAAAGTAAACATAAAAGTGCAGTGAAAGCGTCTTAAGATTAAAAACCCCCAATGGATCATCATATGAAATATTCGTAATAGTCATAAATTATGAAAAGTAAATATTGCAGCAGAGATATAATCAAGAAGAAATTAATAACAAACACGTTAAAAAGTACATTTAACTTAAGCCAAATTTTACACTCCCACTACTTCAAGACATTAAAATAAAATTTGTTTAATTTAAGGCGTGGCTTTCGGGCAATTTTTATTAAAAATATTTAATCGAAATGAAAAAACGAAAAATCATTAAAAAGCGATTATGTGTTCTAAGTTTATGTGGCAGTTTTCAGATTTTTCCTCTAAGAGAATGTTTTCCGCACACGAAGCAAATCTGTGCTAATTAAAAATATTTGTACACATGTACCTTATGAAGTGGGCTATGCTTTTCTTCTACATATTACAACCGTTTTGTTGAAACGAGCACACCACGCATCTCAGGATGATGAATATAAAAAGAAAGAATAATGTTTGAAATGAAAGAAACTTTCTTCGCACCAAAAACCAATTTCCCCAAACATAACATATGAATGAATGGAAACCATTTGTAAACGTTTACGTAAACAAATATGAAAGATCGCATAAGAATATACTCTATGTATAATTTTTCAAAAGCTCTTAACCCTTAGGCTTCGAATAAGCAAGTATAAGTCTTATATTTTTAAATCAAAGGTTGGAGCAAACTGTAGAAAGCAATATTGTAACTTTATACCTTATCTGAAAAAATTCCATTATATATTCCATTTCAATAAGAGTCAAATATATATAACATTTTCCAAATCAAATTGCTTCTTATCTATCTTCATTCTTCACGGAGTTATGACACATCTCAAACATTTATCATTCTCTCTGTTAACTGTACTTAACGTCACGAAAATGTTTGCATGTATGTAAAATGGAGAAAATGTACAAATTTTGATATATTAAAAAAAAAGAACTGAGTACATGCATTCCGTTTGTTATAAGGTTCTATCATGTTTGAGTTGGATCGGAATTGTAAAATTTTTTCTGTTGACTTGTTTGTAAAGTCAAAGGAAAAATTTGCAAATTTCGTAAAATTTATTTTTGTAATGTAATCTTATAGTAATTAACCACAAACATACAATGGTCCAGCTTGGTAGACTTTTTCTGGCAGCTTCAGTGGATCTTTGAATAACAAAAAAAAAACATTTTTTGAAACTTGCTTTTAAAAATCACTTTCATTCTAGCTAAACTTTATGTTTAGTAAAGTACAAAATGAATACATAGATAGAAATATTCATATTCACACCTTTCACGCGAAGTAAAAATTTCTTTTCTATTTTTATTTTACTAAACGTTAGAACAATTCAAACTTTTATCTTTAAGCAAAACTTTACTTAGCTCGCTTCGGCAGGATCGTTATTATATGGAAAAAATTGACAGTTCGTGATTTTTTTTCCAAAAAAATTTAGCACATAAGTTCTACTATTATAAAGCTCAATCGTGCCAAATTTATGAGAAATCGTTCGACTTTTACTTTTTTATCCAATTTTTTCAAGGAAAAATTTAGCAAAAGTCAAGAATTTTTTTTTTTTTAATGTTGATGCCATTCAATGCTACTCAATTATAGAAACTTAATAATTCATTTCAGCAGCTTGCATGAAATTTTCCACTAAAACCTTGTTGCACATATTAGGGTTAAATATTTAATAAATAAATCTACTTAAAATATATACATACGTACACTATGATATAAAGGAAATATTGTTTGAACATAAGA
The DNA here is from genome assembly GCA_949710015.1 of Crataerina pallida. Lineage (NCBI taxonomy): Eukaryota > Metazoa > Arthropoda > Insecta > Diptera > Hippoboscidae > Crataerina > Crataerina pallida. The sequence goes on from OX453293.1 coordinate 9,272,062, forward strand.
ATTTACTAAAATCAAATCGGGTATGATTGCATGAGTAAAGGTAACAACATTTCCGCTTATTAACCATTTACGAGGCTTCGTTGCTTAAAAATAGCCACTGAAACAGAACCCATTCCATTTTGCGCTATTCAGAATATATAAGATAGGATGCATACCAAGTTTGTCATACCAACACTTAAAAAAATTTGTTAAAAATGCTACAACGTATAAATATTCTTTATAAGCATCAAAAACTGAGTCGATCTAGACATGTATAACCTTGTCTGTTTGTCTGTCCGTCTGTTGTTGGCTTTTCTCAGTCGTGAATTATGTGATATTAAACTGAAATTTTGTACAAACATTTTTAGTTAGTTTCACGCAGATCGCTATTTAAAGTGAGCAAAATCGGTCAAGAGTCACGCCCACAATCGACAATCTACCACAAAAACTGAGCTAGGAAGTTTACGATTTACTACTAAAGAGCATAATCATATATCTGCCACGTCCACCTTTTGTACGTAGATGTGGAGGGTATTTAAGATTTGGTCTAAACCATACTTAGTTTTCTTACTTGGTAACATTCATGTTTATGTAACAGCATTTCAAAGTCGTTGCCTTATAAATATTTTCAACGGCTTCTTTTTCACACGATATTTTCAGGAACCAATTACCCGTTTGTCTATATGTATATAGAGCACTCAGATATTATTATACATTTACACAAATTCTGTGCTCGTTTAGATATTTATGTTTTTGTTAATAAGCTTATTTGTTACCGCAATTGGCGGGTATTCTTGTTATCTGAAAGTTTCCTTTAGTTTCGTACTGTGTTTATTTAGGCGGTAATATCATTTTCATGGTGGTTAGCTGGTTAGTTGGTTAACTTTTCTGCTGTTTGTTTTACAAAAATATATTTTTAACTTGTAAACTTTCTGTGTTTTTACTTGCTTTCTATTTTTTTCCCACTCTATGCAACCACAATGAATTTTTCGGGTAAAATGAACAAAAACTATTTCGTACCGTAAACCAACAAAAGGCCAATTCGATAAAGAGTCGTCACAATGCCACCAAGACTACTTTACCGGTGGGTTTGCCGCAACCCTTGGAATTGGAGGAGAAGAAATTTCTTTTGGCTGTTGAACGTGGTGATATAGGAAATGTACGCCGGTAAGTTTGTTTGCAATTCGTAGTTAGATGCTCGTTGTAATGTAACACAAAATATAATGATAATAATAACAGCAACAACAACAACACTAATAAATTTTAAAGAGGATTATTTGTAAGTAAGTATGTAAGGCTTTTAAAAAAAGTCTCTTCTTACCATCGAGGAGTATACTCTTACAGATTTTCACAAGTTTCCGTGTTGCATTCATTGCTATGTGAACGTATTTTGTTCAGATATCGATTTAACTGTCGAGTGGCAAATTCAATTCTAACTATATTTGGCTTCACATTCCTCTACCTTCCTTGACTACTAAAGTACAACAGATTCTTCTTCTCCTTCTCCTTTTTTTTTTTTTTTTGTAAGAAAAAAAAAATTCCTCAACGTTTTTTCTAAGTTACTAACAATCTTTTTCATCTATTTGTGCAAAGATGCAGAGCTGTTTATAAGGACACACACAACAAATAGATTATTTTTCTCTTTCCCTTCCAATGTTCTATGTTGCACTTGTAAAGGTGCTCAGGGGGAGAAGTAATTTTTCAGTTTTCCTAAAATGACAAATAAAGGCAATTCCCAAGAGAATGTGTGTGCTATGTTATGGGTACTGCTTAGAATAAACATGAAATAAATTGAGCAAGTGAAAAAGTTGCATATGGCGTACACCAAATCTTTGCTTTAGAGCATTAATATAAAATTTAATTTGATCAAATATGCTTAAATATTAGTGGCGTGGTTTTAAATGTTTTTTGTTTTTTTTTTTTGTGAAATCTTTAGCCTGACTTTTACTCCTTCTTTAACAAAAATTTTACATTTCGCAGTGGGCGAGGCGGATCCGCATTATTTATCCATTGTCACATATTATATTATTGAAATATTATTGACATTTTTAATTGTGATTGAAAAATGTGGTTGTGTCCTTTAATCGATATTATAGTCTACACAACAAAGTGGTACCTGAGTATATTGTTTGTATCCAGGTTTACCTTTACGGCAAATCTTATATCCAATCGAAAATGTAAATTTGAGTCGACTTGCAGCTGTCTGTTCATATAATTCTTGTTATTAATCTACAGGTCAGAATTTTTAATATTTATTCATGAAATTTGATACAAGGGTAGCCTTGGTTGCTTTCAATGGAATGGACCTAAGCGATACATTTTTAGGACTCCTTCCCACACAATGCTATATTTAAACATGAGTATATAAATATGCGTATGTAAGATTTTGTGCGCCTATTTTGTTAAATTTTTTTAAAAAAAATTCTTGGAAAATAATCAATCACTGTATAAAATATATAAAATAATCAATTAGATTAAGAACTTATTGTGAAAAAGGGTATGCCTGATCGAACCATGTTTAAAACGCCTTTTCATATAACCTTTTTCTATGATGTCTCTACTATATGTCTCGTATTTAGAGGACCAATGCATAAATTGTGATATTCATAATTGTGATAAATGTTTCCATATAACCGATTATAATATTTTTACTTACACATAATTTTTGTTTGCTTAATAAAACAGCAATTATTTTCAGTATTTATTTATGATCAAAAAGTCACAATCGTTTCTCCTGCACATTTCTTTCTACGTACTTACCTTATTTATCACTAGTCCACCTCAAAAATTCGCAACCAAAGTACTGAGTTTGAACATTCAGTGACTCAACTACAAGTTTATTAAAGTCCATTCTAAATAAACAGAGAGAGAGCTAGTGATGATGTTAATGATAATGCTAAAGCCACACCAGCCTATGAAAACAATCAAGGTTTGCTGGCCAAGCATTTCATATTCTTACATAGGTATTATATGTCCACAATTTGTGGTCTTTATGAACACCAGATGAAGTATCCGGTTTGTGGGTTCAGTGTGTGTCTGCTTTATACTTTAATTTAGTCCCCAGCATCATTATGAAGTTTTTAATTACTTAGACAATTCTTTTTAACTGGTCTGTGCAAATAATCAGTTTGAGGATTTTAAATGTTGAGCTGTGGAGAGCACTTAGGTGGTGTGAGTGAATGCTTATATTCATATAACAATTCCATTTCTGCAATCTACATTAGTGCTTATACTTACCTGGGTGTGTTATGTGAAATAGAATTTATATACCCTGCACCACTGGTGGCAAAGGGTATAATCTTTATATGCCAAAAAATCACAATTCTTAATATATTTTGACGAAATTTGAGGAAGAATATTTAATTAGTTAATTAATTCATATGTGGCTGTGTCCAAATTGGATTCGATCGGATCGCTTCTAGAACCCATATTTACAACTAAATCAATTGTACTATAATTTAAGGAGTTAAGTGCTGTGGGGTATTAAATAGTCCGGCTTGACCAACTATGACATTTTTACTTGTTTCCCTTCCAAACTATTGAAATTCTTTAAATTACTGTAACATACTTTTTAGCTTTTAATTATTAAATATTCCCTTGTCCTGTTTTGAGAAAGTAATACTTACAATATAATTTATTTAGAGGTTTCTCATTTAAGCTATTTAAAAATTCTTTTAAGGAAACATTACAAAACAATGTTAACAATCTTGAAGTTATTTGTGTTAAAAAATAAATTAAAGCCAATTTGCATTGGCAGGAAAGCAAGGATACATAAGGAATTGGAAACTTTTTTGCAATTACTGATTTTTGTTTTATAAACTTTTAAGGTTAACTTAAATATTTTTGTTATTATTATTATTGTTGTTGTTGTGAAAAATAAAGCTATTCTTATTAAGCAAAACTAAAACTTTTCTTTTTTTCTATCATATTCTTTACTATCTTTTTAAAGTATTTTACAAAAAGCCCTTCGCCGCCATCACATCGACATCAATTGTATGGATCCACTGGGTAGACGTGCTCTAACTTTAGCTATCGATAATGAAAACTTGGAAATGGTAGAACTTTTAGTTATTATGGGTGTAGAAACCAAAGATGCTTTATTACATGCCATCAGTGCTGAGTTTGTGGAAGCTGTCGAGCTGCTGCTAGAGCATGAAGAATTAATTTATAAAGAGGGTCAACTTTACGTAAGTATTGTGTCTTATTTTACATATAATTTTAAAAAAATTGAGAACAATGAAGATGAAGAAGAAAATATCTTTAAAAGTAATGTTCTATCTTCATACGAATAAGAAAGTATTAAGAATGCTATAACAGAGCACTTATTGGAAGAAAACTCAATTGCTTATTATTAGTGTTACAATTATCAGTATCTAATAATCGATCATTAATCACGTATTTTATAAAACTTATTAAAATATTCCTTACACGTGTGTTAAAATTACAAAAAATGAAGATGAAATAGTGGTGGCAAAGTTTGTTATTGAGAACATTTGACATAATTAATTTGTAGCCAATTATTGTAAATAAATGAAAATCTGTTATTACAAAAACCCGCTTTTTACTCCACTGAATATATTATACATAAACATAGAGGCTAAGAGTTCACTTTATTTCTTTTTTATCCTCTCTTTTATTTAGTATTTAAGTCTACTTTATAAGTTAAAATTCTTTAATTTAAATTTAATTCAAACACTGACATATGACAAGTGCCGGGAGCAAGCACGTATCTCTACATTTCCAATATTTTTATAATCTTCAATATTTGTTATGCTTAAAATTTGATATTGTAACACCAAATTTTAATTTATTAAAACAATACATTATAGTTTTAAGTCTTTCACTTATTATTTTAAATTTAGCGTTATTATAATTTTCAATCCCAACTAAATTTAAGCTTTAAGCTTGGTTGTTGGATCAAAAGTAAATAAATAAAATGAAAATGAAAAAAATGAAATTTCAATTGTAAACATATTTCGTGTACATTATAAAAAGTCTCAAAAATATATTTATCTATTTATCTTGTGTTGACCAGTAATTTTCTTTTAACTGAAGTTTTATATATTTTGCCAAAAGTAATATGTCTACCTTGTCGTCAAGGCTTACATTTTCATTTTCTTAATTTTGCAGAGTTGGCAAAAGGTTGACATCAATACAGCCATGTTTTCATCAGATATAACACCCCTAATTTTGGCAGCTCATAAAAATAATTATGAAATTTTAAAATTGTTATTAGATAGAGGAGCAGCTGTTCCAGTGCCCCATGATATCAAGTAAGATGGATGTACAGACATTCTACTATTATCACCAGCTATTTAATATTTGCAAATATTCTTCTATAGATGCGGTTGTGAGGAATGTTTACGCTTGTCATCGGAAGATGCTTTACGTCATTCCCTCTGTCGAGTAAACACCTATAAAGCCTTGGCTAGCCCTTCTCTGATTTGTTTAACATCAAACGATCCCATATTGACAGCATTTGAATTATCTTGGGAATTAAGGAATTTAGCTTTTACTGAACAGGTACAATGTGAATCAGTGTTATGAATAAAAAACTTTCCATCTTTTCGATCTTAAGGAGTGCAAGTCTGAGTATATGGAGTTGCGTCGGCAATGTCAAAGGTTTGCCGTAGATTTATTGGATCAAATAAGAACATCCAATGAATTGGCCATTATATTAAACTATGATCCAGAATTGGCAACATACCAACAGGGTGATCGTATGTCCCTCAGTCGTTTAACTCAGGCCATTTACTATAAACAGAAAAAAGTGAGAAACATAAATGATTTCAATAATTTCCCAAGTGATAAATATTTTCGCATTAGTTTGTTTCCCACTCCAACATACAACAATTGTTGGCTGCTATTTGGTACGAAGGATTACCGGGTTTTCGCCGCAAGACTACGATGGAGAAATTTTGCTGCATTGTTCAGGTGGCCATTCTATTTCCCGTTTATTGCATGATTTATATGTTAGCGCCCACTTGTAAAACCGCCATTTTATTGCGCAAACCCTTTATGAAATTTCTAGTTCATGCCTCCTCCTACTTGTTTTTCCTGTGTAAGTATATTCTACAAATCTTTTACTGCAAATATGTCCATTACAAATACATTACACTTATCCTAAATCCTGGAATTGTCTGTCAGCTTAAAGTGATTTATAGGGTTTTAAAAATAATGAAAGGATATTCCCAACTGTGTTAAATAATATTATACACATATGTTACGGTATCTTATGCGTTGCATTTCATATTACATGCTATATAGACAACAATTTATTTACACAAAGAATGCAAAGATGCAGCGCTGTCACTTTTATGTATTTTATCTATTATCTTAGTTGCTTCCCTTCTATTTTCTCATTTTTTTTTTTATTTACACTGAACAGTTATTTTAATGTTGGTTTCTCAACGTGCCGATGATAATTTAATAAGTTTGCTTGGTACGGAACGTATGAAAAAGGAGTTGGCTGAAGAACAATTGCGACAGCGCGGCAAGAGGCCCACTCAACTTGAACTGTTGGTAGTGTTGTATCTGTTTGGTTTTATATGGGAGGAAGTGGAAGAGATTACCACACTAGGATTGCGTAATTATTTGCGTAATATGTGGAATTTCATTGATTTCTTAAGGAATAGTTTGTACTTAAGTGTGATATGTTTTAGGTAAGTGTCAATTAAGTCCCCTCAATAAATCGTTTACTGACTAATACATTATATTATATTTTCACTTCATTTATTTTTCCACTTTAGAACTTTGGCTTATATAGAGCAAGCCAGTGAAATAGCCTATGACCCGAAAATGGCATACGTACCGCGTGAGAAATGGAATGATTTTGATCCTCAATTAATAGCTGAAGGTTTGTTTGCGGCTGCTAATGTTTTCTCCGCTCTTAAATTGGTTCATATGTTTTCGATTAATCCACATTTGGGTCCTTTACAAATCTCTTTGGGTCGCATGGTCATTGATATTGTGAAATTCTTTTTCATTTACTCTTTGGTACTATTTGCCTTTGCTTGTGGTCTTAATCAATTGTTGTGGTATTTTGCGGACTTGGAGAGAAGGAAGTGTTACTCATTGCCGGATGGGCAGGCAGATTGGACCGACAATGGTGATTCATGTATGAAATGGCGCCGTTTTGGCAAGTGAGTTGGCTAACTTTTTGCTAAGAATAATGTAGACTTTCAAGTTTGCTTTCTTCTCTTCTTGCTCTAGTTTGTTTGAGTCATGTCAGTCATTGTTTTGGGCAAGTTTTGGAATGGTGGGTTTGGATGATTTCGAATTGACTGGCATTAAGTCGTATACACGTTTCTGGGGCTTACTAATGTTTGGCTCCTACAGTGTGATCAATGTGATTGTGTTGTTGAATCTTCTTATAGCCATGATGTCCAACTCTTACGCCATGATTGATGTAGGAATGGCTTACCAACACGTAGTAAAAGTGTTATGAACAATTTTCTTGTCATTAATAGGAACATTCTGATACTGAATGGAAATTTGCTCGCACTAAATTATGGATGAGCTATTTCGAGGACAGCGGCACTCTGCCGCCTCCATTTAATATAATGCCCTCAATTAAATTGATTATACGGCTTTTCCGTAAATCCAGCAAAGAAATTGATCGCCACAAATCTAAGGTATAGTTAATTATTAAAAAGAATTTAATTTTAAAAAAATCTAAATCTTTATTAGAAACGTCAAGCCGTAGATGAGGAGAATGCTTATGATGGTATAATGCGTTCATTGGTATGGCGTTATGTGGCCGCTCAACATCGTAAATTTGAAGAAAACGTAGTAACGGAAGATGACATAAATGAGGTGAAAAGTGATATATCCACTATGCGTTATGAAATGTTAGAAGTATTCGAAAATAATGGTATGGACGTATCATCAGCAAATAAGAAAGATAAGCGTAAGTATTTGTGAATATTATGCAAAAAATTTTACTTGACACATTGCATTGACATGTAGCGTGCCGTGCTAAAAAGACTAAAGTGTGGGAGCGTAGACTAATGAAGGATTTCCAAGTAATGCCGGTACAGAATCCTTATGATGACAATGATGATGATGAGGTTATGGATGAAGTGCTGGTGGAGAAGGCACCCTCAAGACCCGAAGGTGAAACATCCAAAGAGCGCTTCCAAAGAGTGGCCCGCATGGTGGCTGCTCAATCTACTTCACGTAAATGGACCGTTGTGTTACAGGGTACTTTGAAAAATTCACAAATCGGCCGTTGCACCGAAGAAAGCTACAAGAATTTACAATATTTAGGTCGAGCCATAGAGGAAGCTAAGCGGTATGATTTAATTTCTTAAAAAGAAACAAAAATCATTATCACTAATAATGATAATAATAATTAAATATTTCAGATTAATACAATCTTCACCTCCCCCAAGCTATGGTCGTGAATCACCCATACCCATAGAATTTGAAGATGAAAAAACTGCCACTTTGAATGAGTTGCTAAATATGATTACTGAAGACTTGAGTGATACTCCCCAACAGAGTGCCAATGTAAATGAAGCTAGGAAGCAATTTTTACAATCGCAATTATATCAACAAAATCTTCAACGTAATACTAATATGAATAGCAGACCCAGCCAGCCATTTGTGCAAAATAAATCACAAACACAAGTCATCAAACGGCCACCGGTAAAATCTTCGGACATTGCTAATAAAAACAAACCCGAATTAACTTTATCTGCAGCCGCTTTAACTACACAGACTAGCCTGCCACCAAGAAAATCAGCTCCACCACCACCACAACTTTTCAAACAGCAATTACAAGTTCAACAACAACAACAACCTAAACACAAACCCTTTGCCATAGAAGTGGGTCAAGCTAGACGTCGTCCCGGATTTGGTGATTTGCCGAAAAACTTTGACATAAATTTTGTAGATTTAGATGACAATTCTCCAATACATTCTGTGGATAATCTGTCCATTATCAGTTCAATAGGACACTCTAGCCCAAGGGCTAGAAAAGAATAAATAATTCAGAGATATTCTTAAAACAAAATTGAAATATTTTAGAAGAAAGGCTGGCACGAGAGCGCTACTTAATAAAAAATAAATGCAATAATAAAAAAAAACAAAAATTTAATTCAATTGTAACAGAAATTTTAAGTAAGTAAGTACAGGAACTATTTTTGATTAAGTATTCTAAAGTTCTGTTGAATCTTTAAAATTATACAGAAAATTAGTGTTTCCCTAAGTACGTAGTGCGTAGCTCTTGGAATAGGAGAAGAGATTGCAAGATTGTACTAGGCTTTGTATGACTTTACCTCACCATAGATCTTAGAACTATGGCTGCTCAATCTACGTCTACGTTTCAATTTAGAACGATAAACCTATATTTTATGAGTAATACAGAAGAGACGTAAAGAGGCGCAAGAGGCTTCTTTTTAGTTCCTTTACCGATAGTTCCATACTTTATTTGTTATTGTGCTAAATTTATAATTTTATGAAATCGAAACTTGGTAATCACTGCCATTTTAAAATAATTTAAGAGGGATAAGAAAGCTCAAAATAAAATATAAATAAAATGATTTAAATAACCAACTAAATATTACAAAAGTTCAAAACATACTCTTGCGGCAATTGTGTCCCATAAATTATTATTACTATACCGAAAAGTTTTAGGTAAAAACATGCAAACAAAAGAAAATTAAAAGATTTAAATTTACTATGGCTTATATGCAGACGTATTAAGGTAATGACAAGTTTTTGTAAAACAAAAATCTTAATTTATATAAATACTTGACATGCATAGGATTTAGGTAAAAGCACAACAAATTCTAATTTAAAGGAGCGTTTAAGTTATTTGTGTGTGGTTTCAACAAACATACATACATATGTGAATACAACCCTGACGCATCTCCATGCGGAGTAACATAGAAAAAGTTTCTTTTAATTGTTATCTTTAAACACAATACAAATATTTTCTAGTAAGCTATAAGAAAATTAAACAACGGCAATATTTTACAGCAATTAAAGTTAATTTCGTATTTTCAAAGAGATTATATAATAAACGTACTCAGGTAGATAAAAATAGTAGAAGAGCTTATTTTTGTATAGCTTAACTGTGACGGACAGACATCGTCATATGGGGAAAGTCTAAAATTTTGGAAATATTTCAATAAATTCTTGTCACATGAATTTCATATATAATAAAATTTGTTTAATATAATCTCCATAACAAGTTTTTACAGAATTTGGTAGATCTATGGTTTTTTCGTCTATATTTTAGCACAAGCAAAAATTAGCAAAATTTCGGGAATTTTTTTTCATAAACTTTTTAATGCTACCCCATACTGATGGATCATAGGAACTCAGTAGTAAAAGTTTTAGCTTGATTGACCCCTTCTAAAAGCTTCTGTGAGGTTTTAAAGCTACCATAAAAAATGTATGAAAAACACGTCTTGAAACAAAAATTGTTTCATATTATTATAAAAATCACTTTTTAATTAATATTAATTTTGCAATAAATGTTCACTAAAACGGTACACAACCAATAAAAACCACCTTATTATGGTTATAAAATGCAAATTAGGTAAAAACCTACACAAAAACAATATTTGGATAATATGTACACACATTATATATTTACATATTGTTTGTACGTGTGGAATAAAAAATATTCTAACTAAACCAACCGCTAATAAATTGCTTAATAAAATGGAAAGTGTAATTGTTGCGTATTTTAATATGCCAATAATAACAACATTGATCAATTTGTGGATATTATAACACTTTCTGTTTTAATTATTTATGTAACGTACTTTTAGGAGAGAGCTCTCCAAATCAATTGTCGCATACTTTTGTGTGCAAAATTTTATTGAATAAAGTTCAACCGAAAATTTAATCCATTTATATGAAAAACAAATCAAATTTTATAATAATCAAGAGGATAAATATCAATACGAGTTATATATATAAAAATTTATTTAACAAATATGTTGTGGAATGTTATTGTATTTGTAGTTTGATTGTTAGGCAAAAATGTATTTGATTACAGATAATTATTAGCTTGTTTGTTATGTTAATTTATGAGCATTTATTGCCTTGTTTGTAGAATCAAATAATTTCAAGCTATTGATTTCATTAAATATTATATTACTATTGTTTAGTTTTATGTAATTTTAATTAAAATTAGTAATTAAAAATTTACGGGTGGAAACTGCTTTGTTAGATATAAGCTTTCAAAGGGTGTTTTTCATGAATAATATGTGGGTCAAGCAAACTTCAACTTACTCTATTAAATTCCTGTTGTCCAACACTATCAAGTTTTGCAAAAAATTTAAAAAAAAGACTAAAATTGTCCGATTACACTCAAAGTTGGTTTGATGGAGCTTTATTGTAAATGTAAATAATGTGTCAAGTTTCACCAAAAAATATCAACAATTGTTACATTTTACCATATAACCATTTTTTCGAAGAGCGCCAAGTAAAGTTTTTCCACATAATACAGAGTTTGAGTTAAGGCAGAAGAAAATTCTTTACAAATATATATAATCCACAAGACTTGTTATGTAAACTGTGCAATACATACGCTTTGAATTATTTACACGGAATCAGTGTTGCCAACATACAGTATATACTATAATGCACGGTGTTCATATTATTTTGTCGATCCCCTACATCTTGGTTCCGTTTTTTTGTTTCAGTCTCTAATTTGAGTTATTACTTTCCTACCTTATTCCTTTGATTAATCACTAAAAAAAATTTGTGTTTATTTTTCAAAATAAAATCATTTTTTATTGATGTTTCTTTTTTATTATTTATTTTAGTTTTTTAATTTTTAAGTCGTAATTCATTTTTGGTGAGTACGAAGATCTATGATCGTATTAGTCTACTACGTATTGTACTTAAATTTATAATCATATGACACAAATATTGTATATTTTTAATTAAAAATAGACACACGTATATGTTAAATGTTTGTGTTTTTGGTGGACCTGTGATTTGTAAGAAATACGTTGAAAAAAAATCTCATTTCAAATCATTAATTAAACTTATAAAACTTGCTTTTATCCACAAAAAATTCTACAAGTAATTTTCTTTATCTTAGCTAAGATTATTTGTGTATCTTACAATTGAAAGAGCAGGACATCTATTTACAAAAACTCAATTTCTACATTATGTTGCCTCCACTGATGTTGGCACCAACATCAATCTTTGGTCAGTTTCAGTCGCACCGCCAAACGTTTACATTTCCACATTAATTGTGTCTCTAAAACACTAAAACTCATCGCTACCAATACTAAACCTAACAGTAAATACGCACAGCAGGCAAACAGTTGTATTTGGGGACCGTTAAAGGTACGGGCGGGTAAAAAGTCTCCATAACCGATGGTGGTTAAGGTGACAAAACAAAAGTAAGCGCCATCTATTAAGGTCCAATTCTCCCACAAGGCAAATATCATCGTACCCAAACACACATAGAAAATTAATATTAATAATACCAACGACATGGGCACCTGCGGATCGTCTATGCCCAAAACTGGTTGTAGAGAAACTAATGAATTGTTATCTAACTCATAATCATGGTCTACATCTAGATGAGAATCAGTCTGTAAATTTTGAAGTTTATAAGTATCTTGACCATTAGTTAAGGTTATCATTTCATCCTCAGAAGTGTCGGTATGGTCGGCTGTACGGAAATTTCCATAACATAACCCAGACATGCTAGCTCTACGTTGTGGCTGCGGTGGTGGTGTATGAAGATTACATTCACCCTTACGATTAATTATAAGAGACTTACAAGGAAAATGTTGTTGCTGTTGTTGTACGCTTACTGTTGCTGGCACTATTGTTAGTTGGTTGCGTTGTTGTTGGTGTTGCTGTTGTTGTGTTAAAATACCATTCGTGCGATGAAATGTTGTGAGATTGGGTCGATGAAATTGAAATGTCCGTTTTTCATTATCATGAATGGTGCTGGCACCTAGAGTTGCCGCTTGCGCAGAGGTAGTTAATTTAGTAGAGGACGATGTTGGCAGTAAGGGCATACGCGATGGTGTACCGTGAGGACAATTACTGCAATGAAAGCGAAAGGAAGTGAAGAAGAAAGGAAGAGTTTTTTATTTTATTTTAAGCATTATCTTCTTATGTTGAGTAACCGTTACACTCGCATCATATATACAAGTCAATTATGTTCCACTCCTCCCCACACAATATTTCCCGCTTTGTTTGCTAGCTTTAATGCAACCTCATCTTCAGCTTAATGCATTGTACATAAACATTACATTAATTTTCTTATTTTCTTTGCCTCTAAATCTGTCTTCTAGTATAATAAACACAAAGTGCTGCTACTGCTGTAGCTATTAAACGATTAAATAAAGGCGTTATAACGTGATTGCGCAACTCTTCACCTTAAATCAGATCAATTAGCTTCCTCTTCCCTTATGATTGTTAGCCTTGGTGGAAAAGTAGATTAAAACCCTGCTTTTTTTTTATCATTTTCATTTAAATTTTCCTTTCATCTAATTAACATTTTTTTATGTCTTATAGTTTTATACTCTGCATCACATGTGGCAGAAGGTATATTAAGTTTTATGTGAATCTTTGTAATTCCCAAACGGCTAATGCCACACCCGATTGGACCATAGAAGCCCTTTCCATACAATTATATTTCACGAAGTAACTTATAGATACAAAGGAACCGGAGTGAGTAAATGGTCAGGCTTGACTGACTACAACATTTTAACTTATATTTGCGTGATTTTCAAATTTACGACCAGAATGAAGGCGTATTTGCTGGGCTTATAACTAAAAAACCATTGCTCCGGTTTTGCTCAAATTTTTCGCAAACGTTTGAAAATTACTTGAACGTATAGGTCGGCACTGCCTATTTTCTTAAAAATTGACCTTTTAAAAGTAATCAGTTGCTAACTAAATGGGTGATGCCACGCCCACATATTACTTTACTTGAAAGCCGACTTAATTTACAAGCTTTCACAAAAAGTTTGAACAGAATCCGTCCAGCCGTTCCTAATTCTATAATCAATATTGACTTGCTGAGCAATTCTGGGTGCTTGATGTTGGCCAAACCACCATTAAACAAATAGTGACCCGTTCAATACAATAAAAATCTCACAAGAGAGCATATCTTTTTCTACCTTCAGGGTGCCAATCTAATAAATCACCCAATGTGTGATTCTACACACACACACTAAACATACAGTCGGGACCTTCAAGTGGCTCTTAGGCAACAACAGTAGCAACATGGTCATATTTTAATGAAGCAGAACTCGCAAGCAAGAGAACGGAAAAAACTAAATAAATAAATTATCATGCAATCGGTGTAAATAAACCCAGTTATGGTTCAAGTTAGACATTGTAGGTGAATTTGTGTGTTTCTGTGTGCATCTGTAAACATGACAACATTTCAATTTGTTGGTTAAATGAACTCTAAACTTTAGTTCTGCATATGGCAAAAAAATGCATTTTTTTCTGTTATGTTGTTGATATGTTGCCATGATTTAAATGCTTTTCCATTATTCACAAACACACACATTCACACACACTCATGACTTTATGCGATTCATTGCATTAATTTAAATTTGTTGTTGCGGATATGTAAAGAAAAACTGTTTTACTCACTCTAAATGTTGGTGCTGTTGAGCAGCGTCCTCATCTTCGATGATGTCTAGGACAAGAGTGGCATCAGTAGCCATCACTGGACTACAATCGTGCAACTGTGTGTGTGAATTCATGTATAAGGGCGCTAAAGCAGATGTTACTACTGGTACTGATATTGTTGTTGTTGTTGTTGTTGTTGTTGTTGTTGTTGTTGTTGTTGTTGTTTTTGATTCATGACTTTCACATTTATTTACCAAGCTACTCTTGCAGTTAGTACATACTATGGTTGCTGCTGCTGCTGCTGCTGGTGATACTGATGTTGCCGTTGTTGTTGTTGTTGTTGTTGTTACTATTGCATAAGGATGTATGTTATTTGGCATTAATGTTGATGTACTACAAAATTCATTGTTGTAGCTATTCGACACGGATGTTGTCGTTGATGGTGTTGTTGGTGTTGGTGTTGGTGTAATTGTTGTGATAGTTGTTGGCACCAATGTTGACAACAAGACAGAGTATGCAGTTGATGTACTGCTACTATCCGAAACAAAACCAGTTGATACGCTAGTATTATTATTATTGGTGTTGGTATGAGTTGTTGTTGTAGTAGTTAACATAGTTTCTACACTTTTAATATCGACTGCTGCTGATAACGTTGTATTGACAATTAATTCTGTTGGTGTTGGACGTTGTAGCACAGATGATAGGAAAAATGTATTCTGTTGTTGTTGTTGTTGTAGCGGTTGTTGCATTATATCATAATTCCCATACAAATCATTCTCGTGCAACAATTTATTGATTTCGGGAGGTAAAGGCTTCGTTAAAAATTTAGCACGTCTTAGGGTACCTGCAATAAATAACAAGAACAACAAAAGCAAAAAAAAATTATAATAAATCTGTAAAACAATAATTTGTTTTATGTCATATATTTGAAGTGTGCTTTTGTCTCATTTTTGGAAAATGTATGTCTGTCGGAAATAAATTAGAAAACTGTGAAAAAGTGCCAGCAACCGAATATTCATTTTTCACATTTTCTGATTCAATTATCAATTCATCCATATCCAACCAACGGTTTTTAACCCCAAGTTAAACTTATGTTATGAATTGTTTGAATTTGTTTAAATGAGTGCGTGTTACTTACCATGTTGTTGTGCCGGAACTTCCGCTGCTGCTGCTGTTGGGGTTGCCGTTGGTTTTGTTATTGCTGTTGTGGTTTGGGAGGCGGGTGGTGGTGGTGTCACTTCTTCTTGTTCTTCCCGACTTTGCTGCATTGTCTGTTGATTGACTAATGTATTGGTTATATAAGACGTCAAACCGTATGAAGCCTGCTCTGGCAGTTGAATCGTTTGATATTTCATAAACGATGATTTGGATAACATTGAATCACTGCTGCTGTTATTGTTTTGACTTTGACTGCTGGTACTGGTCGTACTGCTATTATTAGTAATGACTGGTACATAAATTGTAGCTGTCTGTTGCTTAGGCATACCGAGCTGAGCATCTGCTGTGGCTCCTCTATGAGTGTCTTTGATTGTTGTATCAGGAAAACGTAATGCATTGCTGGTTATAGTCATAAAATGTTGTTGTTGTTGTTGTTGTTGGTTTGATATGT
The DNA here is from genome assembly GCA_949710015.1 of Crataerina pallida. Classification (NCBI taxonomy): domain Eukaryota; kingdom Metazoa; phylum Arthropoda; class Insecta; order Diptera; family Hippoboscidae; genus Crataerina; species Crataerina pallida. Next base: position 9,288,227 of record OX453293.1, read on the forward strand.
GTGTTACAGGTCTAATGTTGGATTCGTTCACAGCATTGGCAACGACATGATAAGTGGCCACCGTCGATGGATGGACGAAGTAACGTTGCGGCGATGATATGAGTGAATGTGTAACACCACTAACACCCTTACCATCTATACTAACACCGGCCAGTGTATTAGTATAAGTGCCACCACCCCTTAGCATTGTTGGCGACGAAGACAATTTGTGCTCCTCTGTTGTCAACATGATATCACGTCTATACTGTTGTTGTTGTTGTTGTTGATGTTGATGTTGATGTTGTTGTTGTTGTTGTTGTTGTTGTTGTTGTTGAAATTGTGTTCTCATTGTAGAATCGGTGGGTATTTTTAATTGTTGACAAGCGGTTTGTTCATATTTTTGGCATTTTGCTTTCGCCCCATTATTCAGCCAAGGTCTACAGCAAGCACCTGTGTATGCATGTGCGCCACCGCGTGTACATGTATTAAAAGATTAATGGAAAATTCTTGTTGTTTATTGACTTTATTGCTTGATTAGAAATTTGAATTTGTTTAACAAAACCTTTTCAATTACACATCAACCGCATCAACCAATTATAGTTTAAATCAATTAATGATTTGTTACACCTATGATCATAATGATATTGGTTTTGTGACAGACCAGTACCAGACAGAGGAGGCATCATGCCACACCGCAAAAAAATATATATATCCTTGATCAGTATCAATGGTCTTCTGTCCGTCCGTCTCTGTTTTCTATTATTCCACACCTGCTATAGAAAATACTAAAATCAAATTTTGCTCAAATATTCAGAAAGAATTTTTACATATTCGGAAAATTCATTTTAACCCCGCCTACATTTTATGAATATATTATAAATAATAATTTATTTTGAGCTTTATTTATATCAGAAATAGGAACCGAGAATTTCCAGTTTATGTGGGATATTATTTCGTGAAAACGTCAAAGATTTGGTCTATACAGCCCTTCCTTTTTTGTTTTCATTTACCTTGCATATGCGAAGTATGTGACTGAAGCTGTTGTTTGTAGTTCTCGTCATCATCTTCTTCTCTGTGGTAATAACTGGCATCGAGAAGAGCATCGTATTTATAGGTTTTATAGTCCGACTAAATCAAACGAATTGTAAAAATTAATATAAAGGAGAATTAGAAGTCAAAATTTTATTATATAAAAATTGTTAAAAAACAAATAAAGAAAATAAAACCAATATGACGATTAAACTTGGGTTCGACCCTTCAAGCCCAAATAAACATATAAAGAATCCATCTATTATTAGCCGCATCAATTATGTAACATTTTTAGTTTCATTTTCTATTTCCCTTTTTCCTAGAGAGTATGTGTAAGTTATTATAAATAAAGTCATTATATTTTTATACCCTCTGTATAAGATGGGGGTATATTGAGTTCGTCATTCCGTTTGCAACACCTAGAAGGAGGCGTCAGAGACCCTACATAGTACATAAATTCTTGATCAGCATCAAAAACTGAGTCGATTTAGATAGGTACGTCCATGCATCTGCCTGTCTGGATGGTTGTTGGCATTATCATGGGCATAAATTTTGAGATTTTGAATTGAAATTTGGTGCAGCTCACCATCGAAGTTAGACAAAACTGGTCAAGAGCCCGCAATTGACAAGAAACAAAAATTTCTCTATGAACTTGTAATTTGGTATGAATATCTCTAGATACGTATTCAAAGATTTGCCAAAAACAGGGGGGTCTAATAACAGACGCGCCCACAACTTACAAAAACCATACTCTACGTATAAGTCGATTTGCAAGCTGATAAGCAATACAAACACTATTAGAAGGTGTAATCGTATACCTGCCACGCCCACCTTTTGTACGTAAATGTGAGGGGTATTTAAGTTACATACTCCCTACAAAAAAAAACTATTACACCTACTCTAAGAAGTATGAACAGCGGCAACTAAACAAAAAAACCTAAACACTTTAATGCCCAGTGTTGGCATTAAAGTACTTTTAAACTTGGCATATAAAGGAAATTGAAAATATAACAAGTGCGCCTAACACGTACAAGTGTAAGGCGGAAAAATGGAAAGTTTTTCAGTTTTATTTACTCAAACACCATATCTACACAATACAAATAAAAGTAAAAAATTAAAATAATATTCAAAATAAAACTATTCAACTCTAAATAAAACGTAAATACATAATTTTTTGTATATGATTCAAAATTCAAAATTAGGCGCTTTTCCCTGGTACTTTGAAGTCATCACAGAAGCTTTCACATATATCTGATCTAGCTGAAACTTGCCCCCATGAATTTTTCTGGTCAATTGCTATCGATTGGCACAAAATTTTGATATAGAATTTTTTCGCATATTTGCTATTTTTCCATTGCTATATATAACCTCTGTTAAAAAAGGAACACAAATAACAATTTAGCGATTTCCCCCAAACTTAGATTTAACGCAAGATTTGATTTACAACCAATAGTGGGAAAAATGAACGTAGAAGAGAATCTTTTGCACCGTTTGAAGGCTTATAATCTTAAAATTGATAAAAAAATTACGATTTATTCTAAGGACGTTAAGAAAATCTCTATTTTGTCTTGGTTAACAGGATGCAGATGGATGGACATTATAATGTGTCTCAGGTATTGTTACTAATCAACATTATCTCAGGTATGTACATATTTTTAATTAGGTATATATTTTGAAGCTATTTTTTTCCTATAAAATTTTGAATGTAATATTTAAGCTGAGTAGACCTTCTTCACTATATAGAGTTTGCTTTTCGGGCAACTGTTTAAACTATACGTTTAAGTGTATATATATTGCAACCACTTATTTTGTATATATACCCTGGTAAAAACAAACATTAAAGCGGACCAGTGGAGAGATACAATAAGTAAGTGTAGAGAGCATAAAATGTTCAGTTTATCCAAACACTAATAATGGCTTCGAATTAAAAACGAAACAACAAAAATGAGATCAGGTCAACTCTAAATAGTGGTAGTAGATGTATCGTTAAAAAAACTAAAAAAAAATGTACGTAAAATGTTAACAGAGAGCGGTTAAGTGGACATAATTGTTTTGCACAATATTTTTATTCTTCTGTTTTTACAATTGTATAAACTTTTCTTCTAGGGGGAAATAATTTTAATATTTGCTCTGTTAACAGTTATTTGTTTAAATATTCTTTAGTTGGCAGTTGCCAACTTTTTCTCATGTTAAATATTTAAGAATTTTTTTCCCAACGACATGGTTGTTGACAGGTTAATTAAATTGTGAAGAAAGAACTCAGGAGCGAGCTTTACATAAAAAGAAAAGAAAATAATTAACAAGTAAGTAATTATTTTACTATTATATTTGACTGAGGCGAAGTCTGAAACACCCTACATATTGATCCATGACCTGTGGACGTGACCTATATATTTTTTATTAACGTTATACTTGTATTCATTCAATCTGAATTTGGAACTTAGCACCGCAAGTAAATTTTTTATTATAGGGGCGTGTTTGATATTTTACGCCGTCTATTTTAAAAATAATATTATAAAATATAAGTGGAGGGTATAAAACGTACATTTGACATATGGTGTGATCTGTGGGCGTGGCAAGATGTGCCTTTTTATTGCCATTTTGTGATAAATTCAATCTTTTCTGTTGAAATTGGAGCCAAAAATGGTTTTCCGTTAATTGTGGACGTACGGCTTATTCGATCCCGCCCATTTTTATCATATTTTTTCTATAAAGTTTCATTTTTTATTTCTTATTTTTGTGTCTGTAAAATATTATAAACAATTTTGGGCGTGGCATTCACTAATCCTGCCAAATTTGTATAGAAAACTATTTAAAAAAGTAGTTTTTCAACAGAAAACTTTGGGAGACATGGTAGATATACTTTAAAGAGTCTATGCAGTGCCAACCTAATATATATTCTTCTATAATGTGCAGGGTATAAAATATGTGTTTTAGAATTTTAATTATTTGATTATTAAATTTTAAACTTCATTTTCAGGAGAAACCAAAGGAAAGATGGAAGGTGGAATCTATAATTGTAAAATAATTGCTACAAATCTTGATGATATTGTTATTGTTGTCAATTTTGATTTTGGCGGCTTAACTTGCCTTGTCTTTCCTTTCTCTTCCATGGAGTATCAGCGATGCGTGGCATTTTACCACAACATGCCATCTACCACGTAAAGGTTTCACTTCTCATCTTATTTGCGGTTTTTGGTCTACTCTCTCCTATTACAATGTTTAGATATTGGAAGCAATGTACAAGTGTACATTCTTACGTTTGTATTTAAGAATATTGATAACTATACAACCACTCAAGACAATTCATAAATTTTATAATTGGACATCGTTTTGGTCTCAATAAATTTTAGTGGTTCTTTAAAGAAAAAATATTGAAAATGTTTTTTGCTTGTGATACTTTAATTAACTAAAATTGTTAAAAACCCTTCAAAGTTTAGATTTTTGATGAAATTTAATAGTCATGCTACACTTAGATGCAGGTTGCACATAAGTTTGTCGTTCCATTTGAAATACCCAGAAAAAAGCTTCAGAAACTCAAAAAAAAAATGAGTCTATCTAGACATGTATGTCCCGTGGTCGTAAATTTTGAGACTTTAAGCTGAAACACTTTTAACTTGTGCACGTTTATGTACTGAATACAAACATTACTAAACTTGCTTGGTAATAGATTTTCTCTTAATCCCTAAACCCAAAAATAATCAAGAAAATAAACAACTTTTCAAACATAAACAAAAAAAAAGCCTGTTGAACTTTGAAGTTTTAAATTTGACGTTAATTTTTGTTGACTTTAACTAGCCAAACTTCCAACACCCAGCATCTAATGTACCTGCCCTTAGGACAAGCCAGCAGTTGCTGTTAGTTAAGGGCATCCTGAACAAAGGTGTTTGTAGAGGAAAAACTTTCCAAATTTTTACTTTGGTGTAAATTTTTCAAACTATTGTTTTGTTTTGTTTAAAGATGAGATAACGAAATAAGGAAAGAAGAGTAAATTTGGCTTAAAGCAAGTCTTAAGTATCCTGTATATCTTAACACAAAAATAAAGTGGAGCAGGCTAGTCAGGCCTGAATATGTTACTTATCAACTTAAAAATTAAATTATGCGCCACATAGATTTTTTGAAAATTGGAGGCGTGTCATGACTGAAATTTATGTATTTATGTCACGTCCTTTACATTTTATGCATTACCTACAAGTCATACAACTCGGCGTCTAACAAAAAAAGGAAAGTGTTCTCTTAAATATGGGCGAAAGAAGAAATTTTTGTACAAAATATCAGCTCAAAGTATTTGGTATCATTATAATCGAGTTACACTGTTTGTGCATCTTAATCTGTCTTTCCACTAAATTTAATAATTTTTTTTATCAAGCCAGCAAAGTAAAGCAAAAGTTGTCCTTAAAACACTTTTAACAACAATGTGTTAAAGAAGAGGAACAAGAATAAACATATCCGTCGTACAATATTTTTTTACTTTTTCACACAAAAGTTGACTTTGCTTAATAATTTTCTTTGAGTATAAGCGGGAACAACATTTAAAACAATCAAAATTAAACTGACCAGAATCTTTAGAAAAAGTTTTCCCAAACTGTTACTAACTTCCTGAAAAGTTCTGTTGAAGTTCAAGTAGAAGAAACGTATGTGAGTAGAGAGTAATGTATATGACTTGGTTAAGTATAATTTATTATTGAAATGCTTTGCCAACAAAATTACGTTTGCAAACGAAAGATAATCATTATAACAAATATACCACTTAACAGACAGTTCAAAAGAGTATGGCTTGAGGAGACCACAAAAATTAAAATACAAACTTGCCAAGATAATTTACTGAAGGACAATTGACCAAACTCTTGTCCACTTCGGAATGGTACTGCATTTTACGTGCCACCATTATATTAAAATAATAATTTTATTATATTGTGGGCATTTGATAACCGTCTGTCCATTTCGAACTAAAATAAATCAACAACAAAATAACAATTGAAAAGTCAGCTTTTTATCGACGTAAAAAATTTTGTTCCATGATAATTTTTTGCAATCTTGAATTTTGAACTTCATCAGGTCACTGTTTTAATTTAAAAAAAAAGAAAAAAAAGAAAAATAACTCATATTGACTCAATATGAATCGCAAATATAAAATTTTAAGTTCAAATAAATTTTAAGAATATAAGCTTTCAAATGATCTAAAAAAGTTTTCTCTAGGTTCATTTTTCGTAATTTTACAGCCGTTCAAAACTTCTATTGTAGTAACTTCACTTGGCGCACCAACAAAAATTCATTTTATGCCCAATTCCCACAATTTTTGTAATTTTCCAATGAAACTGGACACATTAATTTAATTTAGTACGAAGTTCATTTGGGACGAGTTTGAGTGCAATTGGACGATTTCTACTTTTTCCTCATTTATTAGCAAAAGTTGGCAAAAAATTGAAAAATTCCGAAAAAAATTTTGAATCAAAATTTTTGATCCGATAAAGTCATTGGTGCAAATTTGAGTTTTTTTGATGAGAAGTGTCCTTTTAAACAGCGTGGCATATTTCAGCTCAATATCTTATAATCTGCGCTACCGAACGGATAAATTAATTAATTTTTAGATGGAATGAAACAAATTCAATATTAAGGAAGTCTAAATATGACGAAATGATTTTCACAACTACACTTCCACTTAAATATTTCATTTTTCTCTCGTTTACAACCTTTAAACTAAACGGAACAGCAGATTTATTCTAATGGTGGCCGCAATCGCTATTCAGTATTGAGATTTATGAAAACTTTGCAAAAAATTTACCCTTAGAGTGCATAATTTTCATATAAATAAAAACAATAATAACAAATAAGCGAACATAACAATTGAACTTACATTCAACGACAACAACAAGTATACTAATAATGTAACAATAAAAAAAAGTGCACAATTTTCAAGTTTTCACCTTCCACCTGTTTACAGGGGGAGAGCAGCTACCATCACTCGCATCAGCCCAACAACTGGAAAAGAGTTGACGATAAAGTTGTTAAAATGTGAAATTTGAATGAAATAACAATAAAAAGAACTTGTCCCCGATGTGAACTGTATAATGTGTTGCATTGTGCAGCTGTATGGTGCATGTTAAGTTCAGAATTTGAAAATTGTTTTACACGCTGATTAAGCTGCGAACGTGTCGTATACATAAGCTCAAGTGTTGCTGCATTTTGCAGTACTTGCAGTTCCCGCTAAGCTTGAATTTGCTATTTTATTGTTATTGTTGCTCTTAATGTTATATTCTGTATATGATTTTAAAATAAATGCAATCTTCACTCCATTCTCTCCCTCTTTTTATTATGGAAAAAAGGAAGGGAAGGTTTCACTATAAGGATACACCATGTTTGTTACCCAATTTAAAACATCTAAAAAGGCAGCCTTTATAGAGACATTATATATATTCTTGGTCTGCATCAATTTAAATGTAGTTGTCCGTACGTCCGTTGTTAAAGCGCTCGCAGGCCTAAACTTTGAGATATTCAGCTAAATTTTTCTTTAAACATTATCAGTTACTAAACTTATATTTATATTTGAACATAATCGGTCCAAAACGTAACTAGCAGACATAAAGCAAATTTAGAGGGCGCAATTAGTTACCTGCCACGCCCATTTTTTTCATATAAATGTAGAGAGTATTTAAGGTTTGCCTTTGGCCAAATTTAATTTTTTTTTTTTATTATTGTTTTGTTCGTAACTAGGAAATCTGTTACGTAAACATGAATTCGGGTTAAAATTTATTCCATGCTCGAATTCATATGTCGAGCAACCATTGTTTTTTTTTTTGTTTTTTCTCGTGTATACATAAATATACACATAATTTATTGCTATTGTTGTTGTTGTTTTATTGTTGATATTTTTTCTATTATTCAATTTTTCTGGGTTGCAACTTTCACAGTTTTTGTGTTTTTTATATATTTTATTTTGTTATTATTTTAATGAAATGAAATTTTTTTATCATTCATTTTTTATGCTACACGAAGTATGTTAAGGCTGTCTGTATGAATGCTTTAAATATCCCCAAAAAGTTTAGATATTAATTTGAGCTAAAGAAAAAGTAATTTATTGTTTAACAAATTTAGAAATGTCCATCTATCTGTCTGTCCATTTAATGCACATTTAAGTATAATTTCAATTGTTAGTTATTGTACGTAGATTAAGTAATGCAAATTTGGTTGAGAGCCACACCCACAATCGAAATTATCTACTTGTCATCCACGAAAATTGAGGTAAAAAGATAAAATTAAACTTTTATAATTATCTCAATCATCGATAATGCAGAACAACAATACCTAGAGTTAGCTATATAACGTGAGTTTAAACTATAGTCTGTAGTTAGCTTGTTTCTATTGTAGGACATAAAAAGTATTTAGCCATTAACTGCGATATACAGTAGTCGCTATTTTGCTGGCCTCTTATAAATAACTTCTAGTAAAATATTGTTTTAATCAAACATTTCAACTCACCCCACTTCCCTGACTCTGAATATTATAATTATTCATGGGATGATATACATTTTTGAATTTTTGCTGCCTCAGTGGTTTATCATCATCATCGTTGTCGTCATCAACATCATCATCATTATTTGTAGTTATTACTGCAGCCATATACTGCTGATGATATTTTCGTTTGCTGTTGTTGCTGGCCTGCTTTTCAGCCATAGCATTGGTGGCCTTGTTGCTAACTCCCGTGTTAACCTCACATTGGGCAAAACGGCAACATAATCGTGCATAAGTGCACTGTAGAGCATCGGCCAGTAAAGTGCCCAAACTAGAGAGACACATCAACGTCAACGGTACGCCGATTAAAGCATACAAGATCGTTGCAATTTTACCACCAGCTGTACGTGGTGTTAGACTGCCTTGACCTGTGACCATGAGACAAAAAACGAGAACAAAATTTATGCCTTAGAAAAAAATATAATTGATTAAAAGGAAAACGAAATTACAAAGGAAGCAAAATATATGCACAGTACAGTACTTTCTCAAATGGAAGAGAGAAGTGGAAAGCTGTGGTGGGACGATTCTCACCAATAGTTGTTATCACAGTTACAGAATATAATAGAGCTTCACTGAATGACCAACGGGATGTGTAATCGAGAGGGTCGGGCGTGGGTGCTGAGTGACCGAAGAGAGCATTTGATGAGTCTGCAGTTAGCATTAGACCGTGACTACCACCTATGCCACTAGTACTACTGCTGATGTCACTATCTTGTGCTTTACCAACCATACTCGCTCCCACCGGTTGTTGTATCACATTGTTGCGTGTGGCTGCTACTATAGTGCCCTCAAAACGTCTCAATTGTTCATGTACCAACATGGTCCAATTGCGTTCATACAAAACATTTAATTTCTCTGAAAAAGCCAATAAACGTAAAAACATGAAATTTATTAGATAACAAAGGAAATTTATTATTATAAAATTAAAAATTTCCTAAACATTTTTTATACCCTGCACCCTGTGGCAGAGGATATTTAAGTTTGTGCGGATGTTTGTAACTCCTAAACGGCAAATTCCACACCCATCTTCAATTATACCGATCGATTCTGAATTAAAATCTGGATCGATTTAACCATGTCTATCTGTCTGTCCATTTAAATCTTTGCTCAAGCTAAAGGTCGCACTTTTGAGATATTTGGATATTTCATATATTGGGCCAAAAAGGAAACCCACTGAAAATGAACCGGATGAAACTATTTTCAGAAGTCCTCCCCATATAAGGTCCTATTGTAGTGGAAGTCTTTTTTAAGCAAAAAATGTTTATTATTAATATTTTTAGACAAAATTTGGTAAAGAAGAAGTTAATAAGCTTCATATTGATCGGACCATTTTTAGAACCCTTTCCCACACAATGGTATGTTACGAAGAAACTTATTTGGCAGTGCACATACAACCAAACTAAATATAGCATAAATCAAGGTGCTACGTGATGTGGGGTATGCAATGGTCGAACTGAACCGACTATAAAATTTTTAGTTGTTTTTACATTTAATTCAGCAAAATGGCGAAATATCTCTGCTTTTGTGTACAGGTGCATATAATTATTGTGTAGTTTGATTCGTAGTGAAAAGGTTACATTTCAATTAATTTTTTTCTTTTTTTTTGAAACTTTGAAGGAATTAATTGGTAAAAGGAAGCCAATTAAATAGTTGCGGAAAAATTGGTTGTCAATAGTTACTCTGCTCATTTGAAGTAATTAAAGATTGGTGGCTGTTCTCGCACCAGCAACGAGTAATGCTAATTAAGAGAGTTTGTGGGAAAGTATAAAGTGACAGAGATATAGCTGATGATTGATGAAATGCTTTTCAATAGCATGTCAGGGCGTAAGTTGTCAATATGTACAAGAAAAGTATTGCAGAGTTTAAAAATTTACTTTGCCACGAAAATTTTTCACTTTCACGCTGTATAAAATAGTGTGTGTAAAATAGTTAAATAGTTGGTGTTGAATGTGAAAAAATTGTATTGATTTTATATCTTAACCTCAGGTAGCTGAGGGGAAAATTTTCACATATGCAAAAATGTTTACTGTTAGAGCACCGATTACGTTTGATTGATATTCGGTCTCTAGTGGAAATTCAATATATAGGCTCTGCTCACCAAACTGCAGTTATAACAATTCAAGCTTTCATCTTCAATTAGGTCAGTATGAAAATATGGTTATAAAAAAAGCATTCACAATTGATGAAACTTGGCATATTAACTCCATATGGTATAAGACTTAATCAGACCAACTTCAGTTTAATATTTTCCAAAGCCTTAGGTTAGCAAAGTTTGTTGAATTTTGAAATTCATTTTTTTAAATTGTGAGATACCTGATTTTGACTCGATACTGATTAAGTACAGGAATTCAATATAAAATTTTTTGAAAATCATTTCTATATAAATTTTCATGTTATATAGCAATAAAAGTTATTACTACTCTTTATTACGGAGCGGCGATAAGCGGAGAAACGTGAACGTATTGAAGCAACACTTTTGCAAACGGCTACAAAAACAAAACAAAAGAATATTAAAAATTCACTTAATTATTGTATTATATGTTGCTCGCACAATAAAGCACACATACACACCGTATATGGGTAGCATTGTAGTGAATAACCTGCTATCTGATATTATTGTATGTTATATATGTATATGTAAACCAAACATGTATACGTGGCTATGTATTAACACAGGTAACATATAAATATATAATTTCATGGTAAATTTTAATGGGATTCTTTGTTTGTGTGTTTTTATTTTATTTCGATGATTGGCAAAATGTTCACAAACAATGAACAAAAGAGTGAATGGGAAAAAGAGTGGGGAGGCATAAGAATGTTGCAGTAGTATGTGGTTTAAAGTTTCACAAATATGTGAAGCGGACTGAAGTTGATGATTGTTGTAAAGCAGTTCATACAATAGAAGAGAAAATCTGTTATAATCGGTCAAGGCCGACCATTTAATACCTCACCCCAATTAGCCCCTTAAAATATGCTACAATTAATTTAATTACTGCCTTTGCACTGCCATATAAGTTTTTTCGTGAAGTATAATTATATGCAAAGAGGTTCTAAAAATGTTCCCATCTGATTCACTTTCAATAAGGTTCCTCTTTAGGCCAATATGTATCTTTGTATCAAATTCCATTGAAATATTTCAAAAAATGCGACCTATAGCTTGCGCACAAATTTAAATGAACAGACAGACGTATACAGTTATATCGATTGATTGATTGATCGATATAATTGAAGGTGGGTGTGGAATTTGCCGTTCGGTAGTTCAAAACACACGCACAAACTCAATGTAACCTTTGTCACTAGTAGTTCAGGGTAGAAATATCCTGATATCATTAAGGCAAATAAAATGTAGCCAGCAAAAGAAGATAGAGCAATCAAGATAAATAAAGATATTTAACATATCCTACTATTCATTGTCACTTTAACATTTAATTTTCGAAAAATAATGTAATTTTTAAGAAATTTTCTCGATTTGAATTTTTTCCAATTTTTTTCTATATTATTTTTCACTCACCTGTTATTATCCATAATTCTTTAAGACACTCGTCACGACTTTTGGCTATTAAAGCTGATTTATTAATATCCGCTGGCGCCTCAAGCAACGGAAATATTAGAGCACCCATTATGGAATATAATACCACCAATGCTACCAGGCCGGGTGTAGAGAGGAATAATTTGATTATACCACCTAAACAATACCTGACGTTACCTTCGGCTTCCTCTTCTTCGTCTTCCTGGATGCCTTCTTCTTCTCCTCTCCCTCTTGCTCTTGCCCTTCGTGCTCCTCCTGTTCCCCCTCTGTGTTGTTGTCGTCGTTGTACTTTACGGTGGGTATAATGTTTACCGTCTTCCTTTACCGTCAGTTCGTATTCTTTTTGGTAATTATTACCTTTCTCTTCTCGTAATTGATATTTTTTCGTGTGATTATTTTCTGTGTTGTATTGTTCTTCTCCTGTATACGGATTTAATATTGTTACAGACACATTTTTATTATCTGGTATTGTGTTCAGGTTTTCTGTTATCGTGTTATATTGTAATGGTTGTTGTTGTTGTTGTTGTCGTTGTTCATCATCTACTGAGCCGAAAATCGCCTTTTCAACGTCCGACATTTTAAATTCCACGTTTTTTGCCGAAAGTGAGACATGGATAAATTGTTGTTATGCCCACTTTTACACATTTACCGAAAAACCAAAATCAAACAAAACAAAAATTTCTTTTTTCAAACTAAAAAAGTTTATAATTATATTTATAATATTTTTCTTATATAAAATTATTTGTAGAGTTGTTGTTGGTTTTTTTAAAATACATATATACATAAACAATTCAATCAAAAACACTTTAATAAAAATTCTTCTTCTTTTTTTTATTAAATTTGATTTTGTTAGATTGTTGTTGTTGTTATTATTATTAATTTACAACTTTAGAAATTTTTAATTGCTGTCGTAGCTGTTGACGCTATTGGTGTTGCTGCTGTTATTTCTCTGTTGGGCGGCGATAGTCGTGGTGAATGTTATTGCTTTTGTTGTTATTGTTGTTGGTGTTATTGCTTTTGTATTATTACTGTTATTGCTATTACAATTGCTATTGTTTTATTTGTTGTTGTCATAAAATCAGGATAACTTCTGCCTTTTGCTAAAAAAATTGTTAAAATCAGTTGAAGTTGAAGTGGAAGTTGAAGTATTTGCCGTTGTGTGTCGTTGTTTATTTTTTGTTGTTGTTGTTATTGTTGTCGTTAACATAATTTAGCTGTAAACTCCATTGTGGAACAACTTGTTTTTTTAAGTTCATTGTTAATGTTGTTGTTGTTGTTTTTCCAGTTCATTGTTAATGTTGTTGTTGTTGCTTGCTTTTGTCTTTTGCCATTTGGTTGGGATTTTGTTGTAGTGTTGTTGGCCGTTTACATGTTTCTGCAATTGAAAAGTGGTTTATAGTTGGCATTCACACACACACATACAAAACATAGAGAGTGAGAAAGAGAGGGAGAGAGACAGACAATGTATTTCAAAAACAATTGGGTTCATTTGTAAAATTAAAACATATACACACAACAAAACGAGGACACAACGTTAAGTCGAACTAGAAGCCAATGAAATATTTCGTTGCACATCTTTAAATATTAACGAAGAAGAAAAAACTATGCATGGTATAGGACAAAGCTGAAGCAAGCTATATGTTTCTAGGTAACTTGTGTGGGCGTGGCATGATAAAATTACACTTTCTTTTCACTACTATTAAAGTATTTGTCCTAACATATCTCAAAAACATAAACAAGTGAAAATAATATATTATACTCATATAATTACCTGTGTTCTATAGGACACATTGCTTCTTCTTCTTCAATATATATGCTCCGAATTTTTCAAAATTTCACGTTCTTAGAAATTATGACTGTATGTGATTTAGTCTTCTTTCAAAATTGGGGACACTTTTAGCGTATTGATCGGTATTGGTATTTACCAATTTGACATTCCGAGATTTTCTTTTGTTTTCCAACAAGCTTCTCACTCGCATTTAAAATTTTTTATAAAATTCCTTCTTTTTTTTATTTTATAGAAACTCCAACTTGGCACCCATTTATTGCATTTATTAGCTAATATTATGACACCACCAGCGACTATATATTCTCATATAATTAACTTGACCTCAACATAACCGCACATTTTAATTCCTTCTCTTATATATAAGCGTACGCATACTTTTCTAGTTAATTGCATTCTTCTTTTTACATTGCTTTATCAAGAGATTTTTGATACTTAATTGCATTATAATTGTTTTTATTTAAAATTTAAATTTACTTTGTACTGAAATTAAGCTTCTTAGCAAAACAGAAATGATGATAATTTGATTTAAAAGCCAAATTAAACAAGAAAAATAATATGTTTACTCTCCACCCCCACATAGAAACATCAAAGCAAGTTATACCTCAGATGTAGTCGAATATTGAACACCCATTTTGGGTAGTTCAATGAATATCTTAATTATAAAAATTTATATCAAATTTCAATTCCATGGGCTGGGAGAAATTTTTGGTTATGGCGGGCGAGGCACTCAAACAATTTTGTGTAATTTAAATAGAGATATATATAAGAAGTATTTTCATAAAACTTTACCCCAACATCTCAAAATTTACGACTGTGAAAGCCCCAACAACAATCCCACGAACCTACAGTAGGATATGTTTAGATTGTCTCAGATTTTAATGCTGATCAAGAATACATACCTAAGATCTCTAATGCTTCCTGATGCTTCTGAGATGATGAAAACGTAATACCAAACCTAGTGTACCCTCATCACTAAGGTGGAGGGTGGTTATAAGAATAATAGTGTATGATTCGCTAGCCTTTGGAATTTATAAATATAAACCTTAATCATCTTCTGCCACAAACCCGTTTATTTTTATTATTATTATTATATACTTATAATACATGTTATATATATAAATTGTATAGCTTTTGCTTTCAATTTAACATTTTCAAATTTTATAAAAGAACATTTAACTCTTTAAAGAGACAATAGTCGCTATGATAAACCCCTTGTTGACTTCTTAATTTAAACAACACTGCTCGTACAACACATGAAAGGAAGTGACTCAGCTCCGTTTTCATATAATTACTATAAAAATTATTAACAAAGAAAATTAACCAAAAATTTTCAAAAAAGTTTTTCTTAAGAATTCATTTTATAGCTGCTTCCCCTAAAGCACAATTTAGTGGAATTTATGTCAGAGGAAATGAGAAAATAACTGGAGGGAAGGCAAAAACGTTCATCACATCAGGGTATTAGACTTTAAGAGTAACAAGTAACACGAGTCAAAAAATTAAATTTAGCTTAGCCCAAATTTTAAATACCCTCCTTATACACACACACATGTGATACGGTGTTATGCATACATTTTTATATTTAATTGAAACGAAATTAATTTTAATCAGAAATTCGAACGAAATCCGTCAAGCCGTTCCTAAGTTATAGGACTTAAAAAAATATGTATAATCAAGATTTGCTTACTACGCCATTCTGGGCGCCTGGTATTACGCCAACATTTTTATATGTGCATGATTTTCACAATTACGACCACAAGAATGAAGGCGAATTCCTTTGGTTTATAACTAAAAAACTTGCAAACGCTTGGAAATTTTAATTGAAGGGGCGTGGAATTGTCTACTTTCTTAGAAAATTACATTTTAAAAGTGGTTGTTTTTTAACGGAATTTTTAATAATAACGCGCACGTCTGATACATATGAAATTTTATTGGAAAGTAAAAAAAGCCTTATAAGATTAAAAACAAAAATATTGGTGTTGTTGTTAATAGCAAGTATAAACGGACAAAGTTTCAACAGGAATGGTGGTGCCACGCCCATATAATTTACTTTGTTTGAAAGCTGAATTCATTTACAAGCTTTCACAATAAGTTTGAACAAAATCCGTCAAGCCGTTTCCAAGTTATAACACTTAATAAAATACCTTTAATCAAGATTGTCCTACTGAGCTGCGCTGGGTGCCTACGCACACATATTTATACCTTGCAACACTTGTGGCAAAAGGTATAATAAGTTTATACAGATATTTGCAGGGTAAGTGCCACACTTATATTTTAGTACACTGATCGACTCAGAATCAAAATCTGAATCAGTAAAGTTTTGCGCAAACTACAAGTCGAATTTTTAAGATATTTTGATGAAATTTGACACTAGGACATGTATTGGCCCAAAGATGAGCACTATTAAAAATGGCTTGAATCGGAACCATTTTTAGACGCCTTTTCAATAAGTCTATTAAATAAAGCTCTATTTAATAGAAGTTTTTTTTCAAAATTTTAGTGAATAGTCATTTAGGAGTGCCAAATCTGGACCTTTTGCAGCACCCTGTTCCATATAATGATATTTCTCGAAAGGAGTTTTGTGACAATGTCTCGCGTTTACTGATAAATATACAATTATCACTTTGTGTTAGGAAGTTGAAGAAGTTGCAGCATGCTTTCTTCCTTTTTTCTAAAACGTTGGATATACTTAATGAAATTTTAATAAGAATTGATTACAACATAAGTAATATTTATGTTGAGCAGGATAATAACCTTGCAAGAGACTATAATTGTTATTTATTTTGATATTTGTGCTGACATATTAATTAATGTGTAGAAAAGTATTAGAAAGAAGATAAATGAAGGAAGGGATAATAACTAATAATTAGTAATTATTTTCGAATATGTGATTGAAAAGGAAGCTGCACACATTCCAGTATACAAGTGAACATAATCTTTATCAGCATTAATCGATTTCGTTTCTGAAGTAGGGACAAGAACAGGAGTTGGGGATTTTCGTCATATAAAAAATTCCATTATAATAAGGCTTCTAAAACTGGTCCGATTCGGTCCATTTTCAATTGGTTTCCTCTTTAGACTAATTCATGTCCTTGTACCAAATTTCATCAAAATATCTCAAAAAATGCTACCTGTAGCTTCCTCACAAATTTAGACGGACATGATTAAATTGATTCAGATTTTAATTTGAATCGATCGATATATTTGAAAGTGAGCTCAGCATTTGCTACTCAAGAGTTACAAACATCTGCAAAAACTTAACATACCCTTTGCTGCAAGTGGAGCATGGTATCAACATTGTACTACATGCGCATATATATGTATATATGTACCTGTGAATCAACGTGCAGTATTAATAGCTTAGATTGTAATTATGATACGAGGAAAGCATGTTATACGTTTGCGAACACATAATAATGTATAATGAATATAAATGATACACACCCACCAAGCATTCATCTCTAACACTTTTCGCCGACCATAATGTCGCTTTTTGTATTATGTGTACTCGGGGTCAGTGAGTGTAAGCGTTTGAGTGACAAACATATCTGTTAAGGATATTTCTTTGCATTGCCATGATGCCACTAGGGGGCGTTCAGTTAATATTTTCATGTTTGCACAGAAAATTCTATTTCCCTTCACATTCAATTCCGTACGTACTGAATGTGTACTTGATTATAACCTCAATCAGTCAGTCAGTTGGGTGAGAGTGTGCGTCTGTTATAATGCATGTATTTACTGTATGGTGGTCCTGCTGTTCATATTGATAAAGTGCTTTGATTTGTATAATTTTTAAAACTGGACTGCAACTCTAAATTTCCAGCTAAAATTGTAAAATAAACAAATGTGTTCACCGGAGTACATATGAAATCGATTTTATCATCAATTTTAATGTTTTCCAATACAATTGCAAATACAGATATACAAGGTATTGCGTATAAGCGGGGAATAGCCCGCTTTCACTCAATTTGACTGCAAAACAGCAGAAAAACCAAATTTAGTTTAGACCAAATTTTATCCATATCTACAATGGTGTACAGGTGGTACAGGTATATGATAACGTCTGCTAATAGTGTATGAATTACGTTTCCGTTTGCAAGTCGAGTTTTACGTGGATTACGTTTTTTTGTAAATTGTGGGCGCGTCTGTTAATTGACCGTGCCAATTTTTGGCACTTCGATGGATGGGATGGGAACTATAAATATGCATTTTGATTTGAATTATTTAAAAAATTTACGTTCGTAAGAATACCAACAACAGATAGATAGACGGACACGCGGACATACAGGCGTACATGCCTCGATCGACTCAGTTTCGATCCTGATCAAGAATTTATATACTTTGTAGGCTTTTTGGCGCCTCTCTCTGGGCGTTTAAAGTGAATGACATATTTAGTATTCCTGTCATTTTATGTGGAGGGTATAAAAATAGAGAAAGTCGTTTATTAAGTCAATTATTTAATCGGATTTGTTATATGGTTACATGGTTACAATTACATATTATAACCTGACTTTACTCTCTCATTTTTTTCATGTTCAAACCTATAATCATTGCGAATCACACATACAATGAACAACTGCCCGCTGCATACTTTTATAACCCTGACATACTTCATACTCACATCAAAATTCTATTATAAGCAGATTTTTTTTATAAATTCTTTTCTCTATATTTTACAGTTAACATCTTGTTAATCATTCATGGACGTTACAAAACTTGTACAAGCAACCTTTTTTTGTCACATTACATTAAAAAATGATTATATGGTAAGGGTATGTATTATATATGTATATGTACATGTGAGTATGAGTATATATTGACACAGAATTTTAGTAACATTGAAGTCGCTGAAGTGGCAATGTTATCAATAACAAATATGTGCATACATTTACGCTAAAGGGTACTTCCAATGTAGCTGCCGCAGCAGTCATCCACGTCAAGTACTCCATTGAGAATTATTTATCAAATTTGAATGAAATAAAAAAACACAAGCACACGTAAAACACACAAGGAGTAGAGAGAATAGCACGGCCATAGACTGATTAGTTCAACATTAATCGATTACAGTCCTCTTTAGTCATTTTAAATCATCATCAATATCATCATTATGGAAAACAAATTGCATACAATTTAACTATATTTTAGGAAAAGTGACTCACAAAAGAAACACTCTGCAGTCAAATAAATTTATAAATTATAGATCATGTAAGCTTTTAAATAAAGTAAAAATGTTTCTTCTACTTTAATTTATCGAATTGTTACAATAGTTCAAAGTTGGTGAGAAGGAAAGTCTTCACTCGGCGCTCTATGAAAGTATCGAAAAAATACAAAATTTTCAAAAAAATTTCATATTAAATTTTTGATGTCAATCGATAATAAGTTACCAGAAAAATTCATTTGTTTAACTTTGAGTTTGATCCGACCTGCGTGAAAGCTTCTGTGATCAATTGAAACTATCACGAAAAAAAATCCCCTTTAAAGAAAACTGGCTCATTTCGCTTCAATATAAGTCACACAAATAAATAATTCTTAATTTATACAAATATTAAGAATATTATACTTTCAGCGATGTAAGCAACTTTCTTTTATGTTCATTTTTTCGCAATTTTACAAGAGTTTGAAGAGCAATTCCTAAAAAT
Organism: Crataerina pallida; assembly: GCA_949710015.1. NCBI lineage: Eukaryota > Metazoa > Arthropoda > Insecta > Diptera > Hippoboscidae > Crataerina > Crataerina pallida. The sequence goes on from OX453293.1 coordinate 9,307,704, forward strand.
AAATGCAATTTAATGCATTTTTAATATGCATATAATATTATGGGGAAAATATGATAATTGCTACTGTTCTAACCATTACATCATGATTTGATTTATTACAACGAAAAGAAAAATTGACAAGTATTTGACGTAAACACGCATATACTTGCAACTGAAACACGCCCTTTGCTTAAACAAACTTGGCAGCTAGTCGGGAAATTGATGCGCATACAACACCTTAAAAAGTCGATGGAAAATTCAATTCGATGCAATGGTTGGAAATATAAAATTTGAGAGCATTTTCACTAAAGTTGACTGTAACCTATTAAAAATTTTACAATTTAATAACATAAAGGAAACGTTTCGAAAGTGAAAATCAACTATTATTGCACTATAAGTGGTTTGTGCATATTTAGCATTTTTTAGGGATTTTCGACATCAGCCATCTGCTGCTTTTTGGCAATGTTGCTAACGCTGTGCTTGGTGGTGACACTGACATGAAAAGCTTCAGTTTAGAATGCTTGACAGCCATATCCACGTTATGTGCACTCCTACATACACACACCTACATAGAAAGAGAAGATGTTAAGAGTTGTCGAATTCATTTCATAAACGAGACAAAGACGAGATCTACTGTTTGAGATAGACACTGAAAAGAACTCAACTGTCGGGCTACGTAGTATGTGTGCGCCGTATTAAACATTCCATACATTCGTTTTTCTTTTAATATGCATATGCCATACAACACCGAGTTACGTGTCAGTAAACACAAAATTAGAAAAAAACAAAAGCACGCTTTATGGTAAAAATAAAAATAAAAACCGAAAAACTCTTGAAAGAAAAGTAAAAGTGTAAGAGGGTGTGGTGCAAATATTCTAGAAAAAACCTACAATTTTATTCATACACACATACTTATACACACCATTTAACAAATACAAAAGCTGCATTAAATCGATTGCTTCTAAAAGTATCAATGTATCAATGTGACAAGTATCAATGACAACATCTAACAAGTAAGAGAAAATGTGGAAAGACTTAACCGCGAATGTCATGGTGCATCGGGGGTGAAGAACTACTAGGGAGTAAAGTTTTATTTTTATTAAATTATTTATAAGGTTAAAGAAATATATATATATATATAAATAACAAATTTATTATTAATTTAATAGAAATCGTCCTAAGTCTTTTATTCCATTTTAAACTAACTGAAGGACATCCCAAATACACTATAAAGTATATAAATATCTTACTTAACATCTAAAATTGTGTCAACCTAGTCATGTCCGAGAGTTGAGGGTCCATCAGTGAGTAGTTGCTGTTACTAAAGGGCTCACCATCACAAGTTTGGACTGACGGCAGGTTGCTTTTAAAATAGTGAAAATCCATTGAAATGCACCACTGGATGTTACGCTTATTTTTTAGAAATTGATTTTTTTAAAATAAATGTTTGTTTAAAAATGAAATGGTTAGCGCCAAGCCCATATATTATACCTCATTGGAAAGCTGAATTAATTTAAATTCATTTAATTTAAATCTCTAGCTGCCTGGTGGTATGCACACATTTAAAATCCCTGCAAAGAGTATATAAAGTTTATGCGGATGGTCGTAACTCCTAAACAGCAAACGCCACACTTATCTTTAATCATCGATCGATCGATTCTGAATCAAAATCTTAATTCATTTAACCGCCCAGGTCAAATTTTTTGAGAATATTTCGATGAAATTTGGCACAAAGACATATATTGGTCAAAGAAGAACCCTACTGAAAATGGACTGGATCGGACCATTTTTAGAATTTCTTCCCATATGAAAGTTTTTATATGGACAAAAATCGTAATTCCTTAAATATTTGGCTAAGCCAAATTTAAATCGCACCCCTATCCATATATGTAAAAAAATTTACGAAGTGACTTGTATGAAAATTCTTCGTCTTTTCTGTATAATTAAACTATTTATTAAGATAATGTATGGAGCTAAATAACATTAAATAGTCAAGCTGGACCATGCAAGGGACACAGAGGCGATTTCCTTTTGTGAATATTTGCATATTTTTCCCATTTGCGTATTTGAATAAAATAGCAATAATAAGTATTTGCTTAATGGTATGAAGAGTTAAATTTTTAATAGAAACAAAAAAAATATTAGAATGACAGTTATAAGAACTACAAGTTCTGAGAGATAGTTGTAACCACTGTATGCCTTATAGTACATATATACATATATATTCATTATAAAGTATGTGTGCATATATGTAAATATATCTTACTCAGAATATTCCTTTTTTTAATTTTTTTTTGCAACTTTAACAACCATCCTGCATTGAGCCCAGAGCATCCTAAGAAAGCTAATGTAAAGCTGTAGAAAATGTTAAATACATACTAATGATAATAACGATGTATACATTAATTACACAAAGTGCCTAAGTGAAAGAAAATGAAGTGAAAGAAATAGCAGCGATATTAAGAAAAGTTTTGCTGCTGCTGCTACTTAACAAATGAATGCGCATTTACTTACAGGTGGAAACAAGAAAAAGAAAAAACCATTATCGTTTGGTTTAGTTATGACTGACGACGTTCACAGCATATAACTTAGGAGAGGTTATAATAAAAAGGACAATATAATTGTACAAAGTAGCGAATGTTTGGTTATGCAGACCATTAAGAAATTTGGATTCATGGTAACATACTTAAAGGCCTTCAGGAGGTTGATGAGTTGAACTTACAAGTACAAACAACTTCTGCGTCAAGTCCCTAACCTATATAGGTTTTGCTTAAAATTATTAAAATATAAATTTTTAATTTTCTTAAAGAATTTTAAGACGTATTTATTGACAAAGAAAGTTTTAAAAACATTTAAAATTTTTTTATAAAATTTTATTGTAAAGTGAAACTCTTCCAAAATTGAATTATAAGATTGATTTGTTTATTTTTTAATTGAATGGGAACCATGCTGGGTTTTTAATATATTTCTTGATGGTTAAAATATAGTCTTTCTGTAATAGTGCAAGGACGGTACTAAGCAGCAAAGAAAGTAAAGCAAAACAAAATCAACTTTAATAAATGACTTTTTGATGAGACTTATTCACAGAGAGAGAAAGAAAATAATGAAACTAGAAATCATCATAATAACAATTATAATAGTAGTGCAAATAAATTAAGAAAATTTCCACAAAACAACAACAAAGTGCTTCTGTTCTTTGTTTCTATTAATTTCCTCTTTCAACTTTTTTTTTATATTCTCCACATAAGATGGGGGCTACACTAAGTTTGTTGTTCCGTTTGCAACACACAAAAGGATGTAGCAGCATAAAATACTGAGTCCATCTAGACATGTATGTCCGTATGTCCCTCCGTTGTTGGCATTCTTACGGGCGGAATTTTTGAGTAATGAGCTGAAATTTTGTACAGGCACTTTTAGTTTCCGCCCCAGATCCCTACATAAAATGGAAGAAATCGGTCAAGAGCCACGCCCACAATCGATAAAAATCTCTATATCTGCCACAAAAAGTGATCTATGAACTTGAATTTTGATCTATATAATTATAATTGTCCCATCCATCGTTATGCCAAAAATAGGCGTGATCAGATAAAAGATACGCCAACAATTTACAAAAAATCATACTTCACGTAAATGTACATACATACAGTATTAGAGGGCGTGGTCATATACCTGCCACGAGTATACTTTTTATACGAAGATGTGAAGGGTCCACATTTAAGATTTGGTCTAAGCAAAATTTAGTTTTCCTACTTATTCTATTTATTTTAATAATAAATGCAGGAACTTTTATCCTTTATCCACACACCACATAAATTCCATTTTCAATTATCTCTGTGAAGAGAGACGCAATTAAAAAGACAACATTATTATTTATATAGCTCACGTGCACACTTGAGGCGTTCAAGTTAACGAAATTTTAATGACCTTTAAGATTTATTATAATCACACAACTTTATCTCAGATGATAAATTGTAGGAATTTATAGTTCATTTAACGTAATTTTAAATATGTAAATTAAATATGATATCATAACGTTTCTTAAAGTGTTGATGGGATAATATTTGGTTTAAAAATCATTATCAGTCCAATTATCAAATATACAACTTTTCTACCATTTTTATACCCTGCACCACAATTGTGACAAAGGATATATAAAGTTTGTACGGATGTTTGTAACTCCTTAACGGCGTATGCCACATCCACCTTCAATCGTACTAATTCGATTCAGAATCAAAATCTGAATCGATTAAACCACGTCCGTCTGTCCGGTTGTCCACGTGAATTTATGCGCAAGCTACCGGTCGCAATTTTTTTATTTTAATAAAATTTGGTACAAGAACATGTATTTTACCAAAAAAGTACCTTATTGAAAATAAACCGAATCAGACCAATTTTAAAACCCCCCTGCATATAAGTCCTTATATCGCAAAACTTAACATTTTTTAACAAAATTTGGTGAAGAATAGTTAATTAGCTTCATATATGACTGTGCAATATTTGGCCTGGATCCGAATATGTTTAGAACCCCTTACCATATAATCATATTTCACGAGTAGACTTTTATGGCAATACCTCGTGTTCATTGGCACAAATAAACTAATTGGATTTCTAATAAAAACTTAAAGCCCCCCCTCGTAGAACTCATTTATAAAGCGAAGGAATATTGTAATGAAAAACTTGTAACAATTCAACCTTATAATGTTTAGAACTAATTCACTAGAAAGCAAAATTTAAACTGTTATAACCGTGCAAAAAATTAACGCAGTGGATTTCCACTAAAATTTTAAAGCTTATTTTCTTAAACTTCCTATGATTATAAAATTTTTTTGTGAGATTAATGTTGATTAAAAATGAGTCACTTTTCTCTAATACGGTTTTAAAAGACGTTTTTCAAATCATCATGGAGATCGTATCAATGTCAAACTTACATCATTGAATTAATTTGATCAATAACTATCAAATGGCATTAAATCTCGATAAAAGAAGCAAAACATTTACTATTTTGCTATTTTTCAAAAATAAGGTATTTGGTTCTTCGCTGTTTTTGATTAAATTTAAATTTCATCGGTACATAACTCTTTTTTTAGTAAACAATGAATTCTTGAAAATCATGCTAAATCCAACCAATTTTGTAATACTATTTGTTTGAGTGGTATTATGTGTTTGAGTTCAAACATAAAAGCCGTATTCCATGGCAACAAAGCATAAAGGTATTGTACAATGACTAATTTGTTGTGAAATTAGCATATTACAGACTCTTCAAATTGAACATCTGACGTATCATGTATTTATATGTCATTGGAGAATATTTGCTGCAATATTAATTTTGGTCGCTGCACCACGAAAGGAACATTTGTGCATGAAACTCTTTGTAGGTATTACGCTTGAATGGATGAACGCATGGACACGCAATCTGATACTTAAACGATGTAAATGTGCATATAACTCGATATGTATACGTACAATATATGCCAGTACGGGTGCATATGACTTATTAAGGAGCTCAAATACACGTACAAGTATAAATAACTAAATAATTATACGTCAGGGATGTAATTTTCGTAAAACTTATATGTAAACGTTATATAACATAACTGTACACTTACGTGGTTTAGTAACTGTACCTTTATATTGTATAACATTTCACCTCAGACCCATGGAGAGATAAAGAGTAAGCCAAAGTTGTTTCAAGTCAAAAAAGTCAACATAATATTTTATACAATTTATTTCTGGATATCTATATAAAAACTTTGCTTTCTTCTTCTTTTCCTTTTTTTCTTACTTTTGTGCAATACTTTGTATTGTTTTGAGAAAACATAAATAATTCCGATAAGAAGTTTACGTTTAACTAATTTCCACTCTCTTACACTCCACTTAATATGAAGTTCTACGCATCCATTTAAAACAGCAAGAACACAGATGAAATTCAGGATAACCAGCTCTGCAATTTATTTCTCATAATAATTTCTACTTGTTTTCAGACTCCCGTGTGTATTCAGTTTAGTAAACTCTTAATGAGTTCTTTCGCGCGTCAATATCCCATAAAGGAGAATCATAAACGATAGAGAGAGAGAGAGAGAGAGAGAGGAGATAAAAAACGTTACGACACTGACAAAAGTTCTATATTCCAGAACTTATTATGTTTGGATTTTATCATACACTTAAACTAAGCGCATTTGTACAAAGGCATAATCTTACGACAAAGTATTAAAAAAATGCGGTTCATTTATATAAACACACTTATAAACTACGTGAAAATATTTTGGAAAATTTTCAAACACACACACTTAACAAAAACATAAGAACATAAAGGGTATTTACCTCAACGGATAAAATAACTGTAAAAAGCAGTAAAAATGTTATAGTCAATCACGGCAATTTAAAATCCTACAACACTTAGCTACTTAAATTATGCTACAATTGATTGAAAGAGTTCTAAAAATGTTCTAAAAATGGGGTCTAAAATTGGTACATACAGTCAAATAGAAATCTAATTAACTGTTCTTCTCTAAAAAATATTAAAAAATGCGATATAAAGACTTTCATTATAATTAAACCTTATATGGGGAGGGGTTCTAAAATTGGTCTGATTCGGTCCAACTTCAATATCATTCCTCTTTGGCCAAATACATGTTCTTGTACCAAATTTCATAAATATATCTCAAAAAATGTGACCTATAGCTTGCGCATAAATTTACATGGACAACCGGACAGACGGACATGGTTAAATTGATTCAGATTTGATTCTGAATCGATCGATATAATTGAAGGTGGACGTGGCATTTGCCCCTCAGGAATTGCAAACATCCGCACAAACTTTATAAATCCTTTGCCATAAGTAGTGCAGTAAAAATGCCACATATGTCTTGCGGTCAAATCTGCTTCCACGCCCATTTTTGATAACTATAGATAGGACGTGTATTTGTACATTAACTTCATAGCCTAATTTTTGTCGATTCTGGTGCGTGGTTGTTAAACATTTTCGTCCAAAGCCAAATATCGTTTTTTTTACTTGTTGTTTTTAATATCTCCACCCACATATGTTCATGTACTCGCACAAATTTATTTGAAGTATGTATTGAAGTGTAAGTTACCTGTAAATAATATGCTAATATTTAGTTTGTAGAGCCGTAAAAAATATTGTAATGTTCACACTCTTTCCATGCAATGTTCGTTGAGCTTGATTTTATGTTCTATCTCACATTCAGAATTATTTACATTTTTTTATATATTCCAATGAAATGAAGAAACTTTTCCTTTTCTTCTTGGCTTTCCTAGTTTTTTTTTGTTTTGTCTGTCTATGAACAATAATCGACACGATTATTTTTGATTGGCTAAACTATATATAATGTTTTAAAAAAAATTTTGTTCATTTTATTATTTTCATAAACGTTATAATGCTGTGGGGTTTTGCTACCAATAACCATTTTGGTTTCGTTTTATAGCTTAGAGGCAGTGCAGATTTAACAGTTGTGAGAAGTACTTGGAGAACGAAAAGAAAGAAAAAAAAATTATTATTTTAATTTCCTAAAGACGATCTTGTGGGAAGAAATTCATTAAGCAAGCCACAAAAAAACTGTTCAAGCCTAAGCAAAAGTTGTTCTCACATTAGCTCCAAGTATAACAAAATAAAAGCAGCAGATAAAAGCTCCTGCTTAATATAAAACCACTAAATCCATTTTCCTGGATGTGTATACCCTACACCACAAAGTGCGTATGTTTGTAACTCTGAAACAGCAAATTTTAGACCGATCCAAACTAATTAATTAATTAAACCAATTTCTGAATTTAATTTATGATATTTGCTGATGACATTTAAACACAGGAATACCTTTTAAGTCAAGAACAGCATCATGGTCATCTCCTTCAATAAAAAGTCGTTTACAGTTTTTTTTTAATTTATCAAAAGCAAATATTTAATCAAAGAATCAAGTGTGCTAGTATGTGGATCCTTATAACGTTCTCTTATCTTGTGGTATAAATGAACTTTATATTATTGTATTATTATAAATGGGCAATCTGTCTGTCTGTCTGTCTGTCTGTCTGGGCTTCTATTATAATTATAATACTGGTTACGAAATGGAAGATATTGATATTATAAATTAAGGAGAACGACAGCTTTGACTGGTATTGTTATTACATTTAAGCAAAGTCGGATGTAAGATACACCTACAGTTAAACAAAAAACGCGCCATTTTTCTTTTTTAAAGCTTATTCAGAACCCTATCATCAATTAATAAACAACACAATTAATAATTAAGGTCATCTCATTAATTTTTTTTTTAATGCCCTAGGATGGTTGGTACCCAAGATATTGCAGATATAACTTTTTTATCTATTTTGTAATGATCAATCATCATCCAAAGCAGTTAGTAATAGCAGTTAATTTATTATAAAATGTTAACTCTGTTATTTTTTGTTATAAAATCTTATCGTTCCTTGGAGTGAAGTGTTTTCTTATACGATATAAAAAAAGAAGTAAAAAAACTTATTTTAGTTTAAACTAATTCTTCAATACCCTTCACATATGTATATATACAAACAGTGGGCGTGGCAAGTCTTTATAAAGCCTCCCATAATTTAAGAATCAACTTCTAGAATTCTAGACCAAATAAGATTTTTTGTGAATAGTAGACTTGTCTACTACTCTGACGCCGCCTCTTTTTTATATATCGATATATGAGCTGATAGTAAATATTGTATATCCACCAAATGTCAACTTCATATTTGAATTTTCGTGGCTGATAAGTACATTTTTGTCACTTATGGGCGTGGCTTTCAAATATTTAAGTTACATAGAAAAACTTAGATATGTTTTAAATTTTAGATCAATATCTCTAAACTTACGATAGTGAACGTTTTGAGAACAGGCAGATATACGGACGGACATTGGTAAATCGACACAGATTTTGATGCTGATCAAGAACATATATATTTTGTTAAAACTATGACGCTTCCTTCTGATAGTTGAAAACGCTTTTTACAAACTTTGTATACCTCTCATCTTTTGTGGAAAGTAGAGAAAGAACAGTTACACAAACAGATGCACATTATTAAAATGGTTTCCAAAAATATCAAACAATTATGATATTATGAAAAATAACGAGATTGTCAAAAAAGAAGAAGAACAGTAAAAATGCGTAGTAAAAAAGGACTCGGAATCTCCTTTCAAATGGAATAATATGCAAAGAAAAAAATCATAAACTTCTTAACAACAATATAGCCACTTATTGTTGTTGTTGTTGTCATTATACTTGCCGTTGGTTTTGCTCGTATTCTTATAATTTGTATTAAATGGAACAGTTCCTGAACTGATTTCACTCTCAACCATTTTGTGTATACACGGACAAGTATGTAATTGTATAATAATGCTTGCCAAAAGGATATCCGTTTCCGAATAGTACTTGTAGTACACTAGTCAAACGGTCCTTTTGTTAAAATTCTTTATTTAAAGTTAAGAGGGAGAAAAAGTGAGAGTGTTTTCACTTCATTTTCTTATGTCAACAACAAGTATTTTGAATAGACTTCGTTTTAACACTTTATAACACATTTTTTCTATTCTAATATTTGCAACTTTGTTACTTCAAACACTATCCGTGCTTCTAATCATGGAATTTAACTAGATAAGCAATACGAGTCTAGTTCCATAACTAACACGGATTTCTCTTCATTTCCTTTTCATGCTAACTGTGTTGACTTTGTTAACCTTCCGTGCTTCTAACGGGTGGAAATTTTACTTTACATTTAAATTATTATTAATTATATATTATAAATACTTATATCGTGTACGTATGTATATATTGTCTTTTGAAATTGTTGCTTTTTTCTTTAGTTGAAGTGTTGATTGTATACAAAAGCGATTCGAAAACCAACACATCGCCGCTCTGAACCTTTTTAAACAATACAGTACAAAAGTACCTTAAACAAAAATTTAACACAAAAATGCGGAAACTGTGTAGTATTTAGTGTCTCTATTAGCTAACTAGTGTTATTCTATTTCTTCTTCTTCTTCTTTTTCTTTAGTCTAGCAACATTTCCGCTTCATGAGTGGTTTCTATACTCTTGTCATGGCTCACGATAACAATACAATGCAATAGTTAACGTTATTGTATTATTTCATAAGAGGGTTTCGCTTAAACAAGATGATGAAGAAGAAGAACTTATTGAGTAGTGTAACAACTTACACTTCATCAGAGTATTGTTGAGTAGCGTTTTTAAGTGATTTTATTGATTTCAAGTGTAATTTCATTAAACGTGTTTTGTTATAAATTGCAATTCATGACAAGAACAGTTTATACCCTACACATAAGATGGAGTTTACCATTCCATTTAAGATGTAAGCGTCAGTAACTCTTCAAATATCCGAATCGTTTCAGACATATTTGTCCGTGTGTCCCTCTAACAAAATCGATTTCGATGCGTGCAATTAAAACGCGTTGTAAGCATTCTTTTAATACCCTACAACACTTATTATGCATTCAATTATGCTATAATTAGTTTAATTGTGTCGAGATATTGCTATAAAAGTATCTTCGGGATATATCAAATTATATGGGAAGGGGTTATAAATATAGTCCGATCAGGTCCAAATTTGGCACAGCTAATTATTAAACTAATTATCTATTCTTTTTCACCATATAAAGACTTTCACTACAATGAAACCTCATGTAGGGAGAGCTTCTAAAAATTGATAATGGTTAAATCGATTCCGGCATCCGCACCAGCGGTGCAGGGTACAAACGTTGAACGTATGTGTTTTATACCCTCCGCATTAAGTCTGAGTCTGAGTTGACCTTGACATGTCCGTCAAGATATTCGTGCTCCTGTTTTTGGAAATCGACCAAGGTCAAATGGGCGCAATCAACGAAAATCTATCACTACAAAAATATATCTAAAATTAAAATTTGGTACTTTATTTATAAAAGAACGTCGTCGGACATTGGACAAAAACCTTCCTTCTTAACACAGAATTCGACTTGTTCGCTGATATGTTATTAAAAAAAACCGTGACTGTACAACGTATTATATAGATGGAAAGCTTACTTAAAATTTAACTCAAATTTGCTTGTTTCGTCAGTTTACTAATAAATCGTTTATATCCCAGAAGAAACAATATTTTCTTATAATGCTTAATATCCTTTATTTACGACTGTTATTGACAACAAAATATGATTTCGTGGTTACTATCCATCTCAACAACTAACAAAACATAAACTGTGACGGTAAAAATTTCCGCTTTATACCAAAAAAAAAGAAAGATATATGGAAAGATATATATAAAAAAGTTACAACAAATAAAAGTTACAACGTATAAATATAAGCAGTTATGAAATATTTTGATAATCAGGTCAATACCCAAATAACATAGATGATGTTATATAAAAACAACTATAACAACCAGTTATCGACTTAACAAATTGTCATTGCTGCAACTACTTCTACGTGTAAGATTGTTCATTATATAGATATCACCGGTAAAAGAAATAAATAAAAAACCAAACTGAACAAACTGAAAATTTATAAAAAAATTCATTAAAATGATAAAATAAAAAAATTGTATTAAATCAACGGAAATAAAAAACAAACACAAGTAAGGCTCAGGCCAAATCTTAAATATACCCTACCATCTCCTCCTTAATGGGCGTGGCATGTTTACGCCTTCTGATAGTGTGCATATTATGCATTAACATACAAGTCGAATTTTGCTTCAAGAATAGTTTTTTGTACATTGTAGGTGTGTCTGAAATGCGTCCACACCCACACACATCGATGGAAAGGCTAAATAAATAATAAGTGCATCGAATTTTGATTTCATGGTTAAATTTTTATGACTAATAGATAGATTGTAGGCGTGGCTCTCAATCTCTTTTGCTTAATTCAAATAACTATCTGCTGAAACTATAAATGTCTAAAATTTTAACTCAAAATCTCATTATGTTTGCAATTATAAGAGTATCAACAACATGCACGAACGGATATGCCTAAAACGATTTAGATTTTGATGCCGATCAATAATATAAATACTTTGTAGAGTCTCTGACGCCTCCTTCTGGATGTGGCAAATGGAATAGCAAACTTAATATACCTTCATTAATATGGTGAAGGGTGTAAAATCACATAACAAGTATGAAAATTTTTAATGGAAATTAAAATTTATTTAATACAGGCTAAATATTATAGAATGGGAATAATAATGACATATATCCCCCATGGCGTATGAGTGACATATTATTACTTATTATATTTGAAGTCTCCTCTTAAGAAAATTGAACAAAAGAACGGAGAAAACAATGGAACTATTCAAAAACACTTTATTGTTTAAAGAGACAGGCTTAAGTTAATTCAAAATATATGCTTCGGACAGTCCAGTCTATTAGCATGAAATGTTAAATCTTTTATGCATATATTTCACCCATGCATTGCACAAAAAGGGGCATCATGAGAATGGTCAATTGTAATACAATTTAATTACGCATTATCACATTACATATGAATGTAAACTGTTCTGTTGGCGGGAAAAGATGCGATGCGAAAAGTTTATTAAAAGCTCCCAATTAAACAAAATTATCACAAAAATTAATAATATTGTAATTTCCTTGTATTTATTACATATCTAATATGTGCACACACATTTAATTTAATATAATTTAATTACATTTATTGTGAAGGTAATAATATCAAACTCTCAGTTGCAGTAATTTTGTAATGAACAATTTGTAAATTCTGTTTTAATGAGATTATTAAAATACAATTTTTCTACTTAGTTAGATAGAGACAGAGAAAGGGAGAAAAGAAGAGAAATGAAAAGGATAATAATGTTGTTTTGCTACTACTCTTTTTTTACATTTGTATTTCATTTTAAATGAAAATTGTCATTTAATGAAAATCATATTCAATGAATTAGTGCTGCAATAACTGGAAGAGAAATTCATGAAAAACAATTACTACTGCAAACACATATAAAATTCGTTTAAGTATAATTAATAAAGAATTATAAACACAAACTAATTGTGCGTTAGGAATGATTTACAAAAAGTTTGTTTTGAAGATAAATGAAAGGATTAGTGAACCAACGGTCCGACGGACATGGCTAAATCGATTTAATATTTTATTCATCTTCTTGTTATATATACGCTTCATATACCTCCGGTTTTCAGTAATGAAAAGCATAGAAAAGCAAAACTTCACTTTGGTCATGGCAGTTATGCTATTATAACCTCCTTTTAAAGACTATTGAATTATAAGTTACGTTCCACCTTAAAGTAGTATGGCTGCCTGATTTTATACATTACAAGTACGCATGGATAGAATTTAAATAAATGAGTAAACCAAATTATAACTAAATCCTATATGCAGATACCACTAAAGTAATTGTAGCATTGTTTTAAGAGCTTAAATAATCGGGCTTGACCCGCTATAACATTATAAGTTAAGCTCCTTCCTATCCCGGTACTAAACTTTACGAATTTTTCCACCTATTTAAATCAATCAATGATTTATCACTCCTAACCCTACCAACTTAACGGTTATAGTTTGTAACTCTTTATTAAATAGAGCCATTCATTAAAGAGGAATGTTCACTATTGATAAATGTTGATGAGGAAGAGGTTTCCGCTTTGTTCCTTTAAACAGTAAACAACGGAAATTCTCTTTGAGTGTTGGGCCAAGTGTAAATCGTTACTTAATCAATGAATACAGAAACATTATAATAAACATTATAATGATAATATAATGATATATAATTCAAAATTTTTATAAGTTTAATGTACAAAACTTTAAATTTTTTTCAACTTTTTTTCTCTACCATAAATAATATAGAAACAATGTTTACACTATAAACATAACACTTAATTCTTGCCACCATTTGCATAACAAATCGGAATGAAATAACTGTTAAACAAGAAATGTTGAATATAAAATGCAAGAGCTATAAAATCGTAACATATACAAAAATCCAAACCATATAATAAAGTCACACAATCGTCTGCTCATGCATTACTCTAAGCTTTTTATGGGTAATAAATCTAATAATTGTATGCTTAAAGTCAATGAAGAATGTATAATGATTGTCATTATAATAAAAGCCGATTGGAAAGAGAAACCCTCAAGCATATTCCAACAACTCTTCCACTTTATTTTGTATATAATAATGTATTCTTTTCAATATTGATAAGTGTAGAACTTAAGGGCAGTAATTCATTTTATTGCACATGCAAATTTGTCCAACTTCGATATACGTCGTAGAAAATATATTCACAATTTAAATATTCATATAAAATAGCAAAGTGAACAAAAGTTCGAGCATTATGCATGTAACTCAAAGAATTTTTATATTTTCAAATATAAAATCATTTAAAAGAGAATTTAAATAATTTTGAATACTTGTACAAAATGTACAAAATATGCAATAAATTTTTATAATTAATACAGCCCTGAGTTAGACTACAATCATTTACAATCACAAAAGGCAATTAAGAAGTATATGTAATGTAATGAAAAAATATAGATAAGAAGAGTGACTATGGAATAAGTTTATTTTGTTCTTGTGGTTCTTGTTTTAGTTGTGCTTGCATGAGTTTTCCAATAACAACTTTTTATTGAATTTTTCCTTTTTTTCTTTTTAGAAATCATGAATTTGTTTTTATATTTTGTGAATCCCTATAAGAATGATGAAGAGAAGAATGGTATATTTTACAATCACAAATACTATAACTTAATTTTCATTTTATTTTATTTTATTATTTTTTTATTATTATTATGTTTTTTTTTTATACTTTTTATTATAATGCATTGTAAATGTTGTTGAAAAATATTTTTTATTTATTTTTATGTCTTTCTTTACTTAAATTCTTTTCATATTGTGTCATATATTAATATAAAATTCGCGACAGTATTATTTTAATTAATTTATTTATATAATATAAATGAATAAATATTGCAAAATATTAAAACTTTATTTATTTTTTTATACTTTGTTAAAATATTTTAAATAAGTTTATGCATATGTGTGTATGCATAGTCAATTATGTATAAAAATTGTTTACCTACAAAATGTCCACCTTTTTTATAAAAGTGTAGTTAGTCGGTTATAGAATTTTGCAACAATCCATCGGTTAGCTGGTAGTGAAAAACAGTTCAATTTAAGCCAAAAACTTTTCATTTATGAAAAAGTTGAAGGAAATGTTTGCGGATAGAATTTTCTTGTTTGTTTTATATATGTATATGATATATACCAGAGGTGGGGAACCTTTTTACCATTAGAGGCCACATTTAAATTAGGCAGCAATAAGAGAGGCCGCATAAGCTGATTGACCTAAGAAAGTGGCTTTTGTGAAATTATTATAGTTTTTCTATAGATTCAACAATTTATTGCATTATATAGAAAAAATAAAATATAATACTACAAAATTTTAAATATAATATACATATAAAATAATAAAAAATATAAAAAAATACAATAAAAAATATTTTTTATTCACTAAGTTGGTGACTTATTTAGCTTTGTTTTTTGTTTGACAGTAATTGTCGCCTCGCTCATTCGTGTTAGACTCCGTTTCAGTCTTTGGCGGGATTTTTCGCGCAACTGTCATGGCGTTGATGTACAATAGTTGTTTGAAACGAACCTCGCGGAGGCCACATGCGGCCTCGAGGCCGCAGGTTCCCCACCTATGATATATACAAAAATTAACTTTTTGTTATTTTGTGACATTTTCATTTATTTTATTATGAAACGTAACATAAATATAATTTAATAAACAAAATCTATGCTTCATTGAATTATATATTATCTGTATAATACGTGCAACCATTATAGGAACTTATTTTTTAATGCTGAACATGATTTTTAGTTTTTTATTTATTAATCTTATCTTTACGAACATTTTTTATTACTTTTATAACCAAACTGAAAATGAATCCTTAAAGATCTAACTACGCTGCACAAAATGTTCAAATATTGTTGACCTCTTTATGATCTCAGTTAGGGTTTCATAATCTATGGCAAACACCCCACTTGCCTTTAGTTTTTACAATCTACACATCTTCACCTAACCTTTACATAAAATCCCATACTTCCACTTATGCAAACACACTCACTTTTATATAGAAGCATAAGCATAGCACCCAGCAGACAGATAACCATCTATCTCTCTCTCTCCAACTCTGTCTCTAACCAAACGCACGTGAATATATATTTTCAAGTAGGATGTTTGTGTGTCCGTAGTCATGTTTACATGGTAGTTGGCAAGCAATTACCATAACATTCCCAATGTGCAAATAAAGACAGTTGTGGCCGTCAGAAAGGCGAACAAAAAACAAAAAAAGGGGGACAGAGAGGTAGACAAACATTCACAGAGCAGGTGCTTACACACTTACGTAAGTAAGTTATCAAAAAAGGCACAAGTCCACATAACTCTGCATATAACGTATGTTCGTATAGGGATAATGCAAACAGAATCATATAGTAGATTAATGTGCAGTTACCGTATAACTGAGAGATGTGCTGACCATCCACCAATACTACGAAATTTCGTAAACGCAGAGAGATAATAACCTTTGCGTATACGCGTATGTAAAAATGGAAAAGCATGAAAAAAATATATAATAAGAAAAAATAACAAAAACAAATTGCAGTAACATCCAACCGCAGTGTAATGGTTGGTTGCGGTGCCCTGCTACTAAATCAGCTTTATGTAAATGAGTTTTGCACCCAAATGAAAATAATCATAAACTAATGAAGCGTATGTTTGGGCACTTTTATTATATGCAAATATAAATCTAACGCCCAGTTTCCGTGTATAACGCATATTTGTAATTATGTGTCCACGTATGTAAAGATTTTGTTTAGCATGCAATAAAGACATTTTATCAGCTGTTTTAGTGCCCAGCTTAAATTATATTAAATTAATTAAACGCTTGCTTATGATTTGTGCAGGAGTGATTTGGAGAGTATTTTATGCTGATCAAGAGAACCTCTCACCATTATAAAATTTCGTTGAATGCCCTTTGACTTTACGACTAAGTGTACCAAATGTTGAAGTGAAAGAATCTACTGAGCAACTTTTGGCAAAGGGTATATTAAGTGTGTGGGGATTTTTGTAACTCGCAAATGGCAAACGCCCTCCTTTAATTAAAGATATAACCATGTCCGTCTGTCCATACGTTTGAATGTCCACCTAAATTTATGCGCAAGCTACTGATCGCATTTTATGAAACATTTGGATTGAATTTAGTACGAAGCCATGTATTAGCCACATATTATATTTTTTATATAAAGAGAAACCTATTAAAAATATATCGAATCGGTCCATTTCTAGAAACTCTCCCCATACAAAGTACTATTATTTTATGAGATATTTGGTTAAAGGAGGTACAAGGCTCCCAGGAACCCTATTAAAAATTTTTTGGAACCCCTTTCCATATGAGGTCCAATTATAATGAAAGTCTATAAAGAACAAAAAATCGCAATTCTTAATATTTTTGACAAAAATAGGTGAAGAGTAGTTAATTGGCTAAATATTTGGCTGATCGAACCATTTTTAGAATTCTTTTCGTTATAATGATATTTCGCAAAAAAGCTACCAATAACTCGAATTTACCAATTGCAGCATAATTTAAGAAGGTAAGTGGTGTAGGGTATTAAATGGGCAAGCTTGATATTTTAACTTGTTTTTCAATAGACGAACGCACGGTCAAATGTTTTACAAATTTTATTAAAGACACGTCTATATATACTTTAGGGGTAAGTCTTAATTTTCAATTATTCGAAATTATTCTATACCGCACGTGGAAGGTTTTATAAAAATATTATGACCATGCATATGTACAGTTGTCTTTAAAGTGGTTGAATTGAATTGTAAATATTTAGTATAAAGTATTAAAATGATTTTGCATAAAACGTAAACTGTACATGTATATGCTTTTACGACATTACACACTATACATCCTTGAAAAATATGTCAGAGAATAAACTGGAAATCCTTACCAAACCATAATGCACAATAAAATCTCCGAAGAAAGGATATTTAGTTTTATGGTTGTCTTGATTGTTAAGCCAATTTTCATATATAAATAAAATGCACAAAACCCAACAACAATAACAACCATAAACTGCACAAACATAATAGTTAACATTTTATAAATAGAAAGCTTTCTAGCAACAGTCCATATGGCCAAGTCATATCAAATAATATATAACAATACACAGTAAATATAATAAAGAAAAGAAATATGTTTAGCTGAGGCCAAACCTTGAATACTTATACGAAGGCTTCCCCAGAAGTATAGATGTGAATATCAGGTGTATGTCTTGTTTTATTTATAAGTAATACGGAATTATATATAAGTAAAACTTGCTTATTTTTGAGTTTTTGTTGCATTTTAGGCGTGTCATTTGATCGATTTTATCCAATTTCAATACTGATCTGCATATGAAAAGTGCAGGACAAGGTTGGATTAAATATCTTCAGTTTTGCGACCCGGAGAGCGATTTCTACAGAATATACAAAGTGGACAGACGGACAGATTGGCTCAGTATTCGATGCTGATTCACAATGTATATACCTTGTAGGGTTTCACTTGTAAACATTTTCACCTTTCCTAAACATAGTTACACACGATGGTGGGTTTAAAAAAGAAAAAAGAAAATAATAAAGAATAAAACCGTAAAATATTTCCTGAACAATTCCTTTAAGCATTGTTACCCATGTACCATATAAAAAAATAAAATCTTTGAATTCAACTTAAAATGTTAACTTTTTTTATTGTTATCGTCTGCGACTTGTGTTATTTATGGAACATAACATAACTATTCAATAAAAGGGAATAATACTCATACTTGACGTTACAACGGCATACAAAACGAAATATATGGTAATGCGTTGTACATGTTTTTATGGATTTACACGACAATCGTAAATATTGCACAAGTGGTTGAATAAAAATGAATATCTAAACAAGTTAGCAAACTAACTTGAGCCAAATCTTAAATACCCTGCACATCTACACACAAACGGTGCTCGTGCCAGGTATACGATTATGATTAATAGTGTATGTATCTCATATCAGTTTGTAAATTAAGTTTTATGCTAAGAATGATTTTTTTGAAAATTCTGAACTTATTAGTTACTCGACCACACCTATTTTTGGCACATCGATGGGATAAGTGTAACTAAGAATACCAAATTTAAAGTTCATAGATTAATTTTTGTGGCAGATATATAGGTTTTTGTCGATTGTAGGCGTTTTTTTTTTGATCGATTTTGTCAAATTCTAATAGCGATTTGTGAGAAAAAACCAGAAGTGTCTGTACAAACTTTCAGCTCAATTCTATATACGACCATGAGAAAGCCAACAAAAGATGGACATATGGACATACATGTCTAGATCCATTCAGTTTTTGATGCTATGCCTTATAACGCCTTTTTCTAGGTAATGGAGGGTATAAAAACCGGGCGTATATATGTAAATAAGTGTGGCAAGGACTTAATTACTCACTCTAATAATGTGTGTGTTTGTGTAAAATGTCAACTAGTAATGCGGATTATTCATCAAATATAGATATTTGTAAATTTGATGAAGCAACCCCTAGGATTTGGGGATTCAGAATGTATCTCAAGGCAAATATAAATTATGTACTTCTTTATATTAAAAAATATTTAACCTTTTCAAGCCTTGTCTTGCCTTGTAATACTTTTCACATTTGTACATACGAAAAATGGAATAATCATCTGCTTGCTTTACCAGCACAAACAAATAGAAAAATCTTCAAACATAGTATCTCGACCACACATAATACACAACACGTTTCATGTACACATAAAAGATTACAATTAAACAGCGCGTGCACTACATAAGAATATACTGCAATACAACAAAAAAACACATATTTTCTACACATTTACACATTTTTTTACTCTATTTGTACCCTGCACTTTAGTGATGGGACTATATTAAGTTTGCTAATAAGTTTGCAACACCCAGAAAGAGGCGTCAGAGAACCTACGTATATAGTATATATAATCTTGAGCATCAAAGTCTGTCCGTCTGTTTGTGCATCTATTGTTTGAATACTAAATTAATATCCCAGAATTTAGGCCGAAATTTTGTGCAACACCTTCTGTTATATTTACTGTATGCTCATCTCTATTGAAAATGGGCCAAATGGGTAAAAAGCCCCACCCACAATCAACAAAAATCTCTTCAGAAACAAAAATTGGCCTATGAAGTATTACAACAAATGTACCCAAATGCTTCGTTGGAACAAAAATGGGCATGACAGAATAACAGGCACGCCCGCAATTTAAAAATAGGACCTCGTTTGTCAGAGAATCCCACTTGCAAATAAATACATAATAATGTATATATATATACGAGCTCTTTTACATACCTGCCACGCCCATTTTTTGTACGTAGATTCGAAGGGTATTCTCAATTTGGCCTATGCTGAATTATGTATTTTTTCTTGTTTCTTTTAAATCTCATTTGCAAGAAATTGGTTACAGCTTAACATTTAAGCGGCTTAACAAAATAAACATTTTTGTAATTATATTTTCATTGTGTTGCTCAGAACTCGAAGCAAGGTTTTTTTTAAGATATTTTGCTCCTTTTTACCACAAATAAGAGTAATTTCAATTTTAAAAAAATTTTGAAAGGAAATCATTTTTAAAGAGAGCAACTTTACAACTTTATAATTTGTAAATATTTTTCATGTAAATTTATATTATTTGGTCGCCCATTTTTTTATATATATTAAAAAAAAAAAAGGTGCATATTTTTATTACTTTGGTGTCACTTTTCATGGTGTCAACTTATGTTGTTCACATAACTTTACGTGATCAGTATTTTGTTGTAATTAGATTCATGTAACATTTGCCTTCTTTCTATTACACTTTTCTCTGTATAGTTTAAAAGCAATACAGAACTTGGCAAACTTATACTGGACTGACAACTAGTTTATAAAGAAATAAAGAAAAACAAAAATTTGGAACATTAGGTACTTTTTTTTCCAGTTGACACTTATGGCAGACATTCTACGCTTAAAACTTTGTTTAGAAAATTTTTTATTAAAAGGTACCACAAAGAATATATTAAACTAGAACAAATAGAAAAAATAAGTTAGACTTAGGCCAAATCTTGAACAATAGTAGGCGTGGCATATACATATAGATTACGCTCACTAATAGTGTATGTATTACGGATAAGCTTGCAAGTCCAGTTGTACGCTGGATATGGTTTCTTGTAGATTATGAGCATGTCTGTCATTCGATCACGCCCATTTTTGACACATTGATGAATAAGTTAATTGTAAATATATATACTAAATTTAAGCCTGATAGCTCAATATTTTTGGCGTTCTATAAATTTTTGTCGATTGTGGGCGTGGCTCTTGACTGATTTTACCTATTTTAAATAGCGGCCTGAAAGTTTCAGCTCAATATCTCAAAATTTACGACCGCAAGAATGCCGTAGACAAAGACAAAGACACGGATACACGAACTTAATACACGTCTACATGTTGGTCAAGAACATAAATAGTCAGTGGGTCTCTAGTGAATACTTCTGGATGTTGCAAACAGAATGACGAACCTAATATACTCCCTATCTTATAAGGAGAGTATAAAAAGGGAAACCATAAAGAAAGAAATGTTTTGTTGGAAAAAAATTTTCTATTAAAACATAACTTTACGTAAATACGAATTTAAATCCAAACACTTTAGTTGGACAAGTATGAGCATGCATTGTAATATAGTAAACTACTTCGTGGAAGAACTGCTATACAGCCTATTATCTTTTCACATATGTACCGTACTTTTGTGTTTCCCTTTAACTATTATATATACACACACATACAGGTATTATTTATAAATAAATTTGAGTAAGCAATTTCAATTCCTCTGATATCTCTGATTTGCTTCATATTTTCTTTACATATTATATACAGCAGGTTGTTATTTCCATCTCAGTCCTTTTCTGTGTTTAAATTACTTTTGGTTTAGTAAAACTTTTTCAGAGAAAATTGCACACAAATGCATTTGCAAAGATAGATGTATAATATAAATGCATTTTATACTCGTATGTATTTAAAAATTACTTGATACGTTGTTCATCCTTCATTTTTGCGCATCTCTGTTAATGAATAAAATTTTCATTTAACCGCAGTATTTTTTGAACACACTGAACAATGAATATTTACATAAAATAAATATGTACATACGTGTATATATAAAACCTCATGATTTTCACACAACATGTAAACATGCGTTTCAAGTATTTGCAGAGTTTTAAAATTACTTTTTTATTTTTTACCAAACAAATATTTGTTTCACAAAATATCATGAAAATATTAAAAAAGTGAACACATTCTTTACAACAATATCAAATGATCTTGAAAAATTTACATGGACACACCACGCCTACTATTAACAAAAACTCTCATAAATACAAAAATAGAGGGGCAGTTGAAATTTTTTATATGTTTTTAAAATTTGTATATTTGTACGAAATGTATAAAAAATGGGAAGGGTTATATATATATAACAAATTCTTCAATTCTCAATTCTTTTGGTGTAAAATTCATTTTTTCAAAAGTTGTTAAAGTGGGCGTGATTGTTTACATGACACCCCCCCATAATAACTCACATTTTGCATTATGCATTCAATTAAACGGGGGTTTACAATATGACCCCGTTCATGTTTTTTATGAAAATGGAAAATTTTCGAAACGGAGTGCTTTGAGATACGAACGGAGTTACTGAGAAGATCCCCTGATTTCGCTTATGAAAATATTTCCATAATGAATTTGTTTCTTGTATAGATCTATAAACACTCAAATAGAAAGAGAACATTGCATCGTAAACCCCGAAAATGGTAAGGATCCGTTGAACAAAAGTTAAGAAAGTAGAAAGCTATGCACAAATAAAAAGATATTCCATCTCAATCAACTTTAAAGCTATAAAATAAAATATGTAATTTTCTGTATTTCTATGAAATATTTAACTGTTTTGTACCTAAAACAATTAAACATTTCTGCCAAAATTTATTTTAAAAAAATACAAAATTGTATAATTTTTAAAGTTGCCGAAAACAATTATTTTTAGTTTTCATTGTTACTTAAGTTGGTCTTAAAATGTTACATACTCCTAGTAGTTATTGCAGCCACAATATCAACAACAACAAATACTATATCCTAAGAAAACTTTCGATTGGCATTAAATGGTATTAAAAACTTTTCAACAACTATTTTAAAACTTAAATTTAAATGCAATGCAGACACAGAGAATCATTGACTTTGCCAAATTGAGTGCCAAATAAATGTATGACTTAAATATTTTACTTTATCAAGTAAAGTATTTTGTTTGAGATTAGCTACCTTAAAATTTCTATAAATTAAAACTTTTTACTTAAAGTGCGGCCCAAATGTGTACATATCTGATTATACAACGAGAGAAAAAGAGCAGTAAATAGTTTTTGGTAAAATTCTTGAGATTCCAAAGATTTGTTTTGTTTGCATGCGGATATCTAGGATGGAATGAATGGATCAGTCAGCAGCAAAGTCATGTTAAAATAGTAATTAACTAGAAGTTATGTTATGTTGTGTTTTGTGCAAGGCAAGTTACAAAAAATTACTGGAATTGTATTGAACAAAGGTTCTTTTCTTAAAGCAAATGAACTTTAAATATTTAAGAGAAGTGTAACTGATTTAAGTATTTTTAGATTTTTAATCGCA
Source organism: Crataerina pallida (assembly GCA_949710015.1). Classification (NCBI taxonomy): domain Eukaryota; kingdom Metazoa; phylum Arthropoda; class Insecta; order Diptera; family Hippoboscidae; genus Crataerina; species Crataerina pallida. The sequence goes on from OX453293.1 coordinate 9,331,408, forward strand.
TTCTTTTATTACTCACGATTTTTAAAGCAGTAAATCACAGCTATTGCTTCGTTATACTGGTACTTTTGAAAAATTGTATTAATTTATTTTCAGTATGTTTTCACTCTTCCAAAAAGTTTCACTTTTCAATTTACTCTCATATTACAAGACAGATTGTACCTGTGTAGTTTTTAATTTTAATTAATATATAACAACAATAACTTTTTACGTATAAAATTACTTTTCACCCGCATTTCTGTGTATTTGTTTTTTATTTCAACGTTTCCGCTGTTTTGCGTTACCACGAAAGTTGAAATAAAAATGCCGACAATAATATCTCTTGAGTTGGGATGAAAACTTTTCATTCAATATTTATTCTCTACCCTACAGTAAAGTTGGTGAAGGGGAATATTGTAATTGTGCGTATTTATAACTTCAAAACGGTAAATGCCATATTTTTAACCAATGGCATCTAAATTGAATTTAACCATGTCCTTCTGTCCATTCATGTATTTCTTGTTGTCAACCTGTACGTGGCAATTTTAGATATTTTTTGATAAGATTTGGCAGAGAAATACGCCCCAATATAATTCCCCATTTCAAAATAAGTTTGTTTTTGATAAAACAATTTCCATTTTTAGTTAGAGAGGTATACCAAGTTTGTTATTCCGTTTGCAATAACCAGAAGCAGTTATGAGAAAACCTACAAAGTACACATATCTTGGTCAGCTGAGCTGGTCAGCTGTGAGCTGACTGAAGCTGAAATTTTGTACAGATATTTCCTGTATATCGGACAATTGAGAATTACGCTCTCAATCGGTTAAAATCTATTCAATAGCTCTAAAAATTGACATATAATGTTAAATTTGATTGAGGCGCCACTCATATTAATTCCTTAATCCTTCCTTGGATGTTCCAAAAAATGGTGCGATTGGATAATAGACACGCCCACAATTTACAAAAAACTAAACTTGGCGCAATATTCTACTTGTATGTAAACGCTATATATTTATGTTTAAATCTATTAAAAGACGTAATCGGGTACATTGCACGCCCACTCTGGAAGAGGTGGTGGAGGGTATTTAAGATTGGGTCTAAACTAAATTTTTTATTTATTATAAATATTCGATGAAGTATAGTTATTCATCTTAATAATTAATTGTGCCAAATTAGACTTGATCGCACTATTTTTAGCATCATTTTCCATATAAAGTTTATTCACGAAATTATTTTTATGATATGAACGCATATTTACTGATGCAACTGAACTGAGTGTAGGGTATTAAAAGGTTTCTATTAATATATATTATTTTGCTGATGTTATTGTAGTTTTTTAGTTTAATTTCAAATGAAAAAAATTGTTAGAAATCCAACAATTCATTGGCTGTAACGAACTGTTTATAAATCACTGTTACAATTACAGTTTAAGATGGTAATGTAAATCACTCGTTCCTATTAAATTATAATAAAATTTTTGTATAATAATGGATTGTAGGAGGAGTCTTATTTGCATTATTTATTTTGAGTGGTGACGTTTGAAACACCTTCAAAGTTAACCTCAAAATTTCTTATAGATTTTGCCAACCTTTTGACAAAGTGAGTAGTCTCAAGATCTTAGCGTAGCATGTAAACATGTATAAACATAGTATGAGTCTGTCTGTAGTTTTCTAACACACCAAATACCAAATTACGGACGGATGGACATTTAGTAAAATATAATCAAGATTAATGGGTAAATAAATGCTACACTTTTATAAACACAATTAAATGTCAATGTACAGTGTGACCTATAAAATGCATTAAAAACTCATTAACATTTGTTTAGTAGCGCTAACACTAACCCAGCTACAGCATCAACTCAAGCAAAACAATCACAGTAGAGTTAAATAAATAAATATACTGTTAGAGTAGACATTTTGTTTTTTTTTCTAATTTGTAAATAAATTTGATTTTTTAAACAAGTTTATATTTACAGGATTTATGGGTAATATAACAATTCATGTAAAAAATATTATTTTTATTGCCCTACAATTATACCCTGCACCACCTGTGGCAAAGGGTACATTGCTTATAACTCCTAAACGACAAATGCCACGCCCCCTTCAATTATAAATCAATCTATTTGTCCATGTCCATCTGTCTGTCTACGAAGAGACTTAAATGGCAAATTTGTGGGGCTAAGTGATGTAGGGTATTAAATAGTCGGACTTGATCGACTCTAACATTTTCATTTATGTTTTACTTCACTCGCATTTTTTTAAAAAAATTTTGATTAATATTTCTTTTTATGACATTTAATGTTTGTTAACAACACTTTTTGATATATATCGTTTATTAAAAAAAAAACATTTTATTCAATTAAGCCAGGCAAAAATATTTCACATACTCGTACAAACACAAACGCAAAAGTTGATCTGACTGGTCCGTGTTTAGTAGTAGTGTTTATTAAACAATTCATGCCCAAAAAACCGCGCGTTAATTGCTTTGATAAAACGTTTTATTTATTAAGCAAACATAAAGCTTTTGCACATGCTTTTACACAAGTGTTTTTTTACACAATTTAACACAAATTGAAAAAAAGGAATTTTTCTGTTTTTTATTTAAGTTATCATGTTTCACATTTTCTTTTATAAACATATATGTATTTATGATATATATATATAGTATCCGCTTCCACTTCTCTTATTTCGTGTTTATTAGTTGACCGTCGTTAATAAACTGAAACATTTCGATGTCAAATACTTCGTTTTTGTGCATGCACGGGAACAGTTTTTACTACAAAATTCCTTACCTCGTTTTTCGTTTTACTGCTAGGATAACATTGCCATGTTAAGATAACAACTACTTCTGTTAGTCTTTGTATTGTTATTAAAATGCAACAGATTTCACAAGTTATACGTACGTACGTAGGAAGGAATTCATAGCACGTGCTTTTTTAAGTATTCTCTTAACATTCTCTTTTTTTGCACAGTTATGCTCTTTGAAATACATCAGTACCTACGTATGGGCATACACCTGTTTTTTCACCTGTGTTTTCCTCAGTATTAGTGATAAATAAAATCTTGAACATTTAATGAACAAAAAAAAAAAATGGAAAAAATCTTAGTATAACCTTGTGGTTGATGTGATAAAATGTATAAAAACTAACTGGGAGATCATACATTTCAACGATCAAAAATTGGAATATCTAATATTCAACCACGCCCCACAAAATTTATTGTACATAAATAAATAGTTTCTAATAGATGTTCTATATGTGGGTGGTATCAAAAACAGTTACACCTACTATTTACAAAAAATTCCTTCTAATATAATTTTAATTCGGTTGTCATTTAATATTTGGCCCACCCGTTATGGTCATAATTGTAATCCAGCTATTTTGGATTTAGTTTGTGTCTCTGACAAATCAGTTGTTCTGCATTATGATCAATTTTCTGTGGGAGGTCTCTCTGATCATGAGTTGCAATTTGTGGTATTTGATATACAATTAAATTGTACTACGTCGCTCACGCTTAGCTATAGAGATATTAACTCAACTGACCTATAACAACTTTCTATTGCTTCGTCTTTAGCCTCGTGGAGTAATGTTTATTATTTGGCTAATGTTAATGATAAAGTAGACTATTTATCTAATATGATGCTGAAATTATATAACGATTATGTTCCTGTTCGAACTTTCGTTACTAGATCAAGGAAAGCACCCTGATTTAATAATGTAGTCAAAAGTGCAATACGGGTCCGAGACCGGGCGTATAAAAATTGGAAAAATTTTCCTAATGGTGCTAATTGGGAGTTTTTTCGTAAATGTAGGAACAAAGTGCATGTGATTGTTCATAGTATGAAGAAAGCTTACTTTAGTAAGAAATTGAACTGTGGTCTCAAAACCAAGGACCTGTGGAAGAATCTTAGGGAGATTGGTATTACCAAGGGGCACGCAGTGTGTGAGCTTAATCCTGATGAATTAAATGCCTATTTTCTTAGATCTAATAGTAATATTGAAACACATTGTTCTTTTCATGTAGCGAATGACCTAATGTATAAGTATAGTGACACATTTCAATTTGTTGCTTTTACAACATTAGATGTTCATAATGCTGTATATTCTATTAAGTCTAATGCTGTTGGTCATGATGATATTGGTATTAAGTTTAAAAAATTAATACTTCCTTACATGATATCTTCATTGACACATGTCTTGAACCACATTCTGACGACTTCTACTTTTCCAGATGGGTGGAAATTAGCATTAATTGTTCCGGTGGGAAAAAGAAATATGCCTACTCTTTGTGAAGACTTCCGACCGATAAGTATACTTCCAGCTTTATCTAAAATTTTGGAGCGTCTAATGACTAATCAAATTATGAAACATTTATTATCTAAAAATTTATTGTTCAGCAATCAATCTGGTTATAAGTCAGGCCATAGTTGTAACACTGCTATGCTTAAAGTTGTTGCTGTTGCTTGACAAACTCAAACATTATTTTGGATTTGATTGCAATGCTATTAGTCTTATGAAATCTTGTCTTTCTAACAGATATAAGCGTGTTAAGGTTGGTGATTCGCTTTCTAGTATGGGAAAAATAGGTTCTGGAGTTCCTCAGGGCTCCATACTTGGTCCTGTTCTTTTTAGTATTTTTATTAATGATATTGTTAAATGCTGTAGTAGTTGTAACATTCATTTGTATGCCGATGATGCACAGATATATCTTTCTAGACCGATTGGTTTAGTTGAAGATTTAGTTGAACGAAAAAATGAAGATCTAGATAGTACTTCTGTATGGGCTAATGGTAACTATTTGAAATTAAATTCTGTTAAGACTAAAGCTATAACTATTGCACCTTTTGATTTTGATACACAACCAACCATTTTGATGGCCAATAATGTTATAGAATATGTTAATGTGACGTTGAATCTTGGTTTTAAGATTAATAATAGATTGGATGCCAAAGATCATGTTAATCAGACTGTAATGCGTATTCATGGTATATTGAGAAGATTATGGGTTTCATAGTCATTTGTGCCTATAGACACTAAACTAAAATTAATTAGAACACTAGTTGTACCTCTATTATCTTATGGTGCTAATGTATATGGCAATTTGGATTATGTTTCTAATAAGAAACTTCAGACTGCCCTTAATAAATGTGCAAGATATATATATAATAAGAGGAAATATGACAGAATATCTGTGTATACTATTAAGATTCTTGGATTAAGCTTAAATTCATTTTTTGATATTAGAAACTTGTTATTTCTACATAAATTGATTTACTCTGGAACACCGCGTTATTTGTATGAAAAAATTATATTTGCGAAATCAATACGAACAAATAATTGAATTGTGCCCAAGCATAAGTATCTAGTTTCCTCTAGAATGTTTTTCATCAATGCTATAAAATTATGGAATGCTTTACCTAGCAACATCAAGTCCATAATCAATTTTAATAAGTTTAAGAATGAGATTTTTTCGTTATATATTAATTTGTGATAATGATACTGCATTGTGACATATAATGTGTGATAGTACTAATGTAATGTGAAGATGATTGTAATTGATTAATGTAATTAAGTTATTTATCTTTATATTCTTCTTTTTTTTTCCTATGCACTGTACGAGATTTTAATCTTATTAGTGTATTCTTAAATAAAAATAAAAAAATAAATAAAATTTAAAGTGTCATATATATTTTATTTAAAAATAGTGCCTGTTTGATTAGAATGATTAGGACATGAGTAAAGTTTTTGTGTATAATGTAGACTCTAATGCTAATGTATCTCACATCTAATAATCAAATAATTGATTTAGTAATATTAATTACTATTTACTATTAGCATCAATTACATTAGCAAAAACAATAACTATAACTGCTACTTCTTAACATTATAATGGCAGCTAAAGAAACCAAAGAAGAAAATACTCGTTATTGTTGTTGTTGTTATTATTATTATTATTATTATAGTTAAAGCCAAGAAAATTACCAGAAATTCACTTAATATAAATATTCAATAGATTTTGTTATTTTTAGCAATAAGAAGAAAGTTTGTGAAATCGAAAAAAAAAAGAAAAAAGAAAAAAGAAAGAAAATAAATTAATGTACGTATATAATTTAAAGATAGTAACACCGATACCAAATGTTACCAAAGCACAAGCAATCATGAGCTAAATAACTATTTTTTTTTTAGAAATGCCCTTTTTTTATAAAATTTTTTGTGAGACCTTTTGTTGCTTTCTCTCTTTCCACACTTAAATTCATTTTTAGGATATTTAGCATTTCCTTTTTTTATTTTTAATCCTTTGCATAAAAGAGAATGTATACTAAGCTTATCATACCACATTTAACCACTCTATAAAACAGCTGATTATTCATCATTACAATCTGATTTGGTGTAATTATGCAGGGTCCTAGGTCCGTCTGTCTGCACTAAAAAGCTTACTATTACAAAAATTAGGATGTTCAACTGATTTTTGTAATAGATGACTCCCCACCATGTCTCTATATGGCTTTTCTAAATGGACAAAAAGTTTACGCCACGTCCACAATTAATGTAAATCTTCCACAGATATATTAATAGAACTACAAAATTGTTACGACGCATAAATATGTGTATACCAATGTGCTAAATATGGGTGGGGTGGGATTACAGAAGCGCTCAAAATTTACCAAAAACTTTACAATACCTCAATATTTCTTTTAAAAAAACGCTTCTACATATATTACTCTTACAAAGGTACACATGGTGGCATTTAATTAATAATTGATACTTTTATATTTATGTTGTTTTTGTTTAATTTTTTATATAAAAAGGCGCCAAATCACGCTTTCCATATACCTATAAATGTGAAGAGGATTCAAGTTTCGGCCTAAGACAAACATAGTTTTTATTTTCTGGTCTCTTGTTAACCATCGTAATAGAATCAAATCCTTGCTTTGAGTGAAAGAGTAGGGTACCAGTGTAGTAGCCGGTAAATTGCATTTGGCAATAATGTCGAAAATTGCTGTAATTGAATTTTGTTAGAATTGCAGCAAGAAAGGAAAATCATTTAAGAAAACATATGTATTACGAAAACGTATTAAAGTACGTTTCCAAGAATATTATCCTTTATAAAAAAAAGGACAAATATTGTAGTCGGTCAAGCCCGACCATTTACTACCCTACACTACTTAGCTGCTAAATTATGCTACAATTAATTTAGTTGCCATATAAGTTTCTTTGTGAAATATAGTGGAAGGTGTTTTTCGATCGAGTCCGATTTTGCCACAATTATTTTATTTTTATTAATTAGTTTGGCCATTTTGGGTATCAAGCCAATTAACTATTTTTAAGTAAATTTTGTCCAAAAATATTAAGAACTGCGATTTTTTACCATATAAAGAATTCCATTATAATTAAATCTTAGGGAGGTATTCCAAAAATGGCCCGATTCGGTCCATACGACTAATAGCTTATACATAAATTTACATGGACAGACAGACGGACATGGTTAAAACGGTTCAAATTTTGATTCTGAATCGATAGGAATAATATAAGCTGGGTGTGGCATTTGTCGCAAGTAGTGCAGGGTATAACAGATAAAATAGGTTAACAGAGTTCGAATTAAACTCCTCAAGGTATTATTAGTATGTTAAGTGAGATTTAGCATTTATTGATGTTTATTTTTATATATCTTTCAGTGTATTTGAAAATAAAGACAAATTTTATTTTAAATAAATTGTACCTCTCCTATGAAAAGCCGAAAGAAAAACTGAATTTTATTATAATTTTCAATCAACGAAAAACATCCCAAAAACTTGTTAGAATATTATAAAAATATTGTTAAAATGGAATAATACGGAAAACTGAAAATCGTGTAATTTAATAAAAATCAGGAAAGAAAATTTAAATTTCATTTCATTTCATTTCATTTCATTTCGAAGCGATTTGCTGAGCTTATCTTTAATCAGTAATCACAGAAATACTTTCTCTTTATCTGTCGTTTCTTTTCTATACTTTAGATTCCAAATAAACAATCAATATACCATAGTTTGTGCCTGCGTTGTCCTTCACCTCCAGTTCATCAATATTATTGTCTCTCTTTTCATCATTTCGAGGCGGCAATTGTAATTCAGCGTAACCACGTTCATTGACCAGCAAACTGAGGCCCGCACAAGACAGTTCCCCGTCAACGTTTGTTATACCACCCGTTACAATGTCACAATACCGGCCTGTGGGCAAACAAGTATAAACAGACTTGCTAAACTCTTTGATGGGATCGTTATTCATGGCTATGAAAGCTTTGTAACCGCGACAAAATGCTATTTGGTTAGGACCATGAGTTTGAAAATATAAAATTTTCTCTTCCTGCTGCCCTTGAATGCTGAAATAATTAGCAAATGCCACCATTTGTACAATAACCGGCCAGCGATGTTCACATACCCAACCTGATTTTGTCAGGCATTGATTGTATTCATTATATGAAGGAGAACGTATTTCATCGCTTTCATCACCCTTAGTTGTAAAGGGTGGTCCCCGATGCACATCTGTTAGTGGATAATAGTACGAACTCATAATCCTCTTAATACGACCAAACGGATGTGCCAACATAAAAGCATTTGCTGCAATGTATTTGCTACGTTGCTGATAAGTCAACACTTTGCGGTCGCCCATCAATTCTTTCAGCAAAACTCTTTGGGTGTCGTGTGAATCGACGAAAACTAAAGCATTTTGTGAAGACACAAATCCCATGGCTGGTCCCCAATTTATGAGTGCTGTAAGTGATACTTTACCATTTATAATGTTGGCCAATTCAATGCCATACAAATATTCTGATACCATACCATGACGAGAGTATTCAGTTCTTTAAAGAAATTTAAATCTTTATATTTAAAAAAATAGAGATGAAAATTAACTTACTTAGATATTTTATCTAAATTTAAATCGAAAACATCGTAGTAAACGAACGGTCTGGAACCGGGAGGGAAGTTAAAGTCCACATTTAAATCGATCACATGATCGAAAATTTGCTTTAATAAATAAAAGAAAAGAAAAAGAAAAAATTGTAAATACTCTTCTTGTTAAAAAAAAAAAGGTAATGGGCGTGGCATGTAAAAAATACATGATAAAAATTAACTTAAGGGTCGAATTCTACACTAAATAAGATATATTGTAAATTGTGAGCGTGTCTGTTATCTGAAGCGCCTTATTTTTGACATCTTCATGGATAAAGTAAATAAATATATAAACACATATTGGAATTCTTCATTGTGACTCTTATTTAAAGTCAGGAAAGATTTTAGTTCATTAAGGACGTGGCTGTTAACTGATTTAGAAATTAAAGCCAACTACGTGGACCAAGAATGTTGTCTGTACCAAGTTTTTATAACAATAGGTAGACACCCAGACATTATTAAATTGACTTAAATAATATACCTTTATATCCTTCGGCCAAGTATATTTGGCAGCATCCACCCGAAAGCCAGCTACCCCCATTTTTACATAGTGATTAAGCATAGTAATCAATTTCTCCTTTACACCTTCATGCGAGAGATTTAAATCTGGATGACCGCGTCTCTGGCAATTGCGCATATCATTTTTGTTCTTTAAATCCTTGTCGTTACAAAATTGATGATGAAAATCTTCAGCTGTATATGGAACCTCAGGATAATTGTAATTACTAATATTGACACTACGATTACTGGAAGTCCACACTAATTCATCTAAAGAGCTGCCATTTAGGTAGGTGGATGGTAAGGCGGCCATATGATTCAAATTGACATCTGCATACAAACGAACACCATTGTCATTGCAAATGCGTGACATTGTCCAAAAGTGTGACTCATTACCAGAACGTGAAGCTATTTCATAAGAGATAATCTCATAACGTTCCCACCAAGGATGACTAAACTGTGGAGTTTTAATGAAAATATGTTCTAAAGCGGGAGATAACTATAAGGAAATAAAAAATCATCTGAGGTAATTTTTTAAACCCTTTAAAGAAAATGAATGGTATATAAATTAATTATCACATTTTCAATACCTATAATCTCTTGAAATATATATATCTTGAATAGCCTCAAAATCTGAATTTATCTAGTTGAGTACGTTCGTGTATTCATCTGTTATTGGAATACTCATTAAATTAAAAATTGAGATATCGATCTGAATATTTTATAGGCGATTAAATTGGGCAAAAAACAATTGAGAGACGTTGCTTACTATTAAAAAAAATATATCTATCAACCACAAAGCATATATATGAAGGTTAATAAACAAATCTTTAATTATTGCATTCATAGAACGACTAAAAAAGAACGTGATCAAATAACAAACACGCCCACAGCCAACAAAAATCTATATATTAGCTACCAAAATTGATCTATAATAGACACAATTTTAGTGCATGCAGATCGCTATTAAAAATGGGCAAAACGGTCAAGAGCCGCAATCGACAAAAACCTACTAATCTGCCACAAAAATTTACCTAAGAATTTTAAATTTAGTATTTATATATATAGTTTACCCTTCCATCGATGTTTCAAAAATGGGCGTGGTCGGATAAAAACATGCCTACAATTTACAAAGACCATACTCAGCAGAAAACTCAACTTGCAAGTTTACACATAATACATACACTGTGGAGGGTATTTAAAATTTGGCCGAAACCGAATTTAGTTTTCTTACTTTTCATAGTTTTCTACTCGCTCATACCTGTACTCCACCAAATCCTTTGGGTCCCAGAAAAGTGCGGCACTCATCTGCTATATCAAGAAATGTCCATTCAAATAAATGAACGATAACCGAACGATTTGTTGAGAAATGTGCTTTATGATAAGACGAACTCTTTTTATAAGCAGCACATGTTATGTTTTTAAAGTCAAGTAACTCGCCGTACGTTGGTGTTGTACATTTGATAATGTGTAGAATAAAAAAGTTTCTCAGTACTGTTATTATTATAAACATTCTTGCCTAATAGTTAAAATTCAGTTTTTATCATATTATGTTTTGTGTGTGTATGTGAACTTTTCATTTTATAAATTCTATTTGTTTGTGCATGGGAAGAGGATAACAAATGAAATTCCCTTTTGAATTAAAAAGTTTTGCCCATTTTTCATATGTTTGTTAGCATTTGATGACTTAATGTTAAATTGTTGCATTGTATTCTCAACCGTAGTTTTTACTAGTTTTTACAAGCATTGTTCCGTTTCACTTCGTCAAGTTATTGCATTTGGTGCATGTCACAACCGGATAACATGCAAACCATTCTGTTATCCTGTGTGTGTATGCATGTGTGTGTGTTTTTGCTAATACTAACCTATAGTTTAACTAAGCATTTAAATAACCAAACAGTTTTTCATTTCTTAAATTATTATTCGTGCTGTGCTTATTAGAATTTTTATTTATTTATTTTTACATTTTGTGAATTTGCCTCTCCTTTACTTCATAGATTTTCATATATATCCTAGCCGACATTTTTATTAAGTGTTTAATACATGGCTCAAGTTTCGTGCTCTCTCTCTCTCTCTGTTTCTCCCAATGAACTTTAATTTCACATCGACATTTTTTGGTGTTTTTTTTTTTTCAAGAAACCCAAGTAGCACCATCATGCACTCAGTCTATAACTTATACTTAACGTATACCACAGGATGCACATACCCTTATGGGAGAGATCGTTTGTTATGCTTAACGGAAACACTATAAAGTAACTGAACTAGAGGTAAAAGCTCCCGGCCAAGCCATACTAATTGTAACTAAACATGCCAGCTTACACATGTATTCTGTGAACCACGTAACCCTTGCACACATACATATATGTAATCATGTTAGTGATGGCCTTACATTATTATAACCCACAGACATTTTCATGTATTCACTACTTGTACACGTACTACACACTCACATACTTTTATTTATGAAAATTTTTACAATAATTTGTCGCCATGTATATTTTTATAAAAAAAATACCGTCAGCCGTATATGTACTAAGTTATAAACTAAGTTTGTCATTCCATATGTAACATCAAAAAAGAGGAGATAGAGTTTCTCTACAATATACAAATCTGAATCAATCTAGCCACATCCATTCATATGTCCGTGGTCGTGTTTTAAGATATTAAGCTAAAATTCTATACCTATTTAAATTGGGCGAATTAAGAGTCATACAATCCCACAATCAATCAGAAAAAATTTATATAAAAAGTTTTATACACCTATACTAGTGCATCTCACGATATCGATAATCCGATCCAAAAATCTATCAGAATTAAAAATTTTTGTAAGAAGTTGTATACATGTAGGTATATTTAGTGCATCCATCGATGTACCAAAAATGAACATCGACAAAAAGGTTTATCTGTCACAAATTTTGAGTTTAAATTTGATACACGTATTCAAATATAATCATCCCATCCATCGATTTTCAAAAAATTGTAATAATTTACCTGCCACACCCACTGTTTATTTATATATAAAAATATGGAGAGTAGTTAAAATTCGATTTTAGCCAAATTAATATTTTTACTTGTTTTGTATAAACCTATATTGTTATTGTTGTTGCTGTTGGTTTTATTTTTGTTATATATTATGAAACCAGCTACACCTCACTAGATTAATTACATTCCAAATACTTATCGTCATGCACAAATCGTGTTGTAAGTGCATTCATTGTGCAAAATATATTGAAAAACATTCATCATCATTATTATCAGAGATATTCTTTATATGTGCGTGAATAATTTCCAACTTAACGTTGAAGCTATTGTTTTGTGCTACTAAAATATAATTTCTAACCTCAAGGGCTCACATAGAATATATTTTTATCGTCATTATTTGACTGCCTTTGCTGTGTTTTATTATTAATTAGTTGAAATCAGCAGCATTGTAGTATCACTTTCCCCTAGTGACCTTAATTAAAATAAAGGACATTTAAAGCGGTAACAAAACATCAAGTAAAATAACTAATGGACGCCCTATGGCCATGCAGAAGTGACTATGAACTGCTCTTAATAAGCTTACATATGATGGAACGTAATGATGTGAAATTATTTCAGTACTAAGTACATATATATAAAAGTATTTAACGTGTAGTAAATTTAAAACAAACAGGTTTGTATAACACTCATATAATAACAAGTAAAAATATTACAGTCGGTCAAGCCTGACCATTTAATACTCCACGCCACTTAGCTGCTACAATTAGTTTGGTTTTATTTCCATACATATAATGATGTTCTAAAAATGGTCCAATTGGGTTCAAATTTGACCCAGCCAAATGTAAAGCAAATTAACTATTCTTCAGCTAATTTTGTCAAAAATATTAAGAATTGCGAAATAAATAATATCACTTACTTACACAAGCCAGAAAAAAAATAAATAAACAGAACGGAGAACTTATCATTTATTAAATGAAATTAAAATTAAATGAACAAGTTTACCAAGTGTTTTGAATGTTTAAAAATTAAATAGATCAACTATACATATGTAAAAATATATATTACATTGTGCAAAAGAAAATTTTTATTAAATATAATTCAAGTGTGTACATCGTTTCTTCTTTTTTTTTTTTAACTTTATTACTTGCTTACACACTTTATAAGCTGGAAATTCATTAACCCGTCATTCAAGGTCATACTAACTGTGGTCAGAGACTTCTAGATTTATTTGTGGGGCAATATTCAATGCCTACAAGCAAATGTATACACAAATATTTTACTTGTTTTGTTACGCTGACTTGTGTTGTCAAATTTAGATTGTGCTTACTAGTTTTATATATTTTTAAAAAAAATGTATATGTATTTTACCACTCCTCCACACCATATTACAATTCAAAAAGTTGATAAAAAAAGCAACTTTTTAAAACATCAATTAAAAGAAGGACACATATCAAACCGACAATGGACAGTTTATAAACAGATTACTCTACCACCAAACCACATACCATTTTTCAAACCAATCGCTTAATACTGAACCTATATAATTGTACGTAGAACAAATTCGTACATACACCATAATATTATAAAATTTTTCATTTCACACATTTCATACTCTATACTGTACATAAATATGTATGAATAGTGGACAAGACGAAAAGGTCAAAAGCAGCAAAATAAAATAACACTTTATTTGCATTTATTAATTTTTCATTTATCCATTTATTGAAGTACTAATATATTAAATTACATACATATCATAAAAAATTAATTTACATAAGTACAAGTGTTTGCGCCAAAAGTAATGACGAATATTCGTTTGTTTTGTATGTCTAATATGAGGTATTACCTTTTGCTTTACTTATCAGAAAAAACAAGAATAGTAATATATGTACGTAAAAAACCACTGTCCAAAAGTCTTTAAGTCGTATGCGCCATAATGACAAACATAACAAACGCGTAAATCAACACCAAGTGCAGTTTAATGACTCTGTGACGCGTGCGCCACAAAAACAAACGATTGAGAAGCCAACAGCAGAGACTTCTCAACAGCTTTTCTACTCTCATTACTATTACGTGTAGTGGGTAAAGTCGACTAATTTGCGCACGTCCCTACAATTATACGTGGATGGCTCTTAGATAACATATGTAAATGTTAGGAGGGAATAATTTCTTTGTTCAGCTGGCGGCATCTGACATTCGAACGGCATGTGTCTTGGGAAGAGCGTTTCGACCACACTTTGCATAAACCTCGCACTAGTTGGTGTGCTTCTTTTAGAGCATTTAATTTTTTCCATAACTTCTTTGTATGCTCCACCTCATATATTAGAGTCAGCCATATCACAAAGTTCCTTAAAACATTTGTCCTTGCTAACTTTTATTGCCTTTTTAAGAGATCTACGTGCTTCCGTGTATCTTTTTCTACATATGTCATATTGGGATGTACCTATATGTCTTTGTAATTTTCTTCTAGCTGCCAGACACTGCTCTCTGAGGCTAGCGATTTCTGCATTCCACCAGTATACGGATACACGTTCCGGGCACTTAGTTCTCCTTACCATGAAAGCATCACATGCTGCAGTTATGTATGTTGCAAGCTTTTTAGCTTGATCTTCAACATTTGGTGGTAGTTCAAGGTCTTCGCTCACCATGTATTTCAACATATCACGGTCTATTGTTTTAATTTTCCATCCCAGTTCGTAGGGCCTTCTAGGTGGTTTTCGTGGCTGCACCGTTGCTATTGTTGTAAATGCCGCAAAATGGTCACTATTGGTGTAGATGTCACTAACATGCCAATTACATTTTCGCACTAAGGAGGTACTGGCAAAAGTAATGTCAATTATTGAACCACGTCCATTTTTTTCAAATGTATTTTTGGCACCACCATTGAGTAGACATTACATTTAGGTTAGTAAATGCCCTTAGTGTAACTTCTCCTCTTCTATTCGTGAATCTGCTTCCCCACTCAGTTGCCCATGCGTTAAAATCTTCTGCAATTATCACGGGGTTACATGTTGATGCATCCCTGCATAAGGCATCAATTCCAGCCTCAAACTGCAGTATGTCTAGACTAGGTTGGAAATAACAGCTGAAGAAATGTAGACCACCGATTTTAGCTGCCGTATAATATAAATTTGCAGTTGTTGTATACTCTTGTACTGGCCAGAGAGCCCATATTGCTGCTTTGCGGCTATCATCAGATATCCATTCTCCATGGTCAACCATACTTGTGTATGGTTCACAAAGAAGGGCTAGATCGACATCTTGCTCAATAACTATTTTATTTAGTAGTTCTTGTACAGCCTCGCAGTGATTCAGGTTTAGTTTTAGGATCTTCAGTTTATGTGTTATTTTTTAATACTGCCACATAGGCCGGACATAACCTACTTGTAGTAGCGTGGCTAGCGTTGGCATCACAGATTATGCACTTACTCTCATTTTTACATTCTCGTGCTAAGTGACCATTTTATCCGCATTTAAGGCAGCATTTGCTCCTATCTATTTTGTTTTTGCACGCTTTCGCTATATGGCCGAATTCTAGGCATTTAAAACATCTGGTAGGAGTATCATAGGGTCGTACTCTACACATTACCCAACCTATTTTAATTTTACCATCTTGGAGCAAGGATGTTCCGACTTTAGTGGGTACATTAAGTACTGGTACCTGTGTACTTGCATACGTCTTCTTTAATGTTTTAATTGCAGACTCTACAATTTCCGCATCTCTTATCTGATTGTTGATGGCGTCTACTATGTCCAACTTGGTGGTGATTTCATCTATATCTCTAATTATTATTGTTTTGCTGCTTCCAAGAAGTTTCACTTTAGCCTGCTCGCCTAGTATTTGTTCTATTTGCTTCTTATATTCCTGGCAGTTTTCATCTTGGGATTTTCTAAGTCGGAATAGAATCTCTCCGTTCTTTGTCTTTCGTATTTTATGTACGTTTTCACCCAGCTTTTTAAGATTGGTATTATCTTTGACCGTTTTTAATATTTCACTGTAGGATAGGGTGCCCATTTTTTCTATTACGATAGCTTCCGACTTCGGGATGTATTTTATGTTATTTCTTTCATCGCGCTTACGCTTTGACCCAACAGTGGTCCATTCATCACATTTTTTGGCCTGTTTTTTCTGTGCATCGCCTCTATCTGGTGTGAGAGCTGTAGCGTCTACACCTTTATTGGTGGGATTTTCTTGCCTGCATTTGGCATTCGGCACCACGGCAGCTTCAGCATCATGTTTCCGCTTACTCTCACTCTTTTGCTTCAACCATGATGAGGTTTGAGAGTGTTTGCTGCTTCTGATGACTTCTTTGGCCTTTTCATCATGTAGGTTGATAGCAGCCAATTCGTAGAGCGCTTTTATGCTCTCTATGGTATCCCTCATAGGTTCTACGCTTGCCATCTTCAAGCATATCAACTATGATTTTAATATTTTCTCCTAGTTGACAGAAGGGTGTTTTAACGTTTGTATTTTCCTCTTCATCTTTCTCATTACTAGCATTTATGTCACCAACATCTATGCTTTGCCCACTTCCGGTACCCATTTTTATTATTAATTTGAGACGTCAACCGCGATGTTGATTTACGTGTAGCGCGGCGACTTACCAAATATATAATTAGCAGCACTTATTTGTATTTATCTCAGAGAGAGTACAACAGTATTAAATGTATACAAATATAATTGTATGTACTCTGAGAATACGTAGAGAGTCTCTTGTGGTTAAACAATTGTTGTGGTTTTTTGTTAAATGTAACAAAGAACTAATTTATAAAGCAGACAAATTTGATGTGAAAATTTATACAAGAGTTTGTTTTCACCCAATAACATCTGCACGACGCACAAGGATCACACCGTGAGTCTGGAAGTAGAGTGATCCCAGATTTTGAGAATTTATAGCAAGTGTTTAAGTTTTATATTTAATAAATTTTTTCACCGCACAAAAATTCGCAACTTTCGCTTCGCTCAATAAAGCATCGCCGTATTGGCGTGTGTGTGCATACGTAGTTTTTCTATTAGACAATAGAGACATAACAAGGCAAGCATCGCCGTATTGGTGTGTGTGTGCATTCGTAGTTTTTTTTTATCAGACAACAGAGACATAACAGAGCAAGCATCGCCTTATTGGCGTGTGTGTGCGCGGGTAACTTTTGAAATTCTTGACAACATAGACACATCTAAGCGAGCATCGTCACAAAGGCATTTGTATGTGTGTGCGCGTGCGTGCATAAATCGTTTGCATTAGTTCTTTACACTGCAAGGAATTTTGGTTCGGGTTTTGAAAAAAAATATTTTTCTCGAGGGTTTATTTATCACTTTGTTTGGGGGGTAAGAAATAATTAATTTCGAGTCTTAGCAAATCGTAAGTGAATTTAAAAAAAAAAAAAAAATTTAATTCGGTATTTCGGAGTACATCATGGCCAACGCTGAACTACGTACATCCTGGGTATGCCTGGCCAACAAGGAAACTCTGGTTGGGTTCCTGGACGAGCTCGGAATGGTCAGGGGGAACAGTAGAGGAACTGCGCCAGCGTTTCAAGGCGTTAATATTAAATACGGGCAATAAAACGGTCATTGAAAGGCTCTTACAGATACAGGGCCAGTTCACAACAGGCCGGTCTGTACGAGCGGTTGCTAGTCGTGAATCCTCTCCAGGGTTCGTGGAAGCCGAAGAGGGGGCTGTGGGCGTTACGCTCAAGGTACCCGAACGGAATGCGATACCAACACAGAAAGCTAAAATGGACAAGCGAGCCATCATGGACGTCATAAATAAATGGGGTGTCACATATAACGGCACGGGGGACCCATTTTCATTTCTGGAGCGCCTTGAAGAGATGGCAGAGATGTGTGATATTGATTTAGATAATCTGCCACAGTTCCTGCGCGATGAAGCCCTCACGTGGTTTAGAAACAACAACGCCCACTGGGAGGCGTGGCTAGGTTTCAAACGGGATTTATTGAAATTTTTCCTGCCACCACGTCACATGGAAAACATTGAGGACGAGATACGCTCAAGGCGGCAGCGTCCCAACGAGCGGTTTAAGAATTACGCTCTGGAGCAAAATGCGGCATGCAGTTATGTTGGAGGATGAAAAGCTACTAAGAATTTTCCGTAACGCTCGTCCAGAGTACCTGCTTCATATTCGACGTTCCGATTTTCGTGACCCAATTACTGGAATTGGCTGGCGACTTTGAGAGCATACGCGAGGGGGGCCCGAGGAAACGCGAGGAGGGGCGACCGGGTCCACGCATCAAGCCCCCAACAATATCCGCAGCCGTCACCATCAGCAATAATCTGCCAGCGTGACAAGCTTGTAGCTACGCTGACCGTCGGTAGCCAGGCGGTCACCGCCATCACAGATACTGGTGCGACAAGTTGTTTTATCAGCGAGGCGTTTTCGAGCTGCCTAAATAGTACCACCACATGAGAAAGTGTACGCTTGGAAGTGTACCTAGCGGACACTCCACGCGCGATGTGACTTTAGCGACGTTCAGCCCGGTCTAGTTAGGCGACGTCACGCACACATTGCGGTTCCTGGTAATGCCTGACATGAAGTAGGAGGTGATCTTAGGCCTAACATTCCTACAGGCTTTCAATGCCACAATAAGCTGCGCAGGATTTACTGCCTCAATTGTGGGAGACACCGACTACACGTGGTCTTGTGGCTCGAGATAACCCAGAGGGTGAGTCACCGGCACGAATATCGACGCGTAGCATTCAAACACAAACATCGACGCGTGACATACAAGCAAACATCGACTCGTAGCATACAAGTTCAAATATCGATATGTAAGCAGCCAGCACAGACACCGACACGTAGCATACAAGTTCAAACATCGTTATGTAACTCGCCAGAACAAACATCGAAACCCAGCACGGGGAAACTAGCACAGAAGTCCAGACAACCTGTAGAATCACCCAAGTCGAGCACAAGAAACGACTCATCGTAAGTCAGCACCATCGCGGACCAAGCGTGTCAAGCCAGCATGAGCCGAAATGGCTTCCAAGCATGCCCCGACTTTTCTAAGACTTTCACACTGCAAAATGATGCGAGTGATATTGGCCTAGGCGTGGTCTTGACGCAAGAGATCGACGGGAGCGCACATGTAATCGCGTACGCAAGCAGGCATTTGAACAAAGCCGAAAAAAACTATAGTGCGACGGAGAAGGAATGCCTTGCAGACATTTGGGGAGTGCGGAAGATGTTCCCGTACCTAGAGGGGTACCGCTTCAAAGTCGTTGCGGACCACCTTTCATGGTTAAATTCGATAGACAATCCATCAGGACGGTAAGCTCGATGGGCACTAGAGCTGCAATAGTATCAATTTACCGTGCAGTATCGACGCGGTAGTCAAAATGTAGTGCCAGATGCTCTGTCACAACAGCCCGTCGAATCTTGTCAACTTGCCACAGTGGAGGTCGAATCTAAGGATATCTCCAATATTACTTGCCCATGGATCCGTAAACGGGTGGCGGACATGGGGACGAATCTACAAAAGTATGCGGACTACAGTTGGGTGGACGGCCAACTCTACCGACATGTGAATACTCACGCACACGACGAAGACCCACTGATAGATGTAAGCAAATCTTGCTCGAGAACTACAACCAGCCGGCAGCAGGGCATCTGGTCATCCATAAAACAGTGTTCGTCGACCGGGTGACGTTTTCCATAAGGAGCCAGTAGTGTCACCTGATGTTCTGGAGGGTATCCTGGTAAAACTAAAGGTCTCTGCCGCAGCAAGGCCGGCCGCTGAGTCCCGTCAGCCTGATGGCCAGCCGGAGAGGTCCGAGGCAGCCACGGGCAGGATATCGGACATGCGAGCCATTCCTAAGGAGCCAAGGCACTCACGTCCGTTGGGCGGAAGAACAGTCAGAGCGGTTCCTCTTTATTCTGTCAATTCAGGATCAGAATCTGGTCCGGAGGGGTCGAAGGGCAAACGAGCATGGTACCAAGAGAGGAAGGATGTTCCAATGACCAGTAAGGCGGCCCGTTTCCATGGGGTCACCGAACCAGCCGAGGTGTTGCCGGAACGTAACATGGCCCGTTCTCTCCATAAGCGGCAACGGCCGATTTCCAAGTCCTCACCAAGGAAGGTCGCTCTCAGGGGGCCGTTACATCATCGGTAGCCGTATCGCCACGCAGTTCTCCTCACGAATGCCAACGGCCCGTACCTCAGCCTAGGTCGAAAGGGCTGTAACAAAGCCGCTGTACACCCAGCGGGGCACCGATAAACCAGGACCCAGCAATGTAACACGACTCCAGGAGGGCACCAGACCAGTCAGAGCAGGATCGCAACGGAATATGGCGGGCCCTTCCCTCAAACGCCTTCGGCCCGTGTACCAAATCTCCCCAAGGAACGTTGCCCTATCTACAGCAACGCGCATGCTGAACTCGGGGGGTAACTTAGAGACGCGTCCAGCTCCAAGCCGTGGCGGAAAACACTCACTTCCCGTGCAGCCGACGAACAGCAATATTAACAGCCAAGTATGCGGACGGGCTAATTGCAGGTGCGATCCGAAGTCCGCGAAGACGCCGCAAGGTTGGTTCGCTGGTGGGGTGCCCGGGGAAGTCATTCGGCAGCTAGCGCCCGCCATTGAGAGAAAGCAGCGTCGACTACCCTTGCACAAGCGGCATTATATGCTGTTCACTTTGCCGCAAGGGCGTTTTCGCGTCTCCTTTGCCAGGTCCGGTATTGTTACCATCGCCCCGGTACCGACAGGAGCCGGGGAAAGCCACGTCGTCCATAGGGGGGACATGGTGTAAAGAAGAAAATTGAGTAGCATTTTTCTTCCCACAGCTGTTCGTCAGTTTCACCACGCTGATGTACGCTATCAACGATCCAGGGTCGCCAACACTAGCAAGCGGCCGAGTGTGGAGAAACGAAGATTCTAGAAGCACAATTGGCGATAGAGAGAGAGAGCAGCTGGGGGCTCTCCGAATAAAAATCGAGAACAAAAGATTATTCTTTGTGAAGTGATCAAGAGGACAAGTTGATAAGGGTGCAAAAAACATTTGTGTGCTAGGCTGGTGAAAATATAATTAATTGAATATTGATCATTGAAAATTTAAAATAATTTACTTTATTATTTATTATTTATTGATTAATTGAATACTGATAATTGGAAATTTAAATTAAATACTTCAGTCTACTTTCTTTAAAATTAAATAAATAATTGTATTGTAATTTAATTGAACCCTGGTGCCGACGGTTATATCCCGGCACGTACAGGTAAATTTATAACACAATAAACTCCATAATTAGGTATGTTTTTAATTTAAAAAGGCGTGACAGTTTAGCTGCTCGCAAAAACCGTCCCTATGGCCTTTCTTTGGAGAATTTGCTGAAATTTAGAACTTTAATCCTGCTCCATAAAATTATTACCATAAAGGAGCCAAAATCTCTTTTTGATAAATTAGTTTTTTCAAGGTCTCTTAGGCACAGACAGATTACACCATTCCAACACGACACTCTAATGTCTGAAAGACAATTCTTTATAAATGCTGTGCGCGTCTGGAACTCTTTACCTACCGCCCTTCAACTCATGACTGATGCTTAAGTTTAGGAAGGAATTATTTAAGTACCATATGTAATTTTTTCTCTTTCTTTTTCTTTTATATATGTTAATATCATTAGTTATATACTAATATATATATATATTATTAGTATTATTAGTATTATTTTGTTAGATGTTTTCAACGTTATTGTAATTTTCAATCCCAACTAAATTTAAGCTTTAAGCTTGGTTGTTGGATCATAAGTAAATAAATAAATGAAATGAAAATGAAAAAAAATGAATGACTTCCACTATAATTAAACCTTATATGGGGAGGGGTTCTAAAATTGGCCAATCCGGCCAATTTTCAATAGGATTTCTCTTTAGACTTTTAGACACTTTAGTCTTTGTACCAAATTTCATCAAAATATCTCAAAAAAGGTTGCATACATGGCTTACATGAACAGACAGAAATGGTTAAATCGATTCAGATTTTGATTCTGCATCGATCGGTATATGTATTTGAAGGTGAGTGCGGCATTTACCGTTTAGGAGTTACAAGCCTCCGCACACACCTAATATACCGTTTGCCACAAGTGGTGCAGGGCATAAAAATATGGAAAATTTAAGAAAATTATAAAATATATTTTAATCTTTGATGGTAAATATATTCCCAAACATTACGTACACAAAGTTTATAGAGATTCATACTGAAGTATTCATTTAATTATATTTTAATGTTATTTGGTGCATTTTTCGCTTCAGCATCGCATATAACAATAATCCTTTTATTAGGGACATTTTTTTATTTTTGATGAACACATTCATTTTATCCATACTACCCCACCTTACACTGCTTGCTTCTTTGCTTCAAAAAAGTTTATTTTGAAAATCAACCAAAGCAATTATATGTGCAGCAATAACAATAACCAAAGCAATTAGAACAGCTACAGTGAAAGGATTAACTTACCACTGCCAGGACTTAACAAAAATAAATTAATATATGTTATGGGTACAGTAATAAGTGTTAGAATACATTTATTCAACAACGCGACAAAATGAAATGTACAAATGGACGAAGTAAATCTCTATTATAGTCGTTCATTGTCCCATTTTCTATACAATAAATTTTCTATTAGGAAAATGCTTACGTACGAGTATGTAAAAATTTTCAACAGCAATTTGCTACGATTTGGAACCCTATTATATACATCACCGGTTGTTATTTATGGTCAATTAAATTAATTGAAATCAATTTTTCAAGATTGTATTGTACATGCATTTAACAAATAGTTCATATAATAAGTTAGTAACAAAAATTTTATTTGTTTTGGAATGATTAAAAATGGAGAAATTTATTTAAACGTACATTTATGAAAATGCTTACCTTGAGGAAACCACAACTCCAAAAACATCTTCAGAGATTTTGCAGTCATAGAAAGAACACTTTATAAACTACATTTGAAACCTATACTGCACGGGCGCTTTTATTTAATTATTTATTTCTTTATAACTCTATCTCATTTATAAAGGAAATCATTATAAGGAACACCATACCTAATAGCTTATGAGACAGGGGCCCGATTCAATAAGTCCTTTGTTCTTCCTGGGTTTAATTTGGGACAAAATTTAAGACATATATCAAAACTAGACAATGAAGACTACTAGTGTCGCTTCAATTTGAATTCGATTGTTACGTTTTTTAATTCAATTTCTCAATTATTTAACTAAGTGACCTTTTACTTACATATAAAAAGAATCGTTTTTATAAATTAAAACAAAAATTATTATTTAATAAAATCCATCAAGACACAAAAGAAAAAGTTTTAAAAGATTTCACGGCAAACTGCGTGGTAGTGCGTAAGCTATTGACAACGGACTAGACAAGAAAGATTACGCACAAGACATAAACTCAATTTTAAAACTGGGTTGGTATGAACTCGTCCATCCTGATTAGAAGCGTCCTCGCTGGTTGACTCATCCTTCTCATCCTCGTCATCATCTAGAGGTGGCAAGGTACACCATAATTTCATCCCCTCTGAAGCATGTACTGAGTTATAATGACGTTGTGTTCTTTTAGCACAAGGTAAATCTTCAACTGCGTATCTGTCATTGCTTAACACTTTAGTAACAACAAACGGACCTTTATATTTCGCCTCTAATTTCTGTGAATTCCCAGTATAGTGTGGTTCGTTTTAGATGAGTACTAAATCACCGGCATTGTACAGCTTGGGTATTGCATGTTGTTGATCAAACTTTTGTTTAGCCTTTTCTCTAACCATAGTAATTCTAGCTGCGGCCATTTCTCGTCGTAGAGTTAACTGATGTAATCGGCTATCCTCTTTGTTATTTTCATGTACATTTTCATATAAGGAAGACACTAAACTTAGTAAATGCATCTATGAGGACTAGTATATGCTCGTTCTGACGACTGGATTTAGGAAACGGACCTAAATGATCTACGTGAACTATTTTAAATGGAACAGGCGGCACTTCACTGTTTCACGTTTATTGTTTGGTTGTTTGTTATAAGCACATTTTTTACATTACTTTATGTAAAAAATTTCGCATTCTAGCAAACCAAAACATATATTGACGTTTCTCAATAGTACGGTTAACGCTTAAGTGTCCTGACTTCTCATGAGCATCTCGTACAATTTGATAACGAAGAGATTTTGGGACTACCCATAATATCTTGTATTTAATATCATTTTCTAAAATATAGTCATTCATGTACTCTTTGTCACCGCTATTAATTTTCTGTATGGCATTTCTAATTCCTTCATCTTGTAATTGCATACCGTAAATCGAATCAGATTCATTTATATTCACTTTATTTATTTGCAGAGAAGCTGGTTCTACGTCATGTGGCTCTTCATTAGGAATGCGACTTAGTGTATCCAGATCTATGTTCTGTGCTTATATCGTACTTTTAAACACGTAACCACCATCGAGCTATGCGTGGTATAATTTCTTTCTTACTCATATATGTTGCAGTCTGTCACAACTGTAATCGGTTTACCGTATATATAATATTTAAAGCGTTCAAGATCTTCGACAACAGCTAACTCTAACTCATAACTGTGCATTTTATTTTCTGAAGGACTTGTTGAACGACTGTAAAATGCAACAGGTTTCCAACCATTTTCGGTATATTGCATTAATGCTGCCGCTATAGCATGTGAACTGGCGTCTGTTTGCAGTTGATGTTCAGCAGAGACATCATAAGCTACTAATATGGGAGCAGTAGTTAGAGCAGATTTCAAAGCATTAAATGCGTTTTCTTGTTGTTCTGTCCATTCGAAAGTAACATTTTTTTTTAATAATTTCCGCAGTGGTTCGGCAATATTAGGATAATTAGCGACAAATTTACGGAAGTAACCACTCAAGCCCAAGAATATGCGTACTTCAGCACCGTTTATTGGTCGTTTGAAATTTCGAATCGCTTCAGTTTTTTGTTTAACAGGTTGAATACCATCGGAGTTAACTCATGACCTAAAAATTGAATACTATCTTTAAAGAATACACATTTCCTTGGATTTAACGTTAAACCGTAACGTACTTCAAACACACGATGTTAATTTTGTAGCATTTCTTCTTCGGCTCCAACAAGTATGTATATCATCCATGTAGTGTATCATATAATTTGGTTCAATTTCCACTTTAATTTTAGACATAAGGCGCTGAAAAACAATAGGAGTATTTTTAAGTCCAAATGGCATACGCTTAAACTCATAAAGACCGTCCGTTGTAATGAATGCTGTATATTTTCGGCTACTAGATGCAATTGGAATTTGATAGTAATCACTGTTTAAATCCAATATCGAAAACAATTTAAAATTTTTGGCATCTTGTAATCTCTCTTCGATGTTTGGCGTCGGATAAACTTGCTTATTTGTAAAGCTATTTAACTTTCTTTAGTCAACGCGTAATCGATCACCACCGTTTTTCTTATTTACCATCACAATAGGGCTTGCATATTCACTATCAGATTTAGTTATAATATCATTTTCAAGCAATTCTTGTATAATTTCATTTGCTATTTCCCTTTTTGGAGCAGGAATACGATAGGGCATTTGTGCAATTGGTTTAGAAGTATTCAATTAAATTTTAAATTCTATTGCGTTTGTTAAACCAATTTCACTTAAATTTAGTGCAAATACGTCTTGGTGTGAATTAATTAATTTATTCAAGTTACATAATGTTTCTTCATTTACGTCTCCGTGTGATATTTTGTATTTCAATAATGTTTCGTACTGTTTCGACATAGCATCACTTATATGTTTACCATTTTCATTTGTAGCAATATCCTTTACACTAATGTCGATTTCAGTTTTAGCTACACTTTCTGTCACTTCTTTACAATTTATATCTGCCTTAGAATTTTTATTGTCAAAGACTAGTTTATTGTTTGCCCAAGTTGCATTTGCATTTTAGAATATTCCTTGACCGAGAAGACAGTCTATACTTAATATTTCATCTTTCACAATATACATAGAAATATTGCATAAAATATTATCGACCATCATATTAACATTAATTTTTCCGGTAGCATATTGGATTCCTCCAAAAATTCCTCTAATTTTCATTGAACATGGTATTATTTTGCATTTCAACAATTCTGCACAGCTATTACGAATAATATGGCACTGGCTACCAGTATCAATGAATGCCTTAAAACTGTTGCCGTTTAATTGTACAGTCTTTTCGAATTGCTGTTCTTATTCATGAATAGTGGTTTTGCGTATGAATTTCCGCAGTTCTCTGGCTGATTGCGTGGATGTAATTTGTTGCAATCTTTACAGCGTATCCAACGGGGTGGATTAGGTCATTTAGATGAAATATGTCCACTTTCATTACAATTATAACATACGATTTTTTGAATATCTTTATATGTAATACATGGTCCATTACCGTTATCGCTCTTGTTTGTATTCTTAGTAATGGCTGGTTTACTTTTATAATGTGGTATATTTGTTAAATAGCTGTCTAGCGTTTCACGCATTTCTTTCATAGAACGAAAATTTATTACTGCAATAGCCGTTTGTAATTCTGGATGTTTTAAACCTTCATGCGTATATTTTATTACAGCTGTCTCACTAAGTCGATAACGCTTACCTAATGCGCTCATACGAAAACAATTTCTCGTACAGATTTATTCATTTTAAAATATATATCTGCTTCATCATCCGTTTTGCCGAATTCTGATTTTAAAGCATCTGCTAAATCACTCCTATTATCAAATAAGCTGTGACTACCGTCTAACCATAACTTAGCCGGCCCTTTCAACTTTTTACATAAAGCCACAAGTACACATTTTCATCCCAATTATAAACATCTATCGTTTTATTTACACGATCTATGAATTGTTCAACAGAAAACATAGAATTCTTTGTTGGATCAAATTCCGGTAGCGTATCGGCTATTTCATTAATTGAGTAATTACGTTGTTGTGGTGTAGATTCCGCAGAACATGGTAATGCAACATCATCACTCGGTGCATTTATAGAGTTATGATTAATAGATTGTTGTAAAAGTGGTATTATATTTTCTAACACTAACCTCTCCACATGCTTTTGTAAATCCGACATATCAGAAGTTTCTGGAGGCATTTCCACTTCGTCGCTACCAAGTGCTTCTGTTAGTCTTTTGACTAACGCTGCCTTTGAATCACTTGTAGACATATTTAATTCCCGTAATTTCTTTTTTAATTCTTAAATCAACTAACCATACCATTTTTATCATTTTTTTTAGGTTCTTAGCGATTTTTTTTTTTTCGTTGTTTGTTTATATATTTTATATGTTTGTCTCTTTCCTTCACAAGAAATTTATTACATTATATTATACGTTTTGGATAGAAGCATAAAATGGCTGACGCAATATGATGAAATTGAATTTTGATATTTCCAAATAATCGTTTCGTCGTTTATTAAGCGTTTATCGTTTACCTTTTAAACCGTTTAATTAATTAATATCACGTTTAATTATTCGTTCATATCGTTAGTATTTTTTTCTCTTTTACGTATGTCTCCGCTTTTCATTACGACATCATTTTCATATCGACGCGTTATTTAGGATGTGTCTTTATCCTACTTCTGAGTTAAAAAGAATCGTTTTTATAAATTAAAACAAAAATTATTATTTAATAAAATTCATCAAGACACAAAAGAAAAAAGTTTTAAAAGATTTCACGGCAAACTGCTTGGTAGTGCGTAAGCTGTTGACAACGAACTGGACAAGAAAGATTATGCACAAGACATAAACCCAATTTTAAGATTGGGTTGTAGTTTATAAAACTGGGTTGGTATCACATATTTTTATTTTACTGAGCGAGAATGAAGAACTAAAATTGCTCACTATTTTGAGAGAGCTTGGAAAGTTAAAGTTCCACCACAATTATCGTCACTGCAACTTGGTGATAGTGTTAATAACTACGTTTTTCTTCGGAGACCCTTAGTGCAGTCGTTATGTTGATTTTGAAAGTATCCGTAAAGATTGTGAACTTATTAAAATCTATTAACATTTTCTTTTCTAAAACCAGTTCATCTATTACAATATTCCTCTCTGATCTAATGTACTTTTAGAAATAATCATAGTGAAAAATTGAACATTTTCGACTTGATATTGTAAATAATTCTAAGTGAACACGATAAAGTGGTAGATATTAATTTGTACAATAAAAATTTATATATACCACTTAAACACAAATCTATTACAGACACGAACCCATGCTTTTTGTTTATAAAGCTTATTAAAAACGAAACTTTATCCCTTTAAGTAATAAATCATTTATAACTCACACTACACAATAATACAACAGATGTGCAGATGTTTGTAACTTCTATGCGACAAATGCAACATTTCGGTTCAAAATCAAGCATAAAAACCATCTCCGTCTGTCCATCCGACCATCTATTTCTTATAATGAAACTCCATGAACCAATTTTTATACCTTCCACATAAGATGAGGGGTATACTAAGGCTATTCTTCTTTTTGCAACACCCAGGAGGAGGCAGTAAAATTAATCAATTTAAAAACTAAAAGAGTCCAAATTTGAACCCGATGGAATTAATTTTAGAATCCCTTTCTACATAACAATATTTCACGGAGTGACTTTTATGTGACAAACTCGACAGATTATAAAAATTTGTGCACCTATTTCATTTCAAATTGAAAGTTTAGGATAAATCGAAGAAGCATCTCCTCTCCCTGCTTCTTTTAAAAAAGTAGAATCATAAGAATTTACAGAAAAAGTCACATGCGGACGCTGAGTGCTGCTCACCCAAAGCTGCTTCGTGATCTATTTGGCCCTATGAATATACTAAGGAAAACCCTTTTAACTCAATGGAACTATAAACATAAACGATTGAATTTTTCAAAACTTATTTATATTTATTTAATATTTCATGATTTTAAATAACTCGTACAATCACATATTCGTCCAAATCCTTAACGGTTCGCAATTAAACAAATTTTTTAAACAAATTACAATAAGAAAAAAATAATTCCACACAATTTTAAACAAATAATAATACATTATTAATTTATACAATATAAAATAAATTATCCAATAAAAGAATAAAATTTTCAACCGTGTAATACAGAATATAAAAAAAGGGACTTAAAATCCAAACACTTAATTTTGCAATGAATGAAATGTTAGGGTTATGTGTTACGAAAAGTTTCACTTACAAAAATTTATCGATTTTTACGTAAAAAGCTATGCTTATCTATTTTATATATTTTTTTATAAATGTATATTAAAAATATATATATGTTCTTTCATAACTATGGTGTTGCGTTAACAAGCATTTATATTAAATAAAGAAGACAAAAATGAAAAAATATTTTTCAAAAATATATGAAATGAAGTATAAAATAAACTGCAGAGACGAGTACGCTTCTTACATCTTAGTAGATGTGTGGGAAGAATACATCGTCCTACCATGCCGTGCACTTTATATATTTTTTATATCTTTAATGGACATTTATAGTTAACTTAATTTACAACTACTACAGCGTTACGATTTTAAATGTTTCAAGATCAAGTTTGTTTTAATTGGACAAGCCGAAAACCCTTTTTGAAGAAAGCTTAGACCACAATTTATTTTTCATCTCACTGCTGAGTCTTATATTTAAAAAGGCGAAAGCATTAATATTCTTTTTGTTGCATTACTTTTTCTTTAAATATTGAATTTTTTTCAGAAGAGATTCCTTTAAAATCGTTTCACATAAACTTAAATTTAAGAAACAGTTTATTTTCCCAAATGTAGTTTACCCAGCAAATTGGTGGCTTGTTGACCAGCACTTTGCTGAGCATGAGCAGCTGTATCATGGATCGTCTGAAATATAAGTAATATTAACGGTTTATTCATGTGCCATTCAAAAAATTCTTTCTTGTTTTTACCTTCTCTACAGTATCTCTCTTTTGATCAATATACTGATTGGCTTCTTGCATTTTGTGATCAATAGCTTGACTGGTAGTCTTCATGACATCGTCTACAGCATGTTCAGCATCTTTCATTTTATGATCGACCACTTGCTCGGCAGCTTTTACCGATTTATTTATAGCTTCATTAGCAGCCTTTTTAGTCTGATCTACAGCATTAGCAGCAGCCTATATAAAAAAAAATTATGAATTATTATAATTCACTCAATATCTTTTTCATTGCAACTACCTTTTGGGAAGCATCTGCTATATTGGCGGCCGCCTGTTTAGTATTGGCCGCTACCGTATTTACTTGCTGGACGGAACTATTAATAGCATTCCTAGTATTATCTACAGCACCGGCTGCCTTATTAATACCTTGATCTAAAGCTTGACCGGCGTGTTGAGCCTGAGATGCTGCCAAACCAGCTGCATCTTTAGCTAAACAAAAAAAGAATTTTTAGAAACATATTCAATTATTTTTTATTCCTCTCTTTTACTTACCAGTGCCTACTGCGAAATTTTCTGCATCACTCTTGGTTTGTTGTACTGCTTCACCTACTTTCTTGGCCTGGTCTTCAGCCATTCTTTGTGCATTTTCGGCTTTCTCTTTGGCCAACTTTTCAGCTTCATCTTTTTTTTTGTTGAAAAGATTAGCGGTTTTATCACCCAAATTTTTCAAACCCGCTAAAAATAGAAGTCATTGTTTGATGAGAAATATTTCATGTAAAGACTATAAAATCTACTGGCTTAACATGCTAAAAAGTGTTTAATTATAAGAAGATATTATCCTTAGAAACATTTCAAAAATTTAAAACGAAATTTTTAATAAATTTTATTTATGGTGGGAAGTGCTCATAACAAATGCAAAAACTTATACTTTGAAATATTTTTTTTTTTTTACTTAAAGTAGATTAAAGTTTAATAACTAAATATTATAAAAAGCAGTTCTAAGTTCATTCCCTAACTAGTCTTCGCTGCAATAGAAAAGATTAAATAAATATATGAATAAGAAGACTTTTTGAAATAATTTAAAATAAAGTAAGTAAGAAACCAATCGCGACAAAATTATTTCATATGTCGATTAAGAAGTTGAATACATGTTTTGCAGGAACTCAAAACTGTTCCATTAGTCTATACTAATCTATATTAATATTATAAAGAGGAAAGATTTGGATTTTTGTACTTTTGTATGTAACGAGTCAACTCAAAAACTACTGGACCGATTTCAAAAATATTTTCGCTATTAGGAAGCTACATTATCACTGAGTAACATAGGCTATATTTATTGCCAAAAAATGTCGGGGATCCCTGGACTTTCCTACTATTACTAACCCAAGGTGTAAAAAAATTAGTCATGAAAAAGCTTTCGTCGTATACGCTGCGTAAAGTATTCATGTTAAAACAAAAAAATATTCTACAATATTATAGAACATATCAATATCTACAAAAAACTTTCCAAGACTATATGTCCAACTATTGTACTTATGTCACTATAACCCCTTTTTATATCCACCATTGATAGTAATATTGCCAATTTAGGAATGAAGTATTCACGATAAGTATTTCACAATATTTAAATAGTAGGGAAATGTGACAACGACATGTGTGGATACCACTCCAGATGCATCACTAGGTTCTGGAGAGGATTTTGGGCATAGGCAACATTTTATACCGCGATATAACCGAATTCCACTCAGATGAAGCCGCGAACAACAGCTAGTAAGTAATACAAAGCGACTCAGACTTCGTTGTCATTACTAATCAGTGCCCTTTCCTGAACTAGATAATCTCACTTCTTATTAATATCTCATCCATTTATATGTCTAAAATGGGCGTGGTCGGTTGCATACCAAATTTAAAGATCATAGGTCAGTTTTTGTGACAGATATATAGATTTTTGTCGATTGTGGGCATATCCATTATTCGACCAGGCCCGTTTTTCTCACATTTATCGATTAATTAATTATAAATATTTATACCAAATTTAAACCTAATAGATCAATTTTTGTTTTTTGTCCATTGTGGGCATGGCTCATGGCCAAATATAAGCGTGGCCACGCCCACCGTTGGAGTGTATTTCAGATTTGGCCTATGCCAAATTTGGTTGTTTACTTGTTTAAAAATATTTTTCAACCGTGTGATATTCTACTTATTTGAATAAAAAATATTCCTTAAAATTTTTTATATCAAAAGAAACTCATGCATTTCTGAAAACTGGTTTAATTGTACAAAAAATTTTACAAAATTTCATTGTAACATGCGAATTTCCTAGACCGCACCCTGTAATAATAAATTTGGCCATGACAGTGAAAGTATTTCAATTCAAGTTACATATTCTTATGCAATTAATTGAGATTGGTTGAGCTTCTAAATTCTAATTAAGACTTATTCACATATTTTTTAAACTACTCCTATGAATCATTCTTTATATATAAATAATTTATTAATATTATAACAATTACATGAAAACATTTCTTTATTGTATTCAATTTGTTGTTGTTGTTATCAAATAGTAGTATATACTGAACGTCAATTTTAATTTTAATTATTTGATTTATTGCTTTATTGTGTTACTCTTCTGCCAGCATAAACAACCGCTTTCACTTAAGGTTACCGTTTAACTGACTGTATGTGTCATTATTTACTGCCAAAGTGGAAAAATCATACCCACCATACATAGAGAAAAAAGGTATAGAGTCTGAATGAAAATGTGAAAAATTTTATTTCAAATGTAATAAAACGCAATTAGAATGAAGTAATGCAATGAATATTTTATACAACAAAAACATATAGATATAGTAGTACGGGTGTAATAATTTTTGTATGTGTGTAATAAAGTAATAATTGTTTTGTCACTATTGCCTTTCTGTAATAAGAATTCTTTCTATTAGCGAAAGTGCGAAATATGTTTTATATCTTTTTATATCCTACGGAATTTTTAGTAAAGGGTAAATTTAAACTGCTAAGGAGGGGCCCACTTATCAAATCAGAATTACTTGCTGAATCGTTTTAGCCAAGTCCATCTTTCCGCCCATTGTCTTTCCGTTTAAAGTTGCGTATTATTTATGTAAATTTGTAGCCTTAATCAATCCGTTTTCAAAATCTCTTTCCATAAAACGCCCTAATTCGAAATAAGTATAATTCCCAATTTCTTAAACTTTTTGAAAAAATTTTTTTTGTAAATCCTTCTTTCACCGCATAATAAAAATACTTTTCAATTGTGTTGCGAAAACTGTTTTTTTATAGCTACTTGTGAGGTTTTGTGCGATTTTTTATGCGTTTTCTTTTATGCCTATTT
Source organism: Crataerina pallida (assembly GCA_949710015.1). Taxonomy (NCBI): domain Eukaryota; kingdom Metazoa; phylum Arthropoda; class Insecta; order Diptera; family Hippoboscidae; genus Crataerina; species Crataerina pallida. Next base: position 9,365,022 of record OX453293.1, read on the forward strand.
CGCTCTTTATTCCTTTTCATCTCATCTTATTTTCTCTGGTTTACTCTTTGCAACACAACAGACGAGTTTCAGTTCCAAATAAAAAATTTTTTTGCATTGCTACCACGCATTTAAGCCGGTGTTTCACAGTTTGCTTAACATATTAACACATTGGCGACGGTTCGTTGCTGGCTGTGCTTACTGTGGGTACGGGGCCGTTTTTTGTCAATTGCTACAATCGCGCATAGGTTTAAGGATAACTTAAATGACGACATTGGGCGTCATCCGTGGCGAATGTGTTAAGACAAAGCCTTTGCGAACTCGGTTACCTTGTCACACTTCAACATAAAACGATTTTTAAAATGTCCCTAAAGATGTACCTTTTAGTTTTTATGGAGCAGTGGGCAAGTCTCTAAACCTATTATACCCTATTTCAAAAATCAACCTGCGTAAATAAAAAAGTTTAAAATCGATCTCCGTTTTTGTGACCGGAAACCAGACAAAACAAACTACATCGATTCAGAATATTAAAATGAATATTTTTTTTTTACTTTATAAGGGTCTTAGAAGCATGTTTATGGGTGGTACGAACACTTCAATATATACAACTTTTACCTCTTAATGGTAAATTTAAGAAGTAAATCTACCTCAAACTGTCTAAAACTTAGAATTATTCTCACTGACGTTCTATATTCCGTATCATAATGGAATTACATTCTGTTTTATGGCAATGTTTTCCTATACCACAGTTTTCTTATAAAAGATTACAAAAGCAATTATAAGAGACTTTTATAGCTTAGAAAGAACATAAATTTCGAGCCGTTTTTTAAAGTAAAGCTCATATAAAATAAAAATTTTATTCTAAACGACCCAAAAACTGATTGCATGTGTACCAGTTTATATTGTACGTAACACGTAAGTTGTTAATTTTTTTTTCTTTTTTTGCTTTAAAACCGGCTTTGAAAACATGATCATAAAAAGAACTCAGTTTTACGGATCACACTCAGTTCAGTATGTAAAAAAAAAATATTAAAATCAAGAGACTTTCTGCTAAGGTGTAAACCAAAGAACTAATTAAAAAAGCGGTGTAGGTATACATGAATAACACAAAGAAAAAAGAAATAAACGAAATTAAAAAATAAAAACCGGGATCCGAAAACTTGTTACAAAAAATAAAAAATAAGAAACAAGTTTGTGGAAGGAAATGACAATTTCAATAAATATGGACACAAAGAGGAATATGTAAATGGAATACTAACCAAGAGATCAATCAATTTATTATAGTAGCGGAAAAAACTTACATACATGTTCATATATACAAAAGTTTAATTAGTCGTTATGCCAAAAAAATAAAAATTTTTGCATTTTCTTTCACACAGTTCACCGTATTTCTACAAGGCAACATACAATATTCTGACGCCAGTATACACACTTAACTTTACGTTAATATTTATATACATTCTATATTATATAAATTTTTCATTCTTGTAGTAATTCTTGCTATTGATGATGTTATTTTAGTGTCACACAGTAGTAGTAGTGGTTATTGTTTTTGTTGCTTTTTTATTTTTATTGATGTGATGATGTCATACTGTATTCATTCAAGGGCAATTTGTGTATAATTTTATACACATCGAATGCTTATACATGCGGGACTATGATACAAGCAAATGCATGTTCGGTAAAATATAATGTATTCGAAAAAGGCGGCCGCTTAGGCAGCCAGCCAACTAAATATTCTACAACGCATTTAAAAGTTTAAGAACAATAATGTAATATGTAACGAAACAACTGCAGCCCTTTTGGGCATGCCTCATATATTTCATTAAAAATTAAACCATAAGGATTTAATGTGCGTTTTAAAAACTTATTTTTTTATTACTCATACAAGTTATTTTAGCGGTACATTGTCAAATATATACTTTTTATAACATCTACATAAGAGGTGAGTTATACTAAGGGTGTCATTCCATATGCTACACCCACAAGAAAGTCACAGATCCTACAAAATATATTTATTTTTGATCAGCATTAAAAACTGAACTAATCCAGTCATGAGAATGTCTGTTGTTGGCATTCTCACGGCCACGAACGTTGCAATATTATTATATATTCTATACAAGCCACGCCCACAATCGACAAATATCTATATATATGCCACAAAAATTGACGTATGAAGTTCAAATTTGGCATGCATGTCCGTAATTATACCATCCAAATATGGGCGTGGTCGAATAAAAAACACGCCTACAACTTTACAAAACCACACTCAGCGTAAAACTTGATTTGCAAATCAACACATGATACACGCTAATGGAAAACAAAATCATGTAAATACCACAACCAATATTTGTATGTGGATGTAAAGGGTATTTAAGATTTGCCCTAAGCCGAATTTAGTTATTTTACACGTATATGCTAAAATGAGGAAAGACATGAGTAAGGTGTTGTGAATACTCTTAAAGGAACATATTGTTTAAATCAATCAAATATAACATATGTTGCACATATGTATTGTAGATTCCAGAAGGAACAATAAATCAATTTCATGAAGTTGTTATATATATTGTTATATATATAATATATATAATGATATAGGAGAAAGTATTATACGTTTATTATTCCATTTTTAGATACCCCACAGACTTTGGACACTCCACATGGTACGTATGTATATTTTTAATCCGCACCAAAACCTGAGTATTGTACAGATGTCTGCGCTTCTGTTTGTCTACAATGTAACGTTTGACATCGTAGAAATTAAGTTATTGAATTGAGATCTTTTCTTCCATTTTGCAATCTATGCAATCATTGTATGCACCACCAAATGTCGAAGAAGACAAACAAACAAACTAAACAAAAAAGGGCCTAAATAAATATTTATTCGCCCATTTAAGATCCAGAAGCCTTTAAACTTCAACGGCATCGATATCCGAATGCAACAACCTTCTAAGAGGAAAGAGTCCATGCAAAAATTATACTTTGCCTGCTTACTCGAGGGTTGAAGCCATTGAATGTCAAACTTACATATATATCCCCCACCTTGTGTGGAGGGTACAAAAATTTATTTTTCTCTGTAGTTCTCTCTTTAAAATGGGTGAAAAAGACTAGACTTTATCTCTAAAAGCCACAATAATAAATCCCTATACTTCCATTTATGTGTTAAAGATTGGGCGGCATGCACGCCTACAATTGACAAAAAGAAAACTTGATTGCAGATTTCGTCGTTGAAGTGAATGTTTCAATAGTGGTTTAAAGAAAACCTAAATGCATATATGCCACGCCCATTTTGTGAACATGTATATATGAAGCGTATCATAGATTTAGCCTAAGGTAGGTAATGTAGCTCTTCCACATGCTGTTCCCACAACAACAATGCTCTCAAGAAATTCTTATAACAAATAATTTCATTTATTTATTCAGTAAAAGTCTTTGTTATATACATAGTTAAGCATAAATTATTCGTACTACTTAAATAAATCATTGCTTATGTAAGTCAGACACGATCAACCAACCGTAAAACTTTATTTGAGCATTCACGAAACTGTTCACATACAAGCGGAAAATTTTATTAAAAAAATATTTTTATTAAGAGAAAAAAATTTATTACGTTATAAAACTACATATACTCGTAAATACGTAGGAAAATTAACTTTGGCTTAGGTTAAATCTTAAATACATTTACCACGCCCACCGTGACAGATGTATATTTTTGCCCCTCTAGTGGTATGTACTACGAATCAGCTTGAAAGTAGAGTTTCAAATTGTCAATTTTTGTAATTGTCTGTTATTCGACCATGCCCATTTTCGGCATATTGAGAAATAAGCTTTTTTTCAAATAGGCGTTCCAAATTTCCACTTGATAGCTCAATTTTTCTGGTCCATAAATAGATTTTTGTCAATTGTAGGCGTGGCTTTTGACCGACTTTACTAAAAACTACAAAACTAAAAGTGTCTGAACAAAATTTTAGCCTAATATCTCAAAATTTACGCCCGTGAGAATGCCAACAACAGACAGACATCCTGACATAAATTTACTCAATTTTTAATGCTAATCAATACTTTATGGACCCCACGTCCATAACGCGACGCGTCCTTCTGGGTATTATAAACGAAATGACAAACTTAGTATAACCCCATCTTATGTGGAGGGTACAAAAAATAATGTTGGTTAATTAAATTTACAGAGTCTCGTCTACCGAGATTTCAATCTCTCTTATGCTTATGTTTACAAAATTTGCTGATACTTTATATGTATACTGCGCTTGTTTTTTACTATTTCGCCTTAAGCTTCTTTTATATATGTATAAATGCAACTCATATCAAGCTGAGAGCCTTGTAGGCAAAATATTATTCATAATATATATGCAAACATATATATTATTTAGTTAATTGAACGTTTTAATTGCGTTGGCAATAATTTGTAAGATTCCTTGTTATGCTATACTCAAGTTCATAGAGTCAAATATGATAACAAACAGACATTGCATTGATTAACAAGTGACAGAAATTTTTAGCCTTAAGATTAAAAAAATTCACTTTTTAAGTAGTAGAATCTACTCAGAGATTCATCGTCTATTATGTTAGATTACACGTATCATTTAATTAGCATAACATTTGTCTATTCACAGTAGCATGGCCTTATTACAACCTTACTGAAGGTGGCAAGTGCAAGGATTATTCCCCTCAACCTAACACTATACCTAATAGTGCTCAAATCGCATATGCTGGCGCATGTGAAAATTAAAGTTGAGAAATCGTTACAATTCTTTTTAAACATGACATCATATAAATTATTCTTCTTCTTTTAAAAAGCAAATAAAGTCATTTCAACAAACCAACAAAAATCAATAGAGCTGGAGAAGAAGACAACAATTTTAAACACAAAGTAATGGACGTATCTAGAAAATAGAACAACATCGTTTGCTCAAGTTTATTTTTGTTTATAGTGTACGATTCGTATGTTTTACACACACTTTATATAAAATTCAAGGTTATTTTTTCGCATGTTTTCTCTATAAGTACAACATGAACAAGTTAAATCAAAGCACCACCTTTTCTGGAACACTGAAGGCACACAGAGGCACACAGAGAAACTTATATACACTCTGCCATCGAATAAACAATGGTCTATTTAATAAACTACATCACGGCATTAAATATGAGAATTCTTTAATTTTTGAATTATATTTAAGGGACACCAAGTTTATAAAAAAATAGAGAAATAATTATTAATGAAAACTTTTTCGTTATCTAGAGAGGAGTTCGACTTGTAAGTAGATTACATAATAAATTAAATACACAATAAATAAAATACATGGACAGGCAGACAATTCATGGTTAAATAGATTCAGATTTTAATATTGAAGCATTCCGCATAATAATAATTAAAGATAGAACTGATCCTTGCCGCTTAAGAGTTATAAAGATTATAGAGAAGATTAATAAGCTAGAAGCTAGCTTTTTGGTAATTGCTCTTTCTAAATAAAGAGATGATGAAGAGTAGAGATTAAGTTGATCATCCTTGACCAACATCAAAATCTCAGTCGATTTAGTCATGTACGTCTTTAAGCCTGTGTATCTATCTGTTGTTTGAATGCTCAAAAATTGTAAATTATAGGAAATTAATCTGACTTTTTGTATAAATATAATACATTTTTTCTATTCTATTCTAAGAAGAATAAAAATCTATATCTAGTTTATTCTTTTATTAGCTAAAAATGAACGAAATACGTCCACAATTTGGTGAAATACCTAACTTGGTACACATTTCGATCAAAGAGATCCCAAAGAAGCATGAGGTACAAGTATTGTTTTGCATACCATGCCTACAGCTTACGTATATATAGGGTATCTCAAATTTAGTTTGAACTAAGTTTTTATTATTTTTTGTATCAGTAGCTCTGAACACAATGCTTAAGGAAACAAGGAATATAATTGAATTAACAATGTCCGTCCCTATATCTGTCTATTTCTTATAATCAACCTAGAGGTGGAAATTTTTTATATTAATTTATGAAATTTGGCACAAGGGGAACCAATTTTCCACGCAGATGCTAAAAGCGATCTCTATGGAACATGGTCGTGATCGATTCATTTTTATGATCTCTTTCCACATAAGGCTTAACATTAAAAATTTGTGATTAAATTATTAATTTTTTAAATAAAGTTTGATAAAAACAGGTTAATCAATTTGAACTCAATGGGACAATTTTTAGAACTCCTTTTCCTAATAACGCTTTTCCGCAAAGTATTTTTATATGACAGTGACTCCCGTTTGCTGATCCAACCAAACTAATTATGACGCAAATTATGAAAATAAGTGGTATAGGGTACTAAATAGTTGATTATAACCGACATACAATAATACATTCACTTGTTTTATAAAGAATATCTAGTATCTTGAAAAAGTGTCACTTTATATTTTATCATTTCCTCATATCTTATAAATATTATTATAAGAAAATAAAAAAAAAACTTGTTCAATTGAATACAATTGAATACATTGTTAAGAGTACATCCGTTCAGCATAACTCATAGAGTAGGTGTCACACATTGTATGTAAACATATAAAGCGAGAGCTAAAACAGATCAAATAAAAACATAGAAAAAAATCTCCTCTGATTGTTTTAGTTTTAGTTTTAGTTTTAGTTTCGTCTCTTTGACTGATGATCATCAATTCTGGGGCAAAAGAGCAATGAACTCGGAAAAAAATTATAAAAAGAAATACAAAATTTTCGTAATTACACACCGCAGCGAAATAGTTTATTGCCTGTGTTTAATAAACATAGCGCTTACACGTATAGTATGTGATCCATACTCGCACAAATAGTTTAGTATGTTTATTTTCAATATATTTTTGTTTAACACCTTTGTAGTAAAGGTAATATATTTTGGTTTTTTTTTTGTTTGTTAATTTACTCGTACTTTCGCTTTTCATTTGCTGTGATTTTTTATGAACATACCAGCACTTAAAGTTGTATTTAATAAAATATGTTTAAACTGTTTTTTTTTTAGAAAAAAATGTATGGCCTTATATATACAGGGAATGGACAAAATGATATGAACACATCGTAGTACATCTTGTTGGCAAAACATGTAAATAGTGCTACACGTATATACTGTACAGTTTACATTCGATCAGGCGATGGGATTTCGAAAAAGGGAAAATCGTTGCGTTGGTGCTTTGGTTAGTGGGAGCGTCTGTGACGAAAATATCATCAGCGAATAGGAATAGTGGGCGAAACTCAAAATTAAAAAAGACAGAGATCTAACATTCACATGACCCATTATGTCAGATGTTCAAATTATTTTGTCCATCCCCTATATATACATCTAAACAGAGTAGTACAGTCAAGTGTAGTATATAATTAATCGTAATTAACAGAAAATTTCTCAACATTTTCAAAATAATCACTTTCTAAAAAAGAACGCTATAGAACGGTAGAATGTATTATATATAGAAAGAGATAGAGAAAGACAAATACTTACATTTAGAGCTGTCTGCGTGTTAGATAGTAAAAAAAAATAATTTCAAAAGAAACGTTTTATTGAAATATTAGCTAAAGAAAAATCCTTTAAGTGTTATTCGCAATTTTTATAGATATTTATGAAGGAGTGAAAGAGATATAAACACTTAATAAAAAATATAGCGACAGCGTGAAAGTTTATAATGAAAATGTTTATATTGTTTATATTGTTATTGTATACATATATGTGAATATAATGTAAATTCAAAACACTACCGAAATAAATATAAAACAGAGGCGCATTTATGAAACGCTCTAATGATTTTTTTATATGTTCTGTTTTATTTGTACCATTAAATTCTAAAGTATGTATAATTTATAATATGCTTTTGACATCAATACATGTTATATAAAATGAAAAAATCATCGGAAACTCAACACAAGAGCATTGTACTGTCTTGTAAGATCATAATCTATTGTTCACTGGTCACTGAAATAAAAGTTTTCAATTGAGTGCAATTTTTTTAAGTGATAATTACTTAAATTAAAGCGTCATGTTTGCACTTGTTTTTTTTTTTTTTGTAAGAAAACATATCGCAGCTGCAGTATAAGTCAATTATTACTTTAGATAATAAAGGAATCTTTGAAGAAAACCACTTGTTTCAGGTTAACGTTAATTTTTTATACTCACCACCATTAGAGATGTATAATATATACTTTGTCATAACGTTTGATACTCTCATCGGGAGGGTCTGAGTACCCAACAAAGTATATATGTTTTGAATCAATACTAATACTATTGTAGAAGGATGTAGCTTTGTCTTTTTATTGTAAACATTATTCTGGTTGCTTTCTCAAATGTGACGGAAGTGCTGATATTCAGTGAAAGTCTTAGCGTTAAGAGGACTAAGCTATGTCTCTCCATCCATCTATTGTAACTATTCCTATCGTTGCATTCTCACGTTTGGGGGAAATTTTGAAATTCAATGGCAAGTTTAGTGATACCCGGAGTACCTTTATACACTGCTACTTATATTAAAACTGGATAGAAAATTGAAAATTTATACATAAGCTTATCTTCTTAAAAACGGCCCAGGCGTAAGACCCTTAGAACAGCTGCTAACAGCGTTTGTTAAAATTGTCAACGTTCTCACCGTTCCAAAGATATATTTCACTACAAAATGTATTGTTTTTAACTGAATTTTAGTCTATATTAAAAATTCAAAGCCCTTCCTCGTACAAATGAGTATTTTCCAACCAAAAAGATAACGGGATTATGTTGCGATGAAAAAATCGGCAAAAAAAAGAAACTTGCCTCGAGGTCTGAGTCCACTTTTAAAACTATCGATTTACATTTTTGAATAATAATAGTTTTTCAAGTTTTGATATTTCAAAATTTTCAGCAAACTTAAACCCCTTAAAAAACTTCATTACATCAGTAGTAAATATTTAAGATTAATCCCAATTTCAATTTCAATTTTTATAACTTTGCCAATTATATAAATTATTTTAATGATTTAATCTTTTGTTCTTCTAAAATTGGTGTCTATTTATTGTATGTAAGTACATTATGGTATATCTACAAATGATTATAAACAAATGCCAAATGCAACAATTAAAACAACAAATAATCGATTACTTAAAATGGCAATGCAGCACATCTACTTATAATATTATTGTCGGCCATTCATTTAAACGTTAGATACCCTATAGTTTTTTTTAGCAAATTTTAATATATTCCATATGTAATAGATGTGGATAAATGTCTGTATTGATCTGTATTTATACCGCATTTTGTTGAAAAAGCTTAAGAATAAAGTTTAATATAAATCGATTGGGTGATGATTGGTGAGAGTGTTAAATTTTTATGATATTTTCTCTACATTACCAAAATTGCTTAAATCGATTTAATATCTGAATTCTTTAAAATACTTTATATAAAAGATAAAATTGAAACGCTGAGCGCGAAGGGTTTTTTTTTTTAATAATTTTAAAACAATAATAATGGAAGAATAATTGAATACTTTATCCCTTCGTGGTTTGAAACCAATAATGAAGATACTTTAGAATGTAAATAATATATATTTCAAGAAAATTGTATTGAAAGCGATTCAAATTACATGAGCGGTTAAAGCTAAACATGAAGCTCTTCTTAACAAGTCCAAAATTTTAAGCTAAAAATTTGAAATATTATAAATGTACTAAAGTGAATAAAGGCAAATGTGTAAAAGGTTCCCTGTACTTTACTTCAGTATAAAATGGTAAAGAGACGGACACATCCACCCAAGAAAGACGCGAAAAACCTTCGATGAGCTCTAAAAAATGCATAAGTAATCGAAAGAAAATAGTTTTATTAGAATAGTTTTAAAAACCTGTAACATATTAGTTACTGTAACATTTCAGACGCTGTCTCCGAGGAATATTTATAAAAATATTTAAAAAAACAAACAGTTCTACCTTCTTTTTTACCAATGGATGGACGGCCCTTTTACATTGAGTCAAACATTCGTGTAAGAGGAATATACAATTTATACTTTACACAGCACATGACAAAGTTTGTATGCCCCAATCTTTTATGTAGGCTATTGTAATGGGTAATAAAAAAATGTATTTCAATATTTTAAATAACTAAAAGCAATTGCTGTTAAATGCAGCGATTACGACTGTGAAATAATTAACTTGATTTCGTTCTTTCTTCTTTCTTTTTAAATATATAGAACAATGAATAGCATTCCTTACTTATACATACACAAGTATATAATTTGTAAATAAATAAAATGCCTTTAGACATTTGTTTATACATCTGCTAAAATGTGCGAGAGAGTAGTAAACAATACATTAAGAAACTACGCCATTGAAGATGATGATGATGATGATGATGTTGCGATGCTTCTATATTTTAACCGCAAATAGCACAACTGCCAACACACTACAACGCAACACTAAAACTGATGTATGATTGTAATATAATATTTTACGTATATATATATGGAACTGTATCGATACCTAATAGGATGAAACTATAATAAACTAAATGAAGAAAAGTAAAACACATTCTGTTTATAACTTATAAACAGTTGAAGGGAAATTTGCTGTTTGTTCAAAATTTTTTTATCATAGTAAAGAAAGATTCTTGAAAAGATCTGTATAAGAAAATTACACAAGTATGTATATATATGTTGGTAGTAGTCTGTAAATGGTTAGGATGACATAATACAATAAGTACTCTACAGTAGAGAAGTTTATACTTGTGTGTATATATATGTAAGTGTTCTATACAGAAAATCCTGTTTTTCTTCTATAAAACAACTACAATTACATTCAGGGTCAAATGGGGAAGGATGTATGTGCAGAGTAGTGTAATTGACTGTTGAAACTTCGAAAAAAAACGATGACTAATACTTAAAGCCATATGTGTAGTGTGTGTGTGTGTAATTTAATGATTTTACACGAAACTTTTTTTATTTTTAATAATCTTAATTTATAATTTAACTTACCTGTAAAAGAGCTGAACATTTTTACAAAATAAAGGCTTCGTTTTTTGTTGTATTAACTTCCAATTGTGTGATAATCAGCAAATCTTATTAATTATGAATTGGTTTTAATTTTTCTTTTTTTTATTATTTTTTAATACTCTATCAATTACTATGTTTTGTGTTTTTAGCTTTTTTCTACTTTGATTTAATCTTCTTTGTTTTCAATTCTATTTTTGAAATATCCACACAACCGTTCGCAGCGTAAACACGTTTTACATTAAATTAGTATCTGCAATGTTGGTGCTGAACAATGTGTAAAGATTTTTACCACACACACGCGCTGAAGCTTGCTTGAGTGGTTTTGGTTAATACTCAATACTACTCTTGATGTGTTAGTTGAAGTAAATCTCTCCGCGTAGGCGCACATACATGAAGAGAACACTTGTTGAATTTGTTAGTGTATTTGCATAACCCAACAAGCAAAATATTGTACAAATATAAACTTACAATAATATGAAACATTTTCCGCGAAGGCTTGGCGTTTCCTTTTGCAACAGGTCAAAGACCGACATATGTTGTTGATAATTTACCACGAAGTGCTACAAGAGCATTTCAAATTTCTCCCGATGTTTGCAAATGTCACATATTAGCTAAGAATCAAAATGTGAATCGATTCAACCATGTCAGAGCCAATACATGAAAATGGACGCTATTTTAATAGGTTTTTGATTTTTAGGACTCGACCTTACATAAAACTCTCTTAAACAATATAGTTTTTATAAGACAAATATATTTTTTTCTATATAAGATATATATATATATATTTCATATAAGTAGGGTATGATGGCACAGTTTTTTATTTTCTTTTGTTAGTTATTTTATTTAAGAAGACCTAAAATCTCCTTCGTAATATTATGGAAAAAGCCCTTTTTATCCAAGTAAAATATGTAATAAATAGAGATATATTTATACAGTGAGCCTACAGGGCTAAATGGGCTAAATTTTTGTTTGCCTTATATATTATTTTTTGTTTGTTTATTATTTTGGATTATTAAAGATTAAAGATTAATTAAGGTTAAAAGATATTTAAAAAAGGCAATATTCAAGATACTTTTTCCCAAATATTTTGTATCTGTGCCATCATACACTCTACGTGCCAATGGTAAGTGATTTCTTAAACATGAACAACATTAAATTTCTTAATATGTTTATTAGTAATGTGAATGGATAGTAGTTCTTACTTGAATTTTTATTCAAATATTACAGGCACATATTAATATTATTTATTATATTTTATACAAAAAAATGCAGCTGCACCTTTTTTATATTATTCATTGGGTATGTTAAAGCTGTTCTGCTCTTTACGACTCAGTACATATGCTTGTATACACTTGAATGAGTGAAGTACATTTGAGTTTAATATTGCTTCGAGAATATTTTTAAATTATTGCTTCTTACTGTTACAAATAACTAATAAATTTGAATATTACAATATTATCAAAAGAAAAAAACATGCATACCACTTACTATGAGTCATTTAAGCATTTAACTAACAACAATACTTTAGCTACTGACACAGTATGAATAAAGTTAAAAAATACGGAAATGTTTATATAAGAAAATATACAAATAAAACATATGAGAAAAAAGTGCGCACCTATATTTGCGCAGTTGTTTTTGTTTATATAGAGCATCGGCATATTTTTCACACACCCAAAGTAATATTTGTACGCGAAGCAAGCATTATAAAATAGAATATAAAACCAAGCATTCTTTTCATAATAAAATTTAGAATTTAACATATTTTAAACGTAAAATTTTTTGAAGTTGTCCATTTCGCATTAAAGATTTTCTCATTTTAAAGAGAAATTTTGCATAATTGGATATATTTGTTTAATCGTATATTTTCACAAAAATCGTTTCATTCTTCTCCGACATAGGAACAATTTTTTCTGATACTTGGCCCATGCTACGTATTGTGAAATATATTTTCCCACAATCTTCCATCTAGTACGAGTAATGCATTAGAGAAGAATCTCTGGCAAGGTAAACACTTTATAAGAAAATTTATTAGAATGCTTCGCCTAAAAGTCGGCCACAAACAAATTACTGAATCATTTCACAGTGGTTTGATACGAATGATTTATTACATTACATTACACTTTCTTCTTTTCTTTTTTTACTTGACACAATAGTCCTTTCGTTGTTGACGTACAATGGCCTCTAACTTTAAGCAACGTTCTCTTAAAGTTCCATTTTCTTTGTGCAAAATATCAATCGTAGTGTCTTTCTTCTCAATAGCTTGTTGCACTCTATACAAAGATTAAAAAAAAAACTTCTTTTCTGATGACTTTCTAAGTTATGTTAACGGGAATACCTTTTGTGTATTTGTTGTATTTCTTGATCTCGTTCATTTTTCAAAGCCTGAATTTCATTTTGTAATTCACTCTTTAGATTCTCCCGCAATTGTTCACGTTCGTTAAGAAAATCGGAACACATCTATAAATTAGTTGAGAAGTGAAAAAAGTTTTCCATTTCAATTATAAGAATCTTGCCTTTTTGCTATGCTCCAATTCCATACACAATTGCTTGATTTCAGCCTGAAAATTACGCACCTGAGCATCAGATTCTGCCAATTTGTTGCGAGTATCGGCATATTTTTCACGCAATGACCTTTCCACAGATTCAATTTCTTCTAAATCCTTTTCATATTTCTCTTTTAAGCGACTATAAACAAAATCGACGTATTAAAATATTTACTCGTAAATGAAACATTTTCTCGTTACTTGCCTGTATTTCTGTTCAAATTCTTCACTATTTTTAACAGCTTCGGCGTCCATGCGCTGCACTATGGCATCAATTTGTCGATCTCTTTCAGTTCTATAATGTTGACGTATATTGTTCTCTCTTTCTACTTGTTGCAGTTTGCATTCATTTTCGTATTCTTTTTTCCATAATTCGAAATCGGCTTCGTATTGCTTCTCTATGGTATTTAAACGATTTTGATATTTTTCCTCTTGTTTGCTCATTTTTTCTTGCAACTCAGCAATGGCTTCCTGCAGTTCTTCCTCTTTCTCTTTTTGCCAATCTAAACGTTTATTTTGAAAATCCATATCTTTGGTTTTCAAATCTTGCCAAAGCTTTTCTCTCTCTTGTTGAAAATCTTCAATTAATTTTTGTTTTTGTTCATCAAACGCCTGGCGCTCTTCAGTTAATTGCTTTTCAAATCTGTTTTTCATTGCGAAGATAATTGATTTAATCTTAGCTAAATTGCTTCTAGAAAGCTTCAACTTACCTCTCTCTTATGGCATTTCTTTCTTTAGCTATAATTGTCTCTCTGTCTTGAGCACACGTCTCTCTGATACTATTTTCAATTTGTTCATACTTTGTGCGTGTTTCTTCAACAGCGTCCAACAATTGTTGTTGATGCTCTCGTTTTATTTCATTAACTTCACGTTGGTGTTCGACAGTCATTCGATTAATTTCAGCCTCTAAGCCCTTAACTGTCAATTCCTGCACAAAAAACCAATAACTTAAAACATTAGCTAAGGATTCTTCTCTTAACTCACTTTGATTTTCTTTGTGTTTTCTCGAACCCATCGTTCTCTGCGTATTTTCTCGGCTGCTAAAGTATTGTCTCTCACTCTACTAATCTCTGTTTCCAATTTATGTTCCCAGGCCTGATTTTGACTCTCCAAACGTCTTGTTAAAGCAGCTACTTTTTCACAAAGAGATCCTTTGTCTTTTAAAAGCTGCAACGGAAGTATTTCATATACTTATCATTCGTAGAAAATCATTATACCTGTTCTATAAAATTTTGATGCCTTTGCACTATAGATTCATAATGTTTTTTCTGTTCTCTCATTCTCTGAGCAGCATTTGCCTTCTCCGAACGTATACTCTTTTGCTTTTCAGTACGTATTTTCATAACGTGTTCTTTAGATAATAGTAAAGCATTGGCCAGTTCGTTAGATCTTAAACTAAGACCTACCACTCTTCGGGCTAATTGATGATTGGGCAACATTAATAAGTCCGAAAGCCTATACATGAGCTCTTTATAGGAAAAGTTCTAAATAAACTTAGGTTATATCTTACTTGGGTACATCCTCTACAACATCCGGTTCTACAATAAATTCAATTTCGGAACGATTGGTATCGGGCATAGAACGCCGTGTCTCCAATAATGTCTTTTCACAACTATCTTCTACATTATCCAGATAACTTAAAATATCCTGATATTTATCGACAGTTTGTGTAGAACCATTACTGTCAGGTCGATTACGTGCTGTAGCCAAAGTAGATGTGGAACCAAATTTTAAATCTAATTCTCCATTTGAATAATTATCTTAAAAGTAAATAAAGAAAAAAATTAATGAAAAATTCAATAATTTATTTGTATTTACCCTTCTTTTTATCCTCTTCGATTTCTTTAATGACTGAAACAATTTCATCATAAGTGGAATCATCTTGAGAATCATTTGTTGTTTCATCTACTTTATTTCCAGCCTGTTCTTCCATCTTATCTTGTTCTTGAATGTCATTGTCCAAAGCTTTCATAGCTTCTAAAGTTTCTCTTGTAAAATTTTCAAAAGTTTCATCCAACACCGAAGAAGATTTAGTTTTTTTCTCTAAACTATCATGCATAGACATCCAGCTATCTACTTTATCCATGTCGAATTCATCCAAATTGGAATCTTCCATCAAATTGCCAAAGCTTTTAGCCTTTTTATTATTTCCATTGGTTTTTTGCGTAGAAACTGATGAAGAAGTTTTATTCTTAGTGGAACACTTTTTGGTATCTTCATGGGCTGATTCCATACTTTTTTTTTCGTTATTATTATTTTCTATTCCATTATTGTTTTCTTTCTTTTTAATCATTGAAGAAGTGGAAGCTACGACTTTCAAATAATTGTTAATAACACTATTACTGGTACTGGTGATGGGTTTAGTGATTAATTTATTGTCCATTTTTAGTAAATCTTTTTTAGGCAATTCCACTTTAGGAACATCCATAAGGTTATTTGGTTTTTCTAACGATTCTGAAGATTTTCCACTATGCGAATATTTTGAATAGTAGGAATCAGCTACGGTTACCGCTTTACCATCAGTAGGTTTGGAACTTTTATGTTCATATAAATTCTTTACTACGGAATTTTGTACTATCGAGCTCATAACATTTTTGTAATCTCGTATAACTTGAGATTCTTCTTCATTAGCTAATGAGTCCACAGAAGCTTTTGCAAACAGTTTGTCAGAAGATTCTAGAAAAGACTTTTTGCCGTTTTGTAAACTTGCAAAATATTTACAATTGGTGGAATCGCAAATGCATTTTGAACTTGGACAATCTTGTTGACTGCTGCTAGTTGAACTGCGTGTACTGCAAGAACAATTCTCTGATGGACATTTTGGATATTCAAAAGTTTCGGCTAATACATCTTCACCATTTGTGGAGCCACCAAAATGTACAGATTTCTTCAAACTCAAAGATGATAATTCTTTGTTAAGAGTGTGGCGGTCGTCAGTCGATGTGAAATTATAATTTGACGTTTCCACAGGACCGGGAGCAGATATATTATCTTCTATTTTGGCCGCAGTACCATTTTCATAGTCACTAGATTCATTATCACTTGTTACATCTGGTTGCTGCGATTTCGAAAAGGATACTCTACCTGGTAGATCAGGTTTATTTGCTAATAAGTTGCGATTTTTAACTAAATTGTCTTCCGAAGATATTATTTGTTTCGCCTCCTCCACTCCCAGCATAGATGCACGTCCGGACGATTTATTTATTTTAAGTGGAGCCAAAGAATTCATTAAGTAATTATACCCACTCTTACGCGAAGAACTCAATTCTGAATCACCATCACTAATCACTGAAGACTCCTTATATAACCAAGGTCTTTTTATAGGTTCATCCAAAAGTAATTTTAACAAGCTCGAAGATGATATCGATTGAGAACGTTTTTGCTAACGTGAAGTACACTTTTAAATAATGCCAACAAAATTTTTTAAACTTACCACTATACTTACATTCTTCTTACTCAATTTCAAATTTGTAAAATCGTTTTCTTGTGCATACGCACCTTCCCGACTATAAATATTCTTACAAAACTTTGAATCAGCCGATTGGGGTCGCCTTATACGCCACAGTGAGCGACTACTTTTTTCAAATATATTCGCTGATTGAGGCCTCCTTAAGCCTGCGCGGGTAGTGGTTACAAGATTTGTAAATTTTTCTTTTGGTTTCGGTTTTTGTCGTATGGCCAAATTTATCTGAATTTTTATTGAAAGACATGACAAATACTTTAGAGTTATTCTTCTCTAATATACATATATATATTTGCCACTCAGGTCTTACCTGCGAACCTTTCAAACTTAAATCCATATCAAACTTAAAAACAGAAAGTTATAGAAATTTTTTTCCCAATTTTACATGTCACTAATGAAAATGTTTGTATGTCCCCGTTTTTTGTACAAGTGACGTTCTTTTCACGGCTTTTATACTTCTGATTTGTTCTGGCCACTTGCCGTACCGTATTGTTGGCAATCGATTATATGTATTGTAGTGATGGTGCAACGGTCAGTCAAACAGAGTTCAACCCTCTGTTATAGAACTTTTATTTCCTTTGTTCATATGCAACCCATCGCGAGGAGTTGTTTGTATTGTGTATCCAAAAAATCGAGGGTAGCAAGCAATGGGAAAATGCACTTTAAACGTTGTTGTGTTTGTGCAGGACGTTGCTAGGTGCGACAGGTGTTTCTGAAATCATGAATGAAATGTTCTTCAAAGCAAAACAGACAAACAGGCAACAAGGTTAGCATGTCAGGTTTGGTTCTATTGTTTACTGAAACTTTCCTAAGAAGGCTAAACGTTTTAAATAGCTTACAACTTTATTTCAATAACATTTTTGAATATTTTCAAATATTTTCACAAAAGTAACAATAATTTGGCAACAATTTTTGCTTAATTGCTTAAATATAGTACAATATTAAAATAATAATTAATAGAAAAGAAGTAACAATGTGTAATACCCGGAAATTACGAAAACATTTAACAATAATAATTTTTAATTTTTTATTCATCTTTTGGATGAATTGAATTTTTTCCAACATATTCCAAATATTCTGTCAAAGCCGGATTAATGGTTTTTCCTCCCTATTTAGACGTTTTTAACCTCAATTCTTCCTCCAACACTGTTATAGAGACTGATTAAACGAGACCTTCATTAGTTATATTTTGAGTTTTTGCTGCAAAATGTTTTGCTTCTTCATGATTTTTAATATGACCATTTGGTAGCTCAACGTTTGCATGATTTTGAGACTGTTGCTCTATGAGTACAGTAGCGGCGGCTTCTTCTGTAATCTTCTGCACTTCGATTTCAATCTCATCACGTTTTATTTCATTTTTCACTTCAACTGATTTTTCTTCTAGTGTTTCTTGTGCTTCAGCTACTGTTTCAGTATATTCATACTTGCTGTCATCATCTTCCCCCGCAACAGCTCTATTTACCTCCTCAATCGCTTTGGCTACCTCTTCCTCCTCTTCCATATGACCGTTTGTAGTAATGTTAGAAGAAGTGTTTTCTACTTTCTCCTCACACTCAGTTTCTCTTTTACCGTTTACTGTTATTGCAGATGTTGTTGAAGATGAGCCATTTTCAAAAGCAGGCACTATTGCTGGACTGGCCATGGTTGGTGAAAATGACTGACGATTATTTTTAGTGGGTGAAAGCATGCACTGCGTAAAATAACCGCTGCGGCGTTTCTCAAAATCCAATACATTCTCTTTAGCCAAACGTTCCTGAATGCGTCGTTGACGTCTAATAAATTCCGGTACATTTTCATCATCTTCACCTTTTGAAGGCGCCTCTGGAATTTTCGGTCGCCTTAATACTACTTTGGCTACTTCATTTTCTTCACTACTAGGTGGCAAGTCTATGGGTTTCGCTTGATACGTGGGCCTTGGTAAACCATTAAATGTTGAACTTTTCGCCACCGTTATATTGTTGGTTCTATAAGTTACATTGTTATTATTATTGTTGGTGTTGTTACTTATACCATGCTCAGGTGACGCGGAACCATTTCTGAAACCATTTTCTAATTTGTTGGTACACGGTAATGTAAAGTTGGGTTTACCATGGTTAATCATTAGTTTTGAAGGTGGTGTAGGTGTCCGATCTGGAGTGTTTTTGGGAAGGCCCGCACCTACACGCAGTTTGCTTTTGGTTAAATCAGTCATACTATTAATCTGATAGTTGGGCAACACTAAAAAAATTAAAGATTTGATAATGAAGGTTAATAATGTTGATCAATAAAATAAATGAAGGATTAAATTTGATTAAATTTGGTACAAGGACATGTATTGGCCACGGAAGAAATGGAAATGGACCATATCAGATCATTTTTAATACTCGTGCCCACATAAGGTTCAAATATAAAGAAAGTCTTTATAAAAAAAACGCGCAATTCTTAATATTTTTTTGACAAAATTTGGTGAAGAATAGTCAAGACCATAGTAAGCAATGAATATAGATAAAAATTGTAGCCTAATTTAAGAAGCTAAGTGGTGTGGGGTATTAAATATTCGGGCTTGGCCGACTAGAAATATTTTATTTTAGATTATTAGGGTATTTCATATTATAAGTTATTATCACTAACCTACATTTAAATTAAATAACTGCATAATGTGTGTACTTTGGACCTTCAGAAACTTTCAAACTATACTGCAATGAAATATTTTCAAACACTCACTTAAAACGCCAACTTGATATCGTGTTCATTTGTAATTATACGCATACCCATTATTATTTAGTTGACGTGGATGATTTACAATTTTGGCAAAAATTCAACAAAAACTTTTATTTGTATTTACACATAAGTTTTTTTGGAACTCTCGTTTAAATCTTAAAGTCTAGATCGTAGACCTTCAACTACTTATACTTGATACTCTGCCAATAAAAAAAATTTAAGTCACGTGCATGTGATTTATTGTTTTATATTTGGCAAGGTTGCCAATTCTCTATCACCTCTGGAGGTCAATGTATTAAATAGTTTTCAATAAAAATTTTCTTTCTATATTTATACAGAAGTGGAATTTTTTCCTTAAGATAAAAATTTCAACGATTTGATAACTATCAGTAGTCGCAATACTTGCTTATTATTTTAAGATATGAAATTGAATATGTAACCATATACAACCCACTTGAAATTTGGTGTCCGCCTTGAAAAAAAAATTGAGCCACCTCTCTTTGTGGTATCTATATATACACAACTGTTATGAGATTACTTAAAAAGCGAATGTAGGTAAACAAGTACAAGTAGGTTGCTAATATGTAGATATTGTTGTTGTTGGTATTGTCATTACATTAGATGAAAGAGCATTCCGGGATGTTTCTTCTTACACATAATTTTATAATACCCTCTATATAAGATAAGCAGCACATTTAGTTTTTTATTTCGTCTACAATAGCAACAAAATCTGAACACACTTAATTGTCATTACATGTCCGTAAGTCCGCTTATTGTTGGAATGCTTTCGGCAACAATTGTTATATTGAAATGAACTTTTTCAAGTTTTCTCTGCAAGTTTCACTTTAAAATAGGCAGAATAGATCAAGTGGCACACCCCAAATCGGTAAAAAACTCAAAGCCCCAACGTAATATAAACTAAATTTGGCTTAGGCTAAATTTTAAACATCTCCACACATCTATACACAAACAGTGGGCATGGCAGCTGTTAACCGACCTCACCCATATGTAGATTTTTATAGATGAGCTCAGTATACAAAATGTCAGCTCAATAACTGATAATAGATACACATAAAAGGGTCATCAACATACGGACGTGCGTACGGATATGTGTATACCGACTCAGATTTTAATGCTGATCAATTAGATTGCATTAATCGTCTAGAAAACAGATATGATACCTTGAGAACTAAAACTTAGATCCCTAAAACATTACCTGGACCTGGTTGAAAACAAGAACTACGCAATGAAAACAATTCATTTTCTATAAATAATTTATTTATATTTAATGTAGGTGTTTGTTCATTGATTTTAATATATTTTATTAAACAATAATAACAAAATATTCCCGATAACCTTGAAAACAAAATTGTTTTTAATTTGAAAAAAAAGAACAAATAATCATAAATAATAATAACAATAAAAATGTAAAAAATGATTTTACACTTAAACGTTATACGCTGCTAATAAACTAAGCGTTTAAACACGTTTTTTTGCACTAAAATTTTCTAAATAAATTGAGATGTACAAGCAGTTTTACGCTGCGCTTTACGGAAAACCACAATGTGCAAAAACCTGCTGTGTAAAGATTTTAATTAAAAGTAATAAAATCAAGCCAACCAACCCTTTTCTTCCCTGATTCATTCATAATTCATTATATAAAAACTTATTAGCCAACACAACAATTTTTATAACCTCAAATGGTTCCTGCCAACACGTATCAGTCGAAGTAAACTAATAAGTCATTGGGTAAGAGTTGCGCGAACTTCGTGAGATCTTCTATTGTATTATTGTACTTCTATGTGTGAGAGAATATTGGTAAGCACGTACTAAAAAGATTAGGGGTTTATGTGTTTTTTGTTTTTTTTGTTTTATTTTATTTCACATGCACTTTACTGAAGTAATTCTTTACATGACTCATATTTTTTGTTTTTGTATATACTTGAAATACATATTATACCCGCCATTGCATATATATATATATAGAGGGGTATATATCACTTTGTCAAAACGTTTGAAGCACTCAAAAGGGGGACTTATACTTCTCGAGAGCTTTGCTGCATCGATGACGAGTATTCAAAATTTGATCTCAGCCAAATATACTTTTTTTACTTGCTTTAATTGAGTTGGATTTTATTCCTTATATTGTTTACAATTGACGATTATTACTATTTGAACACTCTAGAGGTTTATTTTTACATATTTTGTTATTTTATTATTTTTCTTATTCATCTCATTCATTAGCATTCTGTGAATTATTAACGTCATGTACATGTGTATACATACAAATGTTTACTCATGGAGCCGCTATTTGCTTTGACTGCATAATAATGATCATCGTAATGATAATGATGATGATGATCATTTATTGTCAATTGTAGACTAGATCTCCTTCCATTATAATGAATTGTTGTGTACATAAAAAATTAAATGAATCAAAATTCGTTTTTGACCTTAAGCACTAAAAACGTTACACAAAAAAAAAATTATATATTGGTTTAGGCAGAATCTCAGGTACTCTTTACATATAAAGTTATATAAGGGCGTGGCATATACATTATTGCGTCATTTTTAAACAGCTATTGAAGCATTTTACTTTAAAGATGGAATTCTACTCCCGAAAAAAAAATTTTCAAAAATTGTGGGCGGGTCTGTTATGATACTTTTAAGTGACAAATAAATAAGTTAACATTTTCAACTTGATTTGTCTATCCTGGTAATTATAGTAGATTTTTACTAGTTGAGGGAGTGGCTATCAACTGATTTTACCCGTTTTCTACATGACCTTGAAATTTATTTATTTACTTTTTTATTGATATATCCTAATTTTTGCCCTCGAAAGCTTTTTAATTTGGACACCCGGACGGACATGTGATTTTGATGGGAATTAAGAAAGAGGTTGAATTCAATCTTGGTTAGTCTCAGCCAATCTAAAAATTTTCAACCAAGTATTAGGTTCCTCATTATGTATAGAGTGTAAAAATATACATATAAACCTAAAAATCGTATTACAACATATGCGTGCAGTTGTGACTTATGCGTCACAATTAATTATTTTTAATATTATTAATCATCTTTGACACTTTCAATTTTGTTCTTCAAGTAATTAAAGATTTGAACAATTCAGAAATAAAATATAAAAAAACTTTGTTTGAAAAACAGTGGTTCAGAGTCATTATAAAACTTAGACGTTTTTGACATTTGCGGTTGTCACAAAAGCATGCGTTTGTGACCTATTGTCTAAGCTATTGTGCGGCTGTTCGTAATTTCTTTATTCATTATTCAAGACTGCCATTGTACAACATAACAAAATTGGATCCATAGACTTAATGATGATCAAACACTATGACTTTTTTCTATTTAAAATCATAAGCTTCCACTTGAAAATAATACCATCCTTCATAGATTAAGGCTTAAAACGTCATTTTACTGCACTTGAAAAAAAATACTTATTTTTAAATACTTTTTAATGCTGCATAATCTGTCGTACTATAAAAACATAATTGCCCCATCGTTGCTTGATAACTTTTTTTATGCACTACTGTTGGTGTGATGGGTATTTGAGATTTTGTCAAGAAGTGTTTAACACACAGCAAGAGAATTCAAAGATTGTTTGCTGCATAAACATTGAAAGTATAAGAACTCAATTATCTTTCCATGTCTACCTTCTGTCCGTCTCTTTGTGGAAATTATTCCATCCATCGAAAAGTTGGATTTATCGATTTTGAAATTGAAAGTCAATCAGAAACTTGTAATCGTTTCATGCCCACTGTGCTAAAAAAAACTGTAAAAATACGCCTTTTTCTTTCAAGTATAGAAGATAGGAAGTTGAGGAGTTGTTCCATTTATTTCCGAGTTATATATATAAAGCTGTGGTGGATAATCAAGATTTGATTTAAGACAAATTTAGCTTTTTTTACTCGTTCTTTTTATAAATCATATATTTTGTTTTCATAATTATTTCATTGTTGAAAAAAATCGAAATAATTCAGTTGTCAACAGATGTTCAAATATTCGCTGATGTTATACGCTGTACATAAAAAGTAAAATTGATTTCTGACGTCAGAATTTTTATATAATTTATTGTTGTTGTTTTTGTTGCTAAAATAAATTAAACGACTGATGTGTAACTTTGAACTTCAATTCACTTAAAATGACATTAAATATTCCAAGATTCGAACAAAGTAAATGATTTTTCATTTGATTGCTAAATAGAGTAATTTTTGTAATTTTTTATCATATACTCTCCGCCAATTTGTACTCAAGGTTTTGGCCACAATTTTTAAGATATTTCATACACATTTGGTTTTAAGCAGTGTCTTGCTCCGAAGGCATGTACTTGCGAAACTAGTTTAAATGAAGAATCTTTAGGATCCCCCCATATAAAGCCCTTACTTAAAATAAGTCCTCTTTTGACAAAAATTCATAATTCTTGATATTCTTTAACAAAATTTGATGAAGAATAATTAATTAGCTTAGTAATGGCCTGTCCCAAATTTGAACCTGATGGGATCATTTTTAGAACCTCTTTTCATTTAATGATATTTCACAAAGTGGCTTGATTATGACAATGTCTCGCGTTTCCTAGGTGTCTTCGTCCAAGAAACACGGGGCAACATTGATAGAACAAGCAAACTTGGAGATCCTCTGTGTGTTAGTGTAAACATCATAATATTGCTTAGCAACAAAAAGTGAGCCACTAGCCCATGGGAATATAGAGCGTCCCGTATTGGTAGACCACATGGTCGATCGTTTTACCCCCTTGGCCCCCCTGTGGGAGCATCGCGGCGGTTGTGGAACCGCTAGAAGTAGATTTGTAATACCCTTGACCAAGGGGAAAAAACTCAGGCTATTGTTTTATTTAATAGTTGCAACCTACTAATAAAGGGGCGCTCGGGACGCTTAAAAAACCCCAAACTAATGTTCAAATAAGACCATAACAGTAGGTGTTGACGTTAAAAATTGCAAGCACTGCCTCGCGTTTCCTGATTATTTTACATCATTTATGTGGGGTAGAGTGTTAAATAGTTGGGTATAACCACCTAAAATATTTTCACTTGTTTTTTAAATTAAACTTATATTGCATTTAAAATCTGTGGGTATCCATCGCCAACTTAATGTTTACCGTCGTAAAACAAATCAAAATTTCGTAATTCATTTTATAAAAATCAATTTCAAATTAAATTTAAAATCCCTTCATTCACACAGTTTACATTAGGACTGACATTATATGTAATGATAATTAAAAATTCGTTTTATATAATTTATGCAAATTTAACTCAAAACACTTGCAAACTAATTAAATGCATGAATTAAAACAATTTAAAGTCAATTGGAAACGTTAATAAACGTTAATAAACGTTGATAAAGTCAAAGTCATGGACACCAACGATTTGAATGAATGTTATATTTAACAAACGGGTTTTGTTTTATTTCTATTTTTATTTTTTGTTTACACATAAAAACTCCTTTTTAATATGTGTACATATGTATAAGCATACATCAACAATTTATCATTAAAAACCAAAAACCAAAAATAATGTCATTGGATTACAAAATTGACAAATATTCCTTAAATGTTGATAAAAAGTATTTTTTTTTAATACTTAAATACCAAAATTTCACAAAAAAAAATAGCAAAAAAACATTAATACCAACAGCCAAAGTAAACGTACCGATAAAAAAAATGTCACTGGCACACAACTCCAAAAAAAAGACCAACAAATAACTTTAACAACAACACCAATATTTAATGATAATATTATTGTAAGTACATGTATTAAAAGACTGATTTGAGAATGTGCTACAAAACACGCCAGAAACGTTACTAACTGGTATTCGGTGTCAGAGCTGTTAACTAACCCGCCAACAATACACACACAACACCAGGCCAAAAGTAAGGAAAATACAACACAATAAATATTATTAAGCGAATGTAGGTGCATGTATGTGTATAACAAAGTATAAGCATTCTAAGAGGTACAGTGGATGCCTTGACACAAAAGAAAAAGAAAAATAAAATATTTTCTTTATATTATTATATAAAAAATTAAAAAATTTATAAAATTTATTATTAAAATTTTTCGGACTAATTATTACATGAGGTAATACATGAGGTGTTTGAGTGCATAAGTAATTAAGTAGAAACATGAAAAAGAGCTATACGGGACATATACATCTATAAGCAAATTATGGACGTGGCAGATACCAGCTTACGCCCATTAATAATGGATATGATAAATATAAACTTGCACATCGGATTCGGCACAAAAAATTTTTTTGCACATGTCTATTTTGGAGCCTAATAGATAAATTAGATTTTATCGATTGCGGGCTTGACTCGTTCTAGAAACAAAAGCATTTTCCCCTCATCTTCTTTACTACTGAGGAGGGCTTTAATGTAACGTTAGAGACCCAAATTCAATCAAATAAAATCCATATTTTTACTAAAAGGTTTGTAAGAGATATTATATCGTTAGAAGGTTAATGACGTCTATTTTCAAACGATATCCAATATGTTAATATGAAAATCCCCGTTTAATTTTGATGAATAATTTTATACAGTTTCTTTTATTTTTGATATATATATAATATGCATGACGTGACATGACGACATTTCACATTTTTTGTCCATCTGAATATGTACCAATTCAGTTTGCCCAATTCAATCGCACAGTATTTTAACTGCGATTAGTCCTTATCGATACGCTGATAATTTATTGTATTTTTCCTTGCAAGTATTTCGATTTTATTGCAGTTAACAATTCGTTATATGTGTTTCTAAAAAAATTTGTTGTTGCTAATATTGTTCAAATACTAAACTTCTATTAGTGTCTTTATAAATTATAATTGTTAGCTGTTTTTGTTATAGGGGATTTGTTTTATGTCTCTATTAAGGGAAATACACTTAAGTGCCAATTAAAAAAAAATATAAACCTACGAAGTAGCTTTCTAAGAACAGTTGGGCCCACTTCAACCTACACTTTGTTTTATTAACTCATACTTTACTCACAATACTGTAAATGCAAATCTTTCTATGGCAATGTAAAAGTTTCTTTTGAATTACCTGGCGGTTGCGCTAGTAATCGAAAAAACAATTGAAATAATTTGGAGTCACAGTGGGTCGAGATTCTCATGAATCTTAAAAACTGCAAACTTATTAATAGGAATATTAAAGAAGAAGAAAAAATATTATATTGGAGTTACACCAAAACTTGAATATATTTATATATATATATATATATATATATATATAAAGAGAGAGAGAGACGTGCCCACAATCGATAAAAATCAATATATCTGCCCTAAAAATTGAGCTATTAAGTTGAAATTTTGTGCATTTTTATATAAAATTACCCCATTAATCGATGTGACAGAGGCGATACGTAATACATGCACTATTAGAGAGCGTAATCATATACCCGCCACGCCCACCTTTTGAATGTAGATATGGAATATATTTATGATTTGGCCTAAGCCAAAGATTTCTTACTCGTTTTTACAATTATTTTCACAAATTTATAACTTTGTGGCTATATGACTGGAGTACTATTAGATATTTACAAAATTATGGGCGTGGTTACCAATCGATTGTCCTCATTTCAAATACGAAACTGCTTGCCTAAGCTAAATAAGTCTACAATAAATCCTAGCATTACATGTCATTTTTTGCGACCGTGACCGTTTTAACTAACAGTTACACACATGTGCACTGTAATGTTCAGGGCATAACATACAATTACAAGTAGCCACCTTTACTTCTTTCTTGACGTCATCAAATAAATAATTAAATCTTTAAAAAAATTATGAAGCAATTTTCACAGTTTACGTAATTAGAACATTGTTCATAATATAGCAAAGCCAACAACCAACAACCATATATGTATATAATAAATATATTATAAGCTATTCTAATAACAAGTTGGTCATTTACTTATTAGCGCTTATTAGCCGTAATTGATAACGTATATATGGTGCAATAAATAGCTTATTGAAGATAATGAATGTGTAAAGAAAGCTATAATTTTGGTTTACACCGAATGGAGAGTACGCACCGCTCGAAAAAAACAAAACTTAGCTCAGGCCAAATTTTAGATACCATCAACATTTATACAACAACTGTGGGTGTGCCGTTACGGCCATTTTTTAACGATCGCTAAAGCATATGCATGTGTTAGGGTTAACCGTAAAAGTCCACTTTTGCCCTAAATAAAGCTTTATGTAAATTGTGGGCGTGTCTGCATGAATAGATTTATTTAAAATTGTAGAAAGTGTGAATATATTTATTAAAAATGTGTAGAATATATTTATGGATAGCCTTAGATGGTGTCTACGATAGTTCTAGGGGCGTGGCTCTGCCCGGACAATGGTCTCAAAACAAATTTACGTACTGTTCTATAAACACATATTATCTAACACGAGGGGGTTATTAGTTAAAAACAGAAAATTTTAATTTTTCAAAAAGGGGCGTGATAAAATGCAATGATACCATAAATTTTTTAAACACGACCACATTATTTGAGTAATAGCTACCCATGAAATGTTTACAAAAGGGACGGGATACAAAAAAGGGGCGTGAAATAAATAATACAGAGTATGTCAGAAAAATGCTTAACAGGGTCAACCAGTACTACATATAACTAAAATATTCTAAAGAGATCGAAATTTCAAAGTTGAATTACCTTTAGTGTACACCCCATCAACCTAAGCTAAAATTTCATTCTAATTTTAGAGCGTCCTGTCCATTTTTATCCAAAAATATCTGCTTTTCTTGAAATTTCATGATTCCAAGTGATGGCGTTTTATTACAAAAAGGGTCATTATTATAAAAACACTCTTTACCTAATCAAAATTGGCGTGTTTGTCCACCAATTGCAGCCATTTGTAACAGAACTCTCACCATAAAAACTAAAAATGTGTCTGTAACGGCCTTTTTACAAGCCCAAGCATACCGTATACCTAAGGACAGACAGACAAAAACAACCAATGCTGTGAAATCACACATGCCTCGGCAGCATTTCTGAATATGTTGCCTATGAAGTGACAAAATTACTTTGCACTGCTTTACTACTGGAGCAGAATATTCATATATATATAAAATATTGACTCAGTAATTATTGAGTTACGAAAAGTAAACACAAATGTAAAAACGTTTAAAAAAAACAAAAAAACAAGACGCAAATTAATATTGAACAACTCTAGAAAATGAAAAGCAAAAAAAAGCAAAAAATAAAACCTTGTGAGCTTTATACAAACAATGTCATTGTCTGCCTTACACACTTGTGACCAGAACTGCTTGCTGCCCCAGCCTGTTTACAATTTACACAATATGAACGAGGTGGAGAAAGAACCTTCTACATTTCCATAATTGTTTACAGTTTATAGCAAGTTTTATATGCGTTGTATATGTGTGCGTAACATGAATTCATTTATCAGTGTAATTATACTTGTATTTGTGTTGTAGTATAAATGTAACGGCATTGTTTCAACATCTGGAAATTGTGGATATTTTTGGAATATTATTATAATGAGTTGTATTTTATTATTTATACCCAACAGCATTGATACCTTATGAGCCCACTTTCCCTATTTGGAACTTCCTTCCGTTTAGCATACCACAAACCAGAACCAATGCCTATCCCAAATATTTAAATAATAAAACAATAGTTTCCCTCTCTCCCTCTCCCTCTCCCTCTATCACTATTTCTCTATGCCTTATGAGTCAGAGTTCACCTCACTCTGTGACAATATTTATCAACCTACACACCTTAACAAACACTTTCTTTTTTTGCATGAACATAAGATGCACACTACTGTGCGCCCACCATCCATACATATTAATTTTTATACCATTTAATATATAAATAAAAATTTCAGTTTTTTTTACGTTTTGCATAAATAACGAACTATTGATAATATTCGGAAAAAAATTTAAAGAAATACGGTTTCAAGTTACTTTTGTTTTTTCAATAAATACACGCGGTTATACGTGTTGTTTTAGTATAAACAATAAACACGTTTGCCCAGGAGAAAAACTTTTTATTCAGTTTTGAAAGGAAAATGTGATTAACGTGCTTTGTATTATTAATAAATCTGACGCGCTGGCGCGTCTGTCGCATCACAATTGAAAACAATCACTATCCAAACACATATAGATTGTTTATATATATATGCACAAGTACATGCAATGTGCTTTACGCCGCTTAAAGAAAAGTTATGATATTAACACTTCGACATATGAAACGCGACTCATGCCAAGTGACAAGTTTCTCTTTGCATGTCAAACACCGGACGGGACCGGCTTGCATCCGAAAAAACACTTACACCCACACCAACAGCTTTGTGGTTATCGTAGAGCAAAGCTTTTTAATGAACCTATGAATGAAAAAAAAAAAAGAAATTTTATTAAATGTCAGCGTTGCAACACGTGTGAAAATGTACGGATACAAACTTTTCGTAGCTTTTCATAAACGAGTAAAACTGTTATCGTCGGGCAAGCCCGGCCATTTAATACCCCACACCACTTGGCTCCCTAAATTATGCTACAATTAATTTAATTGTATCTGTACACACTGTCACAGAAGTCTCTTGGTGGGTAATAAATTTATATATATACATAAATAACTATTATAAATAACTATTATTAACCAAATTTTGTAAAAATATAATAAGATTCGTGTTTTATTTCATACGAAGACTTCTATTATAAGAGGACCTTATATACTCTAAAAATGGTCCCAACCGATCCATTTTCAATAATTAATGTCCTTGTACTAAATTGTTTCGATAAATCTCAAACAATGCTACCTGTAGCTTGCTTACATTGCTGGCATGAACATACGAACGGACATGGTTAAATCGATTCAGGTTTTGATTCTGGGTATAATTGAAGGTGGATATGGCATTTGCCGGTTAGGAGTTACAAACATCCACACAAACTTAATATACCACTTGTCACAAGGGGGGACAGAGTATAAAAAGCTTAAAATTTTAAATACAAGCCAAGCTAATACAATTCACATGCAATGCAAAATTTTGATCCTAAAATTTACAACTCTGACTATTTTATTATTCAAATTATTTTCAGTTAAACGTACAAGAAACTAACAAAATTTTTATGCCTTTTATACTCGAAGATGCTTATTGAAGGGTGAATATTACTAAGTGCGTATTTAAAAATCTCTTAAATGGCCTAAGAAATGCTAACATTTTATTATAGATGTCGTTAAGAATCCATTTCCCTAGGGATTTAATCATGTCCGTCTATCCATGCATTTTTATACCCCCCACCTTAGTGAGGGTATACTTAGTTAATTCTTCCGTTTGAAACTCCCAGAAGGAGGCGTCAGAGACCTACAAAGTATATATATTCTTGATTAGCGTCAAAAAGAGGGTCGATTTAGACATGTATGTCCCTTAGTCTGTCTATTGTTGGCATTCTCACGAGCGTAAATTTTGTACGGGCCCTTTTAGTTTTTGCACGGGAATCGCTATTTAAAATGGGCAAAATGTGTCAAGAGGCACGTCCACAATCGACAAAAATTAAGCTATAAACTTGAAATTTTGAATGTATATCTATAAATATTTCCCTCATAGATGAAAGTGATCAGATAACAGACACGCCCACAATCAACACGTCCCATATATTGACACATGAACTTGAAATTTGGTGCACATAATTATAGTTATCTCCTTAATCGATATGCCAAAATTGGGCATGGTCGTATAAAAGACGCGCCCACAATTTACAAAAAAGCATTCTCAGTTTGCAAGTGTTGCAAGTCTTACATAGATACGTAATACGTAATACATACACTATTAGAGGGCGCTATATATATATATATATATTTGCAATGCAATCCACCGCTATGGTGGAATTTAGTTTTCTTACTTGTTTTACAAAACTTTTATTTCCATATCAGCTGTTTGCACACTCCGTTTAACAACAACAAATAACTTTTTGAAACAGCTGTTTTATAATTAGTTGCTTTGGAAAAATTAATTTCGTAAATTCTTGTTGAAAACAAACTAAAAGATGGCTGCTGGACGGGAAGTTGTTAAAAAGGCCATGCAACAGGTGCGTCCGATCTTATCAGTAGATCGTGAAGAAGCCCGTAAACGTGTTTTAAATTTATATAAGGCGTGGTATCGTCAAATACCATATATTGGTATGTACCAAACGTTCATGTTATGTCATCCATTGACAGTAAATTGTTTATTTACTTGTCGTGTAGTTATGGATTATGATATACCGAAATCTATACAGCAGTGCCGATCCAAATTACGTGAAGAGTTTCTTAAACATAGTAAGGTTACCGATATTCGGGTTATTGACATGCTGGTTATAAAGGTAAATGCATCTATGAAAAGCTTTTCGAATACTCGATATAATTGTGATTGCTTTTCAGGGACAAATGGAGCTTAAAGAGTCCGTAGAGATATGGAAACAGAAAGGTCATATTATGCGTTATTGGAAGGAATCGCAAGATCCAAAACCAACCGATTTCTTGTCCAAATTTTTACATGGCATTAATTAATGAGAAATATTTAAAGCTTTTGCTTATGTATGTGTAAGGTTTAGTAATTATAAATAACGAAGCAAGAAAAACTGCTAAAGGAATATGAAAAGTTGAATGGGTGGAGGTGGGGGTATTCACGATTTGGTTTGGTTGGCCGGAAAAATACTCGGTATATGCTTCAAATGTATGAGATATTTTTTATTATACAAAAACTCTTTCATAAAAAATACTTAATTCATTCATTAACATAACTCAGTTGCAAATGATGATGCTCCAAATGAATTTGAAAATAAAAAAATCCCCGCAAATTCAAATAATTTCTAAAAAAAATGCAAAATCCTTTCCATTCTTATTATGCTTTATCAACAACAACTTTGACAACTTTTCTTCCTCTCATGACTGCGTAATAATATAGGATGCGAAAATCTTTCCCCACAACATGTACACTTCTCTTCGAACGTTACTTTATGTTTCAATTTTTGATGAACCTTCAATTCCGTTTCATTAACATAACAAGCAAAGCATTTGTCGCAAGTGTAACGTTTGTCATTGTGCCGTTTAATGTGTAAATTTAAAGTTTTCGCATTATTGAATATTTTATCACACACTTGACAAATGTATTGAATTATAATTTCATGTTCCTCTTGCAAATGTAGCTCATATCTCGTTAGAGTGGAGAATGATTTTAAACAGTGAGAACATTTTACGGGTGTACTGGGACAGCAAACCTTCTTGTGCAACACCAAACTAGCTTTCCTTTGGAAAGATTTGCCTAAGTGTTAATACAAGAAATAGAAATTATGTCACGCTTAATATGTATTTTTTAAATTTTTCAACTGACCGCATTTTATGCAATTGTATAAAGTTAAAGGCGCTTTCTTTTTGCTACCGTCTGAGCCATGAAGTAAAGTGAAGTGAGCTCTTAACGCTTGTTGATCCTTAAAATAATGGTTACAATCGGGACAATTAAATCTTGAAATAAAACATAATTCTGTAACGATTACAAAAACATTTAAACAAACGATTAAGTGCATTATATTTGATCATTTACCGACATCTTGTTCTATGAAATGATCACCGCTAAGGTGTTGATAAATAATTGTTTCGGAATTCGTTTCAAAGTTCTGGCATTCTAAGCAAATGAAAGTCAGCTCTGTAATTGAATATATAATTTTATATCCTTCATGTGTATGTGTGTGGTATTCCAAGTATGTAGTTTCTATTATATTCTGAATCAGCATTATAATCTGAAGGGATCTGGTCTTTGTCTGTGCGTCTGTCTGTTTTTAAAACGGCAAAAGTAGATTGAACTTCTAAAATTATCAATATTTTTAATTTTTTTTCACTGGTTATTATATAAATTCAGGAAAATGGAATGACATCCACACCCACCATTGAAAAATTTATCAATCAGAAAATTTTAGCTGTAAACTTAAAAGTTTATACACATATTTCTTATAACTCTATGCCAAAAGTGGGCGTGGTCAAACAGTCCAATTCAATTAATTAAATTGACATGTAATTAAATCCTACTTTTTAGGTTGATACTATTCTAAGGCGTTACTATGAAAATGGAAGCAAATCTGAATGTAACCACGCCCACAATCTATTCTATTGGTCCATCTATCATTTATTTTCATTTCATACCTTGATAATCTCTCTGCGTTAATATGACTTTTGAAGCTGTAAATTTATAATAAATCGTGAATAAGTTTTAAACAAAATATTAAAATAAATCATTTACTTACATTTTATTATAATATTATATAAATCACCATTTACATTTACCACTCCATGTAGTTTTTTGTAGTGTTTTGCCAAACTTTCTGGATAGCATGTACAGTAGTTACAACACTTGCAATGGTAAGTAGGTAAACCTATACAAGAGCGACTGTGTTTAATTTTAACGATAGTAACTTGAAAATAACCTTTCAATTATGTGCTTATAGGATTTATAATCATTTTTATATACAGTTTTGTATAAATATGGACTTTTTTCGGATGTTTGAGTAGTTACTTGGAAGAATTGAATTGAAACCTTACCTTTTGCTTTATATTGTTCATCTTCCTTGTCTTGCCTTTGGTTCATTAACAGATTATCTTCATTCTTAAAAGGATTACATAAACCATAAGATTATCTCACTTGATTAGTTTTTTTAAAGATTTCATTTTTCTTACCATTTTCTGATAATAATTTAGTAATAATCTCCCCCAATAAGTTTTCTGATATTATTTCAAATAGATTTGAAATATAAACAAGTGCCGAAAGCAAATTAAGATTACCGTTAATTAAAGTAACCACTCCGTTACTTGTTTATACAAAGCATTCCAATAAAAGAAAACGTTACGTACAGAGATAAAAAGTGTTTTCTAAACTTTTATTTACAATTTATCATTTAATACCATTACATTGAAGTTGCTATTATATTACTCTTTCTTTTATATTATTAAAACTTTATACTTTAATTACACCACACTTCAAGATAATATGTGCAATCTTTATAAAAACTACTTTATGCATGAAATACAATATAAAAATGAAAACAATAAGTATAAGTCAGATATGTAAAAACAATTTTTTATATATTACTAATATTTTTCTCCAATAAAAAATTTCATGTCATCACGAGAAATACAAAAAAAAAAAATTTAAACAGCCTTTATCGCAATTTAGCGCCATTTCTGATTACGGTTTCTGTGATAAGTATCGCCACCAGTATAACAGGGTGTTTGAGAGATTTGACATTCAAATAATTGTAGTAGTAGTCGCTTTATTAAAGATGTTTGATTGGAATGTTAATCAAATTGTTGTTATTATTATTATTATTATTATTATTATTATTATTATTGTTGTTGTTGTTGTTGTTGTTGTTTGTGTTTTGCTATTATTTACTGCATTTACAGTTGATTATTGCTGTTATTGCTGTTTCAGAGAAGCTTCTTTAATTTATGTTATCGTCTATTGTTGGTATATTTAACAGTTGTTGTTGTCATTGTTATAAAAGCCTTCGAGTTGTTGTTGTTGTTGTTGTTGTTGTTGTTGTTTCAAAATAAAAAACAGAATATGAGAAGTTTATTAAATAAAAAATAAAAAGAGGAGTAGTGTCTTCTACTTAGTATCGTTAGAGAGGGAAAAGAACAAATTAAGCGAGAGAATAAACAGAATTTACAGTAACGACAGTATTTCTTTTATTAAAAAAAGAAAAAAAATATTTTTTCAACTAAATATTTTGTTTATATTAATATCTACTAAAAAATTAAAGTAACACTTGTTATAAAACTTACTCACTTACGTTCTATATCTATGTACATATATAATGTAACTACATGAAAATGTTGGCCAATCTTTCTATTCAACGAATCATTTTTGAATTGAAGAGAATCTTATGAATTATTATTTATGATGTTTGTTGTTGGTATTATTGTTCTAGATGTTGATGAAAGTGTTCATTGTGAGCGAAACACATTTGATTATCATAGGGTTTAGCAGTAATGAATTTGTATACCTTACCACAACCGGTACTGGAGTTTGTCAGCTCCGACATGCTATTATCCATGGTGGTGGTGCTGTTAATGGTGTTGGCGGAAATATTTAATTGATTTGTAGTGATTGTATTTTTTATGTTAAAAGGTACACTTTGTTGTTGTGGTGGTGGTGATCGAATACATGGCTGTTTTGTTGGCAATACATTACTATGGTTGTGTTCTATATGTTTTAGCAAAATACTTTTACTAACAAACGAACGTATACATTTCGGACACTCATACGGCAATTCTGCATATATAGAAATAAAAAAAAAAGTTACAAAATATTCCCGTTTTAATGGTAAACATTTGTTTGATTTAAATGAACTGAAATTTCAAAAATCAACTTACTTTGTATTATGTAACTTTCTGAAATGAAGAAGAAGACAACATTAGTTGGTAGTTGGTAAAGCTAAATGTATACTAGACTCACCATCGCTAATGCCATGGCAAGTTCTCAAATGTGAGGTTAAGGAATCGTAATCATGCGTTTCAAAAGGACACTTGGCACACATCAATGTAATAACTATAAGAAGAAGAAGATTGTTACATTAATTGTTAATGTTTTTTTATTTTTTTTTTATTTTTTTTATTTTTTTAATAATCTTCTCATTTACTTTTAATTTTATTCTCACCAGTACTATCCACCACGTCATCCATATTTAACTCGTTTTGATTGATATTTAAAGCTTTATCACCTTTCGCCTGAATCATGTCGCGCGTCGGCACTTTCTTATGTACCGCCTTATAGTGGCGTATCAATGCTTTTTTCGTATTATACAGATTCGTGCACATTTCACAACGGTACGGTGCCAAGCCGCGATGTATGAACATGTGGTTTTCAAATTGATATTGACTAATGAAATTCTTTTGACATTGCACACAATACGAAACGACTCGTATTTGTTGTTGTTCGTCGGTCTCTTCATCAGACGTTAAATATAGAGCGTCGCTATCGTGACTGTGCTGGCCCTCAGCATTGGCGTTGGCCGTTTCTGCATCTAAATCGACATCATCATCGAACTCTTCAAAAATTGTATCGTTATTGAAATCGAAAACAAAATTGTCAACAACCGTTTGATCGGTTTCGACAATTTGCGGTATGGCATCGGAGGGTATTGCATATGCGGCTGAGTTTAACTGTGCCACAGGTGGTATTGCGCTTATATGATTGCTGAGTGTTGTTGTTGTTGTTGTAACTATCTCCGCCGCACGCGGAATATCCAACTCATCCCCTGGCGCTATAACTGTTACAGCGTTTGCATTGTTAAGCAACATATGCACAATGCTTGGCTGTTGTTGTTCTCCTTCTTTTTGTTGTTTACCTTTAGACAATTTCGCTTTCTTTGCTGCTGCATTTTCCTCAAAACTGTGCTTTTTATAGTGTTCATATAATTTTTTACGATAAAAAAAAGTTTCATAACATTTTTTACAACTCAAACCATTCGGATAATCGGGTTGACTTTCTGTTATAATATTAGTTCCGTTCTGCTCTGGAGGCTGTGCCAGAGAGCAAATTTCTTCGCTTTTCAACTCAGAAAATACATCAGCAGCTGAGGTGTAATGCTTGCTTGTAGGTATGGGCGGCAGATTGTGTGGTCTCAACTGCACATCGTTCGCCTCTGCTTTATGTTTATCATTATAATGTTGTTTCAGTTCCGCTTGAGTGGAGCATTCAAACAGACACATATCACATCCAAACGAGCACTTCAACAAT
Organism: Crataerina pallida; assembly: GCA_949710015.1. NCBI lineage: Eukaryota > Metazoa > Arthropoda > Insecta > Diptera > Hippoboscidae > Crataerina > Crataerina pallida. Next base: position 9,402,454 of record OX453293.1, read on the forward strand.
ATATCATTGAAATGTTCGATGGGCTGAAAGCTATTCCTGGGTTGCAGTTGCACCCTATTGGCGGTCATATTATGCTTATTGCGATAGTGTTGTTGTAAATCAATTTTAAAAAACGTATAAAAAGTACAACGTTCACAGAAAAAATGCGGTATTTCTAAAATAGAAATTATTTCGATAAATTTGTTTCCATTTTAATCAAACTCGATCAGTGTTGAGTTACCTTCGTGCGTTAGCATGTGCAATTTTAATTGTTGCTGATTGTGAAATTCTTTAGTGCAAATTTTACACACCAAACTCGTTGAGAAGTCAAATTGAAGCGTCATTGAACCGTCCTGGCTGGAAGTTGATGCGGCTGTTGTTATTGATTCTATTGCGGCGTTAAGGTCTTGGACAATTTCAAAACCATCTAAAAATATATATATTTACACTATTATTCAATGTTATTGATATTTAAAAAAATACTCTGATCATCATCCGTGTTATTCGCAGCATCTTCTACAATAAAATCGTCTACGTCCATTTGAACACATTCACTATCGGGTGCTGGTGTGCTGGTTTTAATGCTGCTGGCGTTTGCTTCATTAATGATGCTCGAATTGTCTGTTGTTGATGTTGTTGTTGTTGTTGTTGTTGTTGCTGTTGCATTTTCTAATACCAAATTATCATTTAAATCTGCTTCCGGATTATGTGTATTTATATATTCAATAACAACTAAAGATATAAAAATCAAAGAAGAAGATCGAATATAATTCTCTACCAAGCTATACATTACCTTCTCTTTGTATGAGAGGTTCATCAGTCATCGTTTGTTGTTGCTGCTGTTGTTGTTGTTTACTTTTCGTATCGTTGATCGTTTTTGCTATAGGTTTCAACAACTCCTTGCTAGCTTCTACACCATGTTCTGCTTGATAATGTTCATTTAACAAGTCCCGCTGTGCCGTTTCATATACACACAGCTGGCAATTGTAGCTAATGAGATCTATTAAGTATATGTATATATGTGAATACAACTTGTTTGTCATTATCATACATTTAGCGGCCGCTTACCCAAATGCAGTTTAATGTGGTTTTTTAATGATCTCTTAGTTTCCACTTTAACATTGCAAACCTTGCAACGAAAACGTTTCGGTTTTTTTATATCCACCCCCTCATCGTACAACTGCAATAGTGTCGCATTACATTGATTAACGATTTAGAAAAATAAATAAATAAATATTTCACGTATTAAATATCACTCACTTGAGAGTCTTTCTTTTGATCAAATTCTTGCAATTTATTTTTAAGTATTTGTTGGGCCCGCCAAGCATTATACATGAATGTGTAGGTAACTTTTAAAGCAGCACTGCATTCACTACATATACGGCCGGGCATATCAGCTAAATTATCCATATGCATACAATAACTCAAACATTCTAAGTACGACATGTTTTTGGACGCCTCCACTTTACACGATTCATTTAAATTTAGAAAATCTCCATCTAATGCCAAACAAGTGCGGCACACTAGCCTATAATCTGCTATATTGATAGCATTAAAATCCACCATATTTTCATTGATTTAAATTAAATTAATTCTTTTTCAAATGACTGCAAATTTTTTTTACACTAATTTGTTTACTAAGAATTTAATTCTTTTTTTAAAAAGAAGCTTAATTAGATAAAAAAAATTCTTTTTTTCACAAAAGAATGATGCAGAGCGGAGAACAAAGAAAGACAAAGATATTAGAAAGAAAAGAAAAATTTATGAAAATGGCAACACGTTAACTGAAATTGACGAAAAAATGTTGCCAGATAAAATATAATTGTGAAAGTTGTGTTTTGAAAAGAAACGATTACAATAACATAATAAACACCTGGAAATAATTAATAAAATAAAATACGTATTTATTTAAAGAATTATATAATTTTATGCATAAAATCAATATTGAGCCAATAAGAGATTCAAACAATAATCGTTCATTATAAACTGTACAGTTTCGCCATTAAAAAATTTACGCCTGAAATGCATATGAAACGCTTGAACAAGGCGTGTTCTTAGTGCTAACTAAACTATTTTTATAGAAGCAATATTTTTACTACAAATTAATAATAAATTAATCATTCAAATCAGCGTGGATTGTGTTATAAATAATGTTGAGCACGAGTAAACTTTTTAAAAACCACAATTTCTTTAAAGCTCTTTGCTATGTAAGATGCGATACTTTGAAATATTTCGCACCACCAGCTAAATATGATGACTTCCAACAAGTTGAAAGACCAAAGCTGCGTGTGCTTGAAAGAACTCCACAATATCCGCCAAATCTTAAACCACCAAAAAGTCAAAAAAAACTGAGATTAATGCGCGGACCTGAACCTGTACATAACACGTTACTGTACAATCAATATGGCATTGTTGCAACGGGCGGTGGACGATTGCGTTGGGGGCATTTGGAAATGATACGCTTAACCATTGGCCGTAAAATAGATGTTAGCCGAATGTTTGCGGTATGGAGGGTACCGTCACCCTGGCAACCAATTACCAAAAAAGGTCAGGGGCAACGCATGGGCGGCGGAAAAGGTGCCATCGATCACTATGTCACGCCTATAAAAAGTGGTCGCATTATTATAGAAATAGCCGGAAAATGTGAATTTGTTGAGGTAAAGCCCATGCTGCAGCATGTGTGTAATTTGTTGCCCTTTAAAGCTGAAGTCATCTCTCAAGAGTTATTGAATGAAAAACATAAGGAGAGCAAAGAACTGGAACAACTCAATATGAATCCGTTTACTATGAAGTATGTTATACAAAATAATTTAAATGGTTGCCATAGATTCGTGAGACCGATAGATCACAAGTGGTTTGGAAAGTATTTATAAATTTATTTGGAAAATAAAATATATTTTTATTTGATTTTCACTCCGTACATCTAACATCTAGCGTTATATTATTTACATAAAATGGAAATTTGTTGGGGTCTCATATTACCCTAGCAGCGCAGAGCCCTTCTTTATATTCGGCCGACCTGGTAAAGGTGTTGAATGTTTACCTTTATCTGTGAATCTCTAAACTATTAACACCCTGTATCACTTCGTATTCTTCGAAAATCTCCTGCTCTATGGGATCCTCACAGATTATATTATCGAAGTCAACATCTTCCAATTGCTCGTCGACAAAAACGAGTGGCTTCATCAACTCCGTTTCGATTAACTGATCTTGGTCTGTCTCTTCCACTTCTACTTCTACCATTTCTTCTTCTTCATCTTCTTGCTGCACTTCCAGCTGTAAGTTGAGTTTTTCTTCCACCTCCATTAGGGTTTGGTGATATAAACGATTGGTCCTAAAGTTCGTAATTTTATGCTTTTTGAAGTAATGAGATTTAAGCATGAACGGATCTTGCGTGTTGAAGTTGTAGCACATTTCGCAATTAAACGAAAAACTCTCCAATTTTCCCTCCTGCAGCTTTTGTTGTACCATTTGCTCCAGTTCCAACAACTTGTCCTCTTCCAATGTATCGTCCACGAGCCCTACAGGTTCAAAAGCATTTTCATCCTCTTTCTCGGGCGTTTTTCTCAGCCTTAGGATCTCCTTGTATCCCGTTTCTTGGGCTATTTTATCGGCCAATTCCTTGCGACCCGTGTGATATAAACGGGTGGCCTCTAATTTGCTAAGGTTGTGCTTAGACACGTAGTGACGGACAATATTGAGTGGATGTTGAACGGAAATGTGGCACATTTTACAATTGAGCAGCATGTCATCGGGTAAGTAATGCTTTGATCGGTTGTGACGCCGCAACTCTTTAAACGACTCAAACTGTTGGCGACACTTGAAGCAGCCATAGAAACGTTTCGATATTGGGTTGGGCGGATAGTTTTTGCGCCACTTCATCACTTCAAGCGTTGGCTCCTTCAATATCTCTTTGATTCCTGGTTCAATATTTTTGGACCTTCGGCCAGGGCGGTTTTTACCCTCATCCGATGACATGGGATCTTTATTTGTGTATTCCCACCACTCCCCCACCATCGGCACATGATATTTAACCTGATGTGCGGTCAAGTTGCGCCGCTCTTTAAAACTATGATCACACACTACGCACGTGTAGCGTATCTGCCAATGGTCCGCCTTTTGGTGCAGATGCAAATAATGCTGGGAGCGAAACGCTTTACCGCACATTTCACACATGAAATTCAAAATATTCAAATGTTGCGACCTGACGTGCTGCTCCATGACATGCTTTTGAAAGAACATTTTGGGGCACATGGTGCACTGCACTTGTGGCGGCTTGTGGAATCTTTTATGTTTGGACATGGCGAGCGGCGACCTCTCCACCTTACCGCACACATTGCACGTCACCATTTTCTGTTTCCTGTTGTAAGTTCTCTTTCCATTCCGCATGACATCCAGCAGCACTTGCCGGAAGGTAAGGTACTCCTCAATTTCTGCACTCAATGTCGCCACTTCTTTGGTCAAGTGCAAGCAGATATCAAAATATTCCGACTGACGTGGCTCACTGAGCATTTTCCGTTGGACATTAAATAACGCTTTCTGCAGGCAAATGCTAAACCAACGTATTATCCGCTTCAGGCTGGTTTGGATTTCCTCCATAGTTATGTTTATGTGCCATTTCTCGTTTAGCTGGGCGCACAGCTCCTCCAATTCGGACCTTTCCTGTTCATAATCTGCCGCATTTGATAGGATGTGTGTTTCCCATAACTTTGAATGCGTTTTGAAGAATTGCAGAAAATCCATCACCACAGCGCGATTGGTTATACCGAAAACTATCTAAAAAGAAAAAAACAAAAAAATTGAAATATTATATGTTTGTGTTGTCGTTTGTGTTTGTGTGGAGGCCCAAAACATAAAATTTCCATTTAATCAGCTTTGAAGTCTGTCCGTCCGTCTCTATCTATTGGTGATTTCTCATGGTTACCACAATTTTAATATCGTGTTGAAATTTGGTGAATGAATGCAGATCTCTGTTTTAATTGAGTGGAATCGCTCTAGTCCGACATCCACAATCAATAGAAATCTCCCTCAGTTCAAAATGTGCTCAAAATAAGCTCATCTGATAAAAGCCACGCCCTTAATTAACAAAAATCAATCATTTGATGACGTCTTCCAACGGTCACGACTACTAAACGTATTCGTTATTATTTATTATATTTATTTATTGTTCACTTACTCCATTGCCATTAGTTGGTTTTGGGACATCATCCTCTTCCCCATCCGATGGAAATATGTCTTCTTCTTCTTCTTCGGTTGGTACTGAAAATGATTTCTTCATTCTAGGCATCTCATCGGCCGTGTCATTCCAACCGAATTGACGCTTCCTGCTTTCCCTTTTAAAGTTACTTGAATTCAACTTTTCTGCATCATCGATTTGCGAATTATCGTCACCATCAACATCATCGGCATTCGACATATCCTCCTCGATAATGTCCGAATTGTTCAATGTCCCATTTGTTGTTATATTTAATTTCAACAAATGATTTAAATCCTCATCAATGTTTGATAAAATATTCGTAACTTCTTCGGCACTATTTATTGAATTATTTTCCTGGCTTGCTTTTTGCACGGATTTGCTTTCTTCACATTGTTTTTGTTTTTTCCTACCATTACTATTTACGAATTCCTTTTTATTGTTGTGATGATTTATAATTTTATCGCACAATAGTTGTTGGTCGTTAGAGAGGTGTTCCTCGTTTGCGTGCTCATTTCTAATATGATCTTCAAAATCCATCGGCAAATATAATGCAAATATCCTGGTGCAGTAGAAGCAATTGATGGTAAACTCATCATTTATTTCATCATAATTGATTAGGCCGCGCAAAGTTTTATAGATGAACTTTTTACTATAACAGAAAAGCAGAGTTGCATTAAATGAAGGGAAAAGGAAATGAAACGAAATGTCGGCAATGTTGTAAACTCGTACTTGCAAGTTTGCAACAATGCTTACAAGATCCTTAACAACGTACTTGGGTTGGGCGGGTGCAATTTTACATGTTAGGCTATTAGCTGGTTTGTACATTTCTTTGAAATTCATGACTTGTACGGGTTTTTCGGATTGCATTTTATACGATGAACCACATCCATAAGTTTCTACATCGGTTTGATGAACGTTCGCTTCTTCAATAAAAAGTTCTGAACTTTTCTCAGCTTGTTCCAATTTCTCGTACTCGATTTCATTCGTTAAGACATTTGTGTTTTCAATAAAATACTCTTCATTCAAACATTCATATTGTTCAGTTAGCGAGTCGATTTCCAAAGGATCTCTTATAGTGACAAATGGCGATAATGATATTTCTAGATCTTGATTAGATAACGTGTCACTTTTCTTATCTGGGGATTTCTTTGCTTTATCCAATGGCGACATTTGCCTATTCATAATCAGTTCAGCAGCTGGTGTGCTGCACGAGTTATCAGATTTTGCCTCAATTTTCATCACTGATGAATTGGGTGTTAATTGTGTTATACATTTTTGTATATCTTCCGTGCATCTAGCGTCTATTCGCACCTTTTCCTTGCAAGCTTTGATGGCCGCAGTGGCCTTCGGAATTGGCTTCAGAGCCATACCCTTTGGTATTTGCAAAATATGTGTTGTGCCCGATTCTGTTTCCAGCACAGCTTTACCGTCTACATTTTTAATTTTTACACTTTTCGGTAAAATGAGAATTTTCTTTAATGGCGTTTTCTTCGCCAGTACAGAATCTGTTGCTGACATTTTGTCTGGCGTCTTCTCTGATTCAATGTTACTTGAATCAGTATTTACGACAATTGTTTCGATATTCGCCATTGTTTTGGTACATTGTATTGCCGGCTTTTGCTTCGCAGTGTACCGTTTCACATCTGTGGTGTTTACTTGATACGCGTTGGTGTACGTGTTCGTGTTCGTACTTACCACAGAGGTATTTGAACGACCTCTTCTATGTTCTGTTTTACTCGGTTCGGTTATGTCGGAATTGGCCCTAATGGGTGACATTTGTGAAACGTTAAATACCTGTGCAGATGTAGACTTTGCATTCTTCTTGGACTTGGATTGAGTTCTTGTATTGGTAGTATTGGTGGTTTTTAGTTTTTCGGGAGAGTAAAAAATTCTTCGTATTTGTTCGGTGAATGATGCATCACTTTTTTTTATTTCAGCGGGATATGTTTCGGTCGCTTTTATTGAAGTTTTCCCAATTTTATCAATTTGTTTAATGCGTTTTACTTGAACGGATAATGTTGTTGTAGCCGTGTTAAGATCAGTGGTTACGGTTTTAGCAGTTTGCAATTTTTTGCGGGGACTCATTCTTAAAATGTGTCTCTTTGGTTCCACCCTAACTGTTTCATTGAATTCATCATTTAACACACCATCAGATACAGTAGTGCTCCTAAGATTGGGTGAAGATTTGACACTTGCCATTTGTTGCGATGACGACTTGGTTGTAGTAGTTTGCAATGTTTTTTGAGCCACACTTTCTAATATTTGTGCAGGGTTCACTATGGAACTCTTTACAATTTTGTTTATTTTTATTAATAATTATCGGAGTAAAGTTTTCTTCTATTTCATTCATTCGTACTTACCGTTGTTATGGCTTTACACAAATCGGGCCAAGTGTTAAGTAGTTCGTGGGAAATGAGATAATTTAAATTACCCTCGTTGTCAGTACTAAAATATATACCGTTCCCAAATAAAGATCGATCGATCGATCATATGTTATAGATTAAATTTAAATATTTTTAAGTTAATAGTTTTATTTAATCATAATAATAATAAAAAAAAATTACCCAAATGGTGTCAATTCAGTCAACACTCTTTTATACAGCTCCGGAGAGATGTCCTTGGCAGCTAGTATCACAAATTTTTGTGGAATATCTTGATTGCTCTTAGCAGTCTTTTCACTACCATTACTCTTTAATTTATTATTTAATTCTTCATTAGTCAAAATTCTTATTTTTACACCGGGCATGAAATCACTTGATGCATTTTCTCGGCCATCTTCTACAGCATTAATACCAATATCGGGTAATATTGCATCTGTGTACAAAACATTACGTGAATTTCGAGTAGTTCTTTCTTTCTTTAGTGCAGCCGTAGAATTTGCGGAATGCATAGTCAGGTTTTTTTTTTTTCGTGCTATAAACTGTTTACCAGATATGCTTACTGTTTAAAACGAAAAAGACGCACATATTTCTCTGAAATTATACTTCAAATACTAGGAAAATCCTTCAGTTGAAGAATTCCTTCCATTCCTCTTTATCTTAACCGAATATTTCATATAATAAATAACTAAAAATGTGAAAATTATGTTAGCAAAATGTACTAGTATGCCACGAACAGACTTATAAGTTTTCTTTTAGGAACTTCGTTTTTTATTTATTATTATAAACCACACGTTTAATAGCATGTTCGATTTTGTGTTTTTTATTTATTTATTGCGTTGATTTTATATTTACATGGATTAAATAATTTACCTTCCCAAGATTTTATAAAATCTTAATTACATTGCATTGGATTTATAAAATCGTGGTTTACAAACTGGCAAAGGAACACAGTGTGACCCAATTATTCTACTAAGTATTATATACGAATTATGCGTTCCATTCCGAACCGTTACATTTCTATATTTTTTTACTGAACACTTTCAAATTATCATTTATAATAATAGTTATATTACATGCTTTATATTCTATTTTAAACTAATATAATATATTGTTTAATTATATTTTAAACTTTTTACATCCGATTTAGTTTTTTTAAATTAATGAATATTAGAATAGATATACTAAATATGAAAATTTTTGGTGTAAGATGTTCTTCCTCCTTCCCTCCTTGGAGACAACACTTCTTAGAAAATCCCAAACACTCAATGGAAAGACCTTCTCTTTTAACCACACTTACATTTCGTAAAATTTTAAGGGCATTTTCTTAATGAAACGTATAACAACCCCATGAAAATTAGAGAACGAAAAATACTAAAATCTTATAATAATAAAAAGTAAAAAATTTACATTTGACTTAAATACCCTCCACATCTACAATAGTAGGCATGTCAGGTAATGCTGTATTTCCTCTAATATTATATGTATTATGTATGAGCTTGTAAGTCAAGTATGTTTTTTGTAAACTGTGAGAGTGTCTGTAATCCGACCATGCCAATTTTTTATACATCGATTAAAACTTATTATACTTATTATACCCTCATCACTAAAGTGGAGGATATAATAACTAACTTCTTTGTTTCAAGTTTATATGCGAAAGAAAATTTCTAGTCTAGTGACCAAGTCACAAGTAATATAGGTTGATTAAAAAAGGTCTTAATGTAAATTTGTTTATTAGAGAAGGGAAATAGAAGGAAAATATAATGTTTTATTAAAAGTATCATCTCTATAACAAAAGTTATTGATGGAAATTTGTAGGAATTTCCTTAGTATCGACTTAAGTAAAAATACGTTAAAGTATTAGACTAGTAATCAATAAATAAATAATAAAAATCAAATACAACAAAAAAGTAAACTAATAGAATGCCAAAATATTATTGTGACTATTGTGATACTTATTTAACGCACGACTCACCATCGGTGCGGAAAACTCATTGTACGGGACGAAAGCATCGCGATAATGTAAAATTTTACTATCAGAAATGGATGGAAGAGCAAGCGCAGCATTTAATTGATGCCACCACTGCAGCATTTAAAGCTGGAAAAATTCAACAGAATCCATTTGTTGGAGGTCCACCAAAGTCAGTCGGCGTGGCCTTACCCCCGCCAAATATGAATGTACCGCCACGACCAGGTTTAATAGCTCAAGGACCAGGTATGCCGCCAATGATGCTACCGCCCGGTGCTATGCCGCCACCTGTTTTGGGAATGCGACCTCCACCCATCATCGGTCCGATGGGTATGATGGGACCTCCGCCACCCCTGGGCACACTGGCTGGTATACGTCCGCCCATTATTAACGGGCCACCGCCCAAATAACGTCATTTCGTTGAGAAATGAATTCTAAACCGGTTTCCATTTCATTCATTGAACAAACTCAACTTCTCTGCATCATTTTGTGTGTAATTGTTTTTTATTTTATTTTTATTTTAAATCTTGCATACTTTAATAAAACATAGCAGTATATACATAAGAGACGATATTGAAGAGTTTTCATTCATGAAAATATATTTGAGGTTTGTGATCCTCCTCCTCCTCATCATTACTTTCGATTACCTCTTCCACCAGATCATCAAAATTGTCCACCAAGTAAACGCTTTGTTCGTCGCCCAACTCCTCTTCGACTACCTCCTCCACTTTGGTTTCTTCAATCATACAATTCGTCACATAATTGACGGCCTCCTTGACCTCTCTGTCGTGTTCGTCAATACTCAACATGTATTGGGTATCAAAGAACTCCTCACCATCTTCCATAATGACGTTCTTTTCATCCTCATCATCGTCATCGTCATCATCGGCGCGGTAATATTCTGCATGGTCTTGTTCCGAATCCTCCTCAATTTGTTCCTCTTTTTCCACTTCCAAATATGTGGTTTCTGTTGTCTGGTTGTCCAGGTCGCTGCTATTGCCAATTTCATTGTTGGCTGCGTTGGCGTCCGAATTGCTCGGTGGCAACACCGGTTTGGTACGACTCAATACCATCTCCAGCTCCTCAATGGGCACCTTATGTATGACTGTGTAATGACGTCGCAACGATGATCTCATTAACAGTTTGCCCGGCGGTGGACACATTTGACACTCGTACGTTCCATGCCGTATGGGATGTTTCTCCTTATTGTGGTGCAGCACGTCTTTGTACCGTTCGAACGTTACATGGCACGTCAGGCAGCTGAACACTTTTATGCCGGGACGCCGTAACGAATTGCGCCACAAGTAACCTTTGCGGTATTCCTCGCTGAAGTGCACCAGACGCATGCCCTGCGGATTGGTTGTACGTGCCAGCTGCTCTAAGGTGCCTTCCAGCGCCACATGGTGCCTCTGCTGATGGTGCAGCAGGTAACGTTTGGATTGCGACTTGTGATTGCACACCACACACGTGTACCACTGTCTGATGTTGAGATGCTTGGTTTTTTTGTGGATGCGAAAAGTGCTGCGCGAGTAGATGGCCTTGCCGCAGTACTCGCATATGTATGGCTGTTCGTGGCAGCGGGACGACTGCTCATGATTGATCAGGGAGGAGCTGGTGTAGAACATTTTTTTACATTTCTGGCACTGGAAACGTGGCGGGGCGTGCCGCTGCTTGTGCTCCTTAAGTGACGACATTTTACAGTACACTTTGTCGCACTGGTCACATTTGAATTCGGGTCGATCTCCCAACGGGATGTTGTTTTCCGATTGCGGTGCTCTGGGCTGTCTCGGAGGTTTACTGGCCCTGTGCACGGCCTCGATGTGCTTTTGCCGGAAATAATTGCGCGTGAACATTTTCCCGCATATTTCACATTTAAATTTGGGCGGCTGATGCGTGTACTTGTGGGCGCGGAATTTCTTCCACAGCGTGTATTCGCGCCCGCAAACTTCGCATTTGAAGTCCCCATGTTCGGCGGGCTTGATGCGCTCCCAGCTCTTGTTCTTCTGAGCTTTAATTGCTTTGTCGCGTATCTCATGCCAACTGTCCGGAGCAGGTCCCTCACTGGTCTCCACTTTGATCTTATTTTTCTTAATCAAAAACTGACGCACATCGTCGAGGGTGACCTCCGGTAAACCCAACACCTTTTCCGAATCTTCAGCGTCCACCATGTTGGTCGCTTTGCCAATATCTTCGGCCCTGGTTTTCACCCAGGGTGGATACACGCGCCTTTGATTATGTCTCTTAAATTGTGCTCCTTGACCATCGACCAGCTTGTGCGGCAAATGATTTTTGGGCAGGAACACTTTGCACATTTCAAAGTAATGCGGAAAACGATGCACAAACGGTTCATTGGGAAAATTCTTTTCATGTTGCCGCATTTTGTACATGGTGCGTGCATACCAATCATTGACGCGCTGTATACTGTGACGCATCTCCAAATCGGTGATGCCCAAGATAAACCTTCGATTCAGATAAGCGCACATTTTCATTATGTAGACATCGTAAGTGTTTCGAGTGCATTCCACTTCGGATGAGTATAGAATGGGGAAGAGGGCGAGATTCTTGAGGAATTCCTCGCACACTGCACGATTGGTTAAACCGAACAAAATCTATAAAAAATGCTTTTAATATATTTCCAATAGCAAGATTGTAGCCACCTGGAGCACTTACGCCACAACCAGCCGTAGGTTTAGGTTCCTCATCTTCATTCTCATCATTGGAGGGCATTTCATCATCAGACGTTTCACAAACCTGTTGAATTCATTCGTTAGCTTTGAATGATCTTCTTCTTCTTTGTTATTTTAAAAGCGTTTCGTTAGCTTACCTTTTCGTTTTGTGACTTTGCTTTGTTACTCGAGTCTTGAGAAATGTCTTCATCAGAAATTTCATAAATTTGAAGAATTTCCTAAAATAAAATTAACTGTTAATCTCTCTCTGGTAATGTCATGTAAAATCTGCACACAGTTATGCAAGTAGTGTAAGTCAAAATTTAATTAAAAAGAAAAAAAATATTTATATGACTCAGACTACTTTCATAAATCATTGACATAGTTACAGTTACAAGTTGAACGTACTTGGGACAAACCGTCGTCGGAACAATTATCATTTTCATGCGCACGCTTTCGTTTATTGTTGTTGTTATTATTTGTTTCATTATTGTTATCAACATAATCGTCATCACTTAACGGGGCCACATCATCTTCGTCATCCTGATCGTTAATTTCGGTAAAGGGACTGTGACAATCCTAAAAAGCAATCAGAAAGAACACCCATTTGGGCGTACAGACAGTACAGATACGCATCAATTATAAACAACATACACTTGCACTACGAGCTTTCCTGTACAAGCCATTTGATTCCTCGTTTTGATTAAAGTCCTCATCTTGAGTGGAGTTTAAAGTTTGCAACAAGGAATCGAGTGAATCCTAAGGGATGCAATAAGAGTTGATATGATACAAAAAAAAAATTCAATTATTTTACAGAAACCTACTTTGTCATCATCCTGAACATCTATTATTTCGTTATGTTGTCGTTGTTGTTGTGATTCTTGCTCTTTGCTTTCCTCAGGTTTTAAAATTTGCACGTGTAGGCTTATGTTGGTACAGTTACTCAGGCTATCATTAGAAAGTTCGTTCGCTATTACAGTCATCTCCTCCTCTTCTTCGTTTACTTGTTGCCAACCATTCTCATCATTAACATCATTACCCTCATCCTGATCACCTTCACCTTCACCACCACCATTATCATTATCATTCCCATCCCCATCCTCATTTTCATTTTGCATTTTATTTGATGCAGGATCGTTAACAATAACTTTTTCTTCCTCCTCCGTTGTATCGAGAACTTTTATAGTCTCATCCTCATCATTAGGGGCATAATATGTGTGATCGGTATGAGAGCCCTCTTCATTGTCAGCTGCATAGCCGTCTACGTTCTGATGTTTTATGCGAACGTGTGTAATAAATTCAGGCCACTTTTCAAAACTAAAGAATGCTGAACAATAAAAACAATTTATGAAGAAACTTCGCGAATCCACCACACCACAAATGTGTCTGAAACCGCGTCTATGAAAAGAGGAGTTTACGTTTTATTAGAAATGATTTTGTTTGTTAGTAAAACATAATCAAATGAACACTTACTCCGTTTGCACTTGAGCACACCTTAGATTTTTCTTTGGCATTTCATCGCAATTTACTTTAGTTTGTGTTGTTGTTTTCTCTTTAATCGTCGCTTTACTAACGGGGTTTATGTCTTTTCTTGTTATTGTTGTTAGTCGATTGCCAAGTTGAATATTTTTTACATCATTTGGTAGAATTTTAATTTGTACACGATTATTTAGTAGCAGTGATTCTGTGCCAACCGATAAAGTGGGCAAAGCTTGTCGCGATTTTGCTGATGATGTTGACGGTAGCGCTACTGGTATTGACATTGGTTTTGTATTTTTCATGCAATATTGTAAATTGCTCGTTTCCTTAAATAAACTCGGCAAAGCTTTCTTTTCTGCAACGCTAACTTTGTTGTTTTCCATTTCATTTTTTCTACAAAAAAAAAAATTAATACTTTTGCCCGTTAAACCATTGTCAATAAAAGTGTTTACTTACTTAGATGGCCTTACAACTTTAGACGGCATACGTAGTCGCCGCAACATAACTTTGACTTTTTTCATTTTCTACAAGAAAAACAAGAATCAAATTACATTCATGCGAATTTTATATTGACACCCTCACTTACCGACTTATTAGGTGATTTATTGCTTTTTTTATATTTTTCATTGCCATTCTTCTCATTGGTTTTAATTATAGAAATTTGTGTTCCACTTGACTTTAGACTATTTAACAACGAGGACAAGGGTGGCGGCGCTTCCTCTTTGGCAGCCGGGATTTTAATTAAGCTGGTATTGTTTGGATTATTAACAGTCACATTGGAAGGTGTCACGCACATAATTTTAGCAAATTTGGAGGCATCGAATTGTTTCGGTGATTTTTCCGCTTTATCAACAACAGGTTTCAGTGTTTTTGAAGGGTTCAAGGATTTTAAAATATCCTCCGTGTCTCTGTGTGTTGAGGTTTTGGGTTTAGTTATATTCTTATTACTGCTAGAAATCAGTTTACTAGGTGTTTCGTTCACAATATTAGTTAATTTAGAAGTATTGGGCCTGTCAGCGCCTACTGATGTTTTTGTGATCTTAATAGCAGGTTTTTCCCGTTTACACATAGGAGAAGGCAACTTTCTTGACAGAGACAGAGATTTCAAGATTTCTGGTGACTTTTGCAATGTTTTCATGGGTGCCACATATTTGTTATAACCACGTGAGTCCTTACTGCAAATACCAAATAAGGATAAAAAACCTTTTTTTATATATACAAATATTTCATACCCCATAAATTTTAAGGATTTTTTAAATTCTTCCGGCAATTTCACTTTGCTATTCGACATTATGAAGCGTTTGGTTGCCTTTGCGGAAGTTGGCGTTGACTTGTTCGCGGTAGAAGCTTTATCTTTTTCTGGCTTATCTTCACTACGGTATACCACTTTTATTTGTATTTGTCTATTTTGTAATGATTGCACAATCTCCTTGTTATCTTCAGGATCTTCCAAAGCATTTATACCAGCATCCGGAACAATTAGATTGTCCTCATTGTCAGATGAACTCATGATTTTACTACTAAAAGTATAAAACAAAGTTCACATCAATGCATTAAATTATTGCAAGTTAATCAAGAAAATATATTGTGCTGGCCTACATAGAAAAGTCATATGAACATGGTAAAGGAAAATGCTACAACATTTCCACAATCCCAATTATCGTTAACTGTTTTATGAAGTAAAACAAATGGTTCCATAATGCGTAAATTGGTAAAATATAAAACGCTGCAACTATCATTCCAAAGTGATTGGATTGTCACCCAAAGTGTTGCACCAAAAACGTTTGTTTAATAAATTTTAATATTAAGTTATTAATTTTCCTCCACTAAACTTGTATTATAGAGAATTTATTCGCTTCAAATGGTATCTTGTTTAAAAGAACACTTTTAGTAATAACTTAAGCTGGCTTTTAATGGTGGCAGCTGTCACTTTAGAATGATTGAATTTTTGCAAAGAAATTTCACAAGCATTCAGAAGCAAACTTTTATAGTTAAAATAAAATTTACCGTATTTGATTACTTTTTTCATAAAATAATAAATTTGATTTTTAAAATTTTTTTTTAACTTTTATTTAACTGTTGATATAAATCTTTAAAATGATTTAAGAATAATCACTTTTTTCACAATCACCCCGAGAAACACGAGCTAGCTTTTGGTGTTGACGAGTTCTTTGACAAGAGTTCATTTCTCTGCGTATAAATTGACAAAGGGATAATTATAATCAATGAACAAGGTGATACATAATAATTTATATGTATATATTAGGTAACTAACAGAGGCATTAAAAGATACTTAATCACTCTGTTTTTTCAATGTGCTGTTAAATTTTTGGCGGTTTTTTCCACCATTAACAAGTGTAGCAAGTTTATGCGTTAACGAAGATTATTTTTAAATTAAGTGAAATAAAATATATAAGTGGTTTTAAGTTTTTTATTTAAAAAAATTTTGGTGATTTATTTTACTTTATCAAATTATATACACAAGAGATGTTTTTTTTTTTAAATTAAATTAACACTAAAACAAAAATAATTGAAAAGGTACGTATGTACTTATGTAGTGCCCTCGAAAATTGTTTCCAAATACTCATCATCAATTTTCACCTCATCCAAACTGCTACGCAAACACATTTCATGTTTCAAAGATGCTACCGCTTCGGTAATCTCCTCCTTTTTAATATTAATAATGTCACAGGCTTCTTGATCGGAATTATTTCCATTCTGTTCCATCAAGTCACGATATAAATCGTCCACATTAGTTTTGACGTTGTTGTCGTGTTCGGCGGGACGGTCCTTTCTACTTGCCAGAGCTAATACTGGCTTACTGCGCTTCATCAATTCTGTGATTTCATCTCCGTGCGCATGATGTATTCTCTCATAGTGGCGACGCAAGTTATTCCTAGTTATCATTTTATTCGGGCTGCACAACACGCACATGTACGTGATGCACCGAATAGGGTGCAACTGGCGATTGTGCCGTTTGATGTCCTTCAAGTTGTCAAAAACCAAATGGCACAGGGTGCAAGTGTAATTTTTGATGCCGGGAACTTTTACTGAACTCATCCATAATTTTGTGGCTTTATGGTCGAGTTCGGTGCAGTTGCTGGTCATGTTGAATTTATCGTAAGCGATTTTTCGACGGGACAACTGTTCGACTGTGCCCTCGACAGCCACGTGCCATTTCTTTTGGTGCTTCCTTAATTTACTCGATGTGTAGGTGGTGTACTGGCACACCACACAGTTGAACCGGACATTGTGGTGCTTGTTATCAATGTGGATTTTGAGGCTGTTTTGCGAGGAAATTGTTTTTCCACAGAATTCACAGATAAATGGCGGCACAGTCGCATGACGCGAACGCATGTGATGCTGCAGCTGATGATTCCGATAAAACTCTTTGGTGCATTCATCACATTTGAAACGGGGCGGCAGATGGCGCAACTTGTGTATACGGAACATGCATCTGTCTCTAAATTCACGGCCACACGTCTCACACTTAAATACGCGGTTGTTTAATATTTGTTTCGGCTTTTCTCGTCGTCTCGTTTTTCCCACGTTACCCTCAGGTTTTTTCCTTTGCTCTCGCTTCTCCTTTATTTTATTTTCCTCCTTTACCTCGTTATTTCCCTCTAAAGGCCCTTCAAATGACAATTTCCGCTTGGGAAGACATCCCCACATATTTAGCTTATGCTCGGGGGTGGGCGTTGCTAGTGACCTTTTGTTATTAGATTCTTGCGGTATTGGGAGAAATTTAACCCAAGATGGATAAATAACGGGTTGATTGTACCGTTTACACACCACTTGGGCAATATTCTTCATCAGAAGGTTATCACATACGCGGGTGTTGGGCAAGAATCGCGCACAAATCTCAAAGTATTCGGGAAAAGCGTGCGGATAAGGTGGCAACGGCGTAGTTCTCCATCTTTTTGCTCTGGCCGCCTTATTGTGCCGCTCCAAGTCATCCAACGTAAAACAATACCAGTCCGTCACACGATGTATGCTGCGTCGTAATTCCAAGTCCGTTATGCCCAACTGATATTTGTCGTTGAGTAGACAACACATTCTCAAAATGGCATCATCGTAATGCTTTTGATAGCACTCATTTTGATGCTTGTACAGTAATGGGAAGTTTTCCAAGTTTAGTAGAAAATCGATGACAACTTCATTATCCGTTTGACCAAAAACAATCTAGAAAAAAAAAACCGAAAATAAAAAAGTTATATTTCTAAGTAACTGTGGGTGCGGCATGTATATAATTTGAATTAATTGTGGGTTATTTTATACTTTAGCGGTTGCATGCGGAAGCTAATTAATTTTTTCTTTTCAAATTGTGGGCGTGTTTTCTTTATGAATCCAAGCTTGCTCCATCAACTTTCATATTTATATTTTTGTCGATTGTGGGCGTGGCCTTTCATCATTCATGAAATTTGGTATGTGTATACATAGTTATCCCATCCACTGTTGTTCCAAAAATGGGTATGTTCGGATCACAGACACGCCCACAATATTCAAAAAACCACTAGACGTAAAACTTGACTTGCATCTGACCCATAATACACTATTAGAGGGCGCACTATATATATATTTGCCACGCCCACAGTTATGGATGTGGAGGGTATTTAAGAGCCAAATTTAGTTTTCTTACTTGTTTTAAGATAAAAACTTTGAAAAATATTTTTTTAACAAAAAATGTCAGAGTAAAAAAGTTGAAACATGTAGGTAGTAGGTAGTACCCTACAATTTTGTCTTGGGGTGTGGCTGTTGACCTATTCAGCTCCATTTAAATAGTAATTTTTTTAAAGATTTTTCAGAAATTTCAGATCAATATAAAAATTTGCTAATTTGCTTTGTTTACTAATAAAAACAACAACAACACCAAGCCCGCACTTCGAATCCGATTTTTATTGCTGATCGAGAATAAATGAACTTTGTGGAGTCTCCTACTTTTTTTCATTTTCTGCAAACCATTTATTAGCAGTGGCGTTGAGCAGAAAAATTTGTCATATTACTTACCCCAATGCCATCCTTACTTTTCAGTAGATCATCTTCATTGTCATAATTTTGTAATATATCAAGGGATGGATTAATTGTCTGTTGATTAGTTGGAGTGGCGAGAGAATGTTGTGCCTGAAATTATGCATTTATATGCTTACATATAACAGTTAACGGTTAATGTTCATGTTACTCTTACTATTATTTTATGTCTTTGCAATCTGCTGTTAACATCCTGTGGTGTTGCAACATAATTTAACAGCTCAACTTGTTCTATTTTAAGGGGTGTAACCACTTCTTTAGGGCGTGACTTTTGTGTTGATGGCGTTTGTTGTACAACTTCCCATTGTACCGGCATGGTTATAATACCAGCCGTCTTATCTTGGATAATATTATTATCAATTGGTATAATAGTATTCTTCGCCACCCTGTTATTATCAAACCGTTTCAGTTCATTGTGGGCTTTCCCAAATGGGTCCCATTTGAAGCTTTGTTTGCGAGTTTTGCAATATTTTTTCTGCAAAATAGCCGACAATTCCCGTAAATTATTTCGTCCACTTTTAGTGAATGTGCAACCTGACGATTTACTGTCATCACCTTCACTGACGTTTTTCTCCACATTGTCGTTTACAATGATTTCTTTTTCAATAATCAGACGTCGCATTGATGGCTTTTTTTCCGAAGGACTTGTCATGAGCGTATAATCGTGATCGCTTATAAAGTTATCGGATTTTTTTTCAATTTCATGTTTAGTTTTAATATGTTGCACAAATTCAGGCCATAACGATAGTGGGTAAAATTCGGAACAATAAAAACAATTTAAATGGAAACGGTTAGTATCCACCAGAGCACAAATACCTTGAAATCGAAAACTAAAAATATCAACAACAAAAAAATCAAAATCGTAAAGTAATTGTAAACTAAAAAGTGTACAAAACCTACTCGGTCTGCACTTCGACACAGGGTTGTAATGGCGTCCCCTCCACCTCGGTCACAATATCCGGGTACCAGTCTTTTTTCAATAAACTCTGTTGCTTATGTTTCAGATTCTGTTGATCTGTTGCAATTAATAGTGAATCATTTCTATTTTTCGTTATTGAATCGTCTGGTTTTTTATTGGTTTTTTGATGAAGTCGTTTAGAATCCTGTTGAAGTAGATTTTTATCATGCAAACAAACCGGCGTTACTTGTTGTAAAATCTGTGTTTGAGACATAACTGGCGTTGACGATGATGATGGTGTTGATGGTATGGGTGTGGCATGCTTAGGCACTGCCACTTCAGTGGCCGTTGTTAAAATGGTGGATATTTTTGTATTATTAATGCCCGTACTATTGGTGTTTATCACAAACAGAGGATCTCTAAGGTTTGCTTTAAGCAATTGCAGTTTTTTGGTACTTAGATAGGATCTGTTGGTCCTTGACAAACGTTTTAGGTGCTGTTGCAGTATAGTGGATTGTTGCAATTGGCCTTTTATTGGTATAAAACTGTTACTGCAATGTAAAGAGGTTTTCTCTTCATATACATAACTTTAGAACTTCATTCTAAATTCTTACCCTAAGGCTTTGAAACGTGAAACTTTTAAAATTCTTGGTCTTAAAGAGCCCTTTGGTAAAATTTCGATCTATACGAAGTATGATAATAATTGATATGCCTTTTAATAATGCATCAAAACAATAGCTAACCTTCCATTTCGACGCATCCGGTGTTTTATTCTCTTTGTCCAAAACCGGGGACATTTTATGTTTGCTTGTACTACTCCACTCTTCTTTTCCATGTTGGTTATTAGATTTGGTTGCTATTATGTCTGCTGTATCGTAGTTATGATCACTGATAATGGAAAAGTCAGATTCCGGTTCCTTTTCAACAATTCCGCTTGGTTTTCGTTTGTCATCTTCATGCTCCGATGCTGATGTTGAATTATCACCATCACTGGTGCTATCTACCGTTTAACGGTTCAAGAAAACATGTTTTTTATAATTTATAAATTTTCTAAATTTTTTTTAGTTAAAGTACCTTTGGAATCGGAATGACGTGCTTTATTATTAACCCGTTGCATTTTTTTGGTTTTACTTCTTTCTTTTTCAACTTCACTCTCCTTCTGCTCTTTATTATTTATTTCATGTATTTGTAATTTCGAATGCTTTTCGCATAATTTTTTACAACCAAGTTTTTCTACATTTTCCTTTTGGCTACTGTCCAGAAGATCTTGGTTTTTGCCTTCCTGATTATCATGTTTAGTGTGATTGTTTTCATCTAAGAAATCACCTTGAATGTTCATGGTCTCGTTTGAGAAATTATCATTTTTATTGCTGTAACTTTCGATTTCTATTTGATCAAACCATATTAGCGGAGACCAGCTTTTACCTTTTTTATGTTCATTCATTTCATCTTCTGCTATGTCTTCTTCTTCTATAATGGAATTTCTATTTTTGCTACCATTTTGATTATCGTTTAGTAAAGAATTGTTTACTTTTTCTATTTTTCCATTATCCGAATGTTCATTTTCACTGAATTGATCAAATTTCGCTTTTTTATATTGACTTTCACTTTCGTTTTCACTTGATAGTCTTTTCTTCTCAATGCCGTTGCTGTCTTCGTCTTTTTCTTGGGCAATTTCTTCGCTATTGTCATCGCAATTTTTCAAATTGTTCTGAAACCTCTTTCTTTTCTCATCAGATTCATTCACAGATAACTGGACTTTATGCTTCATTTCTGATTGAGTTTTTTTCGTATTTAGATTATTGGTTAGTTCACTCTCTTGTTCTTTATACTGATTCTTCATTATTATTTCAGAAGTTTGTTCTTCTTTCGAATCTAATTGGAATTCATTTTTCGTGCTTGATTGCGATTCTTCAATGCCTAGATTATGCATTAGTTCGACTTCTTTATTCTGATTATTAAGTATTAGATCAGAAGCTTCTTCATGAAGGATGTTAATGTGAACATCGACCGTTATGTTATTATGAGATTCTTCAGTATTTTGGTTATCTTTAAAGTTGGTCTCTTTTTCTTTATTCTTATTTTTGTCATTCTCTTTGGTTTCGCTTAAATCAGAAGTGTTAAGTTTTCCTGAAACATCATCATCTTCTTGTTCTAAAGCTGCCATGTGATTCTCATCCTGTTCTTCTGTAAAACCAACATTTTCGTCATCTTCATGAATAATTTCTTCAAGTTGTTCTTCATGAAATTCTATTAGCTTTTGTTTATCTAAGTTTACATATTTTTCTTTACTTTTATCCCTTGCATAAAAATTCACTTGATTTTGATTGAAATCTATTACTTGGTGTACGCTTCCAGCATTAGTGTTCTTGTAGTCTTTGGTTTCTGAACATTTTTCTTTCTCTTTAATGATATTTTTATATTTATTGCATTCTTGTTTTGTTCCGTTTTGCTGCTGGTTGCTGTCATCTATTAGGGATAGCTTCTTTACATTGCTAACGGGTTTATTTACATTCAATGTTGACATTTTAAGTATTTTTATGACACCTTTTATTTTAACAGGATCTTGTATTTTTATTAATTTTTCAACATCTTTTTTTGTTTGGATTTGGATTACTTTGCAGGTACTCTGATTTTTTTTAACTATCGATGTGTCCTTGGTTTTATCTTCTAGAGCAATTTTCTTGGCTAAGTCCATAAATTTTAATGATGTATTCATTTCATTAGCTTCTTTTTCTTTGTTCTCTTTCTGTTGGTTATTTATTGAGCCTGGCAATGTACTGTTATACTCTGACTTTAAAAACTCCAACGTCACCATATTATCACTTTGATAAATGAGAATGCCTTCCTTAAGATCTTTGACATGAATTTCTGGCAGAATAATTTCTACCAGCTGCTGTTCATCTATGTTTCGCGTTTCACACATGGTGTGTACAGTTGTAGTGGTTAATTCGGGTAAAGGCTGTACAGCGGGTGTTGCTGCTGCTACAGGAATTACGGGCACATTTTGCAAGCCTGATATTTTGCTGTTAACAGGTATACCATTACCTGTTGGTACCGTGACTTTAGGTGGCATTGATGATATGATGGATTGCTCTAGGGGCACCACTTGTACAATGGGTTGTACAATCTCTGAGGTCTGAATATTGTGCTGTTGCGGTGTCATATTTATTACGGGAACTGTTCCAGCGTTATAATGTAGCTGCTGTTGTTCCACATTATCCGTTTGTATAGATTTGGATTGGGTGAGGGTAATTATTGGAACCCTTCTAGAATGTTTCCGGAGCGGTTGGGGCTTCGGTGTTGACGAAATAGATTTTTCTTTATGTTCATCACCACCTTCAGATTCGTCTGGAGCGACATAATTTGAATTGGGATGTAAGAAATATTCCGGTAATGCTGTCTTCGCTAAGGCCCACTGATAATGAAAGCGTTTATGAAAGTGGCGCCGACAAGCATGTAAATCGGATCTTGATGGTGGATATCCATCGCAAAGGCGTTCTACCCAGACATTGTATCTAAATTGAATGGAAATAAAATTCAAATCACAATTTACATTAAGTGGAGAGAGGCCTACCTATCCGGACTCTTCGGAAATGCATGCAATCTATTATCGTCGGTTATAGCACAGCCCATAACACAAGTCCTTGGCATTTTGTTGTTGATGCTAATATATTCTACAAGAATTATTGAGAGTTAGTAAAAATAACAACTTTACCTGCCACTTCAAAAGCATTTCATTCTAAAAGTAGATTTAAAAAATCGTTCCCGCCTGTGTGTTAACATTTCCAGTGTTATATTTGTAACGGTAGAGATTCATGAAGGTTGTACATTTATTTATTTCATGTTACTACTATACATACATATGCATGTAGTTTTTGTCTCTCTTTCTTTTTTACAATGCACTTATTTTTGTTTTGTGTTGTTCTCTTACTTGCTCCGAATTTACCTTATCGCTGCGTTTTCAACAATTAAAAATACAATTTTTTCTTTTGTTTATTTTTGACAATAATTGTGTTATTTAAGATTTCGATTTAACGTGATTGCGTATTCTGCCTCATACGGCTGATTCAATGTCAAATTGATGTTTTGCTATCATGACAGTACTCTGTACCTGTGTACTTGGCATAAGGTGGGCCATAAATATTTTATTTTATTTCGTATAAGGTACAAGTATTGAACATAACAGTATGTATATGTTAACATTTACTGTTGTAAATTTAAGTATGTTAAATAACTGTATTCTTATATTCGCTTAAGCTGGAATAATTTTGTTCATACGTCCGCCAAAAAACAATCGTTGCTAGGTGCTTAAATATTTATTTTAACCCTTTAAAATTTTGAGTAATATCTTATTTGAGCCAGAGACACGCCCATTATTGTATTAAACTTTAAATTGTCATTTGCTAACCAAGCAAATGGTCAAATAATTGAGCCGTTCAGTGCACACATCGTTTAGCTCCATAAAAAAAAAGTTGAGAAATGCGATGAAATAATATACAATTCTCTTTGTAAATAAAATTTATGCAAAAGAATAGTCAAAAAATTATCGTCAGTAATGTTACAATTTTTATGTGACTGGTGGAGTTAATCGATTTGGCAATTGAAAAAAGTAATAAAGTTAAATTCAGTCTTTAAATTTTTAAGTTTTTTATTACAGGGAAAGTTATTTATATTTTTCTTACAGATTTTGCATAAAAATAATTGTTAATAGTTCTGTTATAATGTCTTCTTCATCAGCTGTATGGGATGACTCGTCATTTCGTTTTGTTATCAAGTTTTTATAGAAATCATGTTTAACAGGGGGAATGAATTTCAGCAGGTCCATCATGTTTCTCCTTTTTTCCCTTGTCTCTTGTCATCGATATTATTATTAGTCGCACACATCTTGATTATAACGATGTAATATCTATTTCCTTAAAACTATTCACAAATTGAAATAATTTTTTATAATACTTCAAACCCAAATACTTACGATATGGGAGTAATGTTGAAAAGGCCGAAAAAATATGTAGTCCTTGCAGTATTGGTGAAGTATACAGTAGAAGTTAAAATAAATTCAATTACAATTTATTCTTAATGATAATTTAACTTCACAAGTACTTGATCCTGCGTCAATTAGACTGTGACTGACTCATTTATTTTACTTTAATTCTAGTAAGGCGGCACTTAAAAATTTACCATTATCATTCATTTGCTAGTGCATTTGAATTGCGTTATTAAAACGATTTACATTAGAGAATGGAGTTAATCGAAGTGGCTTCTGAAATAAATTACTCATTATTCAATGGCAAAAAAAAATTTACCGTTTAGTGGTGTTAATTTTTATTGTTCAAGAAAGTTATTATAAATATAAAAAGTTACGGCTGTATCAAGTGCTTTGATACTTAAATTTAAGATTTTTCAAAAAGTGCAGTTAATCAATGTGTGCACTGAACGGTTCAATTGTTCTTGATTTTTTACATAATTATTAAAATAAAGGCGTTTATTTTGAAAAGAAGAAGTTTATTAGCTTGTTGTAACAATTTTGGACGCGGCTTGACTCTCTCTAGAACCTCTTCCCATATAATGATGTTTCACGAAGAGACTTTTACTTTTTAATACCTGACACAACTAAACTAATTGTAGTATAATTTATGGAGCTAAGTAATATAAAGTATTAAGTGATGGGGCTTGACCGACTATAACATTTTCACTTGTTTTTTGTTGTTGTTGTGTTTATGAAAAGCTGAAGAACTCTCTCCTTATCGCAAACAGTAAGAAAAGATGAAATTTTATAACAGAGGTTTGTATGTATGTAATGTATGTGGCCATAATTTCGAAAGATATGTAAGTCACAAGTGTTTCAAAAATTGACTGAGACTTCTTTTAAAATCACGGCAACATAAATACAAACAGTATGAGAAAAATAAGTGGAACAAATGAATTGGACAAAAAGAGGGCTCTTGAACTTGATCTTCCCTCTTCCAACCTGACAACTTTTATATTCGAAATTTTTCGAAAAATTTCACTTCATGACTTTAATCGAAAGTTTCCATCATTTCTACTCACCTTGCATACCATGTAAAAAAATTTACAGTTTTGTTTGAGTTGTTTTTTAATATCACATACACATAATTGCACATGTAATAAAAATCTTTTAAAATTGTATAGATTTAAAGACATTTTATACAATAATGGGAGACGGTAGGATTTTCTATTTAAAACGAGAAAAGTCTATAAATTAGTTGTTTTTCTTTCAATCGCTGGTTAAAATGTAGAATTGTTAGTGCATAGATGGGTGTGTGTAATATATGAGAGCATATGCATGCCCGTGCATGTTGGAGTAGGTGCTCATGTACCCTTAAATATATACGCATACATGCATATATGCATTTATGCATGTGTGGGTACCGTTATTCTTTCCGAAAACTTTGCTTCTTTTGGGTTTGCTATTGTTATTGTTGTTATAATCATCAACATGTCGACAGCAGCAGCAGCAAATAAGTAAAAGACAGTGCATCAGAGAGTGTATGTGAGTATGTTTGGTATAACAAGAAGTTAAAGTTTAATGACACTTCTCTTTTGTCATTCTTGTTATTGTTGGACATGTTACAAAAAAGAAAAACACAACAAAGTAAAAAAGAAGTAAAAAAGTACAAATTCGGCTTCTGCTAAATTTTCAATACCATTTACAAGCAGTGGGCGTGGCATATACCCGATTGCACCTTCTACTAGTGCATGTATTTCGCATCAACTTGCGAGTTGGGTTTTTGTATTAAAAAGGCTGTTTTGTAAATTGTTATCCAACCACGCCCATTTTTGGCATATAAATGGATGGGATAATTATTAATAGATGTCCCAAATTTAGTAGTAGTATAAACGGACATACGGACGGACGTCGAGTCACATTTTGTTACTGAGCAAGAATATATTAATTTTGTAAAATTTCTGAGGTTTCCTTCTCAATGTTGTAAACGGAATAGCACTCTTAGTATACCCACTTATCTTAGGCGGAGGTGGATAACAACAACAACAATAATAATAACCATGTAAAACAATCCGGAAGTATAGTGTTTATGAGTGCACAGTATGAATTTATGAAATTTCTATTTTTTACTATGCAATATGTGTTGTGTTGTATGTGTGTTTGTATTGTTATTTTAGTCCTTAAATATTTCATAAGGTTTCAAATTAAAAAAATTCTTTATGATCAACTTTTTCTTTCTTCTAGTTGCAGATAATACTAAAAATATTTTTCCTTAAGGAGCTGTTTTAAGCAAATTCCAACTTATACAATATTTTGGATCTTTTATCAGCGATAACATTTTTATTTATTTCCCATAATTTCTATTCTGACCCAGTTTATATAATATATACGTTGCACTTAAGCTGAAGTGCTTATAAATTTTGTACCATATAATTGCCATAATTTCTTGGGTTTAAAATGCACTTTAAGGATAACAAAGTTAAAGTACATTCACGAACACATTTCATTTAACCATTTTTTGGAATAAAATGTAATAAAACTTTAAATATCTCCCCCCGCGCCCTCTCTCTTTGTCAGTTTTCAGTGTTTTCGGTCTTGATTTGAAGTTACACACATTTACTCTATAAACTTCCTTCCTTTCACATTTTCAAACGTCAGGCACGCAGGCTGGCATTCAGCCGTCAACTTTTCTTAGCAGGCAAAGTACAAACTTTCATTTCAATCTATGACTAATTTTCTATTGAATAAAAATTGTGGCTTAGATTGGCAAAAACTATTCCTATTATATATAAAGTACATATGTATGTATACTTATAAACATAAATACTTATATAAAATTCTAAAACAATTCTTCTTTTAGATTTTCCGGCATACCCACGTAAAGTTTGCCTTCGTAAGAAAAAAGTTTCTTTTTATACTCTACACAGAAGTTGGGAAGGTATATTAAGTTTGTCTTTCCGCTTACCAGATCTGAATCAGAATTTGAATTGATGTCCGTCTTGGTGTCTGTATTTTGTGGGCATTTTCACGGCAGTAAATTTTAGGATTTTTAGCTGAAACTACATTTTAAGCTTCTGAGTGCCAATTGCTATTCAACATATGTTTTATTGGTAAAATGCCACGCCTACAATGAACAAAAAAATTATCTATCATCCACCAAAAACTGTATATACACTGAATTTAACTTGTTAGTAGACCAATAATACATATTACTATTATGCAGCACATTTAGGTACGTGCCACGCCTTAAATTTGTTTTTTATGTAAAGGCATTTAAGATTTCGTTTGAGCCGCTTTCAGTTTTTCTACTTGTTAAAAATAAATGATCTCAAGTCGAAAGTTTGACTTTTCCTCTTCCCTTTTTCAACGGTACTTTCTTTCTCTAATAATTCTTATTACCGTTTCATTTACCTGTAACTAAACGCTTTTTTTAAATAAAGTTTTAACTCAATAGTTAGGAACTCTGCACTCACTTATACTTGGAGGGACATAAATTTTTTATTAAAAAAAACTTTTAAATAAGTACTCAAACATACCCTTTGCAGCGACTAAATAAATAAATAAATACATTTTCCGAGAACTGTCTTTTTCCATCTCTGCCAAATAGCTTTTTTCTAAGCATAAAAATGGTAGTTTAAGTTAATGGGCCCTTATTTCTCCGAAGTAAGGCTGTAAAATTTCAATTAACATATTGATCATAGAAAATTATTTTTAATTGGACACGTCATTGCAAGAATCCAGCGCTAAAAAAGAATTCACCTTTTCTTTTGCTCAGTTCAGTATTGGAGACTAAAAAAAATGTATAGATAAGTGTTGAGCATGACATTGTGAATCGATTTTAATATTTTGATTCCATTTTTACCGCGATCGCAAAAATGGAATCGTTATCGATTTCACTTTTTGGGATATTGGAAGTATTAGTAGTTTTTGCCCTTAGGTTTGTATTGAAAAAATGCCAAATCGGTTGAAAGGTTTTTGAACAGTTTTTCTAAGGCCCCGCATAACTATTATTTTGAACTCATACCCTAACGTGGTGGGTGTCGTCCTATTAAGAGGGTGTCTCGCATTTGGTTTAAACTTTTCTCGCATTTGGTTTAAACATTTCTTCTTATTCTTTCTACTTCTTCACCCATTTCAATTAATCGTGTTATTAAAAAAATTTGTTTAAATTTTTTTCTCAATTTTATGGTAGCCACAATCTGGCAACTATTGTTTGATATTATAGTCGTGTTTTTGGTGCGCGCTTATATTTTGCTTTTGTTTCGCGGTGGATAAAAGTAATAATTCTTAATTTGTGCTTTATTGTGAATATTTTTATTTGCGGTTTGTGTAGCATAAATTATATTTGGATAATCTTTCATTTTATAGCGCATTTACTTAGGTTCAAGTTGATTTGGTTCTATTTTCGCACTTTCCTCTTATATTTTGTCATTTTCTTTATATTCTGTTTTTCCTTTATTCATTTATACAGCTCTGCACTGTTTTATGTTAATCGGCATAAAATAGTGATTTTGCGTGCATACTTTTGGGCTCTACCTGTTGCCGTTGCAGGCTCTGTTAAGATTTTTCGTTAACAGCGATCGAATTTTTGCGTTAACTACAAATAGTTATAACTAATATATAAAGTACTCCTAAAAAGTACACCTTTTATTTTCTTCATTTTCTTTATACTTTTGTTGATTATTGTGTACTTAATCTTTTATTGTAAAGGATCCTAATAATTGAATGATGGAGGATGATGACTTGAAAATTTGTACTTATTCATCTTGTAAAGTTATCGATGATAAATATTTGTATTGTTGGTTATGCGATTCTGCTTTTCATGCTAAGTGTGCTGGTTTTAATGGCCGGCAATTCGACTAAATTTCAAATAGAGCTAAAGGTCTTCGTTGGTCATGTCGTAAATGCTGCGAAATTGACCTGGATTTCTTTAAGTTATTTAAACATACCCAACTTAATTTTAATGAATTGTCAAAAGACTTTTTCTGAAATTAATATTTATGAGGCTTTTTGTCGTGTTAAATATTCTAATATTCCGGGTCCAGATGGTATACCTTCTTGTGTATTACGAAATTGTGCAGATATACTTAATGCTCCCTTAGCACAATTGTTCAATAAATCTCTTGAAAAGGGTTATTTTCCTACTGCTGGAAATCTTGCTTAATTACTCCTTTATATAAAAATAATGCTAGGGATAACATTGACAATTATAGGGGAATAGCTAAATTTAGTGTATTGCTTAAACTCTTTGAACTTCTTCTTGTAGAAAGGCTATCACCACCATTATCTATTATCACTCCTTATCAGCATGGCTTTTCGAAGGGTAGATCCACGTCTTCCAATTTACTTGAACTTACTTGTTATATTTCTTCAGCATTTTCTTTGCATAAACAAACTGATGTGATTTATTTGGATTTCTCTAAAGCTTTTAATAGAGTTAATCATAATCATCTTTTGTATAAGCTGCAACGATTGGGTTTTCCTAAATATTTGTTAACATGGTTGGGAAGCTATCTATCTAATCGCACGCAAAGAGTTTTGTTTAACTCTTCATATTCTAGACAAATTCATGTTTCATCAGGTGTGGCACAAGGAAGTCATTTGGGGCCTCTATTGTTTTTAATATTCGTTAATGATCTTCCTTTAAGTGTAAACTTTTCCAAGGTTCTTATGTTTGCTGATGATGTTAAGATATACAAATAATTTGATTCTAATAATGGTGCGGAGTTACTTCAACTTGACTTATTGAGTATTAACAAGTGGTGTGAAAAAATGGTATGTTACTTAACTTAAAAAAATGTAAGAAATTGTCATTCCTTTTTTTAGAAAATGTGAATTTTTTCAAAGATTTGAGTGTTAAATTTAATAGCCATATTGATGCTACAATAAATAAAGCCTTGTCGCTGTTAGGATTTATCAAAAGGTGGTCAAGAGAATTTATTGATCCGTACATTTGCAAAAGGCCTTTTTCATCCTTGGTTAGGCCGACATTGGAATATTGTGTTGTCGTCTGGGCTTCTATGTATCAAAGTCATATTGACCGTTTAGAATCAGTGCAAAAAATTTTTTTGATATTTGCTTTACGTGGACTGGGGTGGGATCGTAACAGATTACTTCCACCTTATGAGAATAGGCTCATGCTTATAGATTTGCCATCATTAAAGAAGAGGCGTGATATGTTAAGCGTACTTTTTATTGTAAAATTAATTCGCGGTGTTGTTTGCTCACCACATCTTTTGAATTGTATTAACTTTAACGTTCCTGGTAGAGTGTCTCGTAACTTTATTCCAATAAGGTTATCGCTTTGTCGCACAAATTACGAATTGTTTGATCCATTTCGGTCGCTTTATAAACTATATAACGAAAATGTTCATCGCTTTGATGAATTGAATCATTTGCCATTATTAGCTGTTGGGTTGCCAGGCTGATCTGTGTATGCATTTTCTACGTATGCGATGTACTTGTTACAGTCATATGCATGCGGAATGTATACTCACTTCTACAGCAGTCACATATATACCTTATCTTGTAAATGTATGTGACTGTAATATTTTATTCTTATATTGTTCTGTATATATATATTTTTTGTAACATCTAATTATTGTAATTTCCTTTTTACTTCTAATTAATAATTAATATTAATTAATATTATTAAATTGTAATTTTATTCACGTTAACTTATTTTAATTATTTTATAATTTTAATTATTTTTGGTTTAAGTTCCATTAGTTATTCCAGTAAGTTTCAGTGGCTGCTGTTGCAGTGGTTGTTGTTGTTGTTGTTGTGGAAGCTGGTTCCGGTTATTTTAAGTTTACTCTACTGATTATTATATAGTTTTCAGCATTATATTTATTTATTGTTATTACTTGTTCTTCTTTACGTTGGCTGATTTTCAATGCAGCCAACTACTTTATTAATACAAATACAAATAGTAAACTTTGTGTAGTAGTTTGTGGAGGGCCTTTTCATTTGTCATTCTGCTGTTGTGCTGGTCTTTTTGGTTTCCTTCGTTCAATCTTTAAGCATTTGTGCTGTATGAGGAAGATGGAATATGCCAATAGCGCACTAATTAACACAACTTTTTCCATTCAACATAAAAAACGAAAGAAGAAATTTTCAGATAAATGTTTAGAATAATTTCCAGCTTGAGTTTGTTTTGTTTTTTTTTTTTTGTTGATAATTTCTTTGGTGAGTAATTTGTTTTTGAAAACTTACTTGCGATGTTCTTGTTAATGTTCTACTTACATTTAAAGTTTTATAGAAAAGTTTAGCAGTTTATTTCATTTCAGTTTCGTTGTCATTAATGGCAATTATTTTGTATATAATGTCCTGGAAAATCGCTTAGTAATAAAGCCGCTCAAGAATAAGTATAGAATCAATTTTATATGGAATTTTTGTTACAAAACGATCGATTCATATTATGTATGGTATTCTACCCTATGACCGGATATGTAACTCCTAATTAATTCCAAATTCATACCTAACTTACTTCAAAATTACTCAAATTGGAAATCTGAACGCCTTATTTTGTATATTCTCCGAAACACCAAAATTACTCCAAACTTACTCCGAAGTTAGTTCCTACGTCATTCCGCCATCAATTATTGTGAAACTACTCCGAAATTCATCCAAGCGTTCTAAATCCTATAAAAATTTATTCCGAATTCATTCCGAATACACTCCGAAAATACTATAGATGTCTTACTATGGCCACATTCTTTCGAATCTACCACAAAATTAGGCCAGAGGCTACCAATTGTTTTCTATTTCACTCTAAATTTTATCTACATCAGCTCGAAATAATTTCAATTTTCGTGTATGTGTTCGTAAAATCAGACACTATTCAATTGACTTCCATTTCATTCTAAATTTTATATGAATTCTGCCGTCTTGACTCAGACACGATTCGTAACAAAAAAGAACCGAGTCGGACCATTTTTAAAAGCTTTCCCAAATTGTGCCCTTTTTTGATAAATCGCTGGAATAATTATATATATGTGTATTTTAATGGCCGGTATTTGTCAATTATAGGCGTGTTGATCAATTGATTTTGCCTGTGAAATGAAATTTTTTGTGTCTGTAAAACACTTCACATCATTATCTCAATTTTTGCGTCCATGAGCGTTCCATTAAAAGAGGGCTAAACGGACGGAGGTGGCTGGATCGATTTATAAAATGATGATTTTGATGAAAAACATTCCTCTCATGCCTCCTATTTAATGTTACGAATGGAATAGTGTACTTTGTATACCTTCCATCTTATGTCTAGGCCCTTAATCGACAAAATCTATTTATTAGCCACAGAAATTGAGCTATAGAGTCGAAATTTGGTACATGAATTTAAAGTTATTTTATACACCAATGAGCCAAAAATGTGGTCGAATAACAGACGCGCCTAACAACGATAAAAATCTGAAGTAGAAATTCGGGCGTGGTCGGCCAACAATAAAAAAACCATACTCAGCGTAAAACTCGATTTGCAATCTCATACATAATACATAAATTAATCAAATACTTGCCACGCCCACGATTGTAGATAGCCTAAGCTAAATTTAGTTTAGAACAATTCCACCACAGACGGGCTAATGAACTTTTATCCAAAAAAAAAAAAGAAACGAAATTTTTGTTAACACATTTAGAAATCATGAATGTGTGTGTGTGTGTGATTTTGCTTTCACTTTGTAATAGAATACTTCAGTCAACACGTAGAAGAAATTTCCAACCATTCGAATGTGTTTGCATTTGAGTTATGTTCAAGAAACAATGTTCATGTTCACGTTCAACTCACACACACAAGTATGTACACGTAGGTACAATGTGTAGAACAATTCAATTATCAGAAAATCAATTAACAATGCATTAGTATTAAATAATAATACATTAGACGAATGTTTTTAGAGTTGAAAGCTCCAACATAAGCTCCTGTTCGTTAGTATGTACAATATATGTAAATCCCAGGCATAACTACCTGCTCCATGTATGAATTGTACACAAGTTATATACAATATAAATCAATAATTAATTGACCGTCGCGACATATTGACTTATTGCAAAAGGCTTCAAGCCATACCACTCGAAATTGTTATGCACCTACACACACATAGACGAAGTGTTCGTTTTGTAAAAGGGGTGGAGGGAGGGACAATCAATGAATGATCCAGGAGGGGTGATATGGTATAGACAACCAAACCCTAATATCTCCAACCAACCTCATCAACTGTAACCTTCCCTATAAACATATACAGCAATGCCTGTATTTTATGGCAATTTATTACAGTTTATGTATTTATCGTTTGAGTTTCTGTGCGGGGAGGTGAAGGCATTTTCCTGCTTTTCCATAAGCGTCAGTTGTGTCGGTATTGTGCAGAATTGAAAGCCATTAGGATAATTAGCCTGTCATATCTGAATTGAGTATTAGAGCTGCCATCACAATTATGTCAACATGGATAAATGTGTTTAATGCATTACAATTTAAAAGATATGCCGGGTGTTAGAAAGAGTAATTCGTACAGAAATAACAACATGAAATAAAATAAAATGTGCCTCTAGGTGGTGGTTTTAATTTAGTTTCTACACGCACTCTCCACTGCATATACGTAGTGACAATAATAATAATAATACAATACATCATGGTAAATAATGGACTTGACCATAATCAAACTGTGGAACGTGAAGTAAATTATAAAGGCCAGCAGAAACATTTAAATAATTGTTTTAATCATGTACAAATGCTAACCGATGTGACCCGTAACCAGAAAATAATATCAAATTAAAAATAAATGGAAGTGCGCCCTCAGTTATCATACACGCACACCCCATATCCGCCCCCAACAATACCAACGCAAAAAGCAATTAATTTTACAATAAGTAGGTGTTTAAAAAGCGTTTTATTTTATGTACACACATACAGTACATATGTGCGCGTGTTCGCATAAACTCACTTGCAAACTATTGTATAATGAAACAAGTGAAGCTTGACCATTCAACACCCTACATTACTATGCTGCTTAAAATACTACAATTAGTTTAATTGTATCAGTAAACGCGAGATATTGTCGCCTAAGGCACTTCGTAAAATATCATGGTATGGGAAGTAAAAATAGGTTCTGAAAATAGTTCAATCAAGTTCAAATTTGGCGCAGCCAATTATTTACCTAATTAACTATTCTTCACAAGATGTTGTCAAAAAGTATTAAGAATTTCGATTTTTTTTCATATAAAGACTTCCATTATAATAAGAGCTTATATGGGGAGGGGTTCTAAAAGTGGTCCGATTCAGTCCATTATTAATGGGGTTCTTCTTTGATCCAATATATGTGCTTGTACAAAATTGCATCGAAATATCTCAAAAAACAAGAGAACCTTACACGGGAAGGGGTTCTAAAAATGGTCCCATCCGGTATATTTCCATTAGGGTTCGTCTTTGGGCTAATACATGTTCTCGGACCAAGTTCATCGAAAATGCGATCTATGAGCATGAGCACACATTTACATGGACACACAGACAGATATGGATAATCGATTTAGATTTCAAGGCGGGTGTGGCTTTTGCTGTTTTGGAGTTGCAAACATCCACACAAACTTAATATACTCTCTGCCATAAGTGATGCCGGGTATATATACAATTGCATAATTATTTCAATAATTGTGACAAGTTTCCTGTATTCATCATCTGTTTGTGCTTTTTTTACTCTACACCTATAATGCGTGGTGGTAAACTAAATTTTTCAATGCGTTCGAAGTGCTTAGAAGAGACTTTACAAAGTATATTTTCAATATTCTTCGCTAGCATCAAAAGCTGGATCATCCGTCCGTGCATCTCTTAATGGCACTGTCCCTGATATACATTTTAAAACAATGCGTTCACATTATTTTATTGAAAATTTTTAGTTTCTTTAATAATTTAAGATTATTCAAATTCCTACGCTTACAATAAACAAAAACCCATCCATCAGCCGCAAAAAATGACTTCGAAAAATTAAACTTGTTACGCATTTTCATAATCGATGCGTTTAACTATGTGCCATAAATAGGCGTGGTCAAATAACAAACATGCCCAAATTTACAAAAAAAAAAAATAAAACTACATATGAATCAAAGTCCGTCTTGCTACATAATACTTTACTACCAGAGAGTACAGCCATGTAGTTGCCACGCCCACAATTTCTATTTAGATGAGCAGGGTATTTAATATTTGGCCTAAACCAAATTACGTTTTTTATTTGGTTTTTAGTAGAAAAAAAGAAGAAAAATATTTCATAAATCATAAACTTAATATAACAGGAAATTTTAATAACAAATTATTAACCTATCCAACGGGAAAAATGATCGGAAATACTGTTAAAGAAAGCAAAATTAAGTAAATCATAAATTGTCCAATAAACAAATAAAATTAAAATATAAAAGTAGGATACGGCATAAAATGGATTTGCATAAGGACGGTAATTGTGGGCGTGGCAGGTGCTTTATTGCTTATCTATTCAGCAACCATTTACATTTTACTTCAATGGTTGGTCTATGCAAGATACAAGGTTTCTTGTGGGCCTGACTGATATCCAACCCCGCTTAATTTTAACATAAAAAATGTATAAATTCATCTCTGTAGCTTTGTTATTGTGACTGTGAGGTGGATTTTGTTCATTTTGGGCGTGGCTTTCTGTGCGATTTTATCTGATTTAAATAAAAGTCGATTACTTCTGATTAAAATTTTTTTTTAAAATTTTAGTTTTTTAAACTATCAGTAACATATCCCCCAATTAATCGATTACTCCTGCTTGCCTGCTTTGCGATACCGCCTATTTTGAGCCTATTTTGAAAAGAAGATCTAATTTTTTAATTCAATTTTGTTTAAGTATGAATACCATTTCACCTTAAAGATCAATTACCCCCACTTTTTTTTAGGAATTAGTACGCGTAAGTAGTCTGTTTTCCAATTTCATCTATTTTTACTATAATGATTGAGAAATCAATACTTGTGACATTAAGAAATTTTTATTAATTGTAGGCGTGGCCAACGAGAGATTTTGTCCATTTTTAATTACAAAGCGTATGTAAAAAAAAAAATTGAAAAACTTTGTACTAATTTAAGATTTCTATCATAATTTTTGCAACCGTGAACGTATCAATAACAACCACGCCCAAAATTGGTAAAACTCGATCATGGCTGTTTGAATAGACAAATAAACAAAGAAAGTTGAAATTTGTTATACTTAATTATATTTATTTATTTATATGAATGGCTTTTAAAAAGGCGGCATAATAACCATGCCCATAATTTACAAAAAAACTCTCTTTGGTTTCAAATTTGATTCTTAGCACTTACTAGAACAGTCCTTTAAAGTAAGTGGGCATGCCATGCCATGCATATAAATGCTATCCAAGGCTATCTGAGATTAGAACTTTTGTCCTTTTTTAAGGATTTACTGAAAGTGGCACTTTATTTATGATAAAGACTATACTTTAGAAATATTCTGCTACTGAATCATCTAATGCTGAACTCAACTTTATTCTACTTCTTTCTTTATTGTAGTATTTGCATAATGTAAAGCAACCTTAAACATATTTAAATGCTTATTTACTAGAGTCCAAAATGTCAAAACTGTACATTAGATTATTAACCGCCCTCTGTCTTAATTTTATGCACATCAATGAATTTAATTTCACTAATTTCCTCCCCCCCCCCGCCTTTAAAGCTTCTGTATAAATAAAACTATCAAACACCAACACTAACACCAATACGGACATACGGAATATGTAACTTATACAACAGCCAAGATTTATTATAATAATTCTCCTTAAGGGTACAAAAATGTAAATCCTTGAAAATTTCTTTCTTAAGCTAAAGCACACTATCTCTCCTTTGTCAGTCGCTCTAACTCACCCTCCGCTCTATTTCGCTTTCCCCAGCCCCAGCCCCAGCCACATCTCATTCGTTCTGTGGTTGGAATTTTCATAAAACCACATTTTATTTAATTAATGCAAAAATAAGTATTTTATTGGCCTCCCAGGGAACCATTACTCTGCCCTAACCTTAGCGTTGAAGATTCATTCATTTATAAATGCGATTGTCTTACTGGCAGCTTACATGGAATGTTATAAAAAGGATTTTATAGGATTGCAGAAGAGATGGAAATACGAACTTGAAGAACTCTATTGGAAGAGAAGAAATTTTGAAGGTGCCTGGTAAGTGGGATCTAAGAATCTTTTTAGTAAGAATTCTACGTGAGGAGGTTAAAAATTAGTCACTAAAGATAATTATAAATCAGATGGTATGAAACCAACTTATAAACAAAGAAAAATTGTTAAATCTTGGTCTTGGTAGTCTTCTGAAATCAATCACCTTACGTTACGATGGGTTACAAGCTTTGTCATCATATATTCATTCAGCTACATAGCAAATAGATAAAAATATGTATTTTATTTACGCTCTTGTGTAATCATTTAAATGTCTACATGCCCCCGCATACACACTCATGCATATATTTAGAACACACAGAAAAAGAAAGAAAGAAGAAGAAGAGGAATATTAAGATAAAACCCTGTGTTGAAATGGAGTGTAAAACACATGCAAATGTTACCCTAGGCAGTGATTTGTTTCCGCATCCGTTTCATATTACAGCTAAAACAAAGGAGAGACGGGGCATGTGTGTGTGTATATATGTGAAAACATTAAGAAGAACAAAGGAATCAAAAACATGATGAAAAAAAAAAAAACACAAATAAATGGAAAACTCCAAAAAAAGTGCCTTTTTGCCGCCACAAACTAGAAACTAAGGACTCATTACGTTAATTATTTCCTAAGAAATAATAACACTATAAAAACCTAAAACAAAAAAAAAACGCTTTATTAAGATGGAAACCGTATAATAACAGAGAACGTAAAATAACAAATTATAATCGTATTAAGAAGAAGCACGAAGCCTTTTATTTATTTCAAGCCATTTAACAGATGCGGAATAGTGAGTAGAGTAGAAAGCAAAAACCTTTGAAAGTATGCACAATGATCCACATACACGTTGGAGTTGATGTAAGAAACATATTTATTTACGTACGTGCCAAACTATTGTAGTGTATAATAAAAATTTATGCTGCAACACGTTTGGTGTTTGGTGCTTTTTATAAAATATTGAAAAATGAGTATGTGTGCATTTACACATACTATACACATGTAAAAGCAACACTGATCGTTCGAAATTGTGCCGCCGTTGCGGCCTCGAAGGACATATTGCAAAAACTGCGTTAAGGACCCTCTTTGCATGTTTTGTAAAAATAATCCTAGTATCGATGCAAAATATATAGCAGGGAGCGGACGGTGTTCAGTATTTAAGAAAGCGTTTTCGAGCTTAAAATGCTACCACTGTACGTACTACAGATCAACCTTAACCACTGTGAAGCAGCTCAAAGCCTACTCGAGGAAACAATCAGGGAAAAGGATGTGGACATTGCCTTAATAAGTGAGCCTTATAGACACTTAGGCAATACTACATGGGTTAAAGACCAAACTGAATGCGTCGCGGTTTGGTCATGCGGA
This sequence comes from Crataerina pallida, assembly GCA_949710015.1. Taxonomy (NCBI): domain Eukaryota; kingdom Metazoa; phylum Arthropoda; class Insecta; order Diptera; family Hippoboscidae; genus Crataerina; species Crataerina pallida. The sequence continues at coordinate 9,441,547 of OX453293.1, forward strand.
CTACACGCATAGGGAGATGTCGCATACTCATCAAGGGGTTTTATTAGAGTCAAAATCAAAGGAATTTTCTTCTATAGCTGCTACGCTACGCTGAAACAAAAACTATGTTCAGTACAAAGGATCAGTTCGCTAAGAAGAATTAGTGGATTCCGGGCGATTTCTGAAGATGCAGCAAACGTCATAGCAGGGGCTATCCCAATGGACATATTGGCAGATAAAATGAAGCGCATCTTTATAAGAAAGACTAATGCTTCCCAACAGGTGAAACTTATAAAGAAGGAAGAGCGTCAAAATTCTCTAAATCAGTGGCAGAATAGATGGGATGCGTCTACTAAAGGAAGGTGGACTTACAAATTGCTGCCAAGTATAGATACTTCGATAAAAAGGAACCTTGGGGAGGTAAATTTTTACATCACGCAGTTCTTATCCGGTCATGGAGTTTACAGGAACTACTTACATAGGCTTGGAAGATTCTCTGTGCCCATCTTGCGAGGACGAGGAGACCGCAGAGCATGTATTTTATTACTGTAGGCGCTTTAGAGACAAGACTCCCCCAATGCCTACAGTGGAGAACACAATTAAATTCATGACAGAGAACGCGCGAAACTGGCTAATAACCAGTGACATAACTGCATTCGTACTCACAGTGCTACAGAGATTGGAACAACAATCCAGAGACTAAAACATGCGTAATGGCAAATCTCCTCCTGCGAAGTAAAACCTTATAACTGTACTGTAGGATTACCTAAAATCTCGCAAAAAACATACTAGGAATTATAAATTTCCGCTCAGTTCAAACTCGATAGCTTTCGGTAGGATTCCTTTTAGTCCCTGTACCAAGTAGAATGTTTCCAAAATTGCGACCTGCAGCTTAGACAAATCTGAAACGGACACATAGGCGGACATGATTGAATCGGTTCGGATCTGGGTTCTGAATGGATCGGTTTAATGGAAGGTGGGTGTATAGGTGTCCGCATAAACCTTAACCTAAAATACCCTCTGACCACAAACCAAAATTCGTTAGCTATGTATTTTCCACTAGTATAGAATATTATATTATTATAGAATATCTAATAAAGATACAGACAGAGAACGACTGACATGATACGCACGATTTGAGCTAAGGCTCAGACGGTTCTCCTGATGTAATGCTTAACGGTAGTCCCAGGAGACCTGCCGTCGGACGTTGAAGGGGCTTTAGCGGGTGAGAGTCCCACACTGACTGGGCTTTCAACGCTTTCCTCTTCGTTTAAAAAAAAAAAAAAAACATACTATACACACACACGCTGAGCATCAAAAGTTATTCTACACTCAGAGTTTGTTTAATAAGTAAACTGGCATTGGCTTAGGTTGAATATCTTGAATTGCCTTCACATTTATATAAAAGCAGTGAGCGTGGCAATGTGATAATAGTGATAATTGAATTAGAAAATTTTAAAAATTAATATTCGGTCGCATTCATAATATTTCACATTTTCGAATCACTACAGCCATCTAGTGGGTCAGAAATAATTTTTTATAGAAATTATAAGAAAATAGACTCCACATATATGACATACGAGTTCTGCACCAAGTTGACTTTTTTGTAGATTGTGGGCGTGTCTGTTGTATGACCATCCTCTGCTTTTTTAGCACATTCATATGTATCAAATATCATTTCGATTGATACATTTTTGTGGCTGAAACTATGTACTTTGTAGCTTTGTTTCTGATTGAAAAACTTTTTAATAAATTGATTGATAATTTATGAAGAAAAGAACAAAAAAAAGAAAAATATAATCATAATCTTAAAATACAATAACAACAAAAAACAATGATAACTATTAATGTGACTTAAAAAATGACGACAACAGCAACTAAAAATAGTATTTTAAACGTCACATACCAAAGGTATAAAAACGTACTTAAATGCATATTCGTGTACACGCAACTCTGATATTCATTGCAATCGCAATGATCATGGTTTTTGTAAACGATCAGCTTTCATTCATAACATGAAAGTTACTTTCAGAAAACTTTTAAGTTCGTACTGCTGGAAACTGGTTAAGAAAGTTTGCAAAAGTCATGTCGATAAATTATGTATATATTTGAATGTGGGGAGTAATGACATCTTGGGAAATATTAAAATATTCCTCTTCTACGAAACAAACTCAAGAAAACTAAAGAGGAACGTGCTTTTGGTTAAGAAAACAAACAATTTCTATATAAACCAGCGTACCAAAGAAAGCGTGAAAGTAGTTTGAGCAGAAAAATAGAAAATCTAAGAATAAAATAAAGAAAGTGGCAAAAGTGGCCCTCTTACCATATGGTATTATAATGGTTACACTCTTACGCTCAATAAGTGGAATATACGGGTATACTCAGTATACCATAGATTTGCTTATACTTGTATTGTGTCGTTGTGTTTAGTTACTCTATATACATATATTCCATGAAGCATTTTATGTTAAGGGAAAAACCAAAACAGATTAAAACAAGTAAAAAAGAGAAAATTCGGCTTAAGACAAATCTTAAATACCCTTCACATCTACATACAAGAAGGGGGCGGGGCAGATTATGATTACACCACCTTATAATGTAAGCATCGTGACTTAGCTTACAAGTCTAGTTTTACGCTGAGTATGGTTTTAAAAATTTAAGATCCTCAGATTAATAACAACAGACAGACACACGGACGTACTTGTCTAGATCGACATGATGTGAATAAAAAAAGATTTGGAGAGTCTCTGTCTTCTTCTTCGCAGTGTTGCAAATGCAATGACAAACTTTGTATATCCGCTTCTTATATGGAGGGTATAAAAAACAACAACAACATGACAGCGTACACAAAATAACAATAAACAGCAACAATATGGTTGCTATGAGAGCAGCACACATCACACATATTGTCTATAACTGATTGCCGATGCACGTTGGCTGAATCGGTGGTATACACACACACACACACACATACACAGACACACCGCATACGCTTCACCTAAACCTAAGTGTTCATGCATGCACAAACATACGTAACATTATACGTGTCACAAGTGTATAAAAGGAAAGGAACTGAAACGCACACATTAGGATAAAGAAAGTTGGTTGGAGAGAGAGAGAGAGAGAGAGAGAAAGAAGGATAGTATTCAGCCTTTAATGGAACGGATATAGAAACATTCAAACGCATCTATATTTATAAGCATTGACAACATAATAAAAGAAACAATAACAACAACAACAATAACAAAAGTGATTCTCTGGCTTTCCAATAAAAATAAAGAAAAGAAATTATTGTGCATTCAATGATTGTGCATGTTTACTTATAGAAATAATCCGATTCAGTATAAAGTAAACCATTGCACCTAATAAGATACGTAGGGGAAATGTCTCTTTTTATAACCATTTAACGCAACATTAACATTTATTATGATGTGAATAAATACTTAAGGATGAAATCTTTAAAAAGGATAGAAAACTATAGAAAATATTATCAAAATTTACATTATTTCGTCAAAATGTTTTCAACACATCAAGCAGACATCCAGTACTCAACAAAGTACACAAATTTGTCCGATTTTTTTTCTTGTATAGCGAAGGGGAAGACTCACATAGTTAGATGACCGCAACCACGTGGTTATGTGGAAGTCTTCGCACGGGCGACATACCCACTAAAAACCTACTCTACTGTTTGCTACCCTCCCTGCGGTACCACCTTGCAGTATTACTTCGCAAGGAGGGTGAGGGATCCAGCCCTGAAAAATTTGTCCGTGTGTCCGTAAAATTGTGTGCTACAATTTTTATTTGAATTGGCCACGCCCACAATCGACAAAAATCTTTTAGGTACAAAATGTTGTAAGGTAAATGGGCGGGATCGAGTAATAGGCACGGCCACAAATTCTAAAATTTTTTATTCATTTCAGAACTTGACTTATAAATTGATATGTAATCAGGTAATGTAAGGGCCGTAATGAGGTACTTGTCCCCCAAGGATCCTCAAGTAACTGTATTCGCCGCTGGTCACACTTTATATATAAATGTAGAAATTTTTAAAATATGGTCAAAGTCGATTTGAGATCGTTTCTTTGCTTATGGTACTAAAATGTTTTTGAAACGTGATGTTACTCAGTTTCCATTATGCTGCGCCTAAAATGGACAAAATTAAGATACAAAAATGATATTTAAAATGAATATTTATAAGTGTTTCATCTATCGAGGTATGTATGTGTGTGCGTGTGTGTGTGTGATATGCATAAAAAGCACATAATTCATTTCGATTTTATCTTATCTTTTTCAGTTTGAGATCTGCTGAGAAATCAATTTTTTTTCGTTCTTAATTGAATTCAAATATTTACTTAAATGCATTGATTGTTTTTTGCCACCACCACTCGTACACTAAGCACACACACACACACACGCATCCATATGCATGCATGTCAATATATTTGTTTTTTTTGTTGCTATTTTACTTCGATATTACAATTTTGCATGTTGCATGCAGACAAAGTTGTTGGGCGCTGACCAAACGATATTGCAGCGCTGAGGCAAAAACAGAATAAGAGAAAAGGAAATAGATGAATAGATAGAAAGGTGCGAGATAGGGGTGTAGTGAATCTATAACCGTATGGTCCTTGTCCAGTTGCTTTTATGTTTTGTTTGCGCTGTCAAAGTGTCAAAAATTGAAACATGTCACTTTATCATAACAACAATAGCAATAATAACGCACAAGAAATTTCCTCAAATATCAACCCCTTCCGCACCTTCCGTGTTCACATTTATCAGAATGAATTGATGTACCTTTCATGAAATTTCCATTGTATCCGTTTTATGTGTGAGAGTGTCTCCATTAACATTAGGTTACCATTTACAGTTACATACGACAGGAAATACTGTGACTTTTACGCTTTCTCACCTCCCTTCTCCCCCTATACCGTCAGTTGCCGCCAGTTCCGAGCTTCCGACTTTTACGATATAATCATGATGTGGAAGGAGTCGTAGAAAGAAAATTATTTTTTATGTGAATATAACGGGAAAATTTATGATTACAATTTTATACCTTAACAATGCAGGTGTGTTAGTGGGCATTTTACAAAAGGATTTTTTTGTTTTTGAGGTTTTTGTTCGCCACGTCTGGGTTTGTTTGGGGGAAAAAGTTTTTATGACCATTTGACATATGGCCTTAAGTGGATTTTATGGTGAATACAATTTCTTCTTCTGCTATATTTGTTTCCTACTTCTCTGCTACTGCACTTTAACTGATTTAATACCAAAACTGACACTCTTGTACAAATTGAAAAAAAAAATTTTCAAATGTTTTCTAAAAATTTTGCAATTTTTTTTTTCAAAATATTTTCAACAAATTGTGTATAATTTATAACTTTGCATTCTGTAGAATAGAAGATGTATTGGGGTTGCGAATCACTTATTTTTATTTCAGAAAACCAACTTTTCACTTGATTCATAACATATACATTATTAGAGGCCAATTGTCACGCCTACTGGTTAAATGGAGGAAATTAAATTTTTTATTTGATACGTTCTATATATGAACTGTAAACATCTGAAAATTATTTATTATTACTTGAAAATTTACGCCTACCAAGGCGTGGTCTAATGTTTATTCAATAATTTTTATATCCTCTACATAAGACGGGGGGTATACCAAGTTTCTCATTCCATTTGCAATACACCGGAAAAGGAGTCAGAGACTCTTCAAATTATATATATTCTTGATCGGCATCAAAAACTGAGTCGACCTAGACATGTATGTATGTCCGTCTGTTGTTATTATTCTCACGGTCGTAAATTTTGGTCTGAAGTTTTGTACAGATACTTTTAGTTTTTGCATGCAGATCACTATTCAAAATAGGAAAAATAGGTCAAGAGCCACGCCCACAATCGACAAAAATCTATATGTGTGCCACAAAAATTGGCCTATAAACTTGAAATTTAGTAGACTTATCTATTACTATCGTATCCATCGAAAATGGCGTGATCGATTAACTCCCTCAGAATTTATAAAAAACCATACCTAGCTTGCAAGCTTATACGTAAAACATGCACTATTAAAGGTCATAATGTATATATATGCCACGCCCACCTGCTTGGAGGGTATTTAAGATTTGGCCTAAGCTAAATTTAGTTTTCTTACTTGCTTATAATATGTTAAAGAAGAAGAAGAACAAGAAAAAGAGTTTTAGAATGGACTTAAAATAATTTGATAAAGACCACGCCCCCACAATTGCTATTCATAAATTTTATTTAATTTTAGAATTGTGGGTATTCAAGATTAGGCCCAAGTTATCTGTGTGTTGTATTCAAATGAGTGTTTTGAAATAATTTCATTAGTCCGTACGTCCATCTTCCTATTCCGGTATAATAATAAAAATGTCACTATAATAATATATAATAAATAATATAGAAACACTATTTGTGATACATTATTGAGGATATTTCAATTTTAAAATTTTTGCACTTTTTATGCATAAATTAAAATTTGAATGAACATGAAACAATTTATGGTTGGAAACTAAAAATTTCATTTTTTTCTTCTTTTTTTCCAAATACATAATTTTGATATTTCTTTCATTGTTTTTTAAGAAACATTTGTATTTTATATTGTATTCCATCTCTTTAATTTAAGCACACAAAAGCATGGTCGCTGTTCACCATAGATGAATGATGCAGTTCTGGTTTGTCAGGCCTTTACAACAATATTCATATAGAAAACAAAAACAATATGATAATTTTTAATAACAACCAATATAAACAATATACATATAATTTATATTGCGACAGATACTAGGAAGCGTTCCTCATGCAGGAAATAATGTCAACATTTATACTCTAAACTCAAGCAATTGATACAAAGCATGAACTCGCATAAATTTTGAGGATGAAATTTATTAGTTAACGCTAACTTGTGTATAAGTGCGTGTGCACCGCATGCACATAGCAATTTCAAATACTGCATGTGTGTGTGCAAGCAAGACAGTAATGATTTAATAGAATATTCAATTGTGTACGTATGGCTTGGCATATATATGCATCAATTTATTTGGATCTGTTAGTGCACCGAAGCATTTCATTGTTATAACATCCGCATCAAATCTCTTCCTGCATATTCATTATTCTCTCCTAATCATTATATGCTTTCAACATTTTCTTTTATTTTCATGCAACCCTCTGCACACAGACACACAGTGTGCTCTATTTGATTAGATGCGTGCGTATTTTGTTTTATTTTGTATTTTTAATTACGTTCATTTAAAATAAAAGCAAATTACACACAAATGTGGTTAAATAGTCAGCACCATTTTGCGTACCAACCTACAAGTACATATATGATGCGAGCGTGATTAAATGAGATTAAGTGGAGCACAAATTTTATATTTATTTATTTTAAAAATCAAAAGTTGGACCAATATAGGGTTTTTGCATATTATGGGCGTGTCCAATTTTAAATATATTAATGAATAAAGTAAATATAAATGAGTGTATTTAATTTCTACCGCGCAGCTTAAATTTTATTTTGTTTCCTATTAAAAATGGACAAAAACGGTTGAAGGCCTCGTCCATATTCGACAAAAAACATTCTATTAGCTATTAAAATTTAGCTACTGAGTTACAAATTTATAATAGGCCTTTGCATTTATAATGCAAAAAAGGGGCGGGGTGCGATAATAGGAACGCCCACAATTTGTAAGATTTTTTAAATCCCGAATCCTATGCGTAAGTAATTACGAATTACGGACACTGTTCCAAATCGTAATCATTTGCCACGTCCACTATTTTTATATAGATATAAAGAGTATCGAGAATGTGTCGTAAATCAAATTTTATTTTAATCTTTATTTTATTTGTAAATTTTAACTCCTCCAGCTACGTCCACATAACATAAAAACATTATCCAATAATCAGCTTAAGGTTTAAAAAAAAATGAATTTTTTCTCTATGTGCCTTGAGAAAAATTGACGAAAATCTTTACTTTCATTAAAATGTTAATTTTCGAAATATCTCAAACAATCATCCACAAACCATATTGTATGCAATTTACATATTGCTGTACTTGCATGCTTTTTGTAAATACAATCATATCATGTATATGCATGGCATGATATGCATATGAAGTAAATGTGGAAAATTCAAATTTTGTGTCATTTACAGAACAGAACGGACCACAATCACATAGACAACAGCAGCAACAGCAGCAACAGCAGCCGTACAGTAACTACAAAAGAAAAATGCTTTTAAAATCAACACTTTTAATGGTTAAATGGTTAGGTGGAGTTTTTGTTGTAAAATCTCCAACATGGCACCCGTCCAACAAATATTGTACAAAGCGATAGAAAAATGCCCATTCCCACACTGACACACACATTCTCTTAATCTAATGACGCACCTTTAAACAATACGAAATTCCCCTAAGCGTAATGTAAAGGTAACTTTGTAACCCAGACACTTGCGTTTATTATACGAGTTCATACGTCCAGGTATCAGACGTGCTTACACTTCATATGCATGTGTGTCTAAGCAAGCTTTTCACACATAAATTAATATTAAATTGTTGTTTATTGTCCGAAAGGGACAGACACGTTTATTTTTCAAATCTATATAGATGAATGTCGATACCTCAGGGTGTGTAATGCTTGTGGCCATGCATGCTTTTTTGTGTCCTTGCTGAACTTGGTACGAAAATAACTGTAAGATTAGGTGTGCAGTATATAAATATAGTCATCGTACGGTGCTTTGTGTTAAGGCGACAAATCAAGTGTTACTGTCGAGTATTTGGTTCGGTTTGGTTTGGTTGCTCTCAAATTCAAATGCAGTTGTGTTCTCCGATTTCCATTTGATTCTGCCAACCTCTATAACGACTTACTTTTGCTAGGGTATACTTGTACATACATTTCTCTGTCACTCTTACTGCTTACTATGTATTGTCTGCTTAATAACAAACCAATCCAACCAAACCGTATCCGTACCTACACCCATACGACGTAGTAGTTGATGTTTATGATGGTAATGTTATTGTTGTTGTTGCTGCTGCTGCTATTCATTCTTCATTCAACAGCATGGCACCTGATTGTATTGTAAAAGTAAATCATGTCGGTGCGTGTTCGTAATAGAAATTGCAGACAAAATATCAATCAAATTGCTTTGTGGGCACCATTGCTACTGCTATTACTACTCTTGCCATTGTTGTTGTTGTTATTATTATTATTATTCCTTTTTGTTAATGTTACGAGCATTGATGGAAATAAATTATGAAGGGGGGGAGCAGGGATAAAATAAATGCTTACCAACTTTTTTTTGAAAACCATTTCAATTCAATTTTCTTTCTTTTCTCTCTCTTTATTAAATGAAATTTTTTTAAACATAATTCAAGCGTATAAATATAATTTTTTGGCAAACAATAAAAATATTTCCCTCAAGACAAATGTTCTTTTAAAAATGTATTTAATCATTTTCATTTAATAAGAAATTGTGAAAATAAACAAGTACGAATACTAAATTTGGCTTTGGCCAAATTGTAAACACCCTCCATATGTACAACTATGGGCGTGGCAGATATATATATACATAACGCGCTCTAATAGTGTATGCATTACGTATCAGCTTGAGTTTTATGGTGAATATGGTTTTTTATAAATTATGGGCGTTATCCGTTATCTGTTATCCGACCATGTCCATTTTCGGAATTTATGGATGGAATAATTATAAATATATGTGTACCACATTTTAACTTAATAGCTCAATTTTTGTAGCAGATACATATATTATTGTCGATTGTGGGCGTGGTTATTATCCGGTTTTGCCCATTTTGAATGAGATCGCGTATATTTAGATCGACTTAGTATTTAATGATAATCAGGAATACAGAGGGTGTTGCAAACAGAATGATGGAGGGTATAAAAATATATTTGATGTAGAATCCAATTTTTAAGAGAGATGTGTATTACATTTATACTGAAGGTACCTGCCTCGCCCACTAATTAAGTATAGGTTTAGGGAATATTTTCCTTTTAATCTAAAAAAAAATTATTAATTATTTACAAGTTGCCAAAATCCATTAAATTCGATGTTGCAAAAAAGATGTTATCTCAATTATTGTCATTGAGCGCAGAGAGAAAACAAAACAAAATATAGTTGAAATTGGTCCACTCTCGAGTGTAATTATTATCAGTAATTAGATTACATAATTAAAACAAGTAAAAAAAGTAAATTTGGCTTAAGCCAATCTCAAATACCCTTCACCTTCACATGCAAGCAATGGACGTGGCTTGAATTTAATTACATATTTTATTGCTTTTGTATCATACATTAACTGCCACATTGGAAGTGGTCTGTTGTAAATCGTGGGCGTGCTTGTTATGCGGCCCCGTCCATTTTTGGCACAACGATAAATGATGTAATTATAAATATTTATAGAAAATTTCAACTTTGTAGTTAACAGCGGGATTTTTTGGCCGCTATATAGATGTTTGGCGATTATGAGCGTGGCTGTCAAATGATTTTTCCCATGCTGAGTTCGGAAACTGAAAGTGTCTATAAAAATAACAACTCCAACAAATGTTTGAATATCCATCCTTTGTCATATGACCATAATTTAGCAGATTTATTTAGTAAGTAAATTAAATTATGTATCTATTAAAATGCATCAATACAACAACAACAAATAGACAAATGCAAATTCCGAAAAATGGATCTATATACAAATCCTAAATACATCAGGTAGCATATACATATACGCAGCTTCATACCACAGAAACAAACTCATACACTTATGTAATATGATACACATTCTATGATGAACTGTTGAGAATATTTGTAAAACAAACTTTTCATTTATGTGCACTCTTGAAACGATGATGATCATCAACGTTATGATGGTTACAAAGTAAGTTTAGAATCAAATTTATTATCATTTCATGCTCAATGGTTATATTTTACTAATGTGCATATATTGTATTTGCGTACGTTTGCAATGTAGGAAGTAAATTTATGAAATTTGTGAAAACGAAATGTAATACCTTCGAAAGTCATATAAAAATGTAGAAGTATTCATCAACATAAATGAGTTTTAAATAATTTTATGAGCAAACAAAAAAGTAAAGTAACCAAAACTGTTTATCTGTATGAGTAGTACTCAAATATTTTATTATAATAGTTTTCAGTTTTCTTATCCATTTCGATGTGTATGTATGAGGGTTTGTGTGTGCATTTAAAAGAGCTCAGAATTCACAAAAGAGCTATTGAGGAAATTTATTTAAAAAATCCTTCATTGCACACAAATTTTTTAATAATGATAAAAAAAACCACAAAATTCCATCCGCTATATGTCTCGGTCTGGTTTTAATTGTAATTTCAATTGAAGTTGTTTGTTTGCTTTTTCTAGTTTTCAATTTCACTTTTTTACTGATTCTCAATGTAAAAGCTGTAAAAGCAAATCACAAGAAACCAATACCACCGAAGAGAAGGAAATTGAAAAGAAAAAAATTATTGATTGAAATTCTTTTGCGAAAAATTTTTTTTTTAGGAAAGCTTTGAGAAGTTGAAGCGAGAAAGATTGTGCTAAAATAAGAAAAATTTTATTTGGGTTATAAAGCAAGAAAAGAAAGTGAAAGTTTGCACCCATATGTGTATGACAAGTTAGTTTTTTTATTTAAAAGGATATAAGTTTAAAATAAAATTAATTTGTTTTGTTACGAATGGATAATAGTGAGTAGGGGAAAGTAGCATACGTTGGCGCAGTTACAAAAATGAATAGTGCAAAAATCCAATAGCGCAGTAATTTTTTTATGTTTTAGCGCACGTGCAAATTGATTACAAGAGAAAGTAGCTCATGATGGCACAATTACAAAAAATGGAAAAAACCAATAATACAGTAGAGTAGTGATGATTACAAGATTATGTTGGCACAGTTACAAATTGACGAAAGAAAAAAAGTGTGCCATCATAAGCTATACATATCTTTTAATAGAGTTTATTGCATTTATAATACTTTTTACTTTTTCTAAACTCTAATTGAACAAGCTTACGATGGCTTATGCTGACAACAGAGAATGGAAAAGTTTATTTGGAAGATTTCATAAAACGATTATTAATATTTTTATTTTCATACTCATACTAAACGTTTTGTATCGCTTACACGACATTTTTATTAAAAAGTAAAAGGAGAAGAATAAGGCAAGAATTGAAAGAACATAACGGTATAACTAACTAATCCATTGCTAATCCAGCGCACATAAAAAACTGTACTAAGTAAATAAAGTAAATTAAACAACATGTTTGCAAAGGCCCGTCTCACATCTCTTCTGTACGCAACAGCAGTATCTCTGTGTATACACCGAAGGACCTCCATTTGTATAGTCAGTTATAAACAAAACATAGGTCTTGTTTTGTGCCACAGTTTGCCTAATATTTAGTGGGTGTGAGAGTTATGAAAAGATTGGAGTGGGTGGAATAGTAACAAGATTACAACAACAATGAACTACGAAGAAACGTTACAGCGTTAACGATAACGTAGTCTTCGACTGTGTTACAATAACAACTGAAATTTCATTTTGTTGTTGTTTGTGTATGTTTATTACAATGTTTTATTTGCGTATGCAAGTGTATGTACCGGGCAGCCTAAACCGGCTGGACATGACATATCCACTCACATGACAAACACACTGTGAATGCTTAGTTTCACTTATTTATATATTCGGGTGCATATATGTGTGTGTTTGTGTGTTTCATTGTATATTTGATTACGTCACACACATATATCAGCAGGCTGAGTTGGTTTTCGGCTGGTTTTTGTTTTTTTTTAAGGTCATGTTAGGAGTATTTGGGTTTTTTGAATCCTCCACATAAGTTTGGAACACAAAGAATTCACAATCTGAGCTACGACGGTCCGTGAGTCTGTATTATTATTTTTGGAACGTTGGCGGTAGTAAGAGACAAATCCACAAACGACCAAAACTTCCAAAAATAATTTTTTTAGTGTCACGTCCACACTTGTCATATACGAGTATATCATACATCTAAGGATATTTCAAATAGAACTAATCTACATTGTTGAAATTCGGAATATATATTTAAAATTAGTCCAACCATCGATAAGCTTAAAATGAGTGGGATCGGCTCACAAATTATCCAAAAATGTTGCCAAATTCTAGGATTACTGTGAAATATAATACTTTCTTTAAATAATAGGTAGCACATTTGCCACGCCTTAAATAAACACGTCTTAATAAAACTTCAATAAACAGGGTATCTTCCATTTCACCTAAACCAACGAAAGTGTACATTTTTTACTTGTTCGTCTCGGTTCTTGTGTTAGCTTCATTATATATTTTTTTTGCCGTGCAGCACTTGTAAATACTCATGATATATTGTGTGAGGCTGGGAAACTGTGTAATGCTAACAGCAACAACGGCAACAACATCAGCATATATTGTACATAACAATGTTTTATTAGTCAACTGTTTTTCATTTTCTAGTTATTCTGAACTTGTATGGGTACTGACAGTTTCGTTCATACACACGTCCGCTATATTTACTCAAATACTTTTTATACCCTCCACATAAAATGAAGGGTATATTAAGTTTGTCATTCCATTTGTAATAACCAGAAAGAGGCGGCAGAGAAAGTATATATATTTTTGATCAGCATCAAAAACTGAGTTGACCTAGACATGTGTGTCCGTGTGTCTGTCTATTGAGATATTCAGTTAAAATCTCGGCAAAATCGGTCAAAAGCTACGCCCACAATCGACAAAAATCACACATGCCACAAAAATGGACCTACGAACTTGAAATTTGGTGCATATATTTATAGTTTTTTCATCCACCGAAGTGCCGAAAATGAGCATCTTTGAATAACAGACACGCCCACAATTAACAAAAAACTATACTCCACGTAAAACTCGACTTTCAAGCTGATACGTAATACATACACTATTAGACGGCGTAATATATATGGATATGCCACGCTCACCGTTGTAGATGTGAAGGGTATATAGGATTTGTCCTAAGCCAAATTCAATTTTCTTACTTGTTCTATCTGGTTTGTTTTGGCTCTCAATTGAAGAAAATAATTTTTACACTTTTTTTCCATCTCTATTCCATTAATATTTTTGCAATGTTTGTACATTCGAATGGTTGCTTTAATTTGCATTTAATTAATGTTGTTGTTGTTTTTTCTAAAGGCATTTTTCATTTAACAACAACAACAACAACGATGAGACAAAATCAATTATTTGAATAGTTTTCATGAGTATTTTATTCATTCAACAACATACGAATGTATTTCAATGTTTTGAAGCAACGTTTTTATTTGTTATTTGTAACATTCAACTCCTACGTGCTCGCTATAGTTTGCCGTGTTTATTAGTGTGTTATTGTTAGTGTTGCCGTTTAAGCGGCGGCTACATTATATTTCATTTCAAATGTTATTTGTGTATTTATTCTCCCTCTCTGCCTCTCTTTCTCTCTTTATTCCTCTTTAATAGTGTTTTTCATAGTTATTTTTCATTTTAATTTTTGGTTTATTTACATACTTTATACTTCATATGTAAATATTTATAAAAAAAAGAAAAACATACGTATAAAAAAGAGTAGCAGATGGTTTGTGGTATAGCAGTCTTGTTCTAATAATAGTTAAATATGAAAAATATATATACTTGAGTTTTTATGCATGCAGATAAAAAATTCTTTTTTGTTATGTGCCCTTGGATAAGTATGTGTTTGCCTTTTACGTTTTTTATATAGTATTCATGACTTTTGGTTTTTTATGCACTCCACATAAAAAGGGGGCATACTAAGTTTGCTAATGCGTTTGCAATACCCAGAAGGACGCGTCAGAGATTTTTTAAAGTAATCTTGATTAGTATTAAAAATTGAGTAGATGTAGACATGACCGTCTTCGCGTCTGTCCAAACAATCGGTTAAGAGCCACAACAAATTTAGTTTATAATTATCACATTCATCGATGTGGCAATTAGCAAAAATCTATTTTTTTGCAGCAAGAAATAAACTACAAAGCGTGGTCGACCATAAGACACACTCACAATTTACAAAAAGCTATAATCAATTTACTTACAAGCTGTTACGTAATACGTTGGTCGTAATCGTGCACCTGCCGGGTACCAGGTTTTTGTATACAGATATGCAGGGTATTTAAGATTTGGCTTAAGCCAAATTTAGTTTAGTTTGTTTACTTGTCTCTTTTGGGTTTGTCTCTCTTTTTGTTCTTTTTTGTTGAAGAGCTGTTCGCTGGTTCAATTTATTGTCGCATTTGATTTATTCTAAATTGTGCTTATTTGTTTATTAATAATATTATTTACAAAATTGGAAAATCTAAAACAATTTAATCCTGTTGGTCGGTCCATCCAGGTTTTTTTTAGTTACAAATTTAAATTTTTGATATTTATTAATGAAATATGATAAAGGGATGTTTATTGAGTCAAGAACAATCATTATTGAAAATGGATTGATGCGGTCCGTTTTAAGAACCCCTCCCTCACATAAGTAATAAATAATTTAGACCCGATCGATCGATTTTGAGAACTCCCTCCCCTATAAGGTTCTACTTTAATAATAAGTCTTTCTACATACATTTGGACCTGTTCGCAGTATTTATAGAATCCCTTTCCATGAAACGCTTTTATTGGAAGTGACTTGAGTTTATTTTGTGAATGCAACTTAACTAATCATAGCATAAACTGTGGAACTAATTAATTACGTATATTAAATGGTCAAATTAACCTGACTCTATGTAACATTTTCACTTGTTTTGTATGAAATATGTTGTTAGTAAGCCATAGACTTTAATGTATATTTCAAGGTCGTACCTTTTCTGTAAACTCATAATCTCATTAATTATTAATATGTTTATAAAATATTTTATTAAAGAAAAATCAATATTTTTGTATAAAACCTAAAAGGAATAGCAGTGTATGGAAGAGTTCATCCCAAAATCAGACAGTATGTGTATGGGTGCACTTTATTTTATGCAAACTGATTCATGTGAATTGGTAAAGATATCCAAGCACTTAAATTTTTGTAAAATATTTTTATAAAAAGTGGGCCAGCAGAGCGTATGAGTAACGTGTCAATATGAAAACCTTTAAACAACATTTAGCTATTTTTAACATAAAATTTAAATAAAAAGCACGCTTTAATAAAAATAAATTTTATCTATTTGGTTACTTTACCACAATTATACACTTTAACTTAATAAGTTATTACAAAAAAAAAAAAAATTAAAAAGCAGTAAGAAAACTAAATTTGGCTTAGTCCAAATTTTAAATACCCTCCACATCTCTAATTCTGGGCGTGGCACATATATGATTACAGTGTATATATTACATATCAGCGTACAAGTCAGGTTTTACATGGAGTATGGTTTTTTGTAAATTGTGGGCGTGTTTATAATCCGACCTAAACTATTGTATTTTAACTTTGTAGATAAATTTTTGTGGCAAATATATAAATTTTTGTTGATTGTGGGCGTGTCTGTTACCCAAACATGCCCATTTTCGGTTCTTTGATGGATGGGTTATCTGTATATATGCATATTAACTAAATAAAAAAAATATGTACACTTCAACTAAATAGTTCAATTATTGACAGATAAACAGACTTTTGTCGATTGTAGGCGTAAAACTTGACCCATTTTTCCCATTTTAAATAGCAATCTGCGTGCACAAACTTAAAGCATCTGAACAAAGTTTCCGCTGAATATCTAAACATTTGCACCCATGAGAATACCAACGACAGTCAAACACACGGACGCACGGCCATATATGTCTAGATCAATTCAGATTAATGCTCATCAAGAATATGTACACATATATGTAGAGTCTCCGATGCCAAGTGATAAACTTAGTATACTTCCCATCTTATTTGGAGGGTATAAAAAAGACAGACGGATAGACAAAAGTAATAATCTATAAAAATGTGCAATTTTCCCTTAACTTCTATGAGCATTTATATAAGTATATAAATGTTCTATATATTTATATCTAAAAAAGTTAATCCAGTGAACATAAACCAAACGTAACCACTGAACTTTGAACTGAATTCCATGCTTACTGGGGAAACAACAGCATTAATGCATTTGGAAAAGAATCGTATTTTATAGTTTTGACAGGCATTTTATTTGGATTATTTATATATATGTATAGAGTATATATATATACGAATGCAAATATAAATATGTATGTATTATGAATCGAAGAAAAAGTCAACATTTATATTGGAAACGTTAACTAACTGCAGAGCAGGGAGATGGAAAATATTTAGAGACAACAACGAGATAGAGAGAAGGCAGAAGAAGCAAGTGTTGGTATTGTATGTGTATATGTGTATGTGTAAACAACGATTGCAATTTCTTTTGATATTTTTCACAAACAAATTGACATATTGATTTATACCCCCTTAACATTGGTTGGATACATTATGAAAAATGAGATTTGTCTGTTAGTTTGTTACAGAGAGAATTGCAAACAAACAAGTGTTGTAAGGAACGAAGCGAAAGAAAAATATTAAAACTTTTTTGAAAAAATTAAAGAATGTAAATACAAAAGGAAAATCAAAATAAACCAATTTTTGGTTAAGAGAAAAGAAAACGTACAAGAGTGTAAAACAGTTTTAAAACGAAACAACAACTCCAACAGTCCAACAGTTAATTGTTCTGTAAGCATCTAAATTATTATACAAATTGTTGCTGTCATTGTCTCGTATTTACGTGATTCTTTTTATTCTTTTTTGTCTACAGTTAAGTATTATTTCAATTTAAGCAAACATTTGTTCAGTGGCAGCGATAGCATTTCTTTGATATAGTTGTTGTTGTTGCTTTTATTACTTTATTTTTCTTACATGAAGCATTCTCTTCAATTACCGTTACGAATTAAGTTTTCTTTCCTATACACATGTTAGTGTACAGCTGGTAAGTGTGTTTTTCTTTGGTGTATTCACGAGCCAAACATTTTAAAACTCAAGAGAATTATACACAAATTCACATGAATATCGTTTATTTTTGTAGTGGTGGTATTTTCACCTTGTCTGTACATGCGGTAAGAAACATATTAAGCTTGTACAGATGTTTGTAAGTTCTAAATGATAAATACCGCACCAACCTATAATAAAACTGAACGATTCAAAATTCTGAATCATATACGATTGGACCTTATCCGTCCGCTAGTTTGTTTGCTTGTGAATTTTCGTGCGCAATGTACAGGTCGAATTTTTTCAGATATTTAAATGAAATTTGGTATTCGGATGTGGGCCAAAATAGAGGAACTCTATTAAAAATGTAACGAATTGGACCATTGGACCCCTCCTCTTATTATAAGATTATAAGGAAAGCTTTTCATGAGGTTAATATTCGCAATTCTTAATATTTCTTTGCAATATTTAACGTAGAATATTAGCAATGCTAAATTTCGACTCGATTTAAGCACTTTTAGAACGAGATCTCAAAAAGGTCCCTTTTTCATATTGGACCGAATTGGGTCATTTTTTAAAATCGTTATCCATTCTAACGAACCAAAAGTTTTCGATAACGATTTTATATGATTTTGTTTTCCATATTGTATATTTAGATATTTCGATTTTATAATGGGGCTTAAAAACGCTCTCTGTTCAAAACGGACCGAAGTCAGTCATCTATTTTAGAAACATTGTCTCTTATTCCCACATTCTATAAATTTGAGCAAACGATTTCACAAGCTTTTGTAATCTCTGTGTAAATGAGGGCATTGAGAATAGTATAATCGGGTGCAAATTTGAAAGACACATCCACTCTGCCTTGAAAAAGAAAACAATGTTGCCTAAAACAATTTTTCCTAAACTTGTCACACTTATCTATGAAAAGTTTTAATACAATATATGTAATCAAAAATAGTCCATACCCAATATATAAAAAAAAAATTAATATAATGATTTCTTGTTGTTTTTAAAGTAGAAGAAAATACGTCTTGAAAATGAAATGATTTATTATAAGACCACGCTCAGATTCTAAAATTCATTAACAAGATAACAACAAATAATTTTGTAATAAAATAAAATAATGGGTGCCTAAGATGTGTTGTAAACAACATATAATTTCTTTTTCTTCACCTTTTTCGCGTTTACAACTGTATTTACACTGAAAATTGTCTCCACTTAACTTTCTTCTACTATGCAATTTTTTTTTACATACATTTTTTTTATACACACGTAGTTCTATTACTCTCTCTCTCTCTTTATATTTCCAGGGTAGATTTTGTTTATGGGCCTTGCGGATTCTTGCCAATATTTTCAGCGTTTGTTTTAATTAAACTATACATCCAACATATTTTGTTGTTTGTTGTAAAGCACATATAGAAGTAATACTTACACGTAAATACAAAACATAACACACAATAGACGCTCCAACTAAACAAAAACTTTTGTTATTATTTTTGGGGCATTATGTACAATATTTAAATGTAAACTTGAGTATACTATCGATATACGTATGTATGTGTGTATGCATGCACTCGTATATACGTACATTTTACATTTTTGGTCGTTGTTATTGTTATTGCGATGTTTGCATTATTGCCAGGGGATTTTATTATTACTGTTGTGCTCTTGTTATACATATGTTAATAAATGAAAAAACACAACAATAACAAGGAAATATGCTAAAAACTTACAAAAAAATAAAAAAAAGAGAAAATACGAATAAATAAAATGTAACAAGTTTTTATTATATTGCATATACCCAATATTAAAGGAATAATCTTCAAGTTTTGTTCTTTGTAAATAAAATTAGTTAAATTATAAAAAAACTAGTCAAGCACAAGAAAATGTACTCACAAGCGTATATATAAATATAGTCGGTCAAGCTCAACCTCTTAATACGTTACATCACTTAGCTCCACAAATTATGATACAATTAGTTTAGTTGTGTCAGTAAACGCGAGACATAAGACTCTTCGTAAAATATCGTTATATGGGAAAGGGTTCTAAAAATTGTCCGATCGGGTCTAAATAACCAAATATTAAGCTAATTAACTAACCATTGGAAACCATTATTGTCGACAAATATTAAGAATTGTTATCTTCTGCCATATAAAGATTTCTATTATAATGGGACTTTGTATGGGGAGGGGTTCTAAAAATAGTCCGATCCGGTCCATTTTCAATACGATTCCTCTTTGGTCCATTATATCTCTTTATACTTTCCCAGTAATTTGCGCATAAATTTATAGGGACAGACAGACGGACATGTTTAAATCGATTCAAATTTGAATTTTAAAACAAACAAACAATCGGTATAATTGAAGGTGGGTGTGGAATTTGCCATTTAGGAGTTACAAACATCCGCACAAACTTCTTCTCTATGCGTGCATGGTATCTAAGGAAAAGAAAATGTGATTAATATTTTAATATAATTCTTAACTGAACCTCAAAGTCTAATTATACCATATATAGTGTAAGTATGTTGTGTGGCATATATTAAATATATTGCGCATATGTGCTTTGTGCGCTTTTACAAATAAAACACATATCAACAGCTTATAATTAAATAAACATGCACACCTACACACATATTCAACTCTATGTATGAGTATCGAAGATGCTGAAGCAAGTGCTTCAAGTTTAGAAAAGACACAAGATTTATATACAAAGTTAAAGGCAGCATCGCAACTAATGTAATTTTGTAATGCAAAGCATTGGTGTATAAAGGAAGACGATGATGACGATGACGATGAAGAACAAGAAGAAAGATTTGAAAAATTCATGATTATCATCATTAGCAGCTCGTTAAACGCACACTGTGTGTACAATATACATGCAATTTACCACACAACCTTACACACATACACACACTTATATTACATATGAGTAAATCGGTATATACACACGTACACATCCTTATATACTCTTGTAAGCACGCCTTTATAAGCACGCACATCTCACAAATTCACACCATTAATATTTGCTTAAATATCTCAGTAATTCTGCACATGTTATGTTGAAACTTTTGTAAATCCATTTCCACTCTCTCTTTTGTTGCCGGCACACGATTGTTATGTCAAAAGTTTTTTGGGGGGCTATACAGTGAACGACTGAACTTTAACAACATTTCGTTAGAGACATGGCATCAAACAAAATTTCAAATGCAATTTATCAAACGGATGAAAGTAAATCAAAAACAATTTAAGTTATGATGACAACCAAACAAAAACGGCAGCAAAAGTCTGAAATTGAGCAAAATACTAAATGGTGTTACATGAACGAGGCATCTACCCTTCAACTAATGATTGTTAAACAGAGTTAAAGACTCAAAAAACGAAAAAATGCAAGAGAGTACAGACATAGAAATATAATGCTCTTAATTTACTTAACTTCACGTAGACAGTGTTAAATACAGTTATGGGTAAAACAATTAAGAATTTGACAATGAATGAAATTTAATTTCGTTGTAACTGGAAACTTTTCCTTTAGTGTTATACCCTACTCATAAGCTGAAAGGCATGATAAAGCTTCAGGGACTCCACAGCATCAAAATCCGAGCTAATTTAACAATGTTCGTGTGTTTTGTGGCTGCACTGAAACGTTAAACTTCACAAAAATTGAGATATTGAATTGAATTCAAAACTGACTCCTTCTAAGTACTTGTACCTGGCTCAACAACGACTCTAAAAATTGGCAAAAATCTTTTTCGTACAAAAATTGAGATAATGGACTGAAATTTATAAAAACCTCAGTTCAGGACGCTTGGTCCCTATTTCCCTAAATGATCACCCATCGCCCATAACTGACTAAGAAACTCTCACTCTTATATTCGCAGTACCTACAATACGTCCCTAAATAAAAACAAGTGAAAAAGTTATAGTGGTCAAACCCGACCACTTAATACTCTACACTACTTAGCCCCTTAAATTGTACTGTACTTAGTTTATTTATAGATATTTATAGTTAAAAATCGCTTCGTGAAATATCACTATATGGAAAAAGGTACCAAAAATAGTTCGATTGGGTTCAAATTTAGTCAAAAATGGGCGGAGTCAGAACAAAGACAGTTATTACGTGCATACCACAATTTATACGTAAATGTGGAAGAAATAAATTTGGATTAAGTGAAATATAACCTTTTTCGTGGATTGTTCAATCATTTGTATAGGTTTTAATGTCTTATTTACGTTCTCTCTCTCTTTCTCTCTCTCTCACTCTCTTTTAACAAAGTTGGAGTTATTGATATTTTAATATTACTACTACTACTGCTACTAATTTTATATGTATGTAATATATAACCACAAATTTAATTTCCGTTTCCTCTTCAACATACATTTACGTTAGTTTTGTTATAATAGGAAAAATGTCGTGGATAGCCTAACTCTGCTATGGCATGTTACGAAACACACTTTACATCGGCGCCAAGACAATTACTAGCAATGTGAATGAAAAACATTTAAATGATTTATTTTGTTTGAACAAATAGAATGACATTATAGTAAGAAAAAAAAAAAAAAAGGAACAAATCTTTCCTATAAAGTGATTTTTTTATCACTATCCCTCTCTCTAGTCAATTACATCTAACGTCAAAAGTCAATAATATGTTGAGCATGTGGACGTACGTATATACCATGAGAAAAACAGATGTAAATCATACAGGACAGCATTACTGTGTGTGTGGGTGTATATGTATGTGTATGTGCTAGATACTGATGAGAAATGTCAACAACGTGAAAAAGCAATTGAAACGATTAGGTAACTGGAAATCAATGATTGTGTATATAGACAAGAACACTAACAACAATTTTGATTAAGCGACATCCACAGAAGCTTTTAACATTTGCCGTCGTTGTGTGCATACCGTTGGTAAATATTTATTAAGCAAATTATTCATTTACTGTATACGTGGATATATTTGTTGTATGTCTGATGCTGTTGTTGTGTTTTTTTCCTTTTTTTTTGCTTTTGGTATTACAATTGCTTTTTCACTTACAGTTTTTTGATAATTAATGAGATGAAATGGACAGCTGGGAGAGGATATTCAATGTCAGTGTCAGTGAGTTTACATGATTTAATACTTTTAATCCAAACGCTTTTTCATTTAAGAATAAAAGCAGTTACACGTTGTTTGGGCTACCGGGGATACTGGGATGAAATAAAACATCATGTTCAGAATAAAATACTATTGGGGCTGATTGATTAAAAGTGTCACGTGTTATAGCTTTTCTTATTATTTTTATTACTTTTAATTGAAATTCTGTTAATCTTAAGTGCTTAGAAGAAGATAAAAAAGTGGAATGAAAATTTTTATATTATCAACCCCTTCACAGAATTACTTCTAACAAATTAATTTCTCTCTCTTTTCACATAAGCATATACTTACGTTAAGTTAA
Source organism: Crataerina pallida (assembly GCA_949710015.1). Lineage (NCBI taxonomy): Eukaryota > Metazoa > Arthropoda > Insecta > Diptera > Hippoboscidae > Crataerina > Crataerina pallida. The sequence continues at coordinate 9,464,895 of OX453293.1, forward strand.
ATGTGGAAGTTCTAGTACAGGTGACATTCGTATAACATGTTTTTTATAACTATGACATTTATATGGCAGTAAGAAGAAATGAAATTTAATTTAAGGCGCGTCTTAAATACACGTGAAGGGTAAAGGGTATATAAAAAGTGGGTGTGGCAGTTGCCATATTACGCCCTATATAGTTTTTGTATTGCGCATCAACTAACAAGTCGGATTTCTGAAACGGAAATTGTGGACGTGTCCTTAGTTGGACGGACTAACTTTAAGTATACGCAACAAGTAGAAAGTCAAATTTGGCTTAGAATAAATCTAAATATTACCTCCATTTATATGTATATAAAATGTGGACGTGGCAGCTACCTCATTACATACATTAATAACGTCTGATCACCTCACCTATTTTTAGCTCAACATAAATATGAATTCAACTGAAACTGAGTATTAATTTGAAATCTCAATTTTAGTGACTAATAAATAGGTTTTTGTCAATCGTGGGCATGGCTCTTTTAGATTTTGCTCAATTAAAGAAAAAGTAACCTAATGCGCTGAGACTAGAAATTTGTGTACGTAATTTAAGTATATTATATCAAAGCCATCATACATAGCCATACCAACAGACATGTCTAGATCGTCTCACATTTTAGTACTGATGATTAATATACTCGTATATATTCAGTGCAGTATCTGACATCCTTTTCGAGGTGTTGCAAAAGCAATAAAACTCTTATTATACCCCCATCATAGGTATAGGGTATATAAATAATTTGTAGACAGTTTTCAAACAAGACTACCTGTAAACACCTAAAGGTGGTTGAAAAGAAAGGCAACAAAAGGCAAAAAAAGAAGAGGAGAAAAACATAAAATAAGTTGCGCCGTAAACAACGTTAAATGGAGACAGACGTTCATCATCAAATAATTTATTGCCTTTGGGAAGAGAAGCGTATAGGATTGATGATAAAAAGGATGGAGTAGTAAAAAATCTATCTGTGTACACTTAATATAAAATAAGCAAATACATTAACAATAATAATAACAACAACACAACAAAATCATATGCAAACGAATAAATTCCTATGTTTGTTCAGTAGCATCCATCTTCGGTCTGTGACATGGTTGCTTATTGCAAAAATATTTTGATGCTCAAACTATGATAAAAATGATTTTGAAGAAGAGGAAGAAGTAGTAGAATGAGATTAACTGTTTTTTGTACAAGTTAGTTCATAAACCCGTTATATCCGTAAATGGAAAAACTTTTTTTTTCCTATAATGATTACAAAAGTCACATTTTCTGAAATGATTCTTCTTTATACATGGTTACTTTTTCACAGGCTTTACTTTCTATAAAATGACAAAATAGGAAATGCAAAAAAAAACTTGCATCAATTTTCTAAAGTTTCGCTTTAGTACGAATGCTGCGAAAGAAAAAAGCCTTTGGAGAGTAGTTGTGAAATGTATGATTTTCATTTGTCAATGTATTGTATTTATGCGAATGGGAATTATTTCTCAATAGAAACATCAGTGAAAACTAGGTAATAATTTAAGTAATAATCATAACTAACTATATATTTTATAAGTATGTACTAAATCAAGTTTGGTTTAAATTCTAAACACCCTTCACATACAAAATGTGGGCGTGGCATTCACCTGAATGTGTCTTTTAATAAGCATATACCACATATCAAATTACACTCCAGCTGCTGCACAAAAGAGTTTTTTTGTTCGTGCAATAAACAGACCGGAATCTTGATACTTTTTTTTTATCCTGCAGGAGGGGGAGATCTAATTTTATACCAACATTTATTTTGATTTTTTAGACATTCTGAAGTGTATGCACCCATCCCTCGTTTTAGACGGTAGATACGTTCCTAATAAAACCGTCTATTTCAAAAAAATAATTTTTATATGGAAAAAACCGTGTAAAACGAAAACGATTTTAAAGAAGCTTTTTTAGACATTTATTGAACACAAAATGTAATTAATACACTTATTAAAATATAAAAATATCATTTAAATCATAGAAAGCATAAAAATAGTTAAATTTATACGTAAAATGAAAAAAAAAAAACAAGAAATCTATTTGATAGAAAAAAAAAAAAAAAAACAATATTGAATTTCATTTAAATAAAAAAATTTTGGAAAAATAATAACTATAAATAAGACTTCTCTTCCTAATTTCACTTTCAGCGATGAGTCTCTTTTTACGAAATTGTATAATATCAGATTAATCATTGGCTAACATAATCTCATTGGATTCTGCTTCTGCAGTTGCTGTATTTTTTTGATTTTTATAGTAGTTTGCTGAGACTTTTTAGGAGATAAGGTTGAAATAAGCATTTCTGTTTTAAATTTAATCATACCTTTGTGGGCTTCTACTACTACTACTACTACTCTACTTTCTACTACCTTAAAGACTTATTTATATTATGAATACGCCTAAAGTGTTACCAGATTTATATTAAGTAGAAATTAATTCGCGTGCAGTCAAAATTAGTTACTTTCTACATAATTGTTTTTAAAATTTTCATTTTAAAAACCATGTAAGATCGAAAACGCGCAAAACGAGTGCCGTGTAAAACGAGGAATAGGTGCATTTTATAAAAAATATTTTACCATATTTTTATTTTGAGTTTCTTAAAGTCTTTTGTTAATTGTGGGCATGGTACTAGACTGATTGTTCTTTATGTGTTATAAAACACCCAAGAGTAGGCTTTAGATACCATATATACCAATCGACAAGGATTCAAAAAAATTTTGTATAAATTTGAAAGAAGTGAATAGTTGAACAAGTTCCATGCCCATAATTGACAAAAATCGATTTGCCAACCACAAAAAGATGAAATTAAAATGAAGTCGTGCAAACATTTTAAGTCTATGTCTACAGTTTGGTATTTAAAATGGACGACATCGGTTAACAACCACGCCCATCATCTATCAGGCACAAAAATTAGAGTATAAAGTTGGAATTTATTTCGCATAATTGTATTGCGTTCTTTTATTTATATGCCAAAAAGGGTCGTGGTTGTATAACAGAGGCGGCCCAATTTTCAAAAACACTGTTGTAGAATCTATATAAATTTTTTAATACTTTCCACGCCCATTATATATAAATGTAACTTTAAACTATAAATACTTTTTTTTAACATACTCACTTACTTTGTTGACACATGTCAAGCAAAACTAAAATGTATTAATAGAACAGAAAACGTGTTAACAATTTCCCCCTCTCCCCCATTTACCTAAACAGTAGAATTACTGGCAAAATGTTTCAACTGTTTGGGTAAACGACAAAGGAATTATCTGCTTCTTATTTTTTTGGTTGGTTTCCTTCATATATCTGTCTGTGGTGTGTGTATGTTAATGAAGAAATAAATTTTCAATTCATTGAACTGCATGTTATATGTATTGTATGTATATAATATATTATAAAATATTTTCAAGCTATTTGTTGATGTCAATAACACTGTGAAAGTGTAATGAACTGAAATTGAATTGAAATAAAAAATTGGTCGCCTCGCTTCGCATACGTGTGAAAACCAATTCATCAGATAAGTAATGGATAAACATAAGGAATAAAATGCATACATATGTATGTATGTATGGTTCATTATAAAATTTATCACTATAATTAAAGAAGCAAAAGCGCAGGTGAATTGGCAGCCAAGGCATTCAGCTGAATGTATGTTTGTATATACCACTCGTGTGTGGTGAAATTTTCAAGTTATCTGATAAATCTGTTTTTAACAGTTACTTGTGTGGAATAATGGTGGAGGGCTCTTGTTCTTTTGTTTATTTTGCACCTCATATCGCTTGAAGTGCAGCCTTTAATAAACTTATTTTGTTATTTAACACGTTACCCTTGCGATGTTGTAAAAAGAAAATCTCTCTTAAATGAATTTATAAAAAAACAAGTAAGAAAACCAAATTCGGCTTAGGCAAAATCTTAAATACCCTCCACGGCTTCAATGCTGGGCGTGGCAGGTATGTAATTACGCACCCTAATAGTGTATGTATATCATATAGATATGAATACCAAATTTCAACTTAGTGGCTCACTTGTTGTGGTAGATACATATATTTTTTGTAGATTGTGGGCGTGGTTCTTGACCGATTTTGCCCATTTTAAGTAGTCGATCGGGGAGCAGAAACCAAAAGTGTACAAAATTTTAGCTCAATATCTCAAAATTTGTGCTCGTGAGAATGCTAACAACAGATGGACACACGGGCATGTTTAAATCGACTGAGTTTTTGACGCTGACCAAGAATATATTGTATATACTTTGTAGGCTCTCTGGCGCCTCCTCCTGGGTGTTACAAATTGATTAACAAACTTAGTATACTTCTCATCTTGTATGGAGGGTATTAAAAAAACAGGGAAATCTTACAAATTTTTACACCTTTTCAGTAGATTTACATAAACCCGAACACAAAGGGAATAAAAAGCGTTTATTTTTTATAGCATAATACTGTTGTAAAGAGCAGATTTTTTGTCTTCAGTACTTTTTGTATGTGGATGGGTAATTGTTTTGGTTGTTGCTGATAAATTTGGAATTACAGTTTATTTGCCACTATCGCCAGTGTTTGTTGCTTCTGTTCGCCGTAGTAAGTGTCAACACAGTGGCCAACATATTCTACGTAGCATAGTCAATACAGAGGAATGTGTGCGTATGTTTGTTTGCGCCGTTAATGGCAACACTTAATTCCTTTAATGACCCATTGTCGCTGCTTGTGCATAGTTTTGGCTGCTGCCATAGCTACAAGCTATGTTATATCCTCCGAGATTTCTCTTTGTTCTCGCTAACCAGCCAACCAAGCAACCAGCTAGCCTGCCATTCCGTTAGCGCTGTTAAGGTATTTTTCGTTTTTGATTTTTTTCTTCCTTTAATGATCATTGTAATTATGACAATGATGGTGTCAATGACAATGTCTGCATTTAAGTGGGGGTTTTTATTGGCAACCGTACAATACGTTGCCAGCTACTCGTCCGTATGTTTAAACGTTATATCTTTTGTAAAAGTAGTTTATTTGTGTTGGTATTGAAAGATACCAAACTTTCAATACCAATCAATATCTTTATCGAAGTTTCTTAATGTGATTGGGTGGAAAAAAGAAGGCGAAACTGTGGTCAACGATGGTGATTTTATGATAGAAAAACGTTTAAGTAGAAAATTTTAAAAAAAATTCAACCTTTTCATTCAAGCGTATCACCAACTGGGAGAATAACCGTAAACAGTTATTGGATGGTAACAGATGTCGATAATGATTTGGTTAAGTTTTAGGATTTCCTTTACGCTAAGTTAGTTATTCCATGTACAAGTACCAAAAGCAGACAAAAGTGGAACTAAGAACTATAAATGCTCCACATGAAAGTCTAAGTCGGTCAGTATGTTGAAACGCTTTTCAGCGCAAGAATTGAGAAATTAAGTTGAAATATTGTAAATTTTCAAATTTGTAATTATAAATAATAAAAATAATAATAAAAATATGTAAATTTTGTAAATTTTATTGTAAAAATTTATATATTTGGGGAAATCCATTAAGAGCCATGCCCACAATAGATAAAAACCTTTATGCCTGTCACAAAATTTGACTTTTGAAAAATGTTCACCCACATATATATACAGTTACCCCATCCATAGATTTGCTAAAAATTAACGCACAAAAACACGCCCATAATTTACGAAAAAATCACACCCAACATGTACGTAATACATACACTTTTAAAGCACATAATATGTATATCTGCCATGCCCACCGTTCTAGATATGAAGGGTATTTAAGATATAGTTTAGTTTTCTTACTTCTTTTTTTATAAGATATTAAGAAATTTTAATTTTTAGAATTGAAAAATTTAAATATCATTGTATGAAAAGGGGTTCTAAAAAGAGTTCGATTGGGTGCATTATAATTAGAATTGCCTTTCAACCAAGCGTTCCCTTGTATTATTGAAATATCTCAAAATATGAAACTAGTAATCTGTACGGAATTTTATATGAGCAGACAGAGAGACGGACATAATCATAAGACATATCGATTAAGACAGTGATTCTGAATCTTTCGTTACTGGAAAAGTATGTAGTCTTTTAATTATAGGAAACATCCAACGCAGTTTTAGACGGACAGACGGACATGATTACATCGACTCAGTATTCGATGCTGATTTAAAATATATATACTATATGAGATCTTTATCGCTTCCTCTTAGGCAATGCAAATGTTTTACCAAACTGGGACTGATGGTGAACCTATGTATGGTACATAGCCTGTATATCTTTCGTAAGTCTGAGAGCACTGTTTTGTTGTAGACTATCTATCTAATTCGTCTTAATAGCTTTTTCTCTTGATTGCTTAGTAAGTATGTGTTAGGAAAAGTTTTTAATGTTGCTCCATTTATATCTAAAGAGCTGTTAATCGTTATTGTCCTTTTCCTTCTTCTTGTTTATTTTAGTCAATAAAGTTTTAATTTATTTCCCTGATGTGTTTATTGTGTTTCAGAGTTAATATTAGTTCATGTTTTTATACCCTCCACATTAGTGATGAGGGCTTACTAAGTTTGTTTTTCTATTTGCAATACCCAGAAGGTTGTTGGTACTCTTACGGGCGTAAATTTTGAGATATTGAGTTGAAATTTTGTACAGGCACTTTTAGTTTTTGCACGCGGATCGTTATTTAAAATGGACAATATTTCTACCACAAAAATTGATCTAGGAACTTGAAATTTAGTACGCATATACCTAATTATCCTATTCACTGAAGCGATAAAAATGGGCGTGATCGGATAACAGAGACTGCTACAATTTACGAAAAATCATATTCACCATAAAACTAGGAGCTGGTACGTAAGACATACACTATTAGAGGACGCAATATATATATATTTGCCAGACCCACCATTATAGATGTGGAGGGTATTTAAAATTTGACCGAAGCGAAGTTTTCTTACTTGTTAGATTGTAACGATGAAACAAAATTCCTGTGAATTCCTGTAAACTTTATTCGATTATAAATGAGTTTTATTATGTAAACTATAAGGATTAATATTGACCTTTACAAGGTTAAAGTGGGATTTGAAAAGGATAATGGATTATAGAAAAAGAGTCTATAGAGAGCAGAAACTTAATTATTATTAATTGTAGTAGCCCATGATGATGAAAGGTATGTCATTAAGGTGGGGTTTTAAAGAAAACCGGAGCAGAGGTTGAAATTTTATTTATTGTAAACGTTTAAGGAAATGTGGGAATTTGAAGTAAACAACAGCTGCCTTTGTAAATATGGAACTTCAAAATGGATGCCTTCGTTCGAATGTGAAGAATAAATAAAAAAAAGTAAAAATATTTATTAAAAAAAAAAAATGAATAAAAATTATCATTCAGGAAAAAAAAACTTTGTTACATTGTTCAAGTGAATGAAAAGCCGCAGCAGCAGCAACAACAACAACAACAACAACAACAAGGAAAGGGAAAATAAAAATTGTAAAAAAATGAAAGAACAACAAAAATAATAACAAGAACACAACAGAATGAGAATGACAATCTCAACTTTAATTTAATACAATTGAACGGCATTCAGTTGGTTGGGTACGTTTTTGATGAAGGTCTTCCGTCTTCGCAGAATTACTTTTGTTTTAATAAAAATAAAAAGCGAACTCTTTCGAAGCGTTCGTATGACACCGCAATAAGCAACAGATCCCATTAAAAGAAAAATTGAATTTATAATCAATTTAGACAATGCTGCTGTCCTTTTATCTGGTGTATCTGTCGGTGGTAGAAAGTATTGAAAGTTAATGGAAAAAAGAATACGCCCACAGAAAAAGGGTAAAAGGGTAAATTTTCAAAGAAATTTAGGGGTTTATAAAATTACCATATAAATTATATCATATAAAAAAGGGAAAATCGACCACGCCCATCTCAAAATGTATACTATAGAAAATAATTGTTACCAGTTTTGCGCCCTTTGCGTTCGATATCTATAAAAATTGCAGATAGGCCACGCCCACGATTTATTAAAATAAATTCAATTAACAAATTTTATTTCCTTTGTCATCAGGAAACACTTTTGGTTGTGTTTTAAAAGGGCCAATCCGCCATTAATACTTTAAACCATTCAACATTCGGCCACAGTCGCACATAATATTCTTACTTGTTATACAATACCATGAAAGAGAAGAGAGTACGAGAATGGAAAAGTGGGAGACGAAGAAACAACCGCAGAAAGGAATGATGGAAGGGAAGAGAAATAATGCTGAATCATTTGACATTTATTTAAGTACGTTATATAGCAAAGTAAATATCTGGGTGAGCATGGAAGTTATTCAATATGATGTATACGTCAATGTATGTACTTGTATAATCAGCCGACAATGGAATTACAATACAATTTCTGAGAAGCAAAAAAGAAAGAAACAGGATGTGAAAAGAAAGGGACATAAAATGGAAACGGAAACAACAACAATAATAATAACAACAACAAAATAATATGGACAACTTTAATAGAAAAGGACTTGAAGCGAAATCCTTAACCTAGCGTTAACAACGAATATTTGTTAGACTATAGTTTGTCTCCCTCAATCACGTACAACGTGAAGCAACGCATATTGGTTTATAAATAACGATTTTTCTTAGCAAGAGAAGATTCTTCAGTCATTTTTTCATTTTTTCTCAAAACCTTAGCATAATAAAACGTTCTGTTAAATACAAAAATCTCAACACATTAAGTATATCCTTGCTTGCGTTGCAAGCGAAAAAAGAAAAAAAATAATAAAGAGATGGAAAAAAATGCAGACACATTAACAATATAAACATTGACAAATATTGGAAAAACGATCCGACATCTCTAAGGAATCGTTGTGAAGGATATTAGACAAGTAAAGAAAAAAACTTCAAAATCTTTCGATAGGTAAAGTTTTTCGAGAAATTCTCGTATCTTTACCAAGCTGGCAATTATGCTGCAATACTAACTTATGTATGTAAAGTGACACTGAGAGAGCTTTGATGCATCGTTTGCGGGTATTCAAGATACAGACTAAGTAAAATTTAGTTTTTGTACCCTACACATAATATGGCGACATACTTGGTTCGTTAATCCGTTTGCAATAGCTAAAAGGCAATTATATAAAGTAAATATATTCTTTATCAACATGAAAAGCTGAATTGATCTAAATATGTACTCCCTGTGTTTTTGGAATGCTCACGGTTGTAAATTTTAAATGAATCGGTGAAATTTTGCACGTACATATATGTTTAGTAACTTTACGCAGGTTTCTGGCTAAAATGGGTACAATTGATTAGAAGTCGCGCCCACCAAAAACGTATAACTTTCAGTCACCAAAATTGAACTACGATGTTGAAATTCATTCATACATATGTTTATAGAGAGTTTATGAAATAGATATGGTGAAAAAGGGGCGCCCACAAAAGAAATTTTTTTTTGTGCAGAAACAGAAATAGGAATTGCTACATTAAGTGTAATTAGGTAACTGCCGCGCCCGCATTTTGCATAAAAATTGGGAAAGTATTTAAGATTTACATTGAGCTAAAAATAAATCTTGTGACTTGTTCTCTACAATATTTATAAGAGATAAAATTTTTTGAGAGCCACGCCCACAATAAAAAAATCCACAAATTTAGCTATAAAATTGTAAGTATATTTAATTAGCTCATACATCGATTAGACAAAAAAGGCGTGGTCTACAATTTACAAGACACCTCTCATGGCATACAATGCAACTTGACTGATACGTACACTATAAAAGGCCCAATCAGATACCTGCCATGCCCACTGTTTGTACGTAAACGTAGAGAAGTTTAAAAGCTGTTTTACTCCCTCATACATATATGAGAAAATAAATAATTCACGAGTAATTTACTTAATTGTAGCAACTCACCAACCAGCAATTTACTCCAATTAACGATCAAATCAATGGAAATTTCACAAATATTTCAAATATTTGTCAAATAACAAATATTTTATAAAGCAATACCATCACAGAACAATTAATATAGCAGATAAATAATTACATACATACATACATACGTCTTCCTATGTACAATAAAAGCTTTTGCAAATGGTTTTTCAGCTTTTTCAATTGTTTGGGCTCGAGAAATTTCCAACTAATGAGTGGTGGAACTTTTACTTATTGTTTTTGGGTAAAATTTATTAAATAATGTGGGACACACACGCACTCGCACACAACTAATTTATTACGATTTCGGTTAGCCAAAATGACTTTTAATGGTAATGGAGTTGAACTGAACATGTGCACAAGAGTATAAAACATATACCCATCACGTTTTCTCTATTTATTTATGATTTTGATCATCAGATTTTATGAACTAATTAAGGCAACCACCACACATACACACAATATACAATCTACCATTTATACAATAGTATGCATTCATATATGGGTGTGTGTTAAAGAAACCGCACAATAAAATTAAATTTAATGCAAATACTCATAATAATATATTAGCATGAAGGAGCGCGTTGGAACAATAAGTCCTCCAAATGACCTCAATATGCGATAAAAGAAAACATACATAGATTGTTCGATTTTAAAATTTTGTTAATTAAGTGAAAGAAATTGTTACAAAGGTATGTTTGTATTGTAAGGCACATTTGTGCGTCATAAGTAATTGAGTAATAAAATAAAATGTGAACAAGTAAAAAAACTAAATTTGGTTTAGGCCAATCTTAAATACCCTCCATATCTACATACATATAGTGGGCGTGGAAGGTATATAATTACGCCCTCTAATAGTGTGTGTATTACATATCAGCTTGCAAGTCGAGTTTTACGTGGAGTATGGTTTGTTGTCGTTTGTCTGCGTGTCTGTTATCCGACCATGTCCATTTTTAACACATCGATTAATGGGATAATTATAAATATATAATTTTTGTTGATGGTGGGCATAGCACTTGACAGATTCGTGTCTGTCTTAAGTTTCAGCTCAATATCTCAAAATTTAAGTAAGATCAGATGGACGCACGCTTGTACATGTATAGATCGACTCGATCTTCAAAGCCTCCTTCTGGGAGTTGCAATTGGTATAACACACTTAGTATAGCCCCCCTCGTTTGTCATTCCGTTTCTATCAAGTATTCTTAATTAGAAATAACATCCGAGTCTATTGGACAATGTCCGTCCATACGTCTCTCTGTTGTTGCCACTCTCACGGCTATCAATTAGAAGACAAAATTTAAAGCAGACATTTTTACTTTGTGCAAATTTCAATTTTAATAATAATACTGTGCACCTTAATAAAAATTAACAACAACAAACACAACCACTTTTGATATTTAAGAACAATTGAATTATTATCCAACATTAACATAAGTTAGAATGAAAGAGAACGCGAAAAATTGCAAATTTAGGTCAATTATAATTATTGTACCCCAACTACACACTCTCTCTCTATATGCTCTCTTTCAATTGAACGTTAAACACAATTAAATTGGAAATAAATTGTGGGAAGCTTATGCAAATAAATTAAAAAGAAGACAACAACGAATACCAAACCAAACAAATACACACACACATAAATACGCACGTACATACGCAAATGTACAAAAGTATATAATTGCATATAATGGCACATAATTATCGATTGCAAACAATATGAACATTCATTAGCGCATGAAACTTAATATGAACTCAATGAAGAGATTTTTCCAAAAACTTTTCTCGGTTTTTTTGTTTTTGTTTTGTTTAATAATTTCATTGTTTTCTGAGAGTTTCTGAGAGTTTTAATGAATGTTTTTGAAATATTTATGGAATGTTGGGGGAGTAATATATATTTTTGTAAGTTTGCACCGAATAATTGAAGTGATTAGTGGCACATCATATATTTCATTATACTGGAAGGTATGTTGAGTTTGTTATTCTGTTTGCAACTCCCACAAGGAAGCATCAGAGGCCACATAAAGAATATATAAATTAATGATAAGCATCAAAAGCATCCGAGTTGGTCTAAATATGTCCGTCCGTATAACAGTCCCTCATGGTCGCAAAATTTTAACTTATAGGGCTGAGCTGAACTGAAATTTTGAACAGACACTTTAGTTTCTGTACGCAGATCGCTATTTAATATGGGGAAAATCCGTCAAGAGCCCCGCCCACAATCGACAAACATCTATTTATCTGCCACAAAAATTTAACTATTAGGTTGCAATTTTCATACGTATATTTACAATACCCCCTCCGTTGATGTGCCAAAAATAGGCGTGATATAATGCAGACACGCCCAAAATTTACAAAAAATCCTATTCAACCCATCTGAATCGTAATACATACACTATTAGGGGGCGTAATTATATATTTGCCACGCCCACTACTTGTATGTAGATGTGGAGGGTATTTAAGATTTGCCCCAAGCCAAATTTAGTTTTCTTACTTGCTTTTACTGCTTTTTACTGATAAAATGCAAGACGAATTAAAAAGTTTTTAAGGAGTGTCTGTTATGTGATTTTTTGCTCAAAACTTCTTTAATTTTTCATTTACTATTATTTTCTACTTTCATATTTTATATTCTCTCTCCGTCTCCTTATTGGATTTGTGGCATATTGATTTATTATTATGATTTCTAATCATATTGATATTGTCGTTGCTGTCTTTTCTTTTCTCTTCGCATGTACGTTCATTATAAGGCAAACAATTCTTCTTCTTCACAAAGTTAACCATTTGAATTTGAATTGAATTTTTATGCAATTTTTGTTTTTGTACATATATGTAAGCAATGGCGTTGTTCTGTATTGTAGATGTCGTTGACTTACCAACAGAATTGTACGTAGCGGAATAAGTGAATTAATTTGAACCAAGTATGTAAATTTCATTAAAAAGAAAAAAAGGGCAAACCTGATAGTGAATTATTCGAATATAAATTAAGTATAGTTAGGGTCGTTAAAAAATTGTCCTACGGGGGTAGTTGTAGAAGTACGGCGAACCTAAGAGAGAAAACAAAAAAAGTAAGTAAAAAACTAAATTTGGTTTGAACCAAAATATTAAATCTGCATATCTGCAGAACTGGCCATGGCAGGTATGCGATTACGCCTTCTAATAGTGTAAGTAGTTAAGTTTTACGTGGAGTACGGTGTCTGTTATTCGACCATACATTAATGAATGGAATAACTACAGAGTTATTTTTTAAGTTCATAATTAAATTTTTGTAGCAGATATATAGATTTAAGAGCATTGTGGGTGGGCCTGTCATCCGATCATGTCGGTATTTTTCTCGGTTATGGGCGTAGCTCTTAACCGATTTTGCTCATCGGTCTGCATACAAAACTCAAGAGTGCCTGCATATGTAAAATGTCAGCTTGTCAATGGCAATAACAGACAGACACACGGACACACATGTCTAAATCGGGTCAGTCTTTGAAGCTGTTAAAAAATGCATATACTTTGTAGCGTTTCTGACGCTTCAATCTAAGAGTTGCAAACGGAATGACAAACTTAGTATACCCAGTCGATACAATTTCTTCAGCGACGATCAAAAACTGTGACATCACGTTTATCAGAGAACTATCGAGCTTTTCAAACTAGCCCATAACCGAATACGCCACCTCCTGACTTATCATAAATATTTATTTATTTTCAAGTTTAAAAATGAAAATACTTCGATGTGGCTAAATCTGACTGAATGAAGTGCAGGAAAAAGGAATAACTTAATACTCTTTTGGTTAAAAGTCATTCAGATTCATTGCGATGTCATTCAGTGAAGTGGCTAAAATATAACCTAGTTTTCCTTGTTATAAGAGAAGGCACACCATGTACCGTATACATGGGCAGGGCATCCTACATTTCCCCTTAGCCAAATAGAAAATTTTGTTTCAATTTTAATGTTTTTTTTATAGATACCTGTACATTTAAGCAAGCGATGAACCAGCCATCTAGTAAAGCAACAACTAAAGCTTTTATGCCATCACCCAAACCAGTGAAACGCGCAAGTAACGCTTTATACGCAGTGTACCTGCCTACAGCTGATATATCAACAAATTTTTACGCTCTAATAAAGTCTGTGTATGTGTATGTATATGTAACAAACTTTTCCCTTTTTCATATTGCTATTGTTGTTGTTGGTATTGATTCCTTGTGTTGTTTTGCGTGTGCGGCTGTATCGCTAAAGCTAAAAATCACCCAAAGGATCAATAATTTTACTTTTAATAAATTTCCCACGTATACACACCAGTAATACTTGTTTCACTCCCTCTCTCTCTCACCCACCTAAAATCTGAGCACCCAACCAGGGGAAGCATGCACTATTTACAGTATAAAACTATGTCCAGAAAATGAAAAAAAAAAAACCCTTGTAAAGCCCGCCTCAACAATCAATCCAAATATTATGGCAGTTAAGTACAAACGTTGCATGTATGCGTATTTTTTTGCTGGTTGTGAAGCTGGTGCTTTAGTTCGTTATCAACTGTATTTCTCTTTGGTTTAGGTTTTTTATGAATTCCTATACGCTCTTCGTAAGATGGGTGGTGTATTAAGTTTGTTATTCCGTTCGTCAAAATACCCAGAAGGAGGCGTCAAAGGCCCTACAAAGTATATATATTCTTGATTAATATCAAAATTTGAGTCAATCTAAATATTTCCGTCCATGCGCCCGTGCATCTGGCTGTTGTTGACGGTCGTAGATTTTAATATATTGAGGTAAAATTTTGTGCAGAGGAAATTAGAAATTTGTCAAAAGCCACGCCCTCAATCAACAGCAATTTACTTAAAAGTCACAAAAATTAAGCTATGAAGTTGTAATTTGAATCGATGTCAAAAAAATACCATGGTCGTATAGCAGATACGCCTACAATTTACAAAAAAATTTGTATTCCGCATAAAACTCCCAAATTAATGCGTAATACATATTATTTTAGAGAGCGTAATCATGTTCCTGCCACGCCCTCCTTTTGTATATAAATAGGGAAGGTATTACAGATTTGGCCAACGCCATCTATTGTTTCTTTACTGGTTTTCTCCTTACATAACAATATTTGCTTCTACAAATTTTTCAATTTTTGTGGAAAAAAATCTATTGCTCTTTGGGCTTTCTAACTAATTTTCGCTTGAATAGCGTTTTCTCTCTCTTCTTTTATTCTTTATTCTTGTTATTGTTGTGTTTATTTACGTGGTTTTGTACATGACTTTTAAATCGCCAACTAACGTTAAATGAAAAAGTTTTTTGGTTAAAAATTTTTTCATCATTTTCTCACACAAAACATTCGACCATTGTTGGGTATCAGAAAAAAATAAGGGAAGAAAATATGAAAAATAAAGTTTTGCTTTAAAATGAATTTGCCAAAATATTAAGGTCAACTATTGCTGTTGTGGTTGTTTTTCTTTTTGTCCCAGTTTTGTGTATTTTTTCTTTAAATAAAAAAATAATAAAAAAAATAAAAGCCGTCCTATGAGAGAGTGAACATGAAGCATTAATGTCATCACAAATTTATAAATTACTTGCAAACGTTCTGGTTCGTATTTACCATACTGCAACCTGCTGCGAAGATGGCCAAACTATGTTTTAACTAAGGGCCATACAAACTAGTTTAATAGTTGTGATACTTGCTTTAGCTTTTTAAAGAGAAAGTTTTGAAAATTTGTCTTTGCCTTAGTGAACATAATTAGCGGGCCACGTGATGTCGGGTATACTCTCCCTTATATTCTCACATACTGATGTGTACACATATGCTTACATATATATCCGACAGTTTTTTTCCTTGATAAATACGGAATATGATAAACTATGTCACAAACTTGCCTTTTTTAAAATTAGATTAACAAAAAATTTTCATATGAAACAGTAAGTGACACGCATACGAAATGGCATGAATTTTGCATGTGTAAGTAGTTGTGTATATGCACGTGTATAAGGGCATAAGTTTTGTTGTCAGTATTATAACATAAACACATTCAAACTAAGGAAAAAGTTACACCATATAAACAATGACAAGTGTGTATGTATATTGCTCTTGCGTTACGTGTGACTTCTTAGCATTAAAATATATGATGAAGGGATGCGTGGAGAGCAGCTCTTATGAGGATATATTTAATGTAAAAACAAAATATGGAGCATATGCAACTCTTCACTATAATCCTCGTTTTTTAAAAGTATTCAAGTTGTTGTGCGTTGGAGATAAGATTTGTATCTAAAGATTTTAATATATACACCATCATTTTTGTGTAGATATTTATAACTTGTAAATGACAAATGCCACACCCACAATTAAACCGATTAGTTTGGAATCGAAAACTTAGTTGATTTAAATATGTCCGTCTGTTCATTCATGTATTTTAACGGGCCAAAATATTTGACATTTATTGAAGAAATTCGGCCCAGAGGTGTCTTTTGGGCCAAGAACAGTCATTATTAAAAAATTTTCCCAAAAGGTTGATTTTTAGGATCCCACCTCATACAAACGCCTCTTTAACAAGAAAATTTTTATATGAAGAAAATTTGCATTTCATAAAATTTTCTTAGAAAATATGTCAAAAGTAATTATTTAATCAATTTTGAGAGCCCTCCCCATATAACTTTCTCTTCAAATAAAACTTTTTATATAAACAAACTTAAAATTTTTAAATTTTTTTCTTCAGAATTGATACCCAGATCGTATAGATTAAGAAGTTTTGAAGTGATCCATTGCCTCTATTGGAATTTGCAGTTTTTTAAATGTGTCGATACTAACAAAGTCGTCTTTCTGTTACATAATTTCTATTTAGAATCCCTATCGCATCTACCGTACTCATTATGTCCGTTTAAATCTCAATACACATATTTCAACATTGTATTGGATTAGTGTTCATGTTGTTGATGCTAGATTAGATTTTTAATGTTAAATAAGATGAAACGATTAAAATTATTATATTTTAATTCCATTTAAATCCATTCATGTACGTGTTATGTAGCACCACTTAAAAGCATTTAAATTTATGTTTATTTCTCTCTTTCCTTCTTGTTGTTATATCCATCACATAAGATGAGTGGTATATTAAGTTTGTCAATCTATTTGCAACACCCGGAAGGAAGTATTAAAGACCTTATAAAGAATCTATATATTGGATCAGCATTAAGAACTACGCCGATTTAGACATGGATGTCCGTCTGTCCGTATGTCCATCAATAGTTGGCATTATCACGGTAGTAAATTTTGAGATATTGAGCTAAAATTTTGTACACATTTAGTTTCTGTGCTCAGATTGCTTCTTAAAAAGGGCAAAATTTGTTCAGAGCCACGCCCAAAATCAGCAACAACTTGTTTTTCATAAAAAATGACCTCTAAAATTCAAATTTAAAATATATTTTTATAATTATCGGCGTGGTCGTACAAGAGACGGGCGCACAATTTACAAAAAACATTACTCAGCATTAAACTTGATTTTCAAGCTGGTACGTTAAACATATACTATTATTATATACCTGCCACGTCCATTATTTGTACCTAGCTGTGCAGGGTATTTAACATTTGGCCCAAGCCAAATTTAGTTTTTTCTCTTGTTAGATTAATAATGAAAGCATCGATGTGCATTTTGTTCAAATTAAAACAGAAATATTTCAGTCGATAAGTAAACTCATGTTTATGTTGTATGTTTCATGTTATATGTTTATATATGGGGAATATTTAATTGCATGCATTTTATGCATATGTCACGCTTCCCAGTGTTTTATATATTACTTTGTATGTAAATATAAATGTTTGTTATAACAAACAATTTATAGCTAAAAAAAAAAAATATGTTTAATTTTTTTTATCTTTTATTGTCCTTTGGTACAATCCTACTAAATGTCAGACTAAGTGTTTTGTATGCCATTAAGTTTAAGTTGATAATAATAACGTTTGACATTTTGTGAAGAGCAAGGACACAAGGACTCTAATAAAAAAAGTTATGAAATTGAAAGGAAACAAAGCAACAACAACAGCAAAAACTTACTCTTTTTTTATTCCATAGAAGAGTCACCTTTATAGCTAAAAAGTGTTTTTTATCTCCTTTATAAGCATTAGCAGATTGTTTTTGCCATATTGAGTGTGAGAGTGTAACAGTGTGAGAAAGTTAAGAAAGTTTTCCTTGTTTATTTATTCAAGTGAAGAAGGGAGATGTTTGATCTATAGATGAAATCTACTTTTAATGAGCTTTCTATGACAGAAAAAGGTTCTTGCTTCATAGATACATACATGTGCACATATAAGAGGGAACATCCTCCATTTACTATTTACTCGAATATCATTTGTAATGTTAGCAATCTGTCAACTTTGTATGAGTAGTTGCTGTAAACGCTTCCAATGCCTGATTCACGTGTCAATTTAATTATACTTTTATATTAAATTACGCAAATACAACCACACTAATAACACCTTAACTGTATACATACATACTAAGCAGCTCAAGATAAAGGAGGAAGCCTTTATTAAGACATTGATAAATTACAGAAATTTATTCTTAGGGGAATAAAAGGACGCATAAAAGAAATCTATTACCACCCTACGCCAATCATAGGTAAGATAAGACATAAGTTGCAACACCTACAAGAATGCGTTGCAGATTACTTAAAGAATATGTATTCTTGATTAGCATCAAATTCTATATCAATCTAGTCGTGACTGTCCGTATGCCTATCTTTTGTTTACAACGCTTACGATTGTTTCTTTTAAGATATTGAGCTCAAATTTTATAATTTAATTAACTTCCATATTAGTTTAGTTTACAATTCAAATAAAATTATGAGTATATTATTGGCACGTTTGCAATATGACCATGCCCACTTTTAAAGCACATTGATGGATGAGCTGTTTATACTTGTATATATAAATTCACTACTTCATAACTTAATTTATTTCGGCTGATAGTTAAATTTTTGTGAAATATGGGCGTGGCTTCTGACAGATTTACGTCATTTTAAATAGCAGGGACTGTAAATATCTGAATTTCAGTTACACTCAGATACCTGTAGTCTAGTAAATTCTACACTTTTGAAGAACATGTTAAACAGACAAAGTTAACAGCTTCACTGGAACAATACAAAAAAGTGGGATCCTTGTGGCCGAAACAATTAAAGGATCACGCAGTTGCCGCAGGTGTTAAAATGTGTGACACAGCGTATCCATTGAAGCTGTTAATTTACTCTAAACCTTTCCGTAAGGTAAATAAGAAATTATAAAATAATTATCCTTCTCACTCTTTCTACCTTCTGCACTCCTTCTCAGTACAAATATACAATGCACAATTAAAGTGTTTTTTATTATGAAATTCTTGCTTCTTATTGTTCTTCATTTTATTCTGCTTCGTCCTTTGCTGACTTTATCATTATTTGTTATGATTCCAACAGGAGAGAAAAGTGTTTTATTGTACATTTCGTCTGGCACACATTTATATACCATACATCATAATTGTATAAAAGAATAACTTCAACTCACTCACACACACAAAAACCCAATGACATTAGTTAGACAAAAAAAAGACTACATATTTCGGACATTTGTAAAAAAAATTGTTATTCTGCAATAGAAGAAACTTTTGTCATTTATCTTCTGTTTCAAACAGAGTAGGGACGAGATAACAAAAAACATTTAAGAAATGAAAAATATTTTCTATCCACTTCACATTTGTGTAGGTATGTGTATATATGTAAAATACCCATCATGTTATCCATTATTATGTACATTATAAATCACAAGGACTACCTCTTCTCTGTTATCAGATAAACACATCGAAAAACATTTTTGATAAATTATATAAAAAATTTTACATAATCCTTAGAACCGTTAACTAGCTGGACAGAGGGAGAGAGAGAGTATGCATGAACAAAAAAATTATTGTATTATGCAGTTAAGTGAATTTAATGGTGGAGTGATTTTGTTTATCACTTTCATGTTTATGGACACCCTTGTCTGCTTTGTTGCTATTAAAAATTATTTATTACATTATAAATGGTTTTCATGAACAATTACAGCAGCTTACAACATAACAGAGAGGCATAAAAAAGCACTACCTCGGAGGCTGTGTGGAGTATCGAGTAAAAAAACTAAAATTTCAACAACTTCAATTTTCAGGGAAATACAATTAACTTATTTGCCACAACCATCTTCACTACCGGTCGATTCAGAATCAAAATCTGAGTCGATTTAACCATGTTCGTCTGTGCCTCTGTCTGTCCAATTTTTAGGACCCTCCCTCATATAAGTTCCTTCGATAATGTAAATCTTTATATAGAATAAAATCGTAATTCTTAATATATTTTGACAAAATTCGGTTAAGAATAGTTAATTAGCCTCATAATTGGACAAAATCGGACCATCCGTATACAGTGTATATATACAGAGCTAAATGGTGTGGGGTATTAAATTGTCGAGCTTAACCCACTATAATTTGTTTATTTTAAGAATTTTAAATCATCTTAACACAACCCAACATATAACGAGTAGAGTTGTTGTAGAGAGTGATTAAAAAATGTGAAGCAAATAAAAAACTAAATTTGCCTTCAATAAAATCTTAAATACCTCATAACATCTATATACAAAAGTGAGTGTGGTAATTACTTATCTATTACGCCCTCCAATATCAATTTACACTTTACAGTTTACGCTAAGGTTTTGTTAATTGTGGGTGTGTCTGTTATTCGACCACACCCACTTTTAGCACATTGATGAATGCTCTCATTCCACATTTCAGTTTTTTAGGTAAATTTTTTTGGCTGATGGATGGATTTTTATCGATTGTGGGCGTGGCATTTAACCAATTTGATTTAATTTAAATAACAGCTTGCTTACAGGATTTAAAAATGCCAGCTCGACATATCAAAAATCTACGACTGAAAGGTCTCAACAACAAATAGATATACGAATACATCGGATATCTCTGACGCCTCCTTCTAAGCGTTGTAAACAGAATAATATCCCTAATATGTCTCGCATTTCCTTTATGTGTAACATGCATCCATTCTTAAAAATCTAACCAAATCCAAATTTTTCAATTTAATAAAAATGAAAAAAGAAATACTTGTACTAAACAATTGCGTTATTTATCCCAGACCACTTAGAATACTTCAAACTTGTTTTCATTTGCCGCACAGAGCATTAAACTTATCTACGGATAGACGGTTCTGGGGAATTAAACTTGAAGTACCAAAAAAAATTATATGTTTTTATTTGACCAGTGGAATGTACACGTTGAGTGGTTGTACTCAATTCTATATACTGTACACGGTATATAAAGTAATTTGGAAATTATTATAGAGGAGAAAAATAAAAAGTAAGAATGCGACCTGTAGGTTGGATCTCTTTTGAAAATGTAAGAAAATTGAGAATTTTAATTTTAATGTCCGTGAAAAATGTTGCGCCACAATTGTCAAAAGAAAATATTAGAAGGATTTTATCTTTTTGTTAAAACCATTTGCAGAGCATTCAACGAGCTCGTGTGACCATCTATTTGTAAATAACTTTGAAGAGCAACGATTTCAGTTTTAAGAAACGTAAAGTGAAAAACTTTCTTCAACTTTTAGAAAAATGCTCTTTATAATATTTACATAAGATCGGAAGACTACAGAAATTGTTATTCTGTTTGGAACATCCGACACAATGCATCAGAGATCTTATTTACATTATTTTTCATTACGACGAATTGTGCCACATATCGGATACAAACTTAGCAGTGTTTTCTAAATATGTCACGCCCACATTTAAGAAGAATTGCAAAATTCCAACTTTAGATACACATTTAAAATATGTGGGCGTGCTATGTATAAATATAAATGAATGTAAAAAGTAGTGTATATGAGATTTGACTTTAGCTATATATAGTTTTTTAGCTTGTTCTCAGCTTTCCTTTCCCTTTTCAGTTTTTCTTTTTACTCTTTGTGATGTATTGTTATCCTTCGCTTTTTTGGTTTGTTTGTTCTTTTGTATGCAAGTACCTCTGAAGGTAGGATCTGATATGTCCGTACGTCCGTGACTCTGGGGTTGAAACATTTACGTTTCCAAAAATTGAGCCAAAACTAATTGTTGCATAATTTATAGAGTGGTGCAGGGTATTAATTGGTCGGTCTTGACCGACTATGACATTTTTACTTATTTTCTTCGCTTTATTTTAAGAAAAACAATAAAAAACGTTGTTGGGTTTTAAGTTGTATGTTAATGTGGTTGAGAATTCAACAAAGATGTTGTTTTGATGGTGAGTCAAGTTTTCACATTAACATACCGTAACATAAAGCCAAAGATATTGTTGTTGTTGTTGTTGTTGTTTTTAAAAATACATTTAAGAATGATTAATGCGTAACTGAAAAGTCATCGTTAAAAAATTTCAGTCAAGTAGATTTTTGATTTTCTATGCAATTAATGAAGCGAGGAAAAGTATCGGATGAGGTTTGTAGCCTGCTCCCATTCTCAACATTGTGCTAGATGTATGGATTTGAAGAAAGAAAAATAACAAATCCATTTAGTTAACCACAGGTTGGGTGTACGGCGTGCATATAGAATAAAGCTTTTAATGTTGTTACGACATTGTTCAATTTGATTAAGTGAAAATATTCCAGTCACGCTTTGTTTTCCACTTGCTTCAATAGTAGAAATTTTCATACTAATACCAAATGCTGCCATCGTCCCTTTAGTTTCAGTTTTTGTTTCAGCTGTGCTCCTCTAACTTTGTTAAATGTTGTCTGGGCTGGTACACGTGTACCGTGGTACCCACTCACATACTGCGCTAGTACACATTATACATTAAATTACAACACAACCACGATGCAGAGTTGTGTGGAGTATTACTAATTTAATTTCTCTTTAGACTTTATCTCTCTTTCCCCCCCTTCTCGATGTCTGTGCATTTTATCGTTTTGTATTCTTGAACACGAACACACATACAAATTTGGAATTCTTTTTTTATAGCTTTCAGCAAATTTGTATTATGTGTCAATGTAATTGTTTAACTTTACATTTTATGTATATATGGGTCTGTGTGAGTGCTTGGCAATACGTAGTGTTTCACACACATACCGGAGAAGGCATGGGGCAAGAGTTTCACTTTTAAACTTTCCTAAACCTTAAGAATTTTTCTAAATTGTTCCTACAAATTTCCGTAAGATTATTATTGTTGTTGTTGTTGTTGTTGTCGTGCATATTTGAGCAGAAATGTTACAGCCATAAAAACCAGTACCACCGCACCAGTGCATCAACATTCCTACGTTTTCCAACTAAATCTGTTACAAAACCAATTCCATGTGCGACTGTTAGTGGTTGTGGTTAAAACTGCACATGGTGTTGTTGTTATTGTTGGGTTATGTTGATGCCGTTATGACTGTTTTGCTAATTAAATTCTTTTGTTGAATACGTGAGCGGACCTTCACACTGTTCCGCTCTCTCTCTCTCATTCTTATTATTATTTATTGTATATTCAAAGGGTATGACCTTTTTTTTTTTTTTTTTTTAAACAAAAGCTGCTCTATTCCATTATATTCATTAAACAAATTATTCATTAGGTCTTGAAATATTCTTCACTTGCACCGAATGCAGTAATAAAAGAAAAACTAATAAAAAATTTTTGTTTAAAGCCGAAGTTTAAATATCTTTCACATCTTATGAAATGCGAGGGGCAGATACCTGATACAAGACATATCAACTAAAAACAAGCTTCTAAGCCAACTAGATTGTTTGTAAGTTGGGGGCCTCATATTTGTAAAAAATGTTCTTTATTACTATTTTTCACTATTTATTCAGTATGGGTATCAAATGGAAAAGTTTTACTAGCAGTACGTATGTAAAAAATTAAATTCCGTTTTATTGAATTCAAAACTATAACAACCACAAAATGACGAATTATTGAGTTTTTCCCAAACTATCCAATATGGATGTCAAACGAAAAAAGTTAACGAGTAGAATGCGAAAAGGAAAAATCGAATTCAAAATTGCAATACATTCAACATGACAGCCATCCCAAAAGGGGTGTAACGAGATATTTTACATGTGCGCGAGTTAAGCGGTCGGATCAGGTCATCTCGTCCATTTATTTGTAATAAAGACGCACAAATTTCTGTACTTAGTTGTATAACAGCTTAGATTTCTTTCATTTATATAAAATTAATTAACACTCTAGGTAAAAGTGTTTTTTTGATTACAACAGATCTTACGTCCTGTGGACAATAACCAGGTTTATTCTTAAACGTTATAGCCAGGATTACTTCTTTCGAATTATAGCCAGGTTTACACCCTGCGTAGGGATGCCGTGTGATCACTAAGTGCACTTCTTTAGAATTTTATTCTTGCAATGATAACACTTTGCGTTTAGTTAATCGACTACGAAAGTGTTCTAGAAATTAAATTTTTTAACTATGATGCTATGAATTTAATTTTTAACTCTCTGCTAAGGTGTTGACGCCTTGCGAGATGGTACCCGAAGAGTGCGACCATTTGTCGATCACTCTCGACAAATATTCCAATACGCTTGATGACGTGGCGGTGACGGGAGTTACCCGCTAAGCTTAAGACTACTATTTACTATAATCTTCTTACCTATACAAAATATACATGTTATCATTATCTGCTCTATGCTTATTAGATTTAAGTAGGTGAGAGGAAAACGAGTGAGTAACGACTTTACTCGTCACAGGGTTGATTACTAATTTGTTCCTAAAATATATGATACTAGCTGTTGTCCGCGGCTTCTGCTGTCCGCGTGGATTTCGGTTATCTCGCGGGATGAAACGTCCTTGCCTAGGTTCTGAAATTTTTGAAACCGATATTGCTCGATTTTACTTACAACCTCTGCAGACACCTAACACATGTGTACCAAATTTCCTGGTGGTGCATCTGGAGTGGGATCCATAACATATGTTCTTAGAATTCCATATAAATGTTGCTTTTATTCCAAATTCTTAAAAAAAATGGTCCAAAAATACATTATTGGCCAAAAATCCTTTCCAGAACCTAAAGGGGCATCTGGAGTAGTATCCACACATGCCGTTGTCAGATTTCCCTACTCAATTTCTTAACTACCTGTGTACATGTGTGTGCAATGTCTTGGGAAGTTTTTTGTAGATATTGATATGTTCTATAATATTGTAGAACATCTTTTTGTTTTACCATCAATACTTTCCGCAGCGTATACGACGAAAGATATTTTATGACTAATTTTTTTACACCTTGGGTTAGTAATAGTAGGAATGTCCAGGGATCCCCAACATTTTTTGGCAACAAATATAGCCTATGTTACTCAGTGATAATAGAGCTTTCTAATAGCGAAAATATTTTTGAAATCGGTCGAGTTTACTCGTTCAACATGGCGGCTACTCCAAAGAGGGTAATTAATAATTAATTCTTTATAAACTATATAATATGGGTTTCAAACGAAAGGACTTGATAAGTGGTGCACAAAATAAGTAAAAAGTTGCCATTTTCAATTACATATTTTATGTACGTTTATATTTTCACTGTAAAATGTTTTTCCTTTAAATATTTATTTGTTTTCTTTTAAAAGACTTTCCACCACGTTACAAGCGTTTTAACACCGTTTGAGTAAAATATCAAAAAAGTTGCTCTCAACAGCTCATTACCTACTTTCTTCATGCATCTTTGTAGTCATAGTGAAGTCAAGTCTGGCATAATATTTCATCATCATTTCCTTTTATTTATTTTTTCTTGGGTGCTGATGTTAAATATAACCTAAATTGCGTTTGTACACAAATCTGTTATCTGTTTATATATCATATAAGAATATACTTGCATAGAAACCAATTTATACAAAAACACGTATATATACATATGTGTGGGTGAAGCTCATATCATCTACACTTTGTATGAGAGCATCTTTTTCATGATAAGTGTCTTTTGTTTGGTTGGATTACTCTTGAAAAATGCCATTTCTCCAGTATCCTGTGTGTGCCCATATGGTTGGGTATACCATCTACATATTTCATATTATATACATACATACATATATAAATGTACTTATACTATATACCACTTTCGAGGAGGAAGTCGAGGATGCAGAAAAAAAGGAAAAAAATTAAGTGCCAAGCACACCAAAGCACTGGATATTGAGCAAATAGTAAATGATGACAGTTATAATGGCAACAGACAGACAATATGGCAGCAAATGACTAAATGCATACGTATGTGTGAATTTTTCCGCTTCGACAAGTTCTTAAGCGCGTTTTAATGATGAATACAAGAGAGTGTGTACTCAGGCACATTTATTCTTAAATATTACGGCTGTCACTTTATCAACGCGGCATTGTTTGTGAGCGTGTTGTGCGTTTAGGAAGAATTTTGCATTTGTTTTGTTCTTGATTGGCATTATAGCATAAACTTATTACAACAAAATCGAAATTTGTTTAAAAATTTTTCAAGTCTAAAATTTCATTAATACGAATTTCTTTACTTTTTTTAACCATTTTATCTCCACTTTTACCTTTACCTGAACAATTGTTCTTCATTGGATTTCAATTAGAAATATTGTTTTTCTCTGTTAATTGGATTTAAAGTGGTCACATGTTCAAATATAAACTTGGATGAATCCACCCACATAGTATTGCTTGATGGAGCTTATAATGAGAAAGAGAAAGTGCTTTGAAATAGCAGCACACCCGCAACTGGGCATGGAAAGAAGATATTTATCAAATGCTTTTTTTTCGTTAGTGTTTTGAAACATTTGGTCCTGTATTCCATTCACTTGACAGTTTATTCCGATTTAATTGAATTGTTGTTTCTTCTCTCCACACTTGAGGGGATTGTAAAGTCCGTGAGTATAAATTCTTGAAATAAAAAAAACAACAACAAGGAAACAAGTAAAAAATATATATTTGGCTTAAGTCAAATTTTGTATGCTCTGCACCATTTGTGGCAAGTAGTGCTTTAGGAATATAGTAAGTTTGTGTGGTTGTGTGTAACTCTTAATTAGCCAATACCACAATTTTAATTATAACGTTACATTTAGAGGCACTTTTTGAATAGTTTTAACCATAGCTATAGATCATATTTTTTGAGGTATTTTGATGAAATTTGGCACAAGAAGATGTTTTGGAACAAAGAAGAAGCTTTTTGAAAATAGGCCGAATTAAACCATATTTAGAATACCTTCTCAGATAAATCCCATTATAATGGAAGAGCCTTTATATGAAAAAAAGTCTCAATTCCCGATATTGGTGAAGAATGGTTAATTAGCTAAATAAGTTCTTGTGCCAAGTAGAACAATGGTTCGATCTGGTAATTGTGGGTTCGGAAGGCATGTGATTGTAGCTTTTTTTTAACGATCAGTTTAATATGTTAAATTTTATGACAAAATTTGCCACCACAATTTTTTTTGTTTGTCATTTTGGGTTGGACCAATTATTGAGGCTATTAAACAAAAAATCTTTGTTCACTTTTACGGCCAACATCTCAAGTTTGGCAATCGTTAACCAGAAGGATCAGCCCAGATCGGCTTCAATTCTAGTGCTTATCTGAAACATTTACTCTTCTTATACTCTATCTGAGGCGTCTCTGACGCCTTCAATTCCAAAGTATATATTCTTTAAGGGAAGTTTAATACCAACTTCTAAGTGCAGCAAACAAAGTGACAAAGTTGGTATACCACCCAAAATGGGTGCCGAGTATAAAAATATAAAAACACCTTAAGCAAATAATAAAAAAATTGTTTTATTCTGTTTGTTTGTGTGTAGAGTATATGTTTACGATAAAGTTTTCTCATATCATTCTGTTATGCATGAAGGTGATCTCAAAAGAAGAGGGAAAATCTTAATTGGTTTCTGTTGATGATAGTTTCTCTCATATGTGGGTACAAAATGAACAATACAATATTATATCTATACAAATGTAGGTGACAATAAATTACCGTAACGCTATGCTTACGCGTGTCACCTCTGCGGTGTATGAAGCACAAGAAAATAGAAAATAGGTTTATTTGTTTGAAAAATGCCAGGAAAAAATATTATATATGGCTTGGGCCACATTCTATGTACCCTCCATGTGTTTGTGGGCGTGGCACTTACACTAAATTTAATGGCTACAGCAGTAGGATTTTTTTATATCACGAAAATTTAACATTTCTACTAAAGAGGAGATATTTTCTAATTGTGGGCGTGTCCATGCTTGTACCCAGACTACTTGAGTATTTAGTATTGTATTAAAATAGCAAAATAAAATAATAAATAAAAATGTATGGTAGTACTAAAATTTAGTACTAAGGTTTTAAAATTTAGAATTTAGTTTTTATATTCTAAAAGTTGGTAGATTTTAGTAGTTAAGTACTAAATATTCATTTTTTGTCTAGAACAATTTAGTACTTCAGTACTAAAGCCTAAAATTTAATTTCCACATATTTCTACTCAGCTGTATTAGCCACATAGAATATAAAACACGTAATCCCTTAAACTAAATGCGTTTTAAATTTTAGTACACAAGTAGTAAAACTTTTCACTTCCAAAAATTGTGTTAAAGCAAATTCCCGCATCATTTACTCAAGCATTGTTTAATTGACACTTTTTTTAATGTTATGTACGTAGAACATGACAAACATTTATATTTTATATCTACAATGTATATATATTTAAATGCTTCTGCTCCCTTGAGGTTGAGACGCTTTTGATATTATAAATATTAAGGCATTACAATTTCACTACTCAAGAAATGCGGTTTTGGTTTTCCTCTTTCTTTGCGCCCCGCAGCCGATCGTATGCTACATAATGAACAAGCTTTGTTCTTGAACTGCTCTCGTTCCCACAGAGCGAAGCCTCCATTCACCATTAAAAGTACATTTCATTTCATTTGCTTTCAAATTTTACATTTTCTCTTCCTTTATGCAAGTTGACATTTTGCCATTAAATGAACCACAATTTATTTCTCTGCTTAACATCTGTATCTCTTTGCGTGTGTGTGTTTGTTTTATATACAGGTTTCTCTCTTTGACTTTATTTGTGTTCGTTTTTTTACATTCAATTTTTTTCACTTTTGTACAATTTGCATTCTTTTTAATCATAATAATTCCTTAAATATTGACCTCATTCTTAAAGTCGTTCATTATGTAAATAAAAACGTCGTTTGTCAGTAAATTTATAGATTTAATTACATGTTATGTTGTGCACAGGCTCGAAGCTCTTAAATTTTCTCAGTAAGTGTTGTAAATGGTGCTCAAGTTTATTATTATTACAGGTCAACGATTATATGCGATTTATTACAGCATCCATTAATTGTTTGTTTTGTTATACCCTCCACCTCAGAGATGAGGGTATACTAATTTTGTTCTTCCGTTTGCAACACCCAAAAGGAGGCGTCAGAGACCCTACAAAGTATATATATTCTTGATCAGCGTCAAAAACTGAGTCGATTTAGACATGTATGTCCGTGTGTCCGTGTGTCCGTCTGTTGTTGGCACTCTCACGAGCGTAAATTTTGCGATATTGAGCTGATATTTTGTACAGTCACTTTTAGTTTATGCACACAGATCGCTATTTAAAATGGGCAAATTCGGTAAAGTGCCACGCCTACAATCAACAAAAATCTATCTATCTGCCACAAAAATTAAGTTGTAAACTTGAAATTTAGTATGTACATCTATAAATATTAGTTTCATCGATGTGCCGAAAATGGGCGTGGTCCGATAACATACACGCCCACAATCAATATAAATCTTTATATTTGCCACAAAAGTTGATCTACGAAGTTGAAATTTGGTATACATATAAGTGGTACCGTTATCCAACATTGTGCCAAAAATGGGCGTGATTGAATAACTCAAACGCCTATAATTAAAAAAAAACACTATTTGCGTAAGTACATGAAATAGTCACATACATAAATATGGCAATAGGAACTTGTTTTTAGAGGATTATAAAAGGTGGAGGGTATTTAAGCTTCGGTCTTAACCGAACTTCTCTATCTTGTGTTTTCCTGAAGTTGATGCCGGAAAGTTTTAACAAAGTTGGCATCGTTCATATGCTTGCAACACCTAGAAAGATATTTCACTAAGCTTACAAAGTTCATATATTCTCGATCAGGATGGACTTTTTGTGGCACTTTTATAGATATTTTAGTTACACAGAGATCAATAGAAACTGTCGAATGATCGTGTTAAGCTCTTTTATCGTTAGAAACTCTAATAAATATATATGTTGTTTATCAGCATCAATATTTGAATCGATCTAGACATGTATGTCCATGTGTCCGTGCATCTGTCTTTCTCGGTAACACATGGTTCACATTGAGACATTGAGTTGAATTTTTGTAAAAACATTTATAGTTTTGGGTGTTTTTTTAATTAGGCGAAATAGTTTGAGAGCCACGCCCTCAACCGACAAAAATCTTCTCGTCAACTTCATATTTGCATATGAAGTAGAAATTCGATTTACAAAAATGGGCGTGATTTAGTAATTGACACGGCAACAAATTATAAAAATTTATATGAGGCAGCATTCGATTTAGAAGTTGACACTTATTACGTATATCCCACTTAAAAAGCTTAATTAAATACCTTCCGCTCTCAGTTTGTACATAGATGTGGAGCGCATTCAAAACTTATTTAAAGAAAAATTAAGGTTTTTTATACTCTCCACATGAAATGGGGATATAATAAGTATGCTATTCCGTTTCAATCACCTAGAAGGAGGCGGATTTTTTAATCAGCTTCAAAAACTGAGTCAATCTAATCATGTATATTATATGATTGTCCGTGTGTCCGTCTGTTTTTGGCATCCTCACTGTCGTAAATTTTGGGATATTGAGCTAAAATTTGCACACTTTTAGGTTCTGCGTACAGATCGTTAAATAAAATGGGAAAAATCGGTCAAGAGTCGTGCCCACAATCAGGAAAATCTTCTTGCCTGTAACAAAAAATTAAGCTGTCAAGTTGAAATTTAGTATAAGTTGTTATATTTTAATCCTATTTATCGATGTGCCAAAAATGGGTATAGCCAGATAACAAGGGCACCTACAATTCACAAAAAACTGTACCCAGCGTACAACTCGACTCACTAGCTTGTATATAATACACACAATATTAGAGAGCGTAATTATACTGCGCTCACATTTTATATGCAAATTTTTTTATTATTATATACTTTATTTTATTATTATTATATATTTTACAAAATATGTTCTCCTCCACTACGGTTAAATGCCTTGCAATTCTGGCTTCCTTTAGATTCGTTTCAAATTTTGTATGTATATGTATGCGTAAATATATATGTATGTAAATATTAAAAACCATTAATTCTTCCTTGCTTAACAACATAAAATGTGTTTAATAAAGTGGAAAGCGGCTCATTGTGTTAACAAGAAATTAATGAAAATTTATATTTAATGCTGATCTCTCGCAAAGGTGGAGAAAAATGTTTCAGGGAAATTGCTCAACATATGCATGTGAACATAAAGGTAAATAGTTTCATATAATTAATGAATTTAAACGTTTGCCTCTGAACTATACACACACATATAGTCCATATACATTGTAATGCATTGCTGTCCTATGTGAGCAGAAAATGCTATTTGTGTCAATCCTGTTATTCAATGCCGTTGCAGTTGTTGTTGTTGTTGTTGTTGTGATTGTATTTCTCTTTTTTAAGGATAATAATAATAGGCAGTGCCATTCACAGTCGTGTTCACGAGACTATCCCTCCTTTCCAGCATAAGTTGAAGCATATTTATGCCTATATTTACATGCGTTGATAAGCTGTGTATACCGTTGATAATTTGATAAAAAAAAAAAACAAAACAAAATTAAAAAAAATCCGTTAATATGAAGGGTATACGTACGTACGGACGTACGCAATGCATTAAAAATTAATGTTAAACATTTTGTTTCAAGTCATTAAAATCGCGCGCAGCAGTTTTAATGGCTATGCACACATGCAGGCAATTTAAAACTTTTACAATATATTTCTGTACATACACACGTACATGTGTAATTATGCATACGAGTATATTGCCAATTGATTACTTGATGGCTTTTAATCATAGAGATCATGTGATAGCGTTCATTTGTTTGTGACATTTAATTAAGCTCTGGCGTTTAATTAGTAATGATAAGCGTCAAACTATTGATTAATAAGGAATTGCTTTTTTTTTTATATAAAAAGGTTCTAATGATATAGTATAGAATACATTATAAATATATTTAAAAGTTGTTTGCTCAACATAGGACAAAAGTTATATTTGGTTTACATTTTGAGATAAACTGTAGGGGCGCGACTTATATAGAATGGTGCCCCCGTTCAAAGCACTTGAACTTAAAGATTGAATTCGTACAACAAAATTATTATATATAAATTATGGGCGTGCTTGTCTGTCCGATCCCAGGTATTTTTATCACAACCTGTTGGTTTAGTAAGTTCCATTTTACAGTTTAATTTGGGCGTGTCTGTTATTCAACCCCTCCCACTTTGGGCTAATAATACATGTAATTATACAAAATTTCAATTTTATAGTTTTATTTATGTGGCTGTGAAAAGTTTTTATACCCGCTTTATGTAATGGGTGGTAAACTAAGTTTGTCATTACCTTTGCAACACCCAGAAGAAGACGTCAGAGACCCTTCAAGATATAATTTTAACATTTATGATAAGTATAAAAATTGAGTCGTCCGTATGTTTGTGTATATATCGTGGGCGTGGCATGTATGCAATTGTACCCTCTTTTAACGAATTATCATCGAATAATGTACTGCCAAAAGGTTTTTTGTTAATTGTGGGCGTGGATATTATATGACCCCGCCTACTTTTTGAATATCAATGGATGGATTAAGTTTTTTATTTTTGTGGTTATAGACATTTTATTATGTTGTGGGCGTGGCACTTGACTTATTTTGCTTAATTTTATATAAAAACGTGTCTGAAGAAATGAAAAAGAATTTGTATAAAAAGAAATTTTAGTTCTTTGTTTAAATTATTGCCATCACAAAAGAAGAACATATGGACGCATGATTTATATTTGAAAGCAAATTTAAAATATATTTTATAAACACTGTAACGCTTTTTAATGACAAACAAAAGTATATGCTCGAAAAAAATCCTTCTTAAATAAATGTATGAAGCCTTGATTGTATTTGCGTTGAATGTATTGGTTGAAAAACTATTCAGAAAGTAAATGAAAGTTACTTTCATATTATATTTTTTATCGCTGTAGCTTGTCCTTTCGGTTTTCAGGCACTCCAACTGAAAGCCAAACACATTGGAACTTATTACCAAACAAACCAAACTAACCAAAAAGTAATTATTTACAATAACCGCTAATAACAAATTTTTGATGTCCATTAAACACCACCCTGCTGAACCGACTAGCCGTGCGTGCGCACACATTAAACACATGCTATAAAATGTACATTAAATTACCAATTAGAGAAGAAGAGGAAAAGTTGAAATTTATTTCACGCTTTTATCTCTCTCCGCCATTATTTTATATTCAGTTTGCATTACAGTCTGACAGCCAACTAAAAATTATTATACTTGTAGTCTATCGCAAAACAAAATGTGCGAATCACTGCTTACAATGGAGTGTGAAGTATGTATGTGTGGCAGTGAAAACAGAACTCCGACAAGCAAAAAAAAAGCAAAAAAAAAAAACAAAAACAAAAAAGAAAAAGAAAAAAAAGCGAAATAGATAAGAGTTTAGGGTTATGCACAAACAAGCAACATGTGCTAGTAGCTCAAACCCTCTCTTTTCAATCAACCAACCATAAGCCACAACAGTAGCATCTCTACTCTCTACTCACAAAAACCGGATACAAACAACAGTTCCAATAATGCAAAGTACACGTTTGGTGAAATGTCCGCTGGATTGGATGGAAAGGAAACGGATGGTTGTTGTTGCACGCTCTTCTTTACTTTACTCCTCTCTCATTCAAAACCAATACCAACTGATAACAACATGTATGTACAACGGTTGCGGCGGCGGTGAGTATTAATACTCCAACTCATTTATATTGTACGTACATACTAAATGAAAATTAATTTGTCTGGACTTTGTAATAAACAAAAAACTCGCAGCAGCAGCAACAACAACAACAACTATTACTACAAAAACAAAACTTATCCATTATACGTTGCAAAAATCCAAATATTTACACACACACACACACACACACACACACATACCTACACTTCCTGCATTTAAATGAAAGTTTATACATTTGTATATAATTATGGTAACGTGCTTGCACATGTCCTCTGTACACATTTACTCCCACTCATTACGCAATATTTTTAGTTAATATATATTGTATGACAGTAACGGTCCGATCAAATGTGAAAAAGTAGCCACACAGACAGATAGTGTGACCGAGCAACACCAGCAGCAGCAGCAATACTAACAAATAGTTCCAACGGGGGCGATTCAGTTTATATTAAAGAGTGACACAAAAACCAAAAGTGTTAGACACTGACTTTGACTGTAACTCTTTATTTGTGTCGCTGTCGTCTAACAATGTGATGTTGGTGTTTGATGCTGTGATGTGCTGCCTGTGGCTGTGCCGGTGTGATAGAAGATCATTTAAGATTTATGTTCATTAACGGTATTTCATTATATTGCGATTTTCGTTCCTATACGCAAACACACGCACAATGAAACTAAAGCGAAAACCATGTATATATATACATATAATGAATGGTTGACTATTGGTACAATACTCTGTAAAGGAGAAATTATTATACCCTCCACATAAGATGAGTAGTATACTAAGTTTGTCATTTTATTTGAAACACCAAAAAGGAGGCAACAAAAACTCTACAAAGTATATATATTATTGATCAGCATCAAAAACTGAGTCAATCTAGACATGTATGTCCGTGTGTCCGTCCGTTGTTGGGGTTCTAATTTACAAAAAAGCATATTCAGTGAAACTGGACATGGAAGCTGATATGTAATACATACAATATTAGATGGTTCAATCATATACCTTGCACGCCCACTGGTGAAAAAATCGTGTGGAGTATCTACCCAATCTATCATAAACTAATTTAATTATTTCTTGACCAGTATCAAGATTTTGAATTGATGCAAACCTGTTTGTTCGTGTGTCTGCCCGTTTTTTCTCTCTCTCGCGATTATTTGCTTTCAGGTATTGAAGTGAAACAATATTTTAAATTTCTGTGCACAGATTTCTCCTTAAAATAAGCCAAATCAGCCTAGTGCCACGCCCGAAATCAACAAAAAAATTTCCATCGGGCACAAATATTGACACGCGGAATTCACCTTGTAGGTTAATACATAATACAACGGTACAGTTAGATACCCGCCACACCTACTAATGGATGTACAAAGTATCTTAACAAAATTTAATTTTCATTATTTCCTTTTTCTTTATATTATATCTCATGACATGGCATGCGACAAATTATCTTTACAATTAAGTCAGCGTTGAAAAAAGCACGGAGTGCAAAAAACTGCAAACGCAGAATAGTTTATTGCTTTATTGTCCCCACTTTCTCGTAATGATTCTATACGTGTTCTAAAGAGTAAATAAGGAAAGACACATTTTCTATAATTTATAGCAAATTTGCCAGAATTAATGAAGTGTCCTGTAAAATGATTTATTATTCAAAGTATAAAACATTTGTATTGTTGTTCCTTAGTTAGTTATTCAAGTGTACTTTACGTCTAAACAGTGTCTATGACAGGGGAATGAATAATAAAGAGAGAAAGCCGAAGGCAGGAAGGGAACAGAGGTACAATTAAGTGTTTTTTAATAAGCTGATTAACATCTAATGTTGCTGAGAGAAGACAATCTTGTCACAATTATGCACATAAGTTGAATAAATAAACGTTTCTACGAATATTAACAGTCATCAGGCTTATTGCCTTTTGGGCACCATCTCATACATTGGAAAGTAGAGAATAAGAAATGAAAACCAATTATAGAACGTATGCTTCGATGTGAGTGCCGAAAGTTGAATAAATTATATTTTAAATTATACATTAATCAGTAATTAGATTAAAAAAAAACATGGTGTTTTCTTAAACTCATTTGTTCAACAAGCTTCATCTCCGAGTATAAGTTTAACTTAATTTAATAAAAACAAGTAAGAAAACCGAATGTTTCTAAGGCTAAATGTAAAAATCTAAAATCTCAAGTCTAGTTTTATGGCTTTTCGTAAATTGGGGGCGTGTATGTTATCCGACCATGCCTATTTTTGGGATATACGTACCAAATTTCAAGTCCATAGGTTAACTTTTGTGGCAGATATATAGACTTTTGTTGATTGTGGGCGTGGCCTTTGACCGATTTTACCCATTTTAAATATTGATCTGTATACAGAAATTAAGTTTTTGTACAAAATATATATCTTGATGGACTCAGTTTTTGTTACTGATCAAGAATATATATACTTTGTAGGGTCTCTGAGGCCATATTCTAGGTGCTGCAAATGAAATGACAAACTCAGTACACTCCCATCTTATGTAGAGTTATATTAAAATACATAGATCCCAACAGTTGTTCTCAAACCTCAGTAGATAAATTTTTTTACTTATGACAACATATTTAACTTCAACCAACGTATGGTTCTATAATGTGAACTGCCACCATTCCTATGTTGTTGTGTTTTCATTCCACATAATTTCAACGCATTTTATTAGAAAATTCGACATTAATTCACAAATATAATAAACGCGAGCTACTCACCCATACCTACGCGTGTGGAAATATTTGATATTCGAAATGTGTTATGAATACCTATGTGTGAACGTGTATGTGCAGTGAGTGAATATTATCGTAGCTGTAAAATAAAATGGAAATGTTATACTCTTACCAACACATACCTGTTTGCTTATACAAATTCATGCATATGCTTATTTTATATGAGCAGCAAGGGTATAGTTTTATGTTGTTGGTTGTATTTGTAGCAGTAGTGTACAAACACACAATTCACTTGGTACTCGTACAACATTCTGTACAAAAACTGTTGTTGTACGACCTTAAATAACTTGTCACGAAGATTGTTCATCCTCATTCTATACCTCTTTCTCTTTCTCTCTATTTCTCTATTGTAATATAGCAGCAAATTACATTTTGTGCCAGACATTAAGTGTTTTGTATGTCGATCTCTTATCACATAAATTGGGTTTTTTCATAGAGAATGTGAACTTCCAAGTGACCTAAATATCGTACATTGGGATTACTGTAGTGTGTGATGTATATATATAAATATTTTGTAAAGTAAGCTTAGTGTGATGTATGGTAAAAACTTGAATGTTTCGTGTATTTTAGAAAGTTGTTTAGTTAAAGCTCGAATAAAATTGTATATCTCTGTAACAATTTTGTCGTTTAATATTTACTAAAATCTTATAATATTATGCCCTACATATAAAAACGGCAGTAGAAGTTTGTCATTACGTTTGCAGCAACTACAATAAAATGAGGCGTCAGAGAACTTATGAAGTATACAATATCTGATCAGCACAATATTTTGACATATTCGTCCATCTGTCTGTCTTTTGTTTGCTTTCTTTGGTTTGTAAATAATAACATATTAAGGTTTATCCACAAAAAAAAAAAAAAAATCTTTCGATGTGCTAATGCTAATGTGATATGGGCGTGGTCAAACACGTTTGTAATATACAAAAACTTATACTGAACGCAGCATCCGATAAACTAATAATTAATTAATTAAGGTTAACTATGACACCACTATCATCAACCTGCCACTGTAAGTATATAAATGAGGAAGGTATTTAAGATATGTTTTAAGTTAAACTTGGTTTTTATTCGCTTTACTTCACACAGTCACTAATTATTGTGGCTTAGAGAAGAATCCCGCCATCTACTCTATTCTACTCTACATTAGATGGTATTTAACATTTGACTTAAGCCAAATTTTTATATATTATAAATAAAATTTAACTTTATATATTATAAATAAAATTTATTTTATATATACTTGTTTTTGTACGATTTTTTTGGAAAATTATGAAAATTTCAATCAAATTAGGATTGTGTTGCGAAAACTATTCTGGTGAAGTTTTGTGCGATTTTTTATGCGCTTTCCTTTATGCGGTCCCTATCCACCTCACAAAAGCAGGCTTGAGTGTACATGATTTTTTTCTATATTTTTTTTAACGAATTCTTTAAAATTGTTATTTTTATAGAATTATATAAAAAAAAACATTTCACCCATCACTTATGCTCTTCTTCTATCTACATATTACATTTAGCACAACATCTTGTAATCAACACATTTTTTGTTTATATCTTACAAATATTTAAATAATGTTTACTTGGATTATAGTTTTATTTGTATTTATTTGTATATGTGGTACATGTGTCTGTTTTTTGTTTTATTTTTTCTAAGATTATCTACAATAAAAACATAACAAAATGTGTCAAACATTAGTACATACGAAAAACGAGAATAAATGAAGAGTTTTAAGCAACAGAGTGTCAAGATGAATGTACATGTGGCAATAATAACACATTGTTTCTACTAAGAAGATGTGCTACCAGTCGCCCACAGAGACAGAGCGGGACAACAATACACATGCATGTATGAAGAGGCATGACATTTGAATGACAATTGAGAATATAAAATTTACATTTACATCTATTGTCAAGAAAAAATGTGCTTGGATGTGTGCGAATGTGTATAAATGTGTCTGTTTTAGAAGGAGAGAAAGTAACATATATAAAGTGTTGTTCTCTTGTCAATATTTATTCCACATGTAGTGAGATGTACGTACAGAAATTTACATGAAAAAGAAAAGCATGACATGCTTGTAGTCTTATATGTTATACGTCATGTGTTATAAATCTGTTTAAAGAGATTGTGTTTCCTTTTCCTAACAAGGGAGTATATATTTATCTATATAATGTATGCAATATACATATATTTAATATCATTTATAAATCATTGTTTCGGAGGAGAGAAAAACAAAAATACTTGTTTTTTTATATTGTAGAGTAACTGTTACTGCTGGTGCTTCCTGCCACAGTATCATTTATTGTGGTTTCCACAAATGATTCCCTCTTTTAGTATTTTCAGTTTTTTTCAATGTTTTGAAGGAAATATGCTTTTATTGCAATTACCAACTTCCACTCTTTACCCAGACAGATGATTAATGCGGTTTGTTTATAATATTATTTACCCGCAAGCACCAAATATAAACAACAACAAGCAGAAGAAGAAGAAGATAACAACATGGAAATATTGAAAAATCAATGCAATATGTTTCTCTTTTATTTTCTTTTTTCTTTTCATTTTTTTCCTCGTGCTGTTTGTTTTTCTACCAGAGCGCTACTGTAAAAACTATTCCTTCTGCAAATTTATAAAAGCATGCATATAAATAATATCAGTATACCGTAAAGGCGTGCTTTATGTATGTCCGTTGTACATATTGTCGAGTTAAGGTTAAAAGGTAAGGGAGAGGAAGGTCTCTGTCCGCACACAACTCGGAATGTTTTTATTATATGGGCATAAGCTCATATAATAAAAACATTTTTAAAAATCTTTATAAAGTCATATGAAAAAAGCTTTTTAAAAACTTTTTATACCCTGCACCATTTGTGGCAGAGGGTATATTAAGTTTAAGCGGTTGTTTGTAACTCTGAAACAGCTAAACGATCGATTCTGAATCAAAATCTCAATTAATTTACCACTTTCATGTGCTTCCGTCTGTCAATGTAAGTTTGTACGCAAGCTACAGGTAGCATTTGGAATTGGACTAAACAGGAAACGCATTGAAAATGGACTGCATCGGACTACTATTAGAACCCCTCCCCATTATACTGGAAGTCCTTATAGGGATCGTGATTCTTAATATTTTTTGGCAAAATTCGGTGAAAAATAGTTAATTAGCTTCATATTTTAAAAGCTTCAAAAATTTCACTTGTTTACTCAATAAATTTTGTATATTCTCCAACTAAGTTTGTTGTTCGGTTCATAGATGACGCTTTCGGAAGACCCACAAAATATATATACACTTGGTCAGTATCTAAATCTGTCTGTCCCTGTGTGTTTGTATGAATAATAACAAGAGAGAGAAGTTCGGTTAAGACCGAAGCTTAAATACCCTCCACCTTTTATAATCCTCTAAAAATAAGTTCCTATTGCCATATTTATGTATGTGACTATTTCATGTACTTACGCAAATAGTTTTTTTTTTAATTATAGGCATTTGAGTTATTCAATCACGCCCGTTTTTGGCGCAGTGTTGCATAACGGTACCACTTATATTTATATCAAATTTCAACTTGATAGGCATAGAATTTGTGATATATAATTTTTTCGAGGTATGTTGAGATTTTTGTTGATTGTGGGCGTGTCTCTTAACCGATATTGCCCAATTTCAATAAGGAACAGCGAAATTAAACTAAGAATAAGTGTGCCAAGTTTCAATTTGATATCTAAAAAATTACGACCGTGAGAGTGCCAACAACAGATGGACATACGGATGGACATGTTTCAAAGGATTTCTCTTTTCATGCCGATTAAAAATATATATGGTTTGTGGGGTCCCCAAGGCTTCCTTCGATGTGTTGTTCCCTAAGGTGAAGGGTATAAAAAAGAAAATTTATTTACTATATTACAAAGTTGTAGATTTATTTTCTGGGCGTGACTGTTAACCGATTTTGCTTTTATTAAATATTATTCTGTATAAAATTTAATTTTACGTTGATATCTCTATTTTTATTCTCTCCACCTCAGTGATGAGA
Organism: Crataerina pallida; assembly: GCA_949710015.1. Lineage (NCBI taxonomy): Eukaryota > Metazoa > Arthropoda > Insecta > Diptera > Hippoboscidae > Crataerina > Crataerina pallida. The sequence goes on from OX453293.1 coordinate 9,505,483, forward strand.
GTATACCAAGTTTGTAACAGCCCGAAAAGGGCGTCAGAGACCCTGCGAAGGATATTCTTGATCAACATCAAAAATTGAGTTGATTCAGACATGTGTGTCCGTGTGTCTGTCTGTTGGCATTCTCATGGGCGCAAATTTTGAAATATTGATCTGATATTCTGTGCAAGCACTCTTAGTTTTTTACCCAGATCGCTATTTAAAATAGACAAAATCGGCCCAGAGCCACGCCCACAATCAACAAAAATCTACCTGTCTGTTAAAAAAATTGAGCCATAAAATTGACATTTGGTACGTACGTCTATATATATTATCTTCATCGATATGCAATGTGCATTATAAACTTTTTATATACGTTTGGTAAGATTTGATATAGGGGTTAGAATCAAAATAGTTTGAAGATTTCTATTCAAATAACTACAACTTTCAATGATTTCCGTGTCATAGTCAGTTGTTTGGCTCAATGATAAGGGTTTCTTGGATGTGAAAGTCTTACAACTTTTTCTAACTTCTATAAAACTTGGACTGTGTATGCATGCGTTCAAAGCTTAAAGATTCAAGATTTGAATGGATTTTTAAATCAAATCAAAAATGACTTTAAAATTGTTATTGTTGTCTGATTTGTTTCTTTTCTACTTCTGTAGTCTGTGTACCTGGGAGGTATTTACAATATAATTAAGTGTTCAGTTTTTGTTTGTTTTGTTTTAGTCTATTCGACATTATTATTTTAGATATTATTCCGTTTAAAAGGATTTTTTTCCGCTCACGCTGGCAATATTCTCTTGCTACTTAAATGTTTATTTGCTTTTCTTCGTCGTTTCTTTTGTTGCCTTTGGTAAGCAATTATTGTTATGTTTTGTTGGTCTCATTGTGATTTGTTGTAGGTGCTTATATATACTATAAGCAGGGGTAAGATGGTAGCACTGATGTGTGCACGTGTGGTAAAAGTCGTGCATTTGCAAGCTGTCAGCTTATGATGCGCTCTTATAGTGTAGAGTTGTCGTGTGTATATATGTGTGTAAATGGGTGCCTGTTTAAGCTTAAATCGTGCTTGCGAATCATATTTAAATGTTTTATAGGAGGTTTTTTTTATTCTTCTTCTTCTTGTCTCTCTATCTACATTCTACTTTAGAGTCTTTATACCTTTCATATAAAATGGAGAATATATTAAGTTTGCTACTCAATGAGGAAAATTGCCCATATATTCCCATATATTCTTTTTGACTTTGATACAATTTAACGATGTCCGTTTGTCCGTCTTTTGTTGAAACTCTTACAGTCGCATAAAATTGATAAAGTTTTGTACAAACTGTTCATGTTCTTGTAGTTCCGAATTTGGAAAACAGCCACGCCCACTATACTAAGTTTATTATTTCGTATATATTTCGGTGTTTTACAGGTGGGCGTGGTTGTATAACAGATATGCCCAATTTACGAAAAATCTTACATGGGGTTAAGTTCATTTTGAAAAATCAATCAAATACCATTAGTAGGCGTATTAATAGGCATAAATGGGTATTTGCCGCGCCCACATTTTCTATATATATGTGAAGCGCATATAAGATTCACCTTAAGCTTTAGTTTGATTTTGCAAAATAAAAACAAGTGTGTTAGCAAGCAAGCGCCCTCTAGTCTTTCTATGTATGAACGTGCGTGTGTGTGTATGTATATGATACAAAACAATGTACCTTCCTGTTCTCCTCTTTCACTTCCCTTTTACTTTGAATACTGTTTTCTACTCTCTACAGAGATCGCACTTGCATTGCCGGTGTTGGAAGTAGTCATAGTTGTACTTTAAGGCGGCATTGGCACCGTTGTGCTCCATGTGTATATGTTTGTTGTGTATGTTTTTTAAAGCTGATTTTTGTGGTTTAACTTCTGACAACCATGTTAAGTGTTTATTTTTCTACATTTTTCTACATTTTTATTTGGCATTACACTCCTCCCCTCTGACATTTACGCATTGCTGTTGTTATTGTTGTTTTAACTTCTCATTTATACATGAAAAGTATTAGTTTACAGTGGAAGGCAGATTGTTTTAACTTTTCTCAAATGATAAATAAATTAATGTTGACATTTTTTACTTTTATCCTTTTTATCTCTCACTCTCTTTCAAGCATTTTATTGTGTTTGTTATTGTTGAAGTGGAATTCCCGCATATTGTGCGGCAGCATCCTTCCTTTTAGTTTATGTTGCTGCTGCTGCATTCTTTGTGTGACTTCGTTGCTGCTGCTGCTGTTTTATGCTTTTTACACCCTTGAGATCAAACTCCAGATTTATCTGCATAACAATTTTCTATTGCGACGGTTTCATTTGTCGTCGTCCTCTATTCATATAATTATAATCACATTACACAATATTAGAAAATGTGTTGAAACATCAGCGTAGTCAGCATTCTTCATTTTACAGGATTTTCAAATAAAATATTAATAATTAGTTTTTTTTCATTATTAAAGTTCTCAGCTTTTACTTTCTTCAAAATCTCTAACTAAACAGTATCTGTAAACTTGATACATCAGCAGATTTAATATCAAATTGGTTTTGTTTTTCTCTGTACGTTGTGGTCCTTAATGTAACCACGTCATCAATGCTAACTAACAGATTAGTTGGTAACAGACAACGCGAGACGCAAAAACACCTGCGTAAACAAGTATTAGTTACTTAACTGTCTGGGTAACTTGCCATTTTCTGTTCTCTTCACATCTCTCTCTACCTCTATTGCACCTGTTCCAAAATTACCAAATGAGATGATTGTGTTTAATAAGAGAAATGCTTTAACCGATTATCTGTACATTCCATATATAGGGTAACATACTTGCGTGGGGTTCGGTTTCCTCTTTGGTTATATAAAAAAGCAACTTTGGAAAACAGCAGCACCACCACACTAAGTTGATTTATTTCAGATTCCACGTTGTTTTTTCAACTGTGACATTAGCTATCTACTTATGTACTTGCAATGCCTTTAGCACTTACTAACTGGATATATGTCTTGTCCGATAGTTTGTTACTAACTTGATGTGTTTGCTTTTGTAGTCATTTTCATAATCGCCTCAATTATGTTTTTTTGCTTTTTTTTCGTTTGTTTTCTTGTAGAAATTTGTAAAAAAACTCATTTTTGCTTTGTTATCTAGTTTACTGTTTTTCCTTTATTTTCTTTTGTTGGTTGAAGTTGTGTTTTGTTCTGGATTTTTAAACATTAAATTAATTTCATGTACTGCACAGGAAAGATGTGTTAGTCACGATAAACTTTGATCATCAGAAGAATATGAGAGAAACTACGATTTTCACCTCTTTTCATTCAATCTAACTTAATAAAATATGTGATAAAATGTGTGCGTGGTTATTGTTAATTAACTCACTATGTATTTTTTGTTAATTTAATTTTAATTATAACGGCATTTATTCAGAATGTATATTAAATGAAACGTTTGCTTTGTTTAAATGGTGTCCGAATGATATCCATCACGTTTATTGACCATAAATAAATCAGGAAATAATTAAAAATAGAAAAAAATTAAAAAATGGTGCTGTGTATACAGAGCATGCAGAGGATAAATATTGCCAATATTGTTCATACATATATACTATATGCAGTAGAATTAGTGTCAACATTGGTCAGAAAGTACACGAATGAAATGAATTCAGTGTTAATTTTATTATAACCTCCTCCACATTAGTCTTACGGCAAATTAAATATACTAGTCCACTTGCTACATCCAGAAAGAAATTTTGGGGATTGTACAATATATATACATGACATATGCGTCAATCTGTCAATCTGTGTCTGTCTGTAAGAGTAAATGCTTGTTGTTGAAAAGCTCACAGTTATCTATTTTAAGATATTGAGCTAAATCAATATTTCTAGAATCTGTAGATTCACATTTAAATTGGACAAAATCGGTCAAGTGCCACGCCCACAATCGACTAAAATCTCTCTCTACCACAAAACTGTATTTATAAAGTTAAAATATTTATAATTGGGACATTCAACTATGATTGAAAATGGGCGTGGTCGAATAAGAAACGTGTCTATAATTTACAAAAAATCCCCTATGACACACAAAATTCAATTTGTTAGTAACACAAAAAGTATAGAACACCTTATTAAGTACGTGCCATGCCCACTTCTTATGTACAGAAAATGGGGAGTTTGTAATCATCATCATCATGGCTAGCCGATTACAACCTATATAGGTCTTTGGCCTATTGCAGAAGAGAACGCCACGCGCTTCGATCGTTGGCGCGCATTCTCCAGTTTTTGTAATAGGTATGTAATTTAATCCAAGTTTAGTTTCATTTTACAATTTCTTTAATATTAACTTTTATATATGATGGATGTGTTTTTCGGTTTAAATTAAGCGCGCTCACCACGTTTTGCCAAATGGACATCTTTGCGCATACTTACATACAAATTAGCGCCAAACAGGCTTCGCTAGTTTCTTGAAGAGCCGTAACTGCAGGAAGAGTGAACCAGTCTTAAACTTAAACGAATCAAAATTCCGTTTTGATAGCGAAGAATTTTCCCCTCTGCCGCCGTACACCACCAGTGGCTGGTGAGCTTTGCAGCCGATTGGTGGCGTAGCGCTCTTCCGCAGTTGATTTACGCTCTGTTTGCTTAGTACCGTCCATTCTTTTTTCTAACCTTTCTTTCAAGACTAAATAGATGTAGACGTAAGGCAGTCACTTTGAGTTTAATCTTTAAAGCCTTCCTGTCTAAATTGTTTTTTTTTTTTTTATTAAAGGAAGAAGCTGTAAAAGACAAATATTAATGAATTTAGCATATTTTTCCCATTTAGATCTCTTACCAACATGTTTTGATTAATTTCTTGGAATGAATTTGTAAAAAATTCATTTTTGCTTTGTTATCTAGTTTCCGGTTTTTCCTTTAGCTTACTATTCTTAACCATGCGGGTGTATATTGGAGATTACAAAAAATGAAAACTATTTTGGATTTGAACAATTTTCCATGTTTTCTGTGGGCTTTTAGCCAAATAAATACTCATTCGTATTAAATGTCTTGTTATGTTTTTTTTCACCCATCATTCAAGTATAGGGAGATATGAACACTTTGTCAAAACGTTTGCAATGTGCGTTGCAGACTCCTTAAAATACATGTATTATGAATCAACATTAGATTGTGAATCGATCTAGCAATGTCTGTGCGTCCGTCTGTGAGTCCATCTATGGTATACATATATTCTCTTGGTCTCAAAAACAGAGATATCGAGTCCCAACTTGTGAGATATATTGTTAGTTCCTGTTCATAGGTTGGTACTAAAATTCAGTTAAATCAGTCGTAAGACACGCAACATTCGTACAATTAAACAAATGCTAAAGAAGGGACAGTTCTTTATGGAATTTTTTAAGCGTATAACTCAAAAACTTTAAAATATAATTCAATACTGAAAACTGGCATAAAGAATTGAATATTGGCCTACGGTACTTTCTCCACTGTACTACAATATTGGTTATGCATCAATAAATTAAAACTCAATGTAAAGAAAACCAAATACATGGTAATAACGAGATGTAAAATTGAAAAAAATATAAATTTAAGAATAAAAGATGATCCGATTGAGAGAGTGGAGGTATTCAAATACCTAGGAATTCAAATTGATGAGAGATTAAAATTTAATGAGCACCTAGATTATGTTGTTAATAAAAGTTTATTAAGAGATTATATTTTTACGTCGATAAGCAACATAAAAAAATGGTCTACAGATCAATTGTGGAACCTCATTTTATATACTGCCCTACAATCCTTTTTATGATGAATGCAGGCCAAATAAGAAAACTCCAGAAACTTCAAAATATGAATCAAGCGATACGCCCACATTGCTAAAGAAACTGAAAAAAAAGCACAGATTTATGCTTTTTAGGACGCTTTTGTGTACCGTTGGTGGGTATTCAAGGTTTGGCCGTAGCCAAATTTATTTAATTTTTTTTACTTGCTTTTTTTCATTTAAGAAGTTGCTTTTTATGAATTATCGAGAGTTGGAAATTTTATAGTTTAGCGAAAATTGAAGTGTGGCCTCTTATGCATGCCCGACCATAAATACATAGCGTTCAAGTTTCATGACCATAATTGGCAATTGTGTTGATATATGTGGTTGCGAGGATGCAAAAACAATTATTTATGGCACATAAAACAAATAAAATATAGGTTGAAAGGTTAAATCTAAATATTTAAATGTTTACATTATGTGCGGTTGAGTATAATTAAAAATTCTATTTTTTATCAGCAAATAAAAGTTGTTTTAAAATAAGCTGCTCTTTAATATTTATTTAATTTTTATATGAAAAGTTTCATCAAATTATCGCTGCTGCTGTTATAACAAGATTTTACCATAATTCTTAACTCATTGGTGGGTTGCCGGCAACATGTTTTACGTATAATTTCATTTAAATTTATGAACATGTTTGTAATAATGAATAATTAAAAGCGTTGAACTTTATTTCATTGCCTACCATATGCATAATACATGTAAATTGCTGTTCGGTCCCTTCTGTATAAATATGAAAATGAATGCCTCCCGTTGGCGTACCCAGAGCATTTTATATATGTTATGTGAAAAGTTAAATTATTTATAGAGGAGAAGAATACTTTTGGATGTTTATTTTAACACAATTGTTAGGGTATCTGAAACCACAAAAGAGTGCCAAATAGCCCAAAAGCTGCAGGTTTACTAAAGTAGTTACTAGGGCGGTGTTAAAAACTTATACAAAGTGTAAGTATTCTTGAATAGCCTCAAGGCCTATTTTGATTTAGACATGTCCGTCCGCATGTCTGTCTGTTGTTGAGACTATCAAGGTCACAAATTTTGCTTCATCGGCCCAAAATTCTGTACTAACATTTTCAATTATGTAATTATGTCAAAATCAGACCAAATACCACGCCCACCATCGAAAAAATTTACTAAATATTTTGTACGGATACTTAATTTTTTTTATACAGAGCCTGCTATTTAAATTAGTCAGAGGCCACGCCACATTCGACAAAAATCTACCGATCAGTCATGAAAATGTATCTAAGGAAATGAATTTTGCAAAACATATATATAATAATAATATCCATAAATGTGACAAAAAAGGGGGCATGGTCTTATTATATATAGGCCCACAATTCACAAAAGAATACTTCTTTAGTATCAACATCGTTCTGTAAGTTGACATATACGCTTTTGGTTGGAGTAAAGAAGTATCTGCCGTGCCCACAAATTTGAATATAGATGGTGAGGGACTTTTGACTGGTTTATTACTTTAGTGATCGGTTAAAGGATACTTCCACTGTATTTATTTTATATATTAGCATACAATTCAAGTAATGAGTTGATACCTAACACAAAAACTTGAGGGACGTAATCAGGCTTATTTAAAAAGCCCACAATTTGTTTAGCGACGATGTGAACGATCGATTGAGGTTCACTTTTTAATCAATTTAAGCACAAAATGTGGGCGTGGTTGCCATCCAACCACGATTATTTTGACACGTGCATGTATTGATTTTTTGCAAATGTGTATTTTTGTGGCTGATGAATAAATTTTCGTATTTTCTGTACACAGGTTATATAGTTCCAGCTATTCCATATATCTATGTTCTGTGTCTTTCAGCTACTCTATCTATCTGTGGACAGTTTCTATTATATGCGATAGAATAATTCGCAGAGAGAATGTAAGCTTGTACGTGCCACTTTCTAAATTAATTATTAAATTATATGAAGAACCTAAAATTAACTTAAAATGGTATAAAGTGAAGATATTGAGGTCGGAACACTCTACTCTATAAGTGTACATACTACAATATTAAAACATCTGTAAACACATACGAGTACATATATAGATATCAACTGTCGTAAACACGGTGCCAATTTGTGCCAAACAGTCAAGCGGGCACAACAAACACAAATATTTTATGAATCCGATTCCAGTGGCGACTTTCTCTGCCATACATTGGCAACCTACGCAAATAAATATATTTTAATGTTCCGATCAAATTACATTTAACATTATACTGAAACGCCGCACACTTTACATAGATCAACAGGAAAACATTTTGTATGCATGTATATGATCCATATACGATGTGTTTTTGAAAAACAGAGTAGTTTGATATTCCTTCCTAAGTAAGCAACGCTCACAAACATAAAAGTTCCTCCCTTTGTTATTACATATTAAGTTATAACCTTTTAGTTCTTTAAAGTTATTGCATTGACTTTGTTGTGTTGACCACAATTTAAAAAATGACTTCAATGGTAACACATTCATCACTAGTCCCTCAGATACCATGTGTTCTATATAGTTACTTTTTATAACGCCTACCATTTGAAGTTGATTATGTTAAAATGTTTTCTTTCATGTACAGCTACCACCCACCAGGCAATTTCTATAATTTATTCCCCTTGGCCTTAGACTAACCCTTATACTGTACTGAACAATATACAAGTGCATCCTACATGTTTGTGCATAGTAAGTATGTTGTGTGTGTTTATAAAATATACAAGTATTTTAAATAAATTGCAAGTTGTTTATCGTCGTTAGTTTCTCTAAAACTAATACATTCTTCTTCTTCTTTATGTATTTATATATTTTTTTTGTACCTTTACCTCGTCCTTTAAACATAAGTGCATAGATACAACAAAAACAAGTAAAATTACATTTGGCTCAAGTCGAATATTAAATACCCTACACGTCTATGCACAAGTTTTCTAAGAAATCAAATAAAATTTTGTGCCAAAAAAAGTTTCTTATGTTCTATTGTGGGCGTGCCTATTATCAGACTCCGCCCATTTTTTACACATGGATAAATGGAATAAATAAATTTCTGTAACTGATATATAAACTTTTGTCAATTGTGGGCGTGGCATATGACCAATTTATATAAAAATCTTGATCAACCGAAACTAAAAACATTTGTATTATAAATAAATATCTTAAAAGTTATTACTGTAAGCATTCCAACCACAGATGGACCATGGAACGGCATGGTAAATTCCTCCCAGATTTTTATAATGATCAAAAATATATACACCTTGTGGGGTTTCTAATGTTTCCTTCTAGGTGTTCCAAACATATTAAAAAACTTAAAATATCCCCTTCTTAAGTAGAGGGTGCAAAGAAAAAAAAAGAAGCAAGAAAGAAAAAAATCCTATTTCTACTTTTTGCACATTTTTTACAATTCAGTGCAAGTTTAAAGAGCATAGTTTCTCATTTTGTATTTTGTTGTTGTTGGTAAATTTATTTTTAATATTCTATTGTTGTTGTACATGCAACATCATTTCACTTTGAGACAACAACACAAAAGTTAGTGGCAAGTTTTTTGGAAGTAGCAGCAGCACCAGCAGCAGCTACTTTGCAAATTTTTTTTTTTTTCGTACATTGCACTCTGTACAAGTTGTGAACAGTGAGCTAGATCTATGAGTAACCTTGCACAAGTTTCCTCTGTGATGAATTTCTTGCTCATCTATTGTTGTTGCTTTAACACTATGCGCTCTATTTATTTCGCTTTTTCTTATTAGTCTTATTTTCTTCTCTTTTCTTTTCTTCTCCGATGTACTGTAAAGAATTTGATAGAATTGGTTATTAGAATGGCGATGATGATGATGGTGATGAAGGCGGTTTGGTATTAAAGGGCGGCGGTGGTGTCAGAATCAGAGATAGATAGATGCCTTGCAGCGATATGGTTATTTTTACCACTTCGTTACCAACATGCGAGTATGATAAATGAAATTTTAGTGGCTTTTGACCCAGTTAATAAATTGTTACAGCTTTTGTCTATTTAATGGAATGGCCCCTCCTCTGCCCCTCATAACACTTGTAATTTAGTTGTTTGATGGAAATTTTTTCCATTAACTGGAAGTGGTTTTTGGAAAAAAATATTATTAAAAAAGATGAAAAAAAAGTATTTTTGAAGTATTTTTAGAATTGAATGTTTTTAGAATCAGAATTGAAAAATTAAAAACTAAAAGAAGTATAAAAGTCACATCGACTGAGTATTCGATGATGATTCAAACGTTGAATTTTGTTTTGACAAAATGGGTTCATAAGATGGTAGCCTGAATATCCACCATTTTAAAGCAATAAATTAATTGGTCATAACCTACAATGATGCTTATGTATTAAGGGCGTGGCTTTAATGCAATTTTTATGTGAAAACCGCTTTAAAAACTCTAAAAAATTAACTTTTAACTAATTGTTTAATTGTGGGCGTAACCCTTGATCGATTTTGCTTAATGTCAATACCAACCTACCTGCGTATGAAACAGCCAATATTTCTTTCAAGTTTGAAGTCCGAACGAGAAAGTGTTACATGAATATGAAATTTTAAGTATCCTCCAAGTTTTACAAGCTTAAATGCTTATTTGCCTGTCGCACCAACCCCGACTTTCGTGATAATGTTTTTAATGTTGGTGGGTTACCAATCCAACGCGACACATGAGTTCAAACTTCAGCTGAGAAAAACTTTTTTCACTTCTTCTCTCAGCAGGATTTGAGCACAAAGGTTTACAAGACAAAGTCTTAACGGACTCAGCTTCTGAAACTACGCGCTTGTATCTAATTACGATTTAGATTTTAAATTGTGGTCTAACCCCGTCCATTTTTAGCACATAATTCGATAGACCAAAAGGTGTATGAAATTTCAACACTTTCGCTAAGTTTTTTTAAGCTAACAGACACATTTTTGTGCACTATGGGCTTGGCAATTCCATGAAAACACGACCTCTAAAGAATCTTTTTTCAAACACCAAACTTAAACTCAATAAGAAAATATATATAACTTTAAGAACAATAGTTCTCTCATTCCTCCTTCTGCTAATATTCTGCAAATCTTTGAAGTTGACATTAGAAAAATATGTCACAGCTGTTAAAGTGGTTGAGGGCAGTGGAGAACGGTTGGTTACATTTTTTGGAACACTGCGAACACTTGAAGTTTTCTAACTTGTTGTGATATTTGATTTTTTTTTTGTTTTTTTGATTATTGAGAACAAATCAAATTTGTGTGCTTTCATTTCCAATATTTGCATAATTTTTTTATTGTATTTTTATTAAAATTTTTCTTCTTCTACCTAGAGCAGCAATATTGTTTAATATTAAGAAGAAATAAAGAAGAAGCACATATATAGTCTAACGCTATAAATGAAATTGTTTGTTTTGTGTGTTTTCCAATAAAATAAAAATACAGAAATAAGTTTGCCTTGGATTGTTTGTTTTTTCCTTCTTTTACTTGAACTCAATATGATCACAATTGAAAATTGTTATACAAACGGGTTGTTCTGGTATAGATAATATAACGTACTCGTATACGCCTCGAATAATGTATTTCTTTACACACTGACATAGTTTGCTTTATCCAAATATGTTATAGCCCTGGGAGTAGCTACACAACTGCTATAGAAAGGCGGCCATAAAATTGAGAATTTTTACTTTATTCTCATAGCCACTCACCACATACACTAGGCTCACTAGAGACGACTTTGCTTTGAATGCTTATTATATTAGGTACTTAGCTTGGCTTGACTTTGGTTTATAATGTTTACTTATATGTACGAGTGCGTTTATACTCGTATATACATATATGTATATATGAAGTGTGTATTTTTTAAAGCATTACTTGTCTCAGAAAGTAGAGAAATTTTATTCTTTTAAAATTTCATAAGAAGTGAACAATATTTTTATTTACAAAACTCTTTAAACTGTTTGTGCAGTAAAACCTCATCGATTGTAATTCAATTTTTCCTTTTTGGTATAACGTGGGTTGATGGTTGGGTGCACGTATGTTTTTATATGGCGACCGCTGGAAAATTTTCTAAAAATTCTTACAATAACAGAAGAAAACCTTCATTAGTAGAATGTAATAATGAAAATGGCTTTAACATGGCGACTGCCTGAATATGTTGAATAGGATATCTACATACATAGAGTCATATCAAAATTTCTTACTTAGTTTCCGTTCTAGTCACAATACAATATTAATATTCTACAGTGTAATATGTACACTCAAAATGGCGCCAGTCTCAAAAAGGTGGATTATGAGTTTACTTATAATTTATATGTTGGAAATGAATGAGTTTAAAGAGTAGGATAGTTTAAGCCAATCTTGGGCTATGAAAATTCAAAATAATGGCCGCCACAAAATGGCGGATTATCAATTTTGTTTTCAACCTATACGATATAGATATCAAATGAAAGAGCGTAATGAGAAGAATGTCATAAGATAAGCGATACTATACTAAGTATAATAAAGAAACCTCTCAAAATTGTTACATAACTATTTTTGACAATATATTGAAAATGGGTGTCATATGAAAGAGCTTGACGAGTTGAATGCCGTTAGCTCACTATATGTTATACCGCTATATTTTTTTGCAATTTGATGATGATGCTGTGTTTTTAAAATGTTTATTATTTGGAGGGTATTTTCTATAGGTGGGGCAGGGTCATTTATAGGAAACATCTCTTAAGTATCGATATTTTCAATTAAAAAAGAATCATTATGGATGAATGCAGAATATAGAGTTGTTCAAAATCAAATATGGCGACCCCTAAAATATATCAAATTACAAATTTCTTTATCGATTTTTCGATTTTTAAGGTAAAACATAGCTTTGCTTATTTTTATTATTATATTGTAGAACATTTAACTTATTGGTGATCAGTCTGGAGATGTAAGGTCTCAAACTGGTAGTATTTCTCCTAGTGGGATACGAGGTTCGACCCAGGAACTTATTGCTGGTACCACGGGATACTAGAGCCCAGGAACTCGTTTCCTGCTAGCATATTGAGGTAAGCCTCCTTGTGGGAGCATCGTGGTGGCTGTGCTTTCCCTCTCACGGGGAGAGAGTAGGTGCAACCTCCCCACCGAGGAGTGGAGTTCATTACTTTACAGTATGACTCCCAGATTGGTACCTAACGGGGCGCTGGGAAACGCTTATCTTTTCCCCTGCATCTGAGCTTCGACTTGAGATGCCATGTGATTAAGCCTCCACGGCAGGAGCACACGTTAAACTCTATTTCTTCTGTAGGACATTTAACATGACAGCCGTCCGAGTAAGGTCGAATACCAAATGAAAGGGTCTAACGTCTAAAGTTGTTAGAATTTGGGAAATTATTTTTTCGTTTTCTTCAAATGATCTTTGTGTTTAAGCTACTCCTCCTCCTTTCCCTTATTAAATTAGGTGTGTGTATGTCGCAAAACTTTTTATAATAAGTCCTTTTGGCAAATCGTTTACAGAAAAATAACCAGATTTTTAATCTTTTGTAAATAAATTTCTTTTATGCTCCACCTCTTCCTCTCCTTCATCCCTTTTTGATTCCCTGCAGATAATGTATTTGCTTTATCTTCATAAACATTTATTTTTGTAATTTTTCTTTTCTTTGACATCCTCCTTTCCTTTTGCTGTTCCGTTTTTTTTCAATTCAATTACACTGAAAAATTCCTGCTCAGCAGGAAGATTGTTTTTGTTATATAAAAAAATATTGTATATATGGCACCCACACGTAATATATACAATATATGTACATGAGTGGGTGTATATGTTTACATATCTCTTGCAGAACTCCAAGGCACAGTCACACACACGACACTGTACCCGGCTTGCTGTTCCCTATGTAAATGGAGTGCACGCCCTTATAACGGAGAAGACAAATTCCTTTGTAGTTGTAGGAAAACGTTTTTGTATAAGCTGTAGAAAGGTTTCTTCGTTTAAATCATTATACAAATACACACCTACGCACCCGTACACATAACACAACAAAACATACATTTTCCTATCCAGCCAAGTTCTCCATATATTGTCGTCAGTCAATGCTTCGCATCAACGTATTACATGCTGTGCGAGCATATTGCGTTTTGTTGTGTTTTGTTGAGTTGTGCTGTTGCCTAAAGGGTACAAAAATGGTTATATTTTGTTATCTAGACAGACAACGAAATGAATATTTCCGTATGGATAAAATGAAATTGTCAGTTGCTGAAGTTACAGCTGATAGCACTGAACAGTCAGCGAAAAATTATCTCAACTATGTTAGTAATGCATTTATATCCCCCTGTATAGACAATAAAATACATATATGTGCATGTATTGAGTTTGGTAGATTTAAAAAAAAAAATTTTGTTTAGTAACATTCAAAAAAGATTTCACGTTCACGGTAACGATACAAAGAGGATGAGGAAAAAAGGTGGAAAAAACTCTGGGTTAGGCGAGGGAAAATTAAGATCAAGGGCACCTTTCTTAATCCAACAACTTTTGTATTTCAAGTTTTTTCGTTATTCGAGACGTGACGTGTTATGTGCACTCAAGAGAGCTTTGTTTGTAAAAGATGGTTTTCACCTGAAAGTGCCATTAAAATGTAAAAAAAAGGACATAAAGTTTAAAGCTTATAAATTATAAACAAAACGCGCTTCACAACTTGGAAGCAGTTAACGCTGAATATGCAATGAATAGTTGGCACTGATTAGACAACCTCTGTTACAAGCTAAGGACTTGAACCAAATCTTAAATGCCCTCCACATCTATATGCAATCCCCTGATTATACCCTTTAATTATGAATTTTATTTAAATTACCTTAAATTCTGTATATAAACGATGTTTATAAATTGTAGGCGTGCTGTTATTCGAACACGCCTCCTTTCGATACAAATATATGCATCAGTAGTTCAGTTTCTCTGGCTGATAGATATAGATAATTTTGGTCGATTGTGGGCGTGGCACTCAATAAATTTACCCCAATTTAAATGGAAGTGCATTCAGAAAGAGTAGATATTTAAAATTTCTCTTCACTTGGACAACTGGCACAAAAGCCACGGACGGACATGGCTACATCCTTTTATAACCATTTGAAATGTCGTACACTTAATTATTAGGCTAAATAATTGCTTTTGACTTCATTTTATAAAAAAAATTGAAAATGAGTAAATCTTGGATGACTTGGGAGCCTTTATTTTAGGGAAGGGTACTACTAAATGATTTGATCAAGCGCATATCCAATAGAAACTTCCTATTTGCTTAGAAAATGATGTTTCAAAAATAAGTGGTTGTTTATTAACAAAATGGGCAGCGCCACGGCCATAAATTCAAATTCCCCGCAAAGCTGCAAAAATTTCCAAACGTTTGCAAAATATTTTACCAAAATCGGAGCAAAAGTTTTCTAGCCTAGCAAAATTTAAATGGACAGACAGACGGGTAGACTGAAATGTTAAAATCGAAATCAATTCGGATTTTGATTCTGAATCGATCGGTATAATTAAAGGTGGGTGTGGCATGTGCCGTTTGGGAGTTAAAACCCTAATATACTCTCTTCTCAAGTGGTGCAGGATATAAAAAGTTTACTTTAATGACAATGTAAATAAATAAATGGCTGAACAAAATCTTTTTTTTTTCTTTATTATATTAAAAGCTTTCATTTTATTACTAACTAAAATATAAAGATCAACAAAACAAAAAATAATATTGCCACAAGTTCACAAATACGTATCTTTAATGTATAATGAAACAAAAGGCAGACAGTGGTAACTGGAAGACATTAGCATTTCACTAATGGCTGCCTGAAAACAAAGACACTTAATAACAACAAAACTAAATGCTTATATGAGCATAATAAATAGTTGAAGTTTAGCAAAAAAATTAAAAATTCATCCCCACCGTCGGCCTTTATAAAAAAAGTTTTGTTTCATAACGGAACGACATTTTTTTTTTGTCTTTTTTATAAATTTATTTTTATTATGCCCCCTTCACGTTTCCTTCCAACATTTCTCTCTTTATGGAATTATTCAAAAGAATTTCCTGAAACTAAGTTTGTGTACGAGTACGAGTGTTATTAAAAAACAAATAAAAATACGGAATTTGGCTTAGACCAAGTTTCAAATACCTTCACATCTATGTAGGTGTCCAAAGGAGGGGAAGCGAAGCAAGAACATAAGTACGCCCTTTGAGTGCGATTTTTAAATAAATCTGCTCGTGTTTGTTTTTCGACCGCACCTATTTGACCCACATCGATGTGTGGATAGAGTAATTACAAATATATATATGAAATTGTCACTTCAATTTTTTTGGCAGATAAATAAATTTTTGTCGATTGTAGGCGTGGCTTTTGATCGATTTTGGCCAATTTAAATAGCATTCTGCACGTTTACTTTAGGCACTTATTGCAAGTAGATTTATTAAATTTATACAGAAAGTTTTGTTTAATTAAATACTCCAGATGGGTACATGAAGTTTATCAGTCCATTTGAAATGCTCAGAAGGAGGTCCCAAAAATTCAACATAACATATATATATAAACTAAGTTGATGTCCGTGTGTCCACGTGTCTGTTGTTGAAATTCTACCACACACTAATGGAGAACGTTATCATATGCCTGTCCCGCCCACCACTTCTATGTATATTTGGAGGGTATTTACGATTTGACCTAAACCGAATTTTAATTTCATTGTTGTTGTTATAATATTAATTTTCTGCCGCACAACGAGCAGTAGCGAACAATTAAATAAAATCAGCATGAATACAAAAACCGTTATGGTTTATATTTTCATAACTTTATTTTTATGTTATTAACTAACAAAAATACAACAACAACAAACACAACAAGTGTCAACAAAAGATATGATTATTCATCATCAATCAACGGAATTTCGTTGCATGTAATGCATAATTTTTCTCTTTTCTTTTTTGTTGCAATAATATTTTAATATTTTTTATTTGGCATACACCAGAGAATTTATGCTGATGCAACATTCTGTTATCAAGCAACTATAACTCGAATGCTTTAACACGTCCAGCGGGCACCAAAAGTTGTTCGATTTTTTTCACTTTTTCGGTTGCAGCATATTTTCCGGGTTTTTGTTTATTGCCAGATGAAGCTGACGAAGCTGATGATTATGATGATAACAATGCTTTAGCTGATGCTGGTTTTGTTGATGGTTAGCAAGTTTTATATTTGCAGCGAGTGTACATTTTCATGTCAAAACTTTGTAACGGAAAATAAGGCAGACATGATGATGATAATGATGATAATGATGATGATGATTATGATTACCTATGGGAAAGTGTCAAGCTGTCATTACCTGCATGTCCTCAACTTTACAGGAGGCCTATGGCATTATGAAAAGGTAGCAGGATAAAGTAGGCACAAATTAAGTTTTATAAAATATAGAAAATCCCCAAACACAGGATTTTAACGCTGTATTCATTTAACTAGGAGCCAAGAAAATAAATGAAAATTTTACATTTTATCAATCACTTACATATCACAGGCAATTGAGTAGTTAATTTAGTTGAACCCCTTTCACTTGCATTACTTTCTTGGTGAGTGTGCGTTAAGTGCTCATGTAAGCGTAACAAAATTAGAGGTTACTTTATATGTAATTCCTCTGTGTCACTGTGTGTATCTCTTTATTTCCTTTGGCTTACGGTTTTACACTTTACTTGACAATTAAGGTTCAAGTCTTGTTCTTCTACATATTGTTATGTTGTGTGTTTGTAGCTTACTATTAAGCGTTACAATGTGTGACGAAGAAATGTATTTCTAGGAATGGGGTATATGGGGCGTATGAGTGTTAATTTATTGTAATAATATGTTCTTACATAACAACATAGCACTACAAAGAGAATAAATAAAAGAAGTTTACTTTGGGTTAAGGAGATTTTAAAATATCCTAAGAGCGTGGCATATGTATTATGTGGCGCTGTCTTCTACAAACTATCAAATTATGAAACATTTCACTTTAAAGATTAAAAGAATTATGCACTAAGGAAAGTTTTTTGTAAATTGGGGGCGTGTCTGTTAGCTTAAGCCGCCCGTTTTGAGCATATTTTTGAATTTTGCAAATTATGCAAGTGTATTAGGTGACCGCGCTCCTATTTAAGCCAACCATAGATGGAGTGATTTTAAAAATATGCACAAAAATTCACTTTTTTTCAAATATTATTTTAATTATTCTGTGGAAGATTTTTATCGATTGTGGGCGAGGCTCTTGACCGATTTCACTCAATTTTAATAGAAACCTGAATACAGGAAATGAAACTTCTGCTCTATCTCTTAATTTCATCCAACAACAAACACACTTAGATCGATTCAGATTTTGAAGCCAATCCATAATATTATACTTTGTGTAGTTTGCCATGCCCCCTTGCAAATAAAATAACAAAAACTTAGTATGGCACCCATTCAAGTGGAAGGGCATAAAAATGCACATTTTTAAAATTACACCAAAGTATTCAATTATTGCTAGAGGTTCATTTAAGCAGTCAAATATTTTCTTTTTTCCATTTATTAACAAACGGTTGTCTTTGTAATAAGATAATAGAATAAAGCTACAAATCATGTAAATATTTAAGCGATAGAACACCTGTTTCGTTGAATTTGTGCAAAAATGCTCGCCCATTATGGTGATGATAACATAAAGCTTATAACAGTAAATAATCGATACACAATAACCACTCACACTATATACAAAGAGCGGCGAGGAAGTGCAATAATGATAAACAATAAAAAAAATTAAAAACCAACCACTAACATATGCCGTAACTGCCATGGTGGTAAATATTAAATTTTACGTAAATGTGCACATATTGCAAGTAACAGTGAGCAATATGTTCATGTGCATGTGTGTGTTTTTATTGTACATGTGGTGATCAGATATCAGACCATGTTGCTGTTGTTGCTGACGCTGTTTCATATTCCGCAATCCCTTCAAGTCTTGCAGTCACCGGCGAAAGCTAACAAGGACTAAGGGTAAGGTTGATTCGCCGTTTTGTACAGTTTGGTTTATACGGTTGTTTGCAGTCCTTACCGCAACAATTGGCAAAAAGTCAAAGTAGTCTGTATTTTTTTAATTTTTGTGTTGTTTGTGTTTATCACTTTCATTGGTTTATAGATGCCGCGTTAAGCACTTTTGGGGGCTGCTGTGAGTTTGTAGAATGTATGTAACATGTGAAAAAAATGATTAGAAAACCTATAAAGTATATATTTTATATTAGTATTAATTTCTTCGGATGTGTCAAAACATGTCTGTACGTCCGCTCTATTTCGATTAAAAATTTCAATTAATAACAAATAAATAAATTAATTATTCATTGTCAATATAGTTTAATTGAATAAAAATAATAATTATTTAAAAAAATGAAAAAAAAATATTTAATACTTAATTAAATAAATAAAAATATTATTTAATTAAAAATTAATTAATTAAAAAAAATATAATAAAAATAATTTAATTAAAAATAATTAAAAAATTAAATCAATGAAAATATTAATGAAATACATTAAATGTTTTCCTAAATTAAAAACAATTTAATTACATAACAAATATTATTCAATGTTAATTATTAATTATAAACAAATATAATTAGTAGCTCTCTGGACTTTCCGTATAACGATCTTTTCTGTAGGTTTACAGCCTTTGGCTAATAACTCTCGCCCTTGTTACTTTTTTTCCCTGTCATTATTTTTATGCTTGTGTGTATTTTTATACGTCGTTAGTGTTTCAATGCTTTTTAGGTGTTGGCGAGTAGTTTTTTAATACAATAAAGAGTTTACATGGTTGGCTCTTTGCTTTTTTTATTTTTATAATATCCGCTCTTTATACCCATCACCTTGACTCCGAAAGTGTGGTAATTTTGTTAAACCATTTGTAACGGTACCACAGCAACAATTAATATATAAATTATATTTTTTGTATATGTGTGTCCGTCTGCTATTGGTATTTTTATGTTTGCAAACATTTTTATCCATAAATTTAAAATTTTATATTGTTTTTCGGTTTTTATTTAAATGAAGTGGAGCAAAATCATATGAAAGCCACGTCCACGATTGATAAAAATGATGCAGAAATGCGGTTAAAAACGAGGTTTTTGAATAATAAATGTGCCCACAATTTCTAAAAGACTCGTATTTAGTATAGAATAGAAGAGATAGACAATTATTGAGATTTGGCCTAAACTATATGTAGTGTCCAATACAACTACTTAGAAGCGCCATTAAGACAAGGAAAGTCCCCAATTAACATTCAATTAAGGAGGAGGTTTAACTTAAGCTACATATTTTTATATTAAATGTTTTGTTTTTTCAAAAAAATTTACTCTCAGTTCTCAAGCCTTGATACGCCCACAAAATGTCCGAAAATTTACTTTTTTACAACAACAACTACTTAGATGAAACATAATTCTTAGTTTAATAATAATCAAAAGAAGGAGCAATTATTTTTACATGCCACGCCCACAATTTACAATTCATTAAGCAGGGTATTTAAAAGTTAGTTTAAGCTTTTTTGTATGTTTTTATACGAAATATTTCTTTTCCTTTAAACTTTTACTAATCGTTTCAAAGTAGCGGCCACTCAAGATTTAGCTAAAACTCAATTTAATATTCGTTTATATTCATATATATAAAAGAAAGGTTAAGTTTGTGTAAAAAGAAGAAGAGAGCTTGTTTATTAAGCATAAAGCGCACTTTGAGTAACATATTGTTCGCCAGCTGTTGTTTATGTCCACAAAAAAAAAAATTTAGTTTTCGTTGTTAATGTTTTTCTTCTTCTGTATACATTTGATTTGTTGGTTGGGGTAAAACACAGTTAAACAAAACGATGGTTTTTAACACAACATCTAACCAAATAAACCAAAAATAAAATACAGAGTTCAGAGTTGGTTTCAATGTTTACATTGACACACACGCACACACACACACACACACACAGAACATATGAAAGACGTGTTATCATTTGGAAAACATAAGTTAACGTTTTATTGTCCAATACATTTATGTGCAATATGTTCATATGTTGCAGCTTAACGTACGTAAAATAACATAAAACAGTTTTGTGTTTTTTCATAAACGTTCTCAGTTGATTTTAATGAAACCGATTACGTTCATTGCAGAGAGTGTTTTATGAAACTCTAGTGTTCACGTGGAAGGTGGATTTTTGATATTATTATGCCATCCACATAAGATGGGGAGTGTACTAAGTTTGTCATTCCGGTTACAACACCCAAGAAGGAGGCATCAGATACCCTACAAAGTACATATATTCTCGATCAGCATCAAAAACTGAGTCGATTTAGACAAATATGTCCGTATGCCCGCGTGTCCAGGTGTTTGTCCAATTTTTGGCATTCTCACGGTCGTAATTGTACAGATATTGAGCTGAAATTTTGTACAGACACTTTTAGTTTTTAATGCATATCGCTACTCAAAATGTAAATAGGTCAAGAGCCACACCCACAATCGAAAAAAATCTCTTTATCCGCCATGAACAGTGAGCAATTAACTTGAAATTCAGAAGGCTTGAGCCAAATTTAGATTTCTCACTTGTTAATATTTAAGTTGCCAGGCTATCAAGTTTTCAATTATAATCCGAAATTGAAACATGAGTTTAAATCCAGCTAGATTTTATTGCCAATTTATTTTTAATAATATTCCATTTTATTCCTCATGGCAACCAAATTTTCTTTTTTTGTTTTATTTATTGTATTATCTAGCGCAAAAAAAATGAGCAGTCGTATAAAATTTCTTTCATAGGCATTGTATTACGTTTCTACGTTTACGTTAAAATAAAATATAAACGTACAAAAGTAGTGGTGGGTTGGGAGAAGAGGGAATTCATCAAAAATTCAATTTAGCTGCAATTCTAGAGGTTGCTAGGTGGCGTTGAAAGTGTAAGTTTGTCAATTACTTTAAATGCGAATTTCATGTTCAGAGTAAGAGTCAGAAGAAAGTAGACAAAATAACAATATAAACAGTAAAGAATAAATTGATGAAGGTGTGTGAGGTGTGTTACACCTGCTTTGGTGATGATTTAAACAAACAACTTTTGATATGTTTAAATCATCGTAGAAGCCGCTATAGATACGGCTGATCAATCACAAATTTGCACTATTTTACTTGATTCATTATTGATAAGTGAATGGCATTAAAATTTAAAAATTTGCCCCATTTTTACCTTTTTGAAAAAAAAGGCCGAAAAACTAAAAATTAACCCATTGCATTTGAAATGATTAGGCCTTACAACACGAATTACGAATTATTGTGCCAAGTTTCATTAGAAATTATAAGAATTAAAGATTTTTTTCATATAATGATCTTTGTTGCTGCTCTAGACGGTATTTTCACTACAATACGAACTTTGAATGGTGATAACATTGCAAAAAGTTAACATAGGAGAAAATCTTTTCAAAATCTTTTTGCAAGCATATATTCTTAAAATTTATATCGATGTCGGATTTTACGTGTGTGGTATATATCGAGTTGAAATGAGCCACTTTTCTGTAACATTGTTTCAATAAGTGGCCTTCACGGCAGACTTGAATCATTGTAGAAGCTGTCACAGTGTCCTGATCAAGCTAAACTTTACACCCTTAAATTTGTCTGGTCAATTACAAACGATTGGCTTTAAAATTCCGAAACAAAATTTTTTTTCAGAAAATTTAACTTTTCTGTCTTGCTAAAAAACAAACAAAAAACACTCAAACTTGACTCATTTGATTTTTATAATAATTGGAATTTAAGTGTCAATTATTATTTTTTTCATAAATATCAACAATTATTAATTTATTCCATATAACGATATTTTCATACAGTGCGCCTTTGACTTTTGAACTAGACGGACCTATCACAGAACTGCGCGCATTCGTTTATTTTAAGGTAAGGGGACCAAATCTAATAAGCAATCGCAACACGTGTCGAGAAATTTTGATTGTTAGGAGATAAATTGTTAAATAATTGAAAATATTTTCGGATATTATTTTAAAATACTAGACATATGACCTTGTGGTCGCTAATCCAAAAGTTCACATCAAATCCAAAAAAGAAAAATAGTTTCATTGATTGTAAGTCTGCAAATCTTATGTTTATGTTTTTTTAACCTGAAATTTTGAATATTCATTTAAATAAAGAATTTCTGGTAATAAGTTTTCAAACAGACATTTCCATGTACGGTCGCAATTTTATTTTCTACGATCTGGCCAAAACTCTTGACGCAAAACCTATTTATTCTAAAGAAGTAATAAAAATTTTATTTTGTTGTATTCTTTTTAATATTTTTATTAAAGAAAAAGTTTTAAATTTTCTAAACTTAACGAGTTGCATAAATTTTTAATGATTACACCGCTTCTTTGCATATGTTTTCACTTCTTCATTTTCTTCTTCTTCTTCTTCTTCTTCTGTTTATTTAAATTATATTTACATTTTACTTTCTAAACGTGGAGAGTGCACTTGAGGCTCTCGTTCGCGTATAATGTTTTTTCTTTTCTTTTTTTTGCTGTTCCATTTGAGCATTCTCTTCGTCACACAACCACTACTGTGTGCTGGTGGACGGTGTGCGGTTATGCTTTATTTTTAATCATCCTTAATTTGCATTCGCTTTGCCATCGCTCTAGATTTTAATTAATATTACAGAGATATAAACGCATATATAAAAATGTATATTTTATATTCTACAAGTATATACGAGTATATGTACTCTTACATATGTTCCTACATTTATATGAATATTCCACCAAAAAGTTTCGGCTTTTACTTAACCAACAATGGGTGCATTTCAGTTATTTTTTTTATATTGCACTCTCACTTATATTTATGATGCTGTAAAGCGGAGAGCTTTTTATATGTTAAACGAGCACAGTGGTGTGCTGTGCCGTGTCATGCAAAAACCAAAGCTAAGTTTTATGTTTCACATTTTAGCATAATTTTTTTATGCTGAATTTAAAATGTATGTCTTTTCTATGTGTGCATATTATATACTCGTATGTGGTCCGCTTACCACATACAAATTTACCTGCATGCTTGAAGCACTTCTCACGCCAAAGAATTTAGTAGTGAAAGTAGGAAAAAAGAACAGATGAGTGAAAAAGTGAAATAAAATTAAAGGTGACTTGGGTAGAATCTTAAACACTCCTCACAACATGGCCGTGGCAGGTATCTGAATTTTGTTAATAATCAGCGTAATATTATACTGGAGGCTGGATTCTGCAATTAACGCTCTTTATACCCATCACACTTAACACTTTTGATCACCATCATTTATACCATCACGATGTATACTCGCTTTGTCAAGAGGTTTGCAAGTCTCAGTAAAATGCTTCAGCAACTCTACAAATATACTCTTAACCAGCATGAAATTCGAAGTAAACTTAGCTGTGTCTCTCCGTCCGTCTCGCGTATATATTCACTAGGGCCCAAACACTAAGGTTTCCATTTCAAACTTGGCAAAATTATTCCTTGTTCTCGTACGCAAGTTAAAGAAAAACTGGAAACATTTAAAAAAGTAAATTTTTTAGAAATTTTTTTTTGAAAAATTTATCTGTTTCAAAGTAATTTTTCAATTAAAAATTCTATTTTTAAGACCTACTCAAACATTTTATTTTAATATTCTAATGTTGTGGCTATCCAACATTTGCTTTAACAGTAATATCTCTTTAATCATCATCATCATAACTGGTCGATTACAACCTAAAGTATGCAAGTCTTTGGCCTGTTACAAAAGAGAACGCCGCGTATATTACTCTTTAATCGTTTCCATTTGTGAACGTATTTGTTATACAACCACGCCCGCACCCATTTTGTTGGATATTAATTCATGAGACTAATTGTAAATATGTGTAAAAACTTCTTCATTGACCCACTTTTTGTGGCGCTTAAATAGATTTCGTGTTAAATTGTGGGCCATTTTCATAAAGATTTGTGTCTAGTTCAAGTTTAGAGTCTCAGTCCTTGACGCCTTCTACTCGGTGTTGCAAATGCATTGACAATCTTTTTATATTCACCAACTAATGTGGAGCTGTATTTTACGACCAGTAAATTTTATGGTAAAGCAAAATGAAAGGTTTAAAAAACCATCTCATTTACTTGTTCCAGCATTGCGTTTAGCCGCATTGTGCTGCTGTCCGTTTAAAGTTACGACTAAACTTGCTTTTATGTTGTTTTCTGCATTGGCCGAAAGGAATAACACTTCAGAGTCAAATAACTAACAGAGTCTTCAATAAACTGCGCTACTGAAACCTGAAACTTAAAAATGGATTTTTGAAAAATTTATGGAATGATGATCTTTCTCTAAAATAAAAACATTTTTTATCAAAAGCCAATTCTCCTCCAGTGATTTCGTATGTAAATATTCCTCGGCATCTTCATCACTGGCTTTAATGAAAGTTCTGAGTGTTTCGAAATAATAAATAATTCAATGAAACACTTGATTACCTTGCCAGTCCTGCCTTTAATCACTAATTCCAATATAATTGTTACACGTTAATGAGAATGGCTCCTCACAAGTGCGATTTCGGTTTTTCCTCAGTCTAAATAAGCAATAAAGTCTTTGAAACAACAATGAAGAATTAAAAACAAACAAAGTCATAAATTGTTGCACCAAAAAAACAAAAAAAAGCCAATTATGTAGAACATTATGAGCACAAATATGTAAAGATTGTATAGATGTTGGAATGCTGGGAATGTCTGTTTGAAAATTCATCCAAAGTTGGGATCAAGTTAAGCTCTGTCCAAAGGCGAATGCAGCAGTTTTTTTTACTTTTACAAAATTTTTGGGATGGTCTACTAATTATACTCACACACAATAAACACACAAAGTAAAGTTCTATACATGACTCAATATACGAGTATAATCTTGGTCAGCGAACAAAAAAAAAAAAAAAAAAAAAATTTAGCCAAAGGCCAACCATTAAATACAACACGTACATAAATGTTAACCGAAGGTCTATAAAAGGAAAATTTTGGGAGTTTTTGCTTTTATGTAAGCAATGTAATGTACAATGTGAACGCAAACAAGTAAAATAACAAAATTTGGATTAAATCTTATCTTGAATACCCTACACATTTGTATATAGGAGGTGGGCGTGGCAGGTATCCAATGACTCATTATGTATCAACTTAGTGGGATTCTGTCTTAAGCAGGATTTTTATTAAATAATTTAAAATATACGATTATGAAAGTGTCAACAACAAACAGACAGACGGACACACAAACATTTATTACTAGATCGGTTCAGATTTTAATGCTGATGAAGGTTATAAAAGAGGGTAAGGTCTTTGACGTCCTCCTTGTGGATATTACAAACAGTACAACGAACTTATGTGGAGTGCTTGAATATCATTTAATTTTTTTTGGGATCCTTTTCCTCCCATTTGGAATGAAAATTACACAGTTCTTAAGTGGAAAGTTTGTGCTGTTCTATTGCTTTAGTAAAATGTTTACCTTACACATGATTTGGTACACAATGTATGATGTGGGCCTTGTGTGTGTATAAATGAATCGCAATACATTAGGTATCATTTTATATCCACAATTATTACATGTGCAAATGTTTGTGAAGCAAACAAAGTTAAACTTTTCAAATATCCGGTACGTAACAGCTTATACCACTGGTGCCATGTGGATAAAAAAAAACTGCATCCTTACCTACATCTGAACATACGGTGTATAATTATGAAGGTGATCTAAGTGTGCATTAAAAAAAAGAAAAAAATCAGGGAAATCTATGGAAATATGAAATACCCTTCGTTTCGCTTGTATCGCTTGTGTCCCGTAAAGTGTGGGAGGAGCCCTCCACTTAAGATGCGGGGTATACTTGGTTTGTCATTCCAGGCATCAGCCACCCTACAAAGTATATGTATTCTCAGCATCAGCATCAAAAATTGAGTCGCGCCCATTTTCACAGAATTCATGAAAATGATCATTATTAATTTCTGCTGATAAACACATTTTTGTAGATTGTGGGCGTATCTCTTAAGCGATTTTGTTCCTTTTAAATAAGTACCTATGAGGGAAATATAATATTTTTATAAAATTTCACCTTAATATCTATAAATGTACGGATATGATTATTTCCACAACAGACAGACAAACGGGCAAATATGATTACGTGATGTAGAGGCTTAAAATATTCATTTTATTTATTCATTTCTTATACATTTAATTTTTTCATCCAAATTTTTTAAAATTCATAAATTATATATTTTTCTTTTTTTTTGACAGTTTTTCAAGTGTTTTTATAAATTTTTTCACAATAAATATATTTATTCATTTATATTATACTCATATTATGCTCTGTATTATATCGAAATACGAAAATATGTGACTTGTACCACTTTCCCAATTATGCGTCCTATTATGTAAAAGAAATAGTCTGATACGTTAGAACATAAGTGCAGTTACGATATAGGAAAAAATATTGATATTGATTCAATAGATGTGTCTCTCCGTTCGTTATAAGCGCCACAGGAAATTGTAATAAAAACAAAAGCAGTAAAAAGTAATAAAAGAAAACTGATTCAACTTAATTTCCTGTTGTTAACCTTAAATGTTGAGAAAGATAAAATTATTCCTTTTTTAATTCAACGATACACAGTGAGTATTTAACAGCTGGCAGCATCTGCACAGCAGCATTATCAACATATCTTCAAACCGCAGAACAAACCTCATTAAGAGCAAAAATATATTTTAGTGAATATTAACCACAAACTCTAGCTAAAGTGGAACGCTCAATATGTTGAACAAGTGTAATATTGTATACAAGTGCATAAGTGAGTGTGCAATATACATGTTGTGGAGTTGTTTCTCGAAAATTGAAAACTACTGGTTCTCTGCACATGCACCTACTAAATAACACTTTGCATATCTGTGTGTGCATACTTGGGCGAGTATTATCATCAACTGTACTTTGCTTGAGTAGTAATAGTAGTAGTAGTTTCAAGTACTTAAAATATCACATGTGGAGAGCGGTGTGTACATAAATGTATTATGTTTGTTTTTTGCAATTATGACTACTTAAGCATTTATGTACCGTTTGAATTTTTTGTTGCTGCTTTTTTAAGTTATTTTCAAATTTTAATAGTGACAGTTTCCATTAGTTCGTTGGTTTAGTTTTTCATATAATTGAATTTAAAAAAAAAATGGTCACAAAGTTATATGGGGTTAGATCCCAAAATCTTTTGCGCTACATTACTTAATTTGCATAGTTGTACCAGAAAAAACACGAGACATTGTCATATAAAAGTTTTTTGCCAGAAATCTTCATTGCATCAGCAATAGAAAAAAAAACTGTACGATTGCCCGAAAATTTTGTTTTACCAAAATTTTAATGTCAATCTATAATAATTGATTAGACAAATTCAATGGTGCAAGTGTAAGCTTGATCTTGCCACAGTAGCAGTTTCTGTGATGATTTTAAACCATCATTAAAAGCTTCTTTTGAAAGAGTATGGAAGAGAAGTGGTTTATTTATAAATAAGGAAAGATATACAGAAAATTCTTAAGAAATTCTTAGAAAATTATTAAAGTGTTTCTTCTACGTTAATTTTTCACAGTGTGGCAGTACTTTAAAGTTTGTGTTATTGTGAAAAGAAAATCCTTCCAGCGCAGTTTTTGTTTTATATGGCAAAAAACTATAATTCCTAATATTTTCCAATACAACTTGGCACAATAATATTATTTGCTATATAGCGCTCCATTGTGATAAATTTAAATCCAATCGGAGCAGTTTTACTTTTTTCATCAATTTTTTTCTCAGGAAAATTTTCGAAAATGTTTTTATATCGAAAGTTTGAATGAAATTTGCAGAATGATCATAGAATTGCAATAGCGCAAGTTTGAGCTCAGTCGGTCCACTGCAGCAGTTTCTGTAAAGCTTTAAAGTTAGCAAAAAAATACATGGAAACACCCCTTGAAGCTCACTCTCAGAAATTAACGTGACACAAACTAAATATCAGGCATAAATTCAAAATTTTTATTATTCACATAAATTTTCATAGTCTTATGTTTTATCCGATGTAAAACTTTCTCTTCTACCTTCACTTTACTTAGAGTTATGGCACAATTCAAACTTTTATAATCAAGGAGAGCTTTATTCACCTCAATATGGAAAGATCATTGAATGAAAAAGGTCCATAATTGTTGATTTTATTCGTCGAAACTTATTACACTTGAACTCCATTTATTATATATTGCAGCTTAATCGTGCTAGAGTTTTTAGTTTTTTTGCCATTTTTTTTCCAAAGGCTCTAGAAGGCAAAAATGATCAATTAAAAAAAAAAAATTCTATTGAAATTTGATCTTACCTCATCACAAATGGTAAATGGAAATGAAACTATTACCTTAATTTAATAGATTGAGCTTTAAAAATTCATTTTTAAGGAAAAACTACTTGTTTGTGCGAAAAAAAATCGGTTTACATGGTAAACTTGAAAAAGAATTTTTAGGGCATCTCCTCTGCAACATTTTTCGCTTTTTTTTTTATATGTATAAAAAACATACCAAAAAAAATGAAATTATTTCTTGTTCTGGTTGGTAACTGACTGACTGACAGACGTTTAACTCGTAGACTACAGCAACAATACAAAGCATTCTGCTACCGCCGGCATGATTACTCTGGTACGTACTCGCATTGTATTGGAATGTGTTTGTTGCGCCCTGTAAACAGCGACATTGAAGAAGAATAATTGTTGTACGTTGTGTGTGACATTAACGGAATTAATTTTTATTTTTAGTGAAACGGAAGGAAACGTACCTGAAAAAATTATATTAGATTTCATTTTAGGAGCGTGCACACACGTAACTGTTATACAAGTTTTAACATTTTTTTCCCTAAACTATATGTATACAATGAACGCCCTCTCATCACTGTAATGTTCCATATGAGGAATGCCATGCTGGAGTATTCGTACAATATACACTTTGACTAATGATATCTTTTCAAATTATTTCTCCTGATTTATTGTACTGACTAAAAGGGAACTTGCGTACTTACAAACACTAAACACCTTTGCTATGAAGAAAGCGTTAATTTAATTATTTTTTTTTGTTACATATTACGTTGAAAAGGTGGATGGATGGATGGATGGACAAATGTACGAACTTGCTTTAAACTATTAATTTTTATTACCATTTCATAACCAAATTTTTTCAACATTTAATAATTGAATGTCAGTGAAAGTCTGGCAAATTATTCCAATTAATTTTATTTCCTTGAAAATACAAATATTTTTGTATCCACCTCATTTGGGGGTATACTTGTGATTTTATTTTCAACACCTAGAAGGAGGCGTCAGAGCTCCCATAAAGTACATAGTACTGATCAGCAATATAAACTGAGTTGATCTAGACAAGTATGTCCGTGTGCGTGTGCCTGTCTGTTCTTGGCATTCTCATGGGCTGAAATTTTGTACACATACTTCTGTTTTCATATGCAGATCGCATTTAAAATGAGAAAAATTCGTCAAGAGCCACGCCCACAATCTATAAAAATATATTTATCTGCCACAAAAAATTACCTGTGAACTTGAAATTTGCTAGGCGTATCTATAGTTATCCCATCTATTAGGGTGCCGGACATGGGCGTGGTCGAATAACAAACAAGCTTACAATTTACCAAAAATCGCACTCCACGTAAAACTAAATTTGCAAGCTGGCAATACTTACATTATTAAATGAAGTAATCATATACCAGCCACGTCCATTACTGCAAATGTGGAGCGTATTTAAGATTTGGCCTAAGCGAAATCTAGTTTTCTCTTTCGCTATTTTAGTTTCGGTGAGTATCGTCCGTACGCGTGTACTGTACAATTTAATGAAAGTGGTGCATTTGTGCCGCAATACAATTTTATTTAATTATCTTCATTTCCACACACTCATGCATACTTGAGTACAAAACAACAACAATTATTCTAAAATTTCAAATGCATGCATAATAGTCATGTGTCAACACCTTAAGCAATTAAAACGGTAAATTGAAATGAAAAAAAAAATTATACAAAATTATAAATGGATATAATTTGTTCAGCAAGAAGTGGATATGTGTGTGCAATATAGGGCTCCTCAGCGGGCATAGCATATAACGCTCTTCGTGGTAATTTAAAATCATTGCAGAAATCGCTACACTTGCCTGATATGAAACTCATAAAACATGTTTACTCTTCTATATTTTTTATTAGAATAGATATATTTTTATTTTACAATTACAATAAAAGAAATATAACTCAAAGCAGTCCGACAAGTAGAGTACATTATAATGCAAAGTTAAAGTGTTGTAACACCGCAAATGAATGCACAAGAAAGTCGTTTACATCGCTTGAAAGATTACAGTTATTAATTCGTATGAATACAGATTTTTCTTGTATGCTTTCCATCTTTAGGCGAATTAAAGAAAGACATATGACACATAAGAAAATCGGAAGACAGGAGGGATGTTTACTGCACAGACAAACAATAACATAACAATACATCACATTAGCACAAGTTTAGTACCCCGTACTCGTGTACCGCATAAAACAGGGTTTCTCATAACTTCAATGTCCGCGGACCCCTTGTATAATTGCCGTAACACTGTGTACCGCTGTTAATATATATTTATAAAAAATAAAATAAAATATAGTGATTACACACTCAGCAAATTTTTCAAAGGGACACTTTTCATTTCAGTACAATTTTTGTTAGTGAAGTAAACGTGTGAATGATATTAGCAATATGTAGGGTGTTTAATTTCAAGTAAAAAACATAAAGGATTTTTTGCGAATTAAGATATTATGGTTGACAGACACTTTCACTTAAGTAATCGAAGCGCAGTGTAGCGCTTGGCCCCCTGAATCTCTTCTCGGGCCTTAGAGTGTCCGCGTGGCACCTCATGTGCAACACTGAGATACAATGCATGTGTCATGTACGCTGTGTACGTTCGGGATAGCAATACTAAGCGACAACATCGTTAATGGCGGTCGTGTTGAAAGATTGCCCACCAGTGCTTGATATTCATATTGGTTACACGATTAATTGCTTGTCTTGTTGTACATTGCATTGCATTCCCCAAAAACCAAGACTTCAACATAAAACACATTCGACACTCAATTAGTGTTCGTGTTCATGCCAGCAAATTATGATTATTTTTACGGCTGTTGGTGTTAATGATTATTTATGTTTTGCTTTTCATTAAACTCTAGCAACGCTTCGAAAAATGAGAAACGTTTCTTAGAAGAAAACCCTTCGAAAGCCTTCGATATGACATCTTCGATGACACTTTTCATGGTGGTTGCAACACAGGTTATATCTTTGAAAGCAAAGCGTTAGGTCCACAGAAAAGTTATGGTTGTTTTTTCTATTTTTTTTCATCTCTAATAACTTTTAATCGAATTAAACATATTTCGTATTCCTTATAATTAAAAATGACACCTCAGTGAAATGTCAAACTTTAATTATTCACTATCTATAAAGAAGAATTTAATTTAAAAAATAAAGAAAATATTTAAAATGCCTCGACCATTTAACCAAACGTGAGTTTCCAATTAATGTAATAGTTACAAATTTTCTTACTCCTTCTCACTTCAAAATAAGGGATCTGACGGACTTTGTAAGGCTACCAAAACCTCAACTTATCATTATATCAGATGATGAGGATGCAGAAAGACCCTCCACCAAGCGTAAAAGGAGTCAGAGTAGAAGGAGTCGTGATAGTGTGGCTACTGTTATGACCACAAATTTACGGGATCAAATTGGTCATGCCTTCGTAAGTAGTGTACTGAATAAACACTTCATATTGTAACTAATTGAGACCAAATAAAAAAAAGGTTTACATGATTATACCGCCAGATGGTGGCTATGGTTGGGTAATAATATTGATCTCCTTTCTGAATCAATTAATCGTTGATGGCATAATATTGGGTAGCGGCAATATATTATTTTTTATAGGTCGCGATTTAAATGAACCTCAACATCGCACTGTCATGGTAATGGGCATACTGGTTGGTAAGTTTATGGCCAGAAATCAGGTGATGTATTTTTCTTGTAAATTTTGTGAAATTTTTTTAAAGGTTTTTACTTTCTGTCCGGTACCGTGTCCGGTGCTTATGTAAATAAATATGGGTTTCGCCCGGTAGCGTTGACAGGTATTCTTATAGCTATAACTGTGATAGGGATATCTACGTATAGTCCCAACCTAGAAATGTTGATCTTCTTTTATAGTGTTTGCGGTGAGTAAAGGTAGAAGAGTAGTACCCTCCAAAAGTGTGTGTTGTTAAACAGATTTTATGTAATTTTTGTAGGTGGCCCCAGTTTAAGTTTGGTTTGGGTATCCAGTCAACTAATTATTGGTTACTATTTTGAGAAAAGAAGACCCATTGCTGTGGGTTTGTCTTCTTCGGGGGCTGGTGTGGGTATTGCTTCAATATCTTTATTGAATAGTTTACTATTACCAAGGATTGACTGGCGCAATACTTTGCGCGTTCATATGCTACTGCTGATGGTATCCCTGTTCCTGGTTATCGGCTATATTGATGTAAAACCGACTCGAGTGGGCAAAGTGGCCGAGGTAAGAAGGGAGCTTTTTAGTTTAACTCATTATTTAATAATTTCCTTCTTTTTTTGCATCACTAGCCTATTTGGTCTGATTCAGAATCCACAACGTCCGACGAAACAGCCGATGTCAAAACTTTTTCTATCGTCTCTGCGAGTCAATCACAAAACCCTACATTAGAGATCACTTCTGAGCTGAGCAATGTATTGGGTAAATGATATTTTAGTTAATTTGATAAAAGTTATAATCAAGTCTTTATTTGTATTCGTAGAGACCCGCGAAGTTTCGCAATTTCAACGTGATACCACATGGGGGGGCAGATGTTGTCCACTTTGTTTTAACTATTGTAGAAAAACGAAAGAAGTGCCTGCTGGAGAGCATGTAATGGTTATTAAGCCGGATATTTTAGAGCGACACGATGCCTTTTATATAGGTCCCTTGGAAGAAGTAAGTAAAAGTGCGGAGAGTATTGGTCGGCGCAGTTCAACAAAGAGAATATCATTGGCGGTCGCGCTGGAAGGAACAACTGAGAAAGTAATTTAATAAGCATTTTAAAATGACACCCTGCACTATTCAAGGTATATTCCGTTTGAGCGGACGTTCCCCACTTTATATTATTTATATTGGACGATATAGAATAATTGTCTGTTATTCCAAGTATTTTCGTCTGTCTGTCCACGTAAATTTGTGCGCCAGCCTTTGGTCAATTTTTTTATTATTGTTGGTGTAAATTTATGAAATTCAATACCAAGACGTATCTTGACCCAAAGATGTTCAAGAGAGTTTGTAGGGACCCTCCACATATATCGCTTTATTAAGAAATACATCCTTTTATGAAAAATTATTATTATTATTAATATTTTTGACTATTTAATAATAGTTAATTAAGGGAATGACTACATGTACCAAATTTTGAATCATTAAGACCATACATAAGTTGGAAAACAATAGTTAATAATCATGTAATGTATGGCTTTTTATAAGCTTATATACTCATTCGCCTATCGAACCAACCTCGACTTTCTTAACTGTTGGTGGGTCCAACCGAAAAACTCTCACTTTTTCCCTTGAACCCGGGTCCTAAAGCGGGCAGATTTTACCAAGACAAAGCCTTAGCTCACTTAGCTACTGAAAGTAAAAGAACCGAATAATAAACCGTGCACCCGAACGCTTCGGTTGGAACTTTTATTCACACAAGGCTTTTTCACAAGATGTTTTTTGTACGACAATGACTGGCGTGTACTGTGAAAGTAAATGGTGCAGGGTCGGTTATAGCCGACTTCACTAGCCTCACTTATCAAATGTTTATTCATAGACACGTGCTATTAATAATCGCATGCAACGCATACATACTGATAAGGTGACCACGTCCAGGCGTACATATCGCCAACTGAAGGAAACAACGAAATACCCATTTCTGCACTATATATCGCCGCAAAATTGGATCCATCCCAAAATAAAGAAAGCTCTAAGTTTACTGTTCGATTGCCGTTTAATGGCTGTTCTCGAGTTTCGAATAATATGGTTTGCGGCTTTCCTCTTTACCATGGGCTACAACGTTCCACTCATCTATGCCACACGTACGCAACAATCTCATTTAATTCTGTGGCTATTTAGTTTTGCATGCTATGTAAAAAATATTTCAATTACAGCACGTGCTGAGATTGATCATCGTTACGCTATATTCATAACGCCGGTCATTGGTATATCGAATTTTATATTTCGCTTGGGTTCAGGATTTGTGGCTTTTTGGTATCGTCAATACACGACCGTCATTTGTGGCTGCGGTCTAATGTTTGGTGGCTTCTTTGTATTTCTTAGTGCCTTCGTGGGCATTAATTTAGTATGGTTTCAATACCTCTTCGGATTTTTCTACGGCATAGGTCCGGGTAAGTGGAAGCGAATTATGATGAAATTAATTTAAAATAATTTTTTTCCATATCTGCAGCCTTGTTTAGCACCCTAAGAGCTATTATTTATGTGCGCACCTTGGGCTTAGATAAGCTTACAAATGCTTTTGGTTTGACTGCTGTGGCCATGGGTTTGGGTATTTTTATAGGCACGACTTTGAGCACCATATTAATACGTGTTTTTGGCTCATACCAACCTGCCTTTGCCGTTGCAGGTCTTTGTATAATGACGACAGGTGCTTTGAAACTGTCGCTGCTTGTGCTGAAGAAAGTTAAATGAAACGAAAAGACCAGCCGAACCCAATAACTATCACAAATATTCAGTTTAAGTATTAATTTAATTAATTAATAAAAACATATGAAAAGTTGTTACATTAAGCATTGATTGAAATCATTAAAGTTCTTGACTAAATAAAATAAAAACAATTTAAAAAACTAATAAACAATTTATTACACCACACCACGTAGCTTTTTAAATTTTGCTACAATTAGTTTGCTTGTATCTGTGTACATTACCACATATGTCTCTTCCGGACCTATCCAGTCCATCTTCAATAGGGTTTGAGTCAATACACGCCTTTCTATCAAATTGCATTAAAATATCTCAAAAAATGCGATCTGTATCCTGCGCATAAATTTACATGCACATCGTTAAATCGATTCATATTTTCAATCTAAACGAATATAATTGAAAGTGAAAGCTTGTAAATTAACTCATCTTTCAATTGAAGTGTAATATATGGGCGTGGCATCACCCATTTTGTTAAAAACAACACTTTCTTTTTAAAATGCCAATTCCCAAGCAAATGGGCAGTGTCACGCCCATAAATTGAATCTCAATTTCGCCTCAATTTTGTGGTCGTAATTTTGATAAAAATAAAAATGTTAGCAAAACACCAGGCGCCCAGAACAGCACAGTAAACCAATCTTATTAAAGGTATTTTTTTAACTCTAATAACTTGGAAACGGCTTGACGGATTTTGTTCAAACTTCGGTCCTTCTGTAGCAGTTTCTTGATTATAATTTCAGATACTTACCTCTTCTTTCTTTACTTTAATGAAGATTTCAATATTTGTTTTGTATCTTAAGTTTCTCATCTAATTTATTTCTTTGTTGGTGTGCTATTATTGGTTGCTTTTTTATACTTTATATATACAAAAGATCTGTTAGTTTACAATACAATAAAATATTATTAATTACAATACATGAAGTTTTCAATGAGATTACGACTTCGTCTGCTTTGTAATATTGATTTCTCTGTGTTGCGGCCTTTATTACATTTTTTTAATTAATTACATCTATTGTATAAAGACGTGTATGTATATATATAACATACTTTGTATGGGTATATGTGTGAGTGTACGTTAATTTTACACTAATTAATCAATTATGTACGTATATGTAGCAATTCTAACGGGTATTTGGTTACAATTTTTTTTTTAATTTGTGGTTTAAAATTTTATATCTCTCGCATTATAACGATCTCTGTTGCTATGCTTTTGGCGATGATTGTAATCTTTATTTATTTATTTGCATTTTATTCGATTAGATTTATATATATATTTTTTTTTTAAATATAATCCTGTTTCCGGATTTAATATTAAATAAAATTTGACGTGTGTGTGCATGTGCGAGAAAGAAATATTCAGAAGGTTCAATATCTACAATTGTTGTGTGTGGGAGTATATCATGTTATGAATGCTTTGTCATGTAAATAATTTTAATTATTTTAATTTTTCTGCTTCCTCTTATTTACCAAAATGTGGTTTTCTTTTAAATTACTTAAATTCTAAATTGAAAGAAAATTGTCATTGATTTTATTTTATTTTTAAGTTAACATTTGGTTTTTTGGTTTTTATTATTATTTACTTTCACTTCTTAATTTCATATAATTTAGTAAATATTGCTAATAGAAATTTGACTGATCAACAAAACTCGGTCCGTACGTCCGTTTTCCTTTTCATTCACAAATTAATGAAAAATAGGGACATAATAGTAAGCCCGTTATTTTTTTAATATGTCCAAAAAAGGGTTTTTTAATAAAATATTAACTTTAAATTACAAACACATAAATTTATACGCATCTAAATGTGATGCTTACATGAGAAGTCCCTTTGTATACCAAAAATTCTGAGAATCAAGTAATGATTTTTAGCAATCTGCAAAGGCTTAGGGCACATTATTTTGTATTTAGATGTATATGTTATATGTAAGACTTATTGGGAGAGGATTTTAAAATATTATTTTATTAAATATGAAAACTATGAAAAAAATTGCTAACTTTTAGACGGACGGATAGACAAATGTCTTTCGTTTATTTGAAAGAGAACAAGAAGTATTTTTAAATTTTGGAAACAAAATTTCACTTCAAATGTGTATATTCTATAAAAAAAAGGGGGCGCAATTTTCATACTAAAAATTTTAATAAATTGTTGCTGATCAGTGTTATTTACTTAAACTCTTTTATATGAATTTAGAAGGAGTTTAACTAAAATACAGTGAAAAAAATCTGCTTTAACTATATATTTAATACTATGAATTTGATAACTGATTACACGATAGAGAGAAACGGAGTGCAGGTGTCAAAACTTTGTAACAAAGAAAAAAATTTTTAAAAATATATAATATTTTGTATTTTGTACCCCGGTGTAATCTCTTTAATAAATTTTGTTCATTTGTTTTTTTTTTACAATTTCTCTTTTAATTCAATGCCAAAATTGATTAGAATTTAATAAAAATGAAAATATTTTTTTGCAACCGATTCATATAAATTTTTGTGTCCTTACAATAAAAGAAGAACCTTTAATCGCTTAAGACTTGTTTCCAACAAATATCAAATAAACATTAATCATTTACTATACCCTCCACATAAAATGAAGGGTATATTAAGTTTGTCATTCCCTTTGCAACGCCCAGAAGGAGGCGCCAGAGACCCTACAAATCAGCATCAGAAACTGAGTCGACCTAGACATGTATGTGTCACGGTCGTAAAGTTTGAGATATTGGGCTGAAATTTTGTTAAAACATTTCTAGTACCTGCACGCAGATCGCTATTTAAAATGGACAAAATCGGTTAAGAGGCACACCCACAATATAAATCTATATATATACTACGACAATTGACCTTTGAACTTGAAATTTGTTATGTCGTTATCTCGTCCACCTATGTGCCAAAAATGGGCGCACAATCTAATTGCAGACGCGCCCACAATTTACAGAAAACCATACTTCACTTCACCATTCTTCACCATACATACTTTCAAGCTGATATGTGACTACACTAATACAGATACGTAATCATATATCTGCCACGCCACCATCCTAAATGTGGAGGGTATTTAAGATTTGACGTTAGCCAAATTTAGTTTTCTCACCTGCTTTATTTTATTTATTTAATTTTTGTAAGCCATTATAAGTTTTAACGTTTCGTTTGATTCCATTCACGACTTGTAAAGTTCAATTTATTAAGTGCATCTATTTGTTGCGAAACTTTGTCCTACGTATGTGTAGATGTACATATCTCTGTACTGTATAGTGTATTGTGTGGCAGATTTAGTTTGTGGATATTTTCCTTTTTTTTATATTTTTATTTTGTATGTATATTGTCCATAGTCGCCTTGTTTCAATTTGATGTCGAATGTTTTTTGTTTTTTTATTTATTTTTTGTATTTTGAATAAATAAAATATTTTAATGTGTTCCAAATATTTGTTTTATTTGAATTGTTTTTTTGTTTTTCGTTTTTGTTATTTGTGACGAAACGATTAAAAGTACTTTTTATAGCCCATCACCTTGAAATTGCTGTCATACTCACTTTGTCAAAACGTTTCTAAGGCTCAGAAAATTGTATCAAAAACTCTCTAAGGTAGAAATATTTTTTATTAATGAGTTATTTTGAAAGGCTTTAGACATGTACGTCCGTACCTCTGTTCTTCTGTGAGTGTGTTTTCCGCTTATAAAAGTGCAGAAACTTTAGGGTGCAGATTGGTTTTGAAAATAAATAAAGTCTGTCTAAGGACACGCGTGCCGAATAATAGATATACAGCAAATTTTTAAGCATATTTTTTATATTACTCATAAACGAGGAAAAATTAAAAGTGAAAAACCGACCCATTTATTAATGAGGTCGTATATTTATAAAATGAGGACAATTGTTAACAAAACATGAAGAGGGTAGATGTTATTAGAAAAAAGTTGCATTATAGCCACGCCTTTAATCTACAAAACTTACGCACCTCCATCATAAATCTTCAGAAATCTAAAATTATATTTCATTGCAATAAGCAGAGTAGAAAAAAATCTACACGCGAGCTGCCTTTTTAAAATTGTCTTAAAACCACGCCCACTTTATATACAAATCATATAAAATCACAAATATTATTTTAATATAATCAACAAAGTAGAAAAAAGCTATGAGTTTGCTTGTAATTGTTAAATTTAAAAGTTACATCAAAACCACGCCCATATCTACAAGAATCATACGCAATCGCAAAAATTACTTTAATGATATTAGGAGAGTAGAAAATACACGATGTGAGAACTGCATCTGCAAGTTGCATTAAAACCACGCCCACAATCTATGGAATAATAATAATCCAAGGTGATGGCTATTACAGATTCAGTTATAGCCGAATAAACATTTATTTTCATATAATTTTTTTTTTTCACTTTTGAATGGATTGTGTCTGTGTTTGTTCTACCAATTGCGAGTCTCTCTCGATACTTGTATAATAATATTTGTTATAAAAATCACTCTCTCACTCTCTCTGTCTCTCCCTGTAGTGCTTCTGTTTTATACACTCGCATTGAGACACCATAAACAAATAATAAAAAGAAAAACAATTTCGAGATAAATAGAAAAAAACATTAAACAATTTAATTTTTAATGGTACAAAACAGACTGAATGCAAATAAATCAAATATTTAAAGTAAATTTTATAGAAACATTCATGAATCAGACCTGAAAATACATCCGTATATACAATAAAAGAGAGAACGATTAAATAAAAGCAAAAAAAAAAACAAAATTATTTAAAATGTGTTTAAAAATGAATTTCATTCAAACTCACCAATTGAAATAATTATCTGCTGCATGGCAACCCTGTTCGGAGCCACACAATTTTGATTGTTTTAAAGGCGGACATGGACGGCCGCCCCGTTTGCCGTGCTTTATCACCTGACGGTATCGATGCATTTCACCGATACCACAACTTTTACTACAATCTGACCATTCCGACCAGTGGCTAACGCGACAATCGCGTGTTCGTTTCGTGCGCCGATGTTTAACAATTTTCTTGTTAACCGTTCCACCTAAATTTGTGGGCTTCGTTTGAGAGGCTCGCCGGTAACTGTTGGCTATACTTTGCATGATGGCTTGTTTATCATTCTTCGGTACTACGCCTAATGCCATTTGGACAGTGCTGTTGTTCCTGTAAAAAAAATTGGTTCGAAGAAAGAAATATGTAAAAAAAGCGATTTCAGTGAGAAATAATTCATAAACCTATGAAATCAATATCGAATAATAAGTCACTCTAGTCATATCTGTACATCCTATACGAATAACAATTTTAATAATAATCTTTTTAAAAATATTTGAAATTTTTTTTTCAAAGTTTGAAAGACAGATTGTTGTTGGAATCGATTGTCAAATCGGGGTTTAAAAACACGCCTACTGAACAAGTGAGAATTTCAATAGTATTTCAATATTGTATATAAAATGTAATAAATATTGACACTTGCTTTTTAGAAGTTTTGGAAGAATGCGGTCTTAGTACATGGTCAACTTTTAGTTTTTTATACCCTCTACATAGATAAAAGATAAATAATACCATTTGCAAAACTCTAAAGGGAGTGTCCGGGAAAGTATATCCATATATATTTTTGATTATCATTGAAATCTGATTTGACACAAAGAAGGACATTGTGTCCGTAAATGGTATTAGCATTCTTCTGAAAATATTAATTGAGATATTGGAGTGAAATTTGGTGAAAACACTTCTGGTACAGATTCTTAAGATCCTATTTACATTAGACGAATTCTGCAATGAGAGCCACGCCCACAACTAAAATCAAAATTCATTTCATAGTCACAAATCTTAATTAATCTATGAAGTAAAAACAAATAATTAGTCTAGTCGGACATGTGCCAAAATTGGGCAGGTTTTAATAATGGAAACGCCCACATTTTCCAATATATTAACAAAACAAAAATTATTCACCCAGCTGATTGATAGCTAATAAAAAACATACATGCACTATTACAGAGTAGAACCGTCACGCCCACAGTTATAATGAAGGAATTTAGATAAGTATTTAAGTCTACGCTAAAAATAGCTTTTTGTAGTAATAAAAGTATACTAATTTTTATTATCCTTTTTATAAGCTTTTCGGCCCAGGAAAAAATTAAAAAAATAAAAAATTTTGTCCCAAAAAAATAAAAAATAAAAA
Organism: Crataerina pallida; assembly: GCA_949710015.1. Taxonomy (NCBI): domain Eukaryota; kingdom Metazoa; phylum Arthropoda; class Insecta; order Diptera; family Hippoboscidae; genus Crataerina; species Crataerina pallida. The sequence continues at coordinate 9,547,105 of OX453293.1, forward strand.
ATTTTTGTCCCAAAAAAATTAAAAAATAAAAAATTTTGTCCCAAAAAATAAAAAATAAAAAATTTTTGTCCCAAAAAGATTAAAAAATAAAAAATTTTTTCCTGGGTCGAAAAGCTTATAAAAAGAAGAATAAAAATAAATCATTACACGGCCGATAAAACTCTTATAAAAGTATACTAAATTTGCTATTCCATTTGCACCTTCGAAAAGAAGCCTTGGAGATCTTCCAAGATAATTGATCGGCATCACCATCTTAGTCGATCTAGATATGCCCGTGCGTAATTTATCAAAAAAAACCCTTATTTGACGCAAAATTTAACTTGTTAGTGGAAAAAAAAAAAAAATGGTTGCAACTACATCGCACCCCAAGTTACGTATTTTACAGTCAGCTTCACCTAGACTAAATTTGTTGCAGTGCGTGGAATATGTGCCTGATGGTAATTGTTGTTTTTATGTGTACGATATTTTTCCAACTACGAACATTATTAGCAGCTGCTGCTCTGTATTGTAGGTTCACTCAGTATTGATTATATTTTTCATAATGATACTCCAGCTACATAAACACACATGAATGTAATGAATGTGAATTTGTGTATGTACGGATATGTGCAATTCGAATGTTTTACTAGTACGCTGCAACATGTGCTCTTCTCATCACATTTCATCTCATCTCATTTGTGAATTTCGTACCCTTTGAAAATTTCAATTTACAGCGTGTATTAAACGTTTTTATGTGTGTGTGAGTGTGTGTGTATTTGTGTATAAGCAGAAGTACATTTAGACTGTTGAGCACTTATGTTTTTCTTTCAGCTAACTAATCAAATGTATTTATTACTATTGACTTTGCAAGCTCGCAGAAATACTAAAAGTTGTCTGAAAAGAGTTCGTTTATGTTTTAGAGATTATTAATGGAAAAAAAATTTTGTAGAGAATAAAAACAGGGGTAAAAAACAATTTTCCTAATTATTAACAAGTGAAAACACAAAATTTTGGGTTATAGATTAAATTCATAAATATCCCCTTCATGTATATACAAAATGTGGGCACGGCAGGTACATTATTATGCCTTTATAGTTTATGTAGTGCACATAAATAAACAGGTCGATTTTAGTCATACATAATTTTTTCCGTTCTTTCTTAAGCAAATGGCAGTTCCACGCCCACTTACAGAAATTTCCAAGCGTAGGCAATTTTGTATTTGTTTTTAACTTACATTGGATTCATTTTGGCCAATAGTTGTGAACGGATGCGATCCTTTTCGGTGACATGAGTCGGTTGTGGCGTTATCTCATTCTGCCTTTCACGTTCTATAGTCGCCGACAATTCGTTATTCATTTCGACGTGATTATGCTCCATTTCCAAATGTGTTTGTGTCTGTACAGTCTCATATTTGCGATCATCCTCAGCAAAATTGAACACTTCACTTAATTCATATTCTTTAAGCTGCAAAACAAATTAACAAACTTTTACCACAAATATTATTCAACACATAATTTGTTATAACGGTCTTCACTGCGTATGCGTAACATGTAATTATAATGTTTCTATTATTAACGGTAATATACATATATTCGGTATGGGTTGCAAAAAAAGGTTAATTTTTCAAAATTTTAATTTAAATTTTAGGAAATTGTTGTTTTTGCATTTTGTTATTTTTTAATTTATTTTATCCGTATTGCTATGATTTCCTGTGTCAACGAAAGTTTGGCAGGAAATTAAATATTTACGCGTTGTATGTAAATTAGAAAAATTTTAAAATAACCAAAAAAAAAAAAAACTACTAATAAGGTGTTAAATGTCAAAAAATTGTATAATTTGCTGTTATAGTGAATGAATGCGATTTTCTAAATTTAAAAAAAAATTCACATATAAAGGAAGGAAATATTTCCACAAAACGTCACTTAGTGCTTCATCCAAAGGCAAAAATTGTTGAATTTTTAAAATTTTTAATATAATTCGAAATGTTGATGCCTTTGGATAGTTATGAACCAAACGAATTCTTTGGTGCAATTTTTTTCTTATTTCTTTACTTATGTCGCGTGAAAAAAAATCATATCAAATGATAAATAATGATGATGATGATTAAAGTTTTTCACTTATGTAATCATAGTATACATAGAAAGTCATTATGAAAGATTAACATTTTTTACATATCTTACCTTAATAAACTGAAATGTAGCAATTGGTGGTAAACGTTTGCTCTTTGGGTAGAAGAAACTACCAGCCGGATGGGCGGGATACCTTGAGGTTACACGATAAATAACACCTTGGGGTGATGTTGGCCAATTGGGGGCGGTAAAAGTGAAGCCGTTATCGGTGCCAGCATCTAATGGATCCATTTCAATGGTGACAGTATCGATCCAAGAACCTCCAACGCATAACTGAAAATCACAAACAAAGGAAAACTTATTAAAATTTCTTTAATAATAGAAAACAAGTAAGAAAACTAAATTTGACTTTGTAAATTGTGGGCGTGTCTGCATTTGGACCACGCCCATTTTTAGCATTTAAGGATATCTTTGGATTCGGATATTACATTTTAAGTTCATAGGTCAATATTTGTAGCAGATATATTAATTTTTGTCGATTGATGGTTTGCTAACCGCCCATGCCCGTAGTTGCCACATCGATGGATGGGATAACTATAAATAGGAGCACTAAATTTCAAGATCAGTTTTTGTGATTTTGACCATTACGCACACGCACACGGACATACATTTCTAGACCGACTCAGTTTTCGATGCTGTTTAAGAATACCTTGTGCGGTCTCTGAGGGCTCTTTTTGGGTGTTGCAAGTGGAACAACAAATTTAGTGCGTCCCCTCTTATGTAGAGATTTTTTTGTAAATTGGTAGCACTGTGACGAGGAAAATCGTCCCTCGTTTTCCCCGTCAACTAATTTCGAATAAGGAATAGTTGTAATTTATATATAAGGTCTAGGGTAGGAAACTTAGTACTAATATAATATAGCAGATCTGGCTATTACTCCTTGCCGCGTCATCGTGTACCGACGGACGACTATAGGAACGCGATTTCGGTTTTTCTATGAAAAAAATACCCTGTTGAGAAAGGGGGATACGATTCTCAAGCTCTTCTTTGACCAAGCGTCGTGGTGATCGGACCGCGAGATATTGAGTTTACGGGACGCAAGTCGTTCGTGGAGTGCCGGCGAGTAACAGTCACGACGAAGTTAATAAAAATGTGGAGAACAATTGGATCTATTTAAAAGTTAAATACGACATTAGATGAGAGTGAACTTGAGTATACATTAATACTGTGTAGAGCAAATTTTGGTTGTGTGATTAATTATGATTCGTAAAACTCTAAGAAAAGGAATAATGTCTGAATGTGAAAATAAATGACGGTTTGTATCTTTAAATTGGGAAATAAAACGTTTCTATTATTAATTATAAATAAATGGGCGAGATACCCTACGCCGACGGCTTAAACCCGGCATAGTGGAGATATCTCGTTACAGCTATAGCCCTATTTTTTGAGAGTATTTTTCAATTGTGCCTACAGTTTAATAATATTAATATATAAATCTTGTATTAATATTTAAATCTGCTAATCCTAAAGATTTACAACTTATAGGAAAAAATTTTGTAATTGTAAGATTTTTTGTCAATTGTTAGTCCAATTTAACGTACTTTGAAACCAAATTTCAGATCGATATTTCGATCAAGGGCTCATAATCTTTTTTACGGACGTCCAGACACTGTCAAGTCGACTTAAAATTGAATGTTAATCAGGCATGCATATGGCTCAATAAGCAGACTGAAAAAATGTTCATTATTTATATTTTTCATAAAGAGTATAAACATTGTTCTAAAAAAATGTTATCTGAAAGGACGTACCGACAAATTCTTAAGTTTTTTAAATTATACAATAAGTGATTACGTTATACTCTGCAGTGTACTGCATTCTTCAAATTTTATGTCTTTCGCATTGACTGGCATCTATCTAAATTATGGTTACATGATCACGGACTGGGAAGAGAATGAAGCGATGACTGTGTTCATATATGTATATACAGAGATTGAAAAAGCCAAAGCTGTGGCTTCCATATGCGAACGTTTGCAAAAATTTTGATTGCAATACTTTGGTTACTCATCACACCGCATACACGTGCACCATACACACCATTACCGTCACCACGTAATCAACATTTGTCAGTTACACGAACGTGCCAGATCAATTGGAAAAAGGAGTAAAGTTATGCTGCTGCTATCACAGCAAATTGATTTTTTTCGTCCTCCTCCATACGGTTATATTTTAACTAAGCTTTTTTTAGGGTAGAATATATATGTGTGCATATATAGAATAATATTTTAAGCAAATAATCGTAATTTTTGATGATTTTTAAATAAAAATTTTATATTAGGAAATTAAAGTCTAAAATGACGTGTACGCAGACTGTGTAGTTCTTAATTTAAAAAATCGATTAAAGCCACGCCCCTATTAAATTTATTTTTCTTATTCATGCATTTTATTTATTTCTTTCAGTTATGCTTTGAAAATTGTAACAAAAAATCGTGTTTTGTACGGTTTTGCAATCAATAATATGTACGTGGTAAAATATGCACTTAAATAGGCGTTCCGAGTCAAACGTTAGTCTATCCGTAATAGACTTGTTTTTAAGCTTAAAATATTTAGAATAAAATCTCTGTAGAGGAACTGTGCATATATATCACGTACGTATGCATACTCGTACAATTTGAATTTACAAAGTGATAGAAGAGAAAATTCACTGTAGTGAGAAGTGCTTTACTAGACGAGATACTGCAACAACAATATAACTAAACAGCAGATAGATTATGTAGTCTAGCGTAACATTGACTTCCGACTTAAAACGCTTCATTGGCGCAACATTCTAACATTGCACTAACACAATGTAGGGCGTGCGTACAGCTGCTATAGTTGATGTTTTGTTATCTTTCAACTTAATGCTTCACTTTTCATTGCATTAATCGATTTTTGTTAGCACGTCCGTCCGTCTGTCCATTTTATCTATTCCCAAGCTCTCATTTATACTTTTATTTAAAAACGTACATGTACAATTCATTGGGTTGGTTATTCTCTCTCTAGTGTATACATAATTTCTTTTTTTTTTATATCATAATTAGCAAAATTACCACCAGATCTAAAAGTGTTGGAAATTTCATTTTAATCAAGTTATGCTTGTGCAAAATTTTTTGTAACACTTTGGTGATGAAGATGATGATGATGATTGTGTGCTTAACCCTTATGTTTACAAATGGTTTTAAATGATACCAAAAGCTGCTACAAGAAGCTTATTAAAGTAAAAATTACACCATTCAGTTCATTTCGTCCTTCGTCCTTCGTCCCTCGTCCTTAATCCTTCAATGTCATTAAAATTTTGATATACAAACTTTCGGAAAAATTGATACATTTGTGCTTGTCTCTGCAAAAATGGGACAAAAAAGGGAAAAATTATCCGATTGCACTCAAAGTTGATATGATTAATTGATTAATGAGTTGGCCATGTTTCATTGAAATAAATCAAGAATTGCGGCCTTTTTCCATATCTTTGATGTTTCGTTCAACACCACATATGTTTTTCACAACATTATAAAGTCTGAGGTGTTTTAAATTGGGAAAAATAACATAGCAGAGCAACTTTTGTCCCGTTTGAAGGCAAACACTCTTCTAAATTCTAGAGAGTATAAACTTTTACTTTTGTGATTAATATTGAGACGAAATGGGCCACTTTCCTCTAATACTGTTTCAGAAGATATTTTTCATGTTTATTTAAAATCACCACAGAAGCTGCTAGAGCGGGCATATCGTGCTCAAACTTGAATTATTGAATTCATATGATTAATTAATTATTAACGATTGGCATTAAAATTTTGTGGACAAAAAATGGACAAAAAAGTAGTAAGCAACAGATTTCTCTCAAACTTGGCGCGTGGAGCTTTGTAATAAAAGGAATATTTGTGTTAAATTTTTTTTGGAAACATATAAAAAATTGTGTATTTTTTCTATATAACAATTTTTAGCATAGAGAGTTAAATGAAGTTTTCCATCATGTTAAAAAATTTTATTATAATTCTGTCAAAAACATATAAAGAGAAAAATTATCACTTCATTGTAAAGTTGGGATTTTGAAAATTACTACGATTTAACTAGATTTTTGATATTAAAAATGCAGCACGTATGCTTAGTGCAAACATAAGGGTTAACTATAGTAAAGACGGTAATTAGTAGCGATGAGTTAGAGAGTTGGGGAAGCAGAGACACTGATAGAAATTTACCTGAAATGAATCGACCCCAATAAACCAGTCCGGCGATGGCACAATACGAGTCATTAGTGACACTAAACTGTGATTGCTGTCAACGAAGAACTTTGCCTCACTGCGACCCGCTCCCGTCACTATTGGTGGTAAATTGAATTCATCGAAAATGCTGCGTTCAATTGAAGCTGCTGCCGCCGTCGACGATAAACTGAAGTCTGACGTTGTCTTATATTCGGAAAATTTTATATTTGACGCATGTTGCTGTTGTTGTTGCTGTTCACCTAATGCACTGTCCAATACGTCACTTTTGCCCGTCTCGGCAAATTGTTTTATACCAGATGTTGCCTGTTGTCCGATATGATATAAAGCATATAACGTGTCATGAGTGCGACCTACAAAAATACAAAAACATCAAAAAACATTTCAATGTTCATTATAAAGAGAAAGAAATGAGAAAGTCTATTTTTTTTAGTTTTTCTATAAAAAAAAACAAGTAAAAATGTTTGCTTCTTAAATTAAGCTACAATTATTTTGGTTGTACTTTGTGGAATACTTTTATATATGTATAGGAAAGGACTCTATTTATGGCTCCACCCGGCTCTTTTTCAATAGGATTCCTTTTTGGGCCAATATACGTACTTGAATCAAATTTTATTCAAATATCTCTAAATATTCGACCTGTGATCGGAAAATAAATTTACATGGACAGACAGACGGACGGACATTGTTAAATCCATTAAGATTTTGATTCTGAATCGATTGATATAATTAAAGGGATAATTGAAGGCTTAAGCTGCATAGGAGTTACAAACATGCGCCCAAACTTAGCATACTTTTTGCCACGGGTACTGGATGTACAAATTAATTAAAATATTCATGGTGAGCATAAAATACTGAATTTCATGCAATTGTCACGTTTGACCTAAAATGAAGAAGAAAAGGAACATTTTCTCACACTCTTCATAATTATCAATTTTTTGTTTATTAAAAAAATATTGCTCATTAATAATTGATGGCTTTTTTTTTAACTACTACACTAACACTATTGTACAATGCTGAAAATTGTTAAACAATAATTATTTTATATGTTTAAATTTAATTGAAACACTTTACTTAACTTTAAATGCATTCTCTCTCTACTTCACGGCATCCGATAATTGATTATTTTTGTTTTTATTGTTTTTATTGAACATTGATTTTGTTTTTATATTTATTCATATGTGCTTTTCGTGGGAGAATGATTTTTATAGACATTTTTTATAAATATTGAAAATTCACTCAGCCAGAAATAGCGCAGATTTTATATAAAACCTATGTGTACGTATACGTATGAGCAGGAAAGTGTAAATGGCTAACAATAGATGTATGTAACATGTTAGCTTATGTATCTAAATATGCACCAAATAAAATTTGTTTGTTAAGTGAAGGCGTGTTTGCCTACGCCCTATTTTTTGGATATCGATTAAAAAGCTTTTTGAAATGATTTCAACTTTGTTGTTTTTTTTTTCTTTTAAGTTGTAAGAAATTTTTGTTATTTAAGGTCGTGGCTCTAATGATTTTTTTCTCATTTTAATTAAATATCAAACGAGAATTTAAGTTGGCCTGCATGCAATCAACAACGGACAGACATACAGGCAAAGGGATGGTCATGTCTAGATCAACTTCGATTATGTTGCTGATTAAAAATATATTTTATAAGATCTTCGAAGCTTTTTTCTCTAAGATGCCAATGAATTGAAAAATTTAGTTTACCTTTAAACTAAGTGGATAGGGGATTTTTAAATTTATTATAGCCAGAAATGGTTTCCATACAAATTTTCACTAAATACCGTAAATTTTCAACACAAGTTTTCTTCATGTGTTTGCTTTGTTACAAAACACCATAAAATTTCCACATCATTGCCGTTTATGCTAAAGCTTAAAGTAAATGAACCGTTGGGAATAAAAGTGGGATAAGTTTGAGAAACAATTTTTTTTTTTAATTCGAGATTTTTATGATATTCTATAAGACAATATTCCTTCAAGAGATTTTCAATCATTTTAAAATATCGTTCGCCAGCTGTAGTTCTTATTTAATGAAAGTTCAATACAATGATTTCTGCGCAAATTGTGCACCAAACTATCGCTTTTAATGAATGTAAAAAACGTAGATTTTCCATTACCATGGAACCAGCGTAGCTGTTCAAATAAAAATGTGCCGCATCACTCGTGAACAACAATAGGGTTTTCATGGGCGAGCTGTTAAAACCTTTTTGCATATATACGTCGGTCCAAATAGTCTTGTGGAAGAAACTAGTGAGTTAATTTGAAGTGGGAACAAATACTGCATAATTATGGCCAAAGTTATTCTTCGCAGGGCCAGGTCGAATTTAGGTTAATGGCTTGTTTTGAACACTTTTTTGAACAGCAACAGTGTTTTTAGCCGATCTCGTAGTGGACCATAACGTCCACTCCTAAACCTATTATCTACAGAAATCATTCAGTACATGAACAATAGGGCATTTTTTCACTACGACTACCTCTGTCAAATCAACCGTTTATCAACTGTCAAATGTAATATTTACTAAATGGAGGCTCTCCATATAACGAGCATAGTATATTACAGCTTATCAATTGCCAGCATTAACTCAATTTTATATTTTTTTGCAAAACGAACTTACCCCACTTCCCTTTCATTTCATTCTCTACATTAGAAATATTACGTAAATTTTTTATTTTTATTACAAACACAAAATTTAGTATTTGTACTGCACTCAAGGAAATTTCACGATTTATTTTTATTCATCTCATCAGATTATTTTATGCCTTGAACGCTTTTCAATAAAAAAATCAAGGTGCAAAAAACAATAAAAATACAAATAAAAGAAAATTGTAGGGTACGCATTACGATCTTCATGTCAATTTATTGAAACATTGAGGCCGTTACGTGGCAGGTGCCTTTAAACATAAAAATATTTGTAAATACAAGTCCTTTTTTATACCCAACGTCCTAAGTATATGTACATAAAGCAGTATATATTGAAACGGTTTTTTCCTTCGGTTAGTCCGGTCCAAGCCGAGGTAGCTGGGCGGTTTCCCCCAGGAGCTCCTTTTCGAGAAATTTGTTTGAATAAAGGACTCGGGTGTGGTGTTAAATAATATTAATTCACTATATTTACTGCTTGACACTATCCTCACTTATACAATACAATGGTGTTGTTGTTTTCTTCCTATGTTCATAACTAAGTATAGCAAAAAGAAAAAAGAAAGCTAACACGGTGACCTGCAAACAACCATTATTTTAGAATTTCCACATTATTTCAACTACTTTTATTGTCACGTACCTCTGTTACCACGGGTAGTTTCCACGTTATATTTCCTCTCGCGGTTGCTTTGTATGTCTTGTCTGTCCCTGTATGTATAGTTTCCGGTGTTAAGTTTCACCGCACAGAGAGCAAAGAGGACCCACGGCTGCTATCGCGGCCAACGGGCACTCCTTATTCTCCTATCCATAACCAACAAAACACCAACCGGCCGAATAACGCAGCCAAGCTGGTCGATCATTGATCATGTGGAATGTCACTGTACAAGCAAGGATCACAATCAGCTGCTAGCGCGGCTACCTGTTGATCCTCCCTTGACCAGTCTTATAATCCTATACCACTGAACACTATACCTGTTGTCGAACTTGTCACACAGAAAAATGAGTCTTTCTTAGTTTTACGCTTGCTTACGAGTAGCTATTCTTTCGTTCAGTACTACGCGAGAGTGTTTGCGTTGTTGTTTGCAGTTTGCTATGAGCCTAACTCTCACTCTTAATTTACTCTCTTAAATAACATTACTGCTTAAACTACTTAAATCGCTAAATATTTTCTACTGCGCAATACTGACACCGTTTGGAATATCAGTCCCGCTATTCTTGTGTACATAATGGTTTATACAAGATCTAAATTCATTAATAACAACAACAATATAATATTACAGTATTTTATATTTCCCAGGTGTCCACTCATTAGTTTCGTGAGGGCCCTGCGTCCTCACAATATAATATATAAATCAGTTTGGAAAAACGTTTGCACTACCCCACCGGGGACTTTGGAGAACCCACAATTTTTAAATAAAATCGAATACTGAGTCGATCTTACGATGTCCGTCTGTCCGGTGTTTGTGTATTCTGTGGAAATCACTCTACTGGTCGCAAAAATTGAGACATCGTTTCCAAAGTAAAAGGAAGTGTTAAACCTTTTCATATGCAAGTTGGTATTGAAATTAGACAGAATAGAACATCAATTTTTAAAATAAATTTTTCATATAACTTATATAAAGTTCAGGAGAATATCTTCTGAACTATTGACATATATACTTCTCGGCAAACTTTGCTGCTTCGATGGTGGACATACAATATTATTATTTTTTTTTTTTTTACTTGTTTTTCTTAAACAAGAAATTTTATCAAGTATCTCGTATAAGTTTTTAAAATTCTATAAATTTGTTGGCGTTTGTTTTTAAATTTCAATTGTTTATAATTATTGCGCTCCAAGTGCTTCACTGTTTATATATATGTGTGTGTTTTATAATAAATAATTGTCTAATATACAATTTTTATGGTTTTTTTCTTGTGGTTGGTGGTTTTTCATTTCATTTTAATGTTTTTCCATAAAGCTTTTATTATAAAAAATTTATTAAATTATTTTTTCTCAGAAAAATTTTATGTAATTATACCCTCCATATATATATTAAGGGTATATTAAGTTTGTAATTGCGTTTGCAATACCTATAAGGATAACCTCAAAGACCCTAGACCCCTGTCCATATGTCTGTCTATTGTTGGCATTACCATGATCTCAAATTTTGAGATATTGAGCTGGAATTTTGTACAGACACTTTTAGTTTTTGTTTGCGTTTAGTTTAAAAATGAACAATTCGGTCAAGAGTTACACCCACAATCGGCTAAAATATGTTTATCTGCCATAGAAATAGAGCTATGAAATTTAAATATGATATAAATTTTTATAATTATTCCTTCTATCGATGTGCCAAAAATGGGCGTGGTCGCATAACAGACGCGCGTACAATTTACAAAAAACCGTCCTCAGCATAAAAGTCGAGCTGCTCCATAATACATACACTATGAAAGGGCGTAATCATTTACCTGCCACGCCCACCGTTTATAATTAGATTTGTACGATATGTAAAATTCAGTCCAATATAAATGTACTTTTCTTCCTTTTATTCTTTTAATAACTTTATCTACAATAATGAAGTGAAATGGAATAAAAACTCCATAAAAATGTTAAATAACAAATATTTGGTCGGTCCCTCCATAATACTCCGGCTTCAAATGCTACCACAAATGATTATTAGAAGCATGAAAGTATTTCAAGAATCTGTTTCACTATCATAATATTGACATATTTTCTTTCATGCCTTGTGTCTTTCGCTCAAGGCTGTGCCTGACTATATATCTACTGCATGTTAAGATGTACGTGTGAATGTGTCTAAGCAATAACAGTATTATTAAAATTGTATAAATTATACAGCAAACGTAAGACAACGAAGAAGAAGAAGAAGGAGGGGAAGAAGATGAACAAGCTCTGTGTCCTTTTATAGTTATATATGGAATGAGAACACAAGAAAAGAAGAACATTTCCAAGTATATTTATCATCATAGGTGATTATGTGGTAGAAGTTTACGCCTCCAAAGAGCAAGTTAATATGTATTGTAGTGGGTAACACCCTCAAGAGCAAAATTACGTAAGGAATTTATATCAATATTTGCGAAGATAACAAAGAAATTTGACGTAACTGAACCAGCTTGTATACTCTCACCCGCCACGTTGGTGAGTTTGATATTCCATTAATTATTATATATAATTTACAAAATCTGAGCCCATCTACATATGTCCGTCCGTACATTCATGCGTCGATGTGTCTATTGTTAGATGCTTACAATTGTAATATGTGAGACATTGAGCTGGAAATATTTCTTGTATTTATACGAAATTTTCTATTTAAATTAGAAAAAATCGGCCGCGGTACGCCCACAATTGGCACTAATCTCTCACAACCCCAAAAATGTAAAATGTATAAAGGTGAAAATCGAAACTAAGAAAAGAACAGAAAAGGGACACAGAAAAGGGGCGTGATCAAGTAACAGACAACTTCATAATTTACAAAAAACTCAAATAACTGACGTACAGACAAAACACATTGCGTTGAAAATTTGCTTATCAATGTGATTTAGTCCATACGTCCGGCAATTAAAAAATGTGCGTATAAGCTAAAATATAAATTCGATTAATTTTAAATTTGGTAAAAATAATCTTAAGGTTATAGGGCATCTGTTGATCAAAGTTTATTTTTACATTCAATTCTTTCAATCTATGAAAACTGCTAAAGTATTGCAGCAAGGGAATTATTACTTTTCCTTATTGCTAAATATCATATTGTATGTATCAGCCAGGTCTGTGTGTATATTTTATTATATTCAATATTTCAATAACATTATTGCTAGTGTTGCTGGAACTTTTTACAACAACAACTAAGCTTATATGTTATTAGTAAATTACAATATTACAATATTATGCATTTGTGTGTATGAAATTTATGTCAGTATGTGTGTTTTGAAAACTTTGTTGTATAGTTTTCAAGTTAATTAAACTTGTGGCAAAAGCCACGTCATGTCATATCATGCTTCTAATCTACTAATACTTGTCTCTCAGTGCCGCTGTAGTAGTTGTTGTTTACTTTTTAATGTTTATTATAATTGAAAATGAATTCTGACCTAGTTTTCTTATATTTGTCATATTCTATTATATTGTGTGTTGCTATGTTTGATTAAACAGTTAAGAATTCTGTGTGCGTGTGTAAGTTGTATAAACGTATCTCTTATACACTCTCGTTTATGTATAAATAATCAACTGTCAGTTGTAGTTGAGATGAAATATGATGAATAGAAAAAAAAGCACAAATCATGACACGAGAGAAAAAATATGTTTCAATAAAAAATTAATTATTTTTTGTTGTAATAAAATTACTATAAAAGGTGCAACTTTTTGCAGCTTTTCAGTTTTTATGAGCTCTATGATTTTTATTTCTTCCAGATAAAATGGAATAAATTTCATGTCGTTGTGCTTGAAACATGCAAAAGCAAGCGTCAGAGACCCTACAAAATATTTATAATCTTGATTTGCATTAAAATATAAACCGATCTTGTAAGGGCCGTCTGTTAGATTAAAATTTGTAACAATTTTCACTATCCGCGCCCACAATCGAACCCTAAAATTTAGTTTAAAATTTGTAAAAATGTGTCTAGATTTTGGACAAAATTCCGTGAGAAGCCACGCCCATAATTGACGGAAAACTCTTTAAAAAAAGATTGATAATTATATATAAGTCATAAAAATTGTTAAGATTTTTTCTTTTTTAAAGCGAATTTGATTCGGCACCACGCTCATAGTAGATAAAAAACTCTCTAAACAAATACACACAAAAATGATCTATAAAGCTGAAGTTTGGTATGCGTGCATTACGTAGGTCCTTCAACTGATAAAATAAAAGGGGGCGTGGTCTTTCACTTCCACAATTTAATAAAAACTAATTTTTTTTTTTTTCTTAATAAAATATTAACAAATTATCTATTGAGGTAATATGTAAGACATGCTATAGTGCCACGCCCTTATTTATTTACATAATAATGCTCTGCACGTAATAAATCTATTCACGCCCACATACTTAATGTGTAATACATACACACGGCCATGCCCACATTTTATATAATAATGTTGAGCCTAAGCCTCAGAATTTCTTTTCTAAACTTAAAACATAACATGACGACATTTCAGTTTAAACTTTTATGCTGTTAACCCAAATTTCTTAAGTAGTAAATGGAATTGGCATCATTAAAAGCTGAATTGTCGCGTTAATATCCCATAAATGAGTTCCGGCTTTTTGTTTCATAATAATCTTGTTCATAAATTTCTATAGAGCTTGTTCCACCACAGCAGAGCACTTATTGCAATTATTTTACATAAATACATACAAAGTGTTATTACTTTTATTAAGTGCTGGTGGAAATAAAATAAAAAACCTCATACCACCAACGCTCCACCATTATTCGATATACTCGTATATATACATGTACACAAATACAATTTGATAAAATCGAAGACAAAATTCACAAAATTAACGGAAATTTTAATTATGTCAATAATAACCATCTGACAGCTTGATAGCCCGACGTGTCCAATTAATATGTCCCTGAAATGGAGCAAAAGTAAAGTAGAGAAGAGAGAAGAGATCGCCTCTCTTTGGCATCAATACAATTTTCTTGTTTTAATTAAAAATGACACGTTTTACTTTTAATGTGTTGTTATGTGTAGTTGCACACACACACGCATAACACGTATCTCTACATACTAATGCATTTATTAAATCATTTGCTTGCATAGTTCCAAGAATCTCTTATGATGATCAAGATACATGTGTGCTGTGTGGATTACTTTGTATTCAGTTGTGCACTCACATACTCGTACACATTACACTTGCTTATACACACTTGCTCATGCACACCTTATATATATTTAAATACACACACACACGTTTATATATATTTATACGACACATTACAATTTTTAATTTTCTATATTTGCTGTTACTGATGACAGTTTGATATACGTGTACACCCTACACTACTGCAGGGTATATTAAATAAATAAATTTGTTTGGGGGAAATGTGAATTGCATTCTTCTTTAAAATAGAATATGTTCTTTATTCATAGAGTGGGTAGTAATTTACAAGTATGGTCCATGAGGTCAGAGATATATTAAATTTGTCACCCAGAAGGAAACTTTAATGATTCTACAAAGTATACGTATATGTGTATATTTTTGGTTAGCATCAAAATTTGAAAAGATATACCCAGGTAGGTTCGTGTCTGCCTGTTGTTAGCAGGGTACCAATCCCAAATTTTGATATTTGGGGTTAAAATTTAATGCATACACGCACGGTTCTGTTTAAACAAATAACCGACAAAAATAAATCATTCAGGAAAATATTGGAGTTGATGAATGAAATTTATAACTTATACGTATAATTTAATCATTCTTAATATGCTAAAAAAAATGGGTGTGATCCGATAACATCCGACAACATCCGACACAATTTACAAAAAAAAACATTTGCTACAGTTTCTGACTTATTAGTTCACGCGTAAACTATATAAGATGTGAACAGGTACTTGCCACGCCCACCTATTTTTTGTAAATGTTGAGGATATTTAAGGTTTGGTCTAAGACAATTTGTCTTTGTAAACCCTACACATAAGAAGCGGAGTCCCTCCATCCATGTTCCGATAACAGACACGCCCTCAATTTAGGAGAAATTTTAAAACCCTTGAAGAAACTGCAATACAAGTTGATAAGCATGTTATACATTGTTAAAAGCCGTAATCAGGTACCTGCCATGCCCACTGTTTGTAGGGAGGTTTTAAGATTTAGTCTTAGCAAATTTTATTTTTTTTTTTTTCTTCTATATACACCTACACGTATATGAATAATTACACATTTATTTTCAATGCACATTTTATACCTTAATCTGTACGTGGGAGAGTGGGGGTACTTTTTTTTTTATTTATTACGCGAGTATCATCAATTTGGCATTCTGCCCATTTGCTGTGATGATTAATTTTTAACGATTCATTCAAAAAATGCATAAAAAATTTTAAGTATTCTCAAACTACTCAATGTGTGTGTGCATGAGGAATTGCCATTTGTTTACCGTACCGGTGACCATGTAGCAGATCTTTGTGTGTATTAGAAAAGTCGAAAGTGCTGACTAAACGAAATTGGTGCAACCAAGTAAGAAAGATTCTACTTGGTTTGCTTGAAATTATGGATACCCACGATTATTGGACATTCAAATAGGATTTATGAATTGCTCAAATTTATATAAATTTTAAGTTTGCACTTAGTGGATGTTTGCGTGAACTCGCACTTCTTTACTTCCTAAACAAAAACCGAATGGGTACATTCCATAATTCGTCAGACCTCAGGACTTGTTCAAAATTTTATCTTAATATCCAAAAATTTACGCCCACGGACATACATGTCTCAACTCAATTTTTAATGCTGATCAAGAATATGTATACTTTGTAGAGACTCTGACGCCTCCTTTTGGGTGTTGCAAACGAATTGACAAACTTTGTAAACCTTCCATCTTATGAAACAGAAATTCTTATGCTATTTTATCGCATAATCTAAGGTGAAAATGTTGAATTTTTTAAAAGTAAAATACACAACCAAGCAAGCATCAAAACACACACGAACACACAGACACACACACACACACACATTTTCATATTATTACAAAATCTCAGTGAGACGCATGAATCACTTGCATTAGCTAGAAAATAAGAAATTTTACAGAAATTTAATTATCTTACACGTACAGTTGTCAGAAGGAAACAATTAAAATAATTTTTTATTCCTTTTCAAACAGACAACTTATTAAGAAAGTTCTTCTTCTTCTTCTTCTTCTTTTAGCCTACAAAAAAGGGAAATTCAAACCGAAATGTTAAGGAAATTAGTTCAATTAGATAGAGATTGCGTAAAATCGCTTTTATGCAATTACAATTTTTGTGCGTCAAATGCAATTTGTTCAGAAAATGTAAATAAAACGTACTTTATATGTGTATACACTTAAACGTTTCCTTTACCTTTGTCTCATTTAATTATGATTTACGCGGCACTACTTACATAAATAAGTGTTGTTAAGCTTAAAACATTTGAAGGCTTTTGGAGAATTGAAGGCTTTGACAAAATGAACGTCTCGTCTTCTCGTCCACACTACTACTTAAAAACTGTATATACATACGTTTAGAATTTAATACATAAAATATATCGGAGGACAGCGGATCTTTATTTCTTTAGAAAAAAGTGGGCGTGGCAGGTATCTAATTTCTCATTCTTTGCTTTATGCATTACGCACCAACTAACCGGAGCCGTATTCTATGCCAAATACTGTTTTTTATAAATTCTGGGCGTATTTGGCATACGAGCCGCCCATTTTTTTTATTACAGATGCCGTTTTATAAATCGATTTTTACCGGTTGTGGGCGTGGCTATCAACCAATTTAAGCAATTTAAATAACAACCATTAGGCACAAACTCGAAATTCCTCAAAATTTATTACCGTGACTGTTCCAATAGCAGACAGACACCTGAACAGACATTGTTAAATCAATTACAAGTTTGATGCTTAAACTTTTTTAGATGTTTGGCGCCTTGACTTCACTACACTTCCTTCATTTGTGCGCTACCTTACATATTTGAAACATTTCACGAATTTTGTAAAAAAATATTACACTTTACAAAAAGCACAAATACTTGTGCAAATACTGATGATGCTGATTACACAGGGATACAAAAAACTACATAAAAGTACATACAGACATATGCTACCTATGTTTGTAAACATGTTTGTGTTAAGTAAATATCATTGTAAACAGCGACGAGCTTCAAAGTCATAATTTACACATAAACAAAAAGTGTATGAACAGAATATAAAAACGAATGAAATGCATAAAGAAGCGCAGACATCAAAGAGAAAGCGAAGAAAGACGCGATGCAATGTAAAGAGATGAGAGCAGGACAACATGATAGTTGTGTTATGAGAAGGAATTATGTTATCATGACATTTATCCATATGAAAAAAATACAAAAATAACAACAATGACAATAATGCCGAATATAAGTATATGCCAGGCCACTAACTCCATACACCACCATGGTACCCATTGCTAATACGTCCATTTGGAAACAAATCACCACAGAAACCACCCCCAACTAACTAGTACGCTTGATTGGATGCTATTACATAACAGCACAAAAAAGTTATTCAAACAAACAAATATTTCAGTATTTGAGAAAATTATGTTCCACGATAACATCGTATTATGCAAGGGGGTGGAATAGAATGAATGGTTGCCAATGGAACACTCCAACTTATTGGACAAAGTTTACATTTACAATTTGACAGTTCAGATAGCCATCTGTAAACAAAGCACCAGCAACTGTAAATATAAGATTTACTCCAAGTTGCCGGCCATTATGTTTAGTGTCTACATTTCATTTGTTTATTTAGGAACAACAACACAAATGACAGAGACTAAAAGAAAGGGCAACAATAAATAAACAAAACAAAAACAACAACAAAATACCACCTACTTGAGAAAACAGAATAAAAAAAAAAATCCATGAAAACTTCAAATGGAAAGTTTCGTTAGTTGGTTTAACTTTTGTTTGCAAAGCTGCCAAACCTCACTTTGGCTCCGCTCTTACTTCTACTACTACTCTTACAACCACTACTACTTTATCTAATGACGTTTCATTTCACATCCCTTCCGTACCATCTCCTCAGGCGGTCCCGTACGTGCCTGTTGGTAAATGGCTCTCATGTTTAAGCATATTTCATTACTGTTATTATTGTTGTAGTTTTTTTAACTCATTTTCTTTTCTTTGTTTGTTTTTATGTTCAACGTTGGGTGTATATGTTCAGTGACAGCTAAAAATTGTTAACCTAATTTCCATTTGTACACAGTGTGTGTGTGGGTGTGTTTGTGCGGTCTCCATAAATATCTTTTTTATCTTTTCTTTTATGAATTGCTTTCGATGCCATGTTTTTCAAGTTGTCTTTAAGCCTTACACAACAACAACAACAACAACAACAACCATAAAAATTTGTTTATAACATTTTGGCAGATTTTTCTTGTTCCCTTTCTTACCTCATTAATTGATGCCAGTTTTTGTTTAATTTTATATGCTTTTGTCCAGCAATTAATTATTTGTCTTCTGTTCTTCTTCTTTCAACTATTTTTCGAATTGTATTTGTAGTGAAAACAATGTTATATATAAACGAAATACATTTAAATAAATTACATATCCTTTTTAGTTAAACACTAGGGCGTATGAGTAACATGTATTTTATATCTACATACTCAACTAAAGATCATTATATGTCAAGAACCCACAATTCTTGATATTTTCTAGTGAAACTTGGCAGATTTGGATTCAATTTCAATTAATCAAATTGTAAAAAGTTTCATTACAATCACGTATCAGTACAATAAAAATGGTAAATTTCCAATTTTATTCTAATTCGAAATTTTGATGCCAATCTATAATAACTGATTAGATAAATTCAATGGTGCAGACTACTGAGACAGCTACTGCAATGATTTTAATTTATCCTGAAAATCGTCTTTTGAAACCTTTTTAAATAAAATTTACTCATTTTGCCTCAATATGAATCGCACACAAAGAAGTTGTGCATTCATATGAATATAATAACTAAAAAGTTTTCAAACAATTAGTATTAGTTCAAACATTGCTTTGTAATAAAACACTTCACTTGGTGCTTTATGAAGAGATCGTTATATGGTAAAATTCTATAATTCTTGATAATATCTAATGAAACAAAAAGAGCTTATACGTGCCAATTTTGAGTCCAATCGGACAATTTTTCTTTTTTTGACACCCTGAGGGCTACAAAAGTTATTAAATTTTTCAAATTTTTGATGTTATTTGAAAGTTCACTCCTTGTTACAATTTTAATCTTAATTAGTCCAATTCTTTGATGATTTTAAACTATCGTGAAAATCGTCTTTTAAAACTTTATTAAAGGAAAACAAGTCAAAATATTAAAGTCGGTCAAGTCCGACCTTCAAATACCCTACACCACTTGATAATTAATTAAATTTTTTTCTTTGATAAACGAAAAATTTTATATTTCTATACCTACTTGTACTTTCAAAAAGTTCAAAATGGTACATGTCAGAAATTTTTTTTTATTTTTCGTTTGTTTATGAAGTAAAAAAATTTTCATATGGGGCGGGGGCCTAAAATTGGTCCGATCCGGTGCATTTTCTATAGAGTTCCTTTTTGGGCCAATGCATTTCCTTGTACCAAATTTCATCAAAATATCTCAAAAAATGCGACCTGGAGCTTTCGCATAAATTTACAGAGACAGACGGACAGAACGACAGAACGACAGAAGAACATGGTTTAATCGATTGAGATTTTGATTCTGAATCGAATCGGTACGATTGAAGGTGGATGTGGCATTTGCCGCTGAGGAGTTACAAACATCCGCACAAACTTAATAACAAGATAAATATTCCACTAAAACGAACTTAAGTTTTTATGGCGCCAATGTAAGCGTTTTTATGAAAAGCATTGCATGCTAGAAAACTAATTACTTCCCATGTTGTTGTGTTTACATTAACAAATGCGAAAATCATAAACTTATTCGAATATTATAAAACATATACAGATATTAGCACGATGGCCTTTTGAAATTGTTTTATTTTGTTACCCAAGTGAAATATTTTAACAACATAACTGAACTTTTTCCATTAATTTATTCTCTTCGACAGCCTCTTAAATAGCAACCCCCGCAGCAAAAACAGCCTAAAACTGCTGCCTGCTTGCTACCCCATTTTTGGTCAGGTGCGGGTGTATGTGGGTATTTTTTTTTTAAATCAAGAGCAAAAAATTAAAATATTAACGCTTGAGCGACTTCAACTCCAGTTATAAATTACATAATAATGAAGTGTGCTTGTGTGTATAGAACGAAATCTACTCGTAACCGTAAGTGTACCGAGGCGTGAATGTAGTAGTGGTAGCAGCAGTAGCAACAGCAATGTAAACAACCCCCCATTTAACAAAATTATGTCTTTAATATTTCATAATTGTAATGTGCGGGCCAACGCTGTCCTTGTTCAACGCGCATAAAAAGTGAAATCAATGTACGAGTATAACATGATGAAATCCAAGCACTATGCGTATGCACGTATTTGGGCGAGCAAGCACTCAATCAGATTAATGGACACAATATTTCAATTTAAAATGATTCAAGAACATGAACGTAAGTGGAATTTTTCAACCCTTCGGATTAATATTTGTAATGGAATATTTTTTTTAAAAACGAGTAAAAATCTTATAAGTTGATTGAAAAAGATAACGGTACTTTATTAAAACGTTTGCACCACTCAAAGGGAGAATTTAACAACGTGCGGTAATAAATCCATAAATCGAGTTGTGAGTTTGGCATGTCATTCCGATTACCGATGTATGGATAGAAGACATTCTTCTGTATATCGATTTCAAACACGGCCAAAGCGTTGATAGTACGACGAGTACGTTGTGTTAGAAAATGGTACCTACCATGCCCACAGTTTCCATATAGATGTAGAGGGTACTTAAACCAAGTATAGTTTTTTACTTGTTTTTATGTTTGCAACACCCAGAAGGCGACTCTACAAAGTACATATATTCTTGATCAGCATCAAAAACGTAGTCGATCTAAATATGCACGCCCGTATGTCCATCTGTTGTTGGCATTTTATGGTCGTAAATTATGAGATATCGAGCTGAAATTCTGTAAACAGACATTTTCAGTTTTGCTATTTCAAATGACAAAAATAAATCAATAGCCACGCCCACAATCCAGAAAAAATATATATCTACTATAAAAATAAAGCTAATAAGTTGACGTTGAATCATCAATCAATATCAATCAAAAACGGGCGCGGTAGGATAAAATACACGCCCACGAAGGACAAACATCTTCATGTCTGCTACAATATTTGACCTATAAACTTGAAGTTTGGCACGCATATTTATAATTACCTCTTTTATCGATGTGCCCAAAATGGGCGTAGCCGAATAACAAACGCGCTCACAATTTACAAAAAACCATACTCAGCGTAAAACTCAAAACTGATGCACAAACATACACATACATACACCATTAGAGGTCGTAATCATGCACCTGCAATGCCCACCGTTTTTTTGTAGATGTGAAGACTATTAAAGTTTCTTATTTGTTTCACTTATTTGCTGCTTATTTTCACTATTCTTACACATAAAAAAAAACAGAAAATTAACACAACACAAGTCTCAACTAAAAGGGTCTTAAGATAGTAACATAACAAACGGCAACCTTTGCTCTTTATTATTGTATTATATTATTGCGTCAAGAGGTGCATTTGAAGGTTTTCCTTTGAATTTCATTTAGTGCCCTAATGAGGAAATAATTTTACTTTAAGACCAACAAGATATTTAATATAATGAAAGAACTTGAGAAGGCAAAATGGTAATAATAACACAAGGAAAACGTTTGTTAAGAAAAAAACTAAACATTTATTACCTTCTCCTTACTTTGTTTAAAGGAAATATTATCTGTTGAGTTTGAAATAATAAAATACCGACAATTATAGTTTAAAAGAAAATATTCTTCTTTACACACACAAACACACGCGCGTTTATTTAGAGCAACACTTCTTGGCAATGGAAATCTTGTACTTTATATATGTTTGCATCGTTTCAATTGTTGCTACATATATCTAAACACTGAATGCTGTTTTAAGGAAAAGCTTTTCCTACAACTGTAAATTTCCTCGACAACTACTCTACATATCCCCCCACATACTCATCTTATCCTTTCTCTCTCACCTTATATTTACAACCTTTTAAAACTTTCTAACATTTCAGGCATTTTCAAAACATGAATTGTTTTACTCCCTTAATAACCACCGCACATCGACAGGCGCACGATACAATAATACCACGTAGGCATAACTGAAATTCTGCTTGTTCATTTTAATAACAAAACACACTAACAACTTTATAACATTTTCGGTTTTTTTGTTTTTGTTTTCTTTTTGATTAAGAAAAAAAGTCGGTCCATGGTCGAAGACAGAAAAAGTGAAAACAAGTAAATCAAATGTATTGGGCTTGGGCCAAATTGTGGATGTCGTCTAGATTTTTTTATTTATGGGTAATTTATGGGCGTGGCATATGTACACTTACGCTTCCTTTTCAATGGATATTAAAGTTGTTGCATTTTACCTTAAAGAATGAATTCTTTACCAAAGTTTACCAGAGTTTTTTTGTGTAATTGGGGTGTAACAGGGTGCTCGGGATAAATTTGACATATTTTTAATTAATTATGTTTCTCCGTAAGTTACAGTTTGGACCCTTCTTCATTCACATGTAAGATGTCAGAAGAGATGGATAGCTGGAACCCACCTGAATCATGGAAGAGAATAACTTGCATCACGATGATTCGTGCCGGCCATCAAAATAAGGAACTGTTATGGTTTTCGGATGTGTATCCTCTGAAGGCGATGTGATGCCTCCGCATATTTTCCAAGAGGACCTCAGGTTGACTTCAGATGGCTACGTGGAGTTGCTAAACACTGTATGAAAATTTCTACGACTTCATCAGTCCAAATATTTGGCCTCCAAACTCCCCAGACCTTAACCCCAATGGATTATTTTGTATGGGGCGCAGTTGAAAAAGACACCAATCGCACTTCCCGTAATATAAGAGCCCAGTTAATGGATAAAATTATAACAGTTTTTGCGGCTCTTCCTAGGGAGACTGTAGCAATAGCCTATTTGAGGTTCCGAAGCAGGATTGAAGCTGTGATCGATGCTAATGGTGGTTATTTTGAGTGAATCTTGCTGATAGTAGTGTAATTAACTCTGCCTGTAATGTTTTTGGTCAATTCCATTAAATTTAATAGATACAAAGTAGATTTTCTTTTTCCTTACGAAACTGTCAAATTTATCCCGAACACTTTGTATATTGGTTGTTGTTGTTGGTGGTGGTGGTGGTGGTGGTGGTGGTGGTGGTGGTGGTAGTGGCTGTTGTTGTTATTATTATTATATGTTAATTATTAAAGTATTCTGTTTCACAGCGTTTAACTAACTTTTACCATAGCGACGTACCATGGAATAAAAAGTTTGAGTTTCAATTGCACCCCCACAGGTTTTTCCTGGTAACATAGAGAATAGTTAACAATACGATTTGTAAGAAAAAGGGTTTCTCCTTAGACCACGTTCCTTACAAAAAAAACTTTCTTATTGAACAAATAATAATCAAATTGTCTAATCTTCTTATCTATCTGACAAAAAGCACTGAAGGCAGTCTTACTAAGTATAATATACTGGATAGAACTTTCTTATAACTGTAACACTATTCACCTAACATTCATTATTTTTTTTTCATTCTTGCCTAAATCCATTTAAGCATAAATTTTGTATTGTAATAAAATTTCATGAAAGCAATTCACAGTTAACTTTCTTAATATTTAATTTAACCTTAAAAAATAAATTAAAAAAATAAAATAAAAAATAAATTCCAGGTAGAAGCAACTGAATACAACGAATTTGTTTATAATGGCAAAGTTTTCAACGAACTTCTTACAACTTACACAAAGTTTTTCCAAATCTTACTTTCATCTTGTTGTGCTTCTTCTTGTTGCCGCCCACTGTACTATGTTATATAAAAGTAAGCAATAGTTTTCTATGCGAACTTTACTAACCTTTCTCTAATAATACAATAGAACTAAGGCAAGAGTTAAAGATAACCAAACAAAGAAGTTAAAAAGGGAAGACTTGGGAAAAAAGCACAAAAGAGAAGAAGAGAAAAGAAGTTGTAGTGAAACGTGTTTATTATGTAATGCAAGTAGAAAAAAGATTTTATGGGACAAATTAGTTTTTAAATGTGAAATCTACACATTGTTGAGAATTTTTTTTTTTATTGAAATTTTAAAGAAGAAATAATGTTTCGGAAGCTGAAAATTGAAAATTGACTCATTTAACATGTAATAAACTTGCTAAGTGCTTTGCCCTCTAGTGTGTTGAATGAATGAATAAATCTGTACAAAATTTTATATTTTATTGTTATATTCTCTACTAGTTCATCTTCTTTTTCATTTTCTCTTCTTTTATTAAATCTTATACTGTCTTCTTTCAGCGGGTGTATCTTCTTCTTTTTCTTTTTGTCCTTCCCTTCTTCTTCTTATCTTCTTCTTATATTAAATATTTTATTCTAACGGTGAATTTTATAGGTTAGGATTTCTTCTTCTTCTATTAAATTTTGTATTGTCTCCTTAGAACGAGAAACTTTGTGGGTTAGTGTCCCCTTTTTAAATCGTCTGATAATTTATTTGCTTCAAAAGTTTTTCATGTTTCTAACCTGACTTCTCATTAAACACTGTACTGTGCTGTAACCACCCCGACATGATTGCAGTTTTTTCTTATTTTTGGCTAAAAGATTTACCTTTTTAAATTTGTTACACAACATTTTGATATTAACAAAAACTTTGTTGTTGTAGCCCATAAATTTTTACAACACTTTTGTCAAGCTATAAAACGACAACAACCCAATGCAAACGCAAACACTTTGTTTTCGTTTCTTATTCTATCTACCTACTCTTCGTCGCTGTAACGTGAGGTGCTAAAATATTTTTATACTGTTGGTGAAGTTTGTGAAAGAGTGGAGAGGGTGCAAAAGATTTGAAAGAGATTTGAAAGTTTTGCTGGCATTCCTTACTTTATTGTGTGTAACATTTCAAATTATCCCAAAATTGTTTTTAGTTGCTTTGTTACAAACTGTTACGATCGGTTAATACTGGAAATAATTTTTCCCTTTTTCTATTTAATGTTTTTTTTTTTTTTTTTATAAATCACAAATTTACACTTCTTGGTTTTATATCCTTTGTCAATTAATTCTATCCCTCATACAACACATTAACACTAATTTATAGCATAACACAGATTTTTAGTCCTTATAAATTTTCACCCCTTGAACCTCATGATTTACAAGAAACCTTTTTGCCCAAACAAACTCGTATATGTCATTATGTCTCCCTATATCATATATCATTATAGAATTACAGTATTTGAGCTTTGAAGTAATTTTTAATAACACTGGCCAACAGAAATTGTTCACAAAATTTAATCTGAAATTTATGGTTAATAATTTCAATTTCAGTACTTATACACTCTACATAAAATGGAGGGTATATTAAGTTTTTTGTTGCGTTTGCAACAATCATAAAAAAACTGAGATGGTCAACAAAGTATATAAATTTTAATTCAGCATACGTCTCTCTGTTATTATCACCTAAGACGGTTGTTCATTTTCAAAAATTTAAGCTGAAACTTTGTACATATATTTTTGACACGTGTACATTCCTATTTAAATTTAACCGAAGCGGTTAAATGCCACGCCCACAATTGATAAAAATTTATATTTATATATTAGCCACGAAAACTGAGCTATAAAGTTTAAATTCTCTTCCCATATGTTTTATAGATTTGGTAAAAATGGGCGGGGTTGTATATCACCCGTACTTTTTATAAAAAAAAAACCTTATTTGGCATAAAATCTGACTTACAAGTTAGTACGTAAAGCATTACACTATTAGAGGCACTATCAGGTACCTGCCCTGCCCTTTGTATTATAATGCGGATGGCCTAAGCTAAATTTAGTTATTTCACTTGTGAAATTTAAATTTTTCAAATTTTTGTTTTTTTTTTTTTTGTTGATCAGTGTAATAATTTAAACAGCTTTTGAAATATATTCTGGCATGCCTAATTATATATTTTGCAAAAGTTCTGCTTAACATAAATAAATTGTACAACAATGGCTGTAATTTACAACAATAACAAAAAATTATTTAATCGTTTTACCATAAATTTCAAACCATATGCGCCGCATAAACCTTAATCTGCCAATAATGTGTGTATCCCGTTGCCAAGCACCTAACCCACCCATCTACTCTAAAGCATTCATCAAATGTATCTACTTTTCACCTACCTCCACAAGCCAAAACGGCAATAAAGCATATGCAGGCCATAACAGAAGCCGTAACAGTGGCATAATACGGCATTCTTGTGCTATTGTTGATACCGTGGAGGAAGGGCTGACCCGGGCAAAGCTATAAATTTTAATGGATTTTCCATACATTACAAATGTAAAAAAAACTGTAATCCGTAAGCGTAACAGTCGTTTTGTCAATATGCAAATACATTGCTACATAATTTCATACATGTGTGTGTGTCTGTGTCTGTGCATTTATATAAAAGAAAAGTGAAATGTAGGTTAGTGGTGTGTAGCACACATTTCATTTTTTATACACATTATGTATACAATTATAGGCCAATACATGCATAGTTATAATACAATATTTTAAAGTTCTTCTTCATTATTTTCATATACATACTTTTCTTTTGCAATTGACCAGAACAGTAGAGTTGAAACAGCAGCGACAACAATCACCATCATCATCCTCATCGTGGTGGTCATCATACAATGTGCATGCCTGCGCAACAACAGAGCAATAAAGTGTCATGTACTAAAATTTTGTGTTCAAATATATCACCCAAGGGCACAAATAAATATTAAACATAAAAACGGACATACGGACGAACAATTTTTCTATAACGCTTAAGTACATCATACGCCTTGTACATTGCATGTTGTGTGGCAGTGAGAGAGAGGGAAACAAATTTGTGTGAAGGCCACTTTATTTTAGCAATTATCTGCGGGTATCCCCCCTTAACTCTTTTTTTGTTTTTTACTGCGTACAAATTTTATACATTTGGCACATATATGGTAACTGCTGGATTGTTTGCTGGCTTTTGTCTTTTTTGTAAAGGTGAAGTATGTGAGTCGTGGTATGTTTGTAACAAGCAAACAAATTAAAAAGGTGTTCACCTGAAACCATCGTCAAAACAACACACACACACACACACACACACAACAGTAGTAGCAGAGGCAGAGGCAGCAGCCGTAAAGCGGAACATTGTTAAATGAAAACATGCAAACATAAACAACAACGACAAATACAAAGAAATTTTTTTAATTTATTGTCATTAATATCTATACATACATATACACACACACATGCACATCCAATACAATACAATAAAAAATGAAAAACAAGCAAATTGTTTCACATCCACACACTTATATAGGTGGACTATAACAACAACCATAAAATACTATAAAATTAAGTGCAGAAGTTTGAGTTGCTTTGGAGGAAAATTATAGTTTTTCATTGCAATAAAGAGAATGAATTTTGTATCCAGGGGTATGTTGTAAAAGCTTAAGTGCTTGTATTTTAACAATAAGAACAACAACAACACTAAACTGTAAAAATACATTAAGAGCTACATAAAAATAAAATGATTGCTACGTATGGTACACTGTATGTATATATGTGTGTACTTTTTATAGGTTTTTCAAGTTGTTGCTAATAAATGTTGAAAGTATAACGAAAAAAGACAATTTGTACAACGAATTATTTTGGTTATATATGAATAAGGGATCGATTGTAAAAATGGAAAATCTTCTTCTCAAAGTACGACCAATAATAATCTCTAGCCTTAGGATTTATCAACCACTTTATGTGATATAGTCACCATCTGTCGTCTGCGTCTTTGACTTCTAATGGAATGCCTACAGTGAGACATTATATACCAACAGCTCTAGTTCCTATTAAAGTTGAGCAAATCGTTTAAATGCCACACCCACAATCGACAAAAATCATCAGCAACAAAAATTTACTTATGAAATAGAAATTTGGCGCACATATTTATAATCTCCATCTCTCCATCGAACTAAAATAGGGGTGGCCAAATGACAGACACCCCCACAATTCACCAAAAATTTATTTGATATAAAATCTAATTCGTTAGTAATACATATAAATGTAATCAATTACTTGCCATGCCCACAAAGTTGAAATTTGGTATATGTATATGAATAAGCACCACAAGTGGACGAGGGTGAAAAACACTCTCGCCAGGAATTTACAAATCTTTAGTGTCTTAACACTTATAATACAAAAACCAAAAAGGACATAATCAGGTCCACATTTTGCATATAACATGAGTAGATATTTTTATACCCATCATCATATGGGCGCCTTTATTTTTACTTCTTCATAATGTTTAGTATTTAGTGACAACACCTCAGCGATCTGTCACTAACAACTAAGCCAACTTGAACGTTTATATTGATCTAATTTTTTAATTTTAAGTGAAAACCAATTTTTTTATGGTGCTCCAGATTTTCCATAGAAAGTTACCTTTTGGTAGCCACAAGTATAATATTAGCGCTTTTTGCTTCAATGGAACTGTAATTTGGATATAATTCACACAACGTTCCTAAGAGTACTACACAGCGCGAGCCTTTAACATTAAAGTTTTAAAATAATAATTATTAATATGAGTATAAAAACTGATCGTTTTTAAGCAAAAATGAAAATACTTAATTCAAATATTGTTTAAAAAAATCATCAACAATTGCAATCATTTCTATTTACTTTAAAGCAAATGGCATCCTTTGAAAACTTGAAAATAATTCTGATGTCCTTTTTTTTTTAAATCACACTTTCTTTCATTTCATTTTAATTGTAAAATTGAACTCGAAAAGAATTATTTTTCCCATTTAATTGTTGATTTGTTTATTAATTAATCAATAAATTTATATTTACGCAGCTTCATTCCATTCATTGTATTGTCAATATGATGGTGTAATAATAAATAATAAAAATTGCAATATTGAACTGACCCCATTGTACCACTTTGTCGGTTGCATAATAGAATATGGGTGAGAAATTATAAATTAATAATGGAACGACTTCAATAATTATAAGGTACACAATACAATAATTGCGATTTAATTTGTTATGTTGTGAAAAAAAAATCATTTAACATTTATCTTAAACACAATTAAAATTAATTAAATTTTAAGTGAAAATATTTTGTATAAAGAAACGCTAACTTATTATGTCATTCATTCATTCCTTTTCATTGTATTACTTTGCAGTATTGCTTTGCAATAAGAGTGCAATTCCTTTAAAGGCCTTATTCTACGTAAATGATACTTGAACGGAACTGAAGTAATCATTCCAAAAGATTTCTTTGCAGTTCAAGTGGCAAGTTTTTTATACACCATATATATATTTTCTTTACATCCTGTTTACTGTTTACTTTCTTGTCCTTTAGTTTGTGAGACTATTGAAATCTTCCCTTTATATAACAAAATGATAATATTTATCTAGGAGATGTCCTTTTTTTGATCATCTTAATAATTTTAGTTATACATATATTAGCATTATGTGTTCTTTCTAAACAGTTTATTAGATATTAGTTGTGGTCTTGGATATATAATCTTAGTCAGCATCAAAAATTGGGTCGACCTAGACATATTTTTGTGTGTCTGTCTATTATTGGCACTCTCTTGGACATAAATTTTGAGATATTGAGCAGAAATTTTGCACACACACTTTTAGTTTCTGCACACAGATCGCTTTTTAAAATAGACAAAATCAGTCAAGAGCCACGCCCACAATCGACAAAAATAATTTACGATTAGTCACAAAATTTCACCTTCAGAAGAAC
This sequence comes from Crataerina pallida, assembly GCA_949710015.1. Taxonomy (NCBI): domain Eukaryota; kingdom Metazoa; phylum Arthropoda; class Insecta; order Diptera; family Hippoboscidae; genus Crataerina; species Crataerina pallida. The sequence goes on from OX453293.1 coordinate 9,577,607, forward strand.
CTCGTATTTGGTAGAAAATTTGACATTTCAGATATTATGCTTGACTTTAATAATTGTTAAAATAAAAAATCTCTTCTGCATATGCCACGCCCACATGATATAAGAAGCATTCTCTGGCAGCAGCAAAAGGTGGCAAAAGATTATGTCAACATTCCAGCAGGCTTCAAACTGTTATATTTAAAAAAAAAAATAAAAATAAAATCACAAAAAAATTACTCGTAAACTAAAAACATAGGCAAGATGCCTCTCATATTTCATAATCATAAATTTCATATGGTTAACCGTAAAACATGATACTCATATAGATTGACTTCAGTTGCAAAGCAACAAAAAAAAAGTGATTTATCAACGTCAACGTCAACATCAACGTCATCTTACAGTAGTATACTAACAAATTCTTAAGCTTAGCACAGAAACATTCTTCTGCTTCTTCTTCTTGTCGTTCCTTGTAAATATTTGTTGTTGTTATTGTTGTTGTTGTTTTTTTTTTTTTTTTTTTTTGCCAAAACAAAACAACAACAACATGGGCTGTTATATACTGTTAATGTATTATCCTTTAGTTTTAAGCTTTTATTGTTTACGAAATTTTCGAGGATTTCCACAAAACTGAACCATTTTCACAAGGTTTTCATTTTCTATTTCTCCTTCTCTTCTTCTTCTCTCTCTATATATTGCTTGATTTAAAGATAACAAACATTTTACACAACAACAACAATAATATCCCTTATTTCCACTAACTGGAATACTTATGCAAAAGTATGTTTTATTGTTGTTGTTTTAACTTTTGCAAAAATTGTAATTTCAGGATGTTTTCAAGCCAAATAATTGGATTACAAATAATTCTCTTATTTTTGTTTTTGTTTTCTTTTTTTTTTTTGTGTTTGTTCATTCACTTATTCATTTCACCATTCAGAAGTAATCTGAATTTTACAAATACTCGCATTCTAGGTAAACGCAAAAGGCATGATACCGTTAGCCAAGCAACTCATTTACTATACATACTATACATACTTTACATTTATTTATTACCTTTAAAGATTTCATTCATTTCGGTAGAAACTGAACTGAAACTGAATCCGAGTGTATGCACAGATTAGTATTTTATTCCTAATTGAATTGCAACATTTTTTTATTATTTGTTTCTAAAAATTTTGCAAAATTTTCCTTTTTAGAGAAGAGCAATACAATATTTTCTGTCTCATAATTTAACTAGTTATGAACGGCTTCCTTTAAAAGGATCACGTTTCAATAATTACTTACAGACTAAAATAAGTTAAAACAAGTAAAAATATTACAGTCGGTCAAATTATACTACAATTGTATCTGTGTACACTGCGTTACTGCATGAAATATAATTATACGGGAAGGGGTTCTAAAAATGGCCTGATCGAGTACAATTTGGCGCAGCCAATTATTAAGCTATTTAACTATTCTTCACCAAATTTTGTCAAAAAATGTTATGAATTGCGATTTTTTGCTATATAAAGACTTCCATTATATTATAATGTTATATTATATGTGGAGGGGTTTTAAAAATAGTGCAATTCGGTCCATTTCCATAGGGTTTTTCTTTAGAGCAATTCATATCTTTGTAGTAAAATTCATCAAAATATCTCAAAAAATAATAAGACCTTATATAGGGAGGGGTTCTAAAAATGGTCCGATTTACTTATTTGGGTCTTTGCATCAAATTTCATGGAAATATCTTAAACTGTACCTTGGGCACAAATTTATATGGACAAACATACGGACATGGCTACATACAATACCTACCTACCAATAGCTAATAATGCCCTCTGTAATTCATACATTAACTTATATATTACACAATATTAATTGTGGGCGTGTTCCACTCATTTTTTGGAAGAACTTGTTTCCTCAAAACCTCCAGTTTCTCAATTTTTTACAGACAGATTATTGACAATTGTAAGCGTGGCTGTCCACCCATTTATATAAATTTTATAACAAAACAAAAAACCTTAAAACTTCAGTTTAATATCTCAAAATTGACACTCTCAACATCTATTACTGAATCTTATACAAATTTTTATCAATTGCGAACATGGTTCTTAATCGTTTTATTTTAACTTTAAGTAGCAACTCAAGCGTGTTCCAAATTTCAACTCAATGTCTTACTTTTTGTACGCGTAAGTGATTCCATATAAGAAAACATAGATGACTCCCATCAGAGAAGATATCTGAAACCTTTTTCTCATAGTGGTATAGTGGTACACTTACCATTGTTACACAAAAGTAAGGAAAAGTTGTAAATTAAACTGACAAGTTTTATCTTAAAAGATCGAAGCTAAGCAGAAATCTCCTTTAAGTATATGTACCGTGTCGATCTTATCCATAATTAAGAATTTTAGCTCAAAAGACTAAACTTTTAATTTAAAAACCTCGAACAAATTGCGAATATTTCCAATTTGAAAAAGGGGTTTAAAAAATAATTTCTTTGAGTATAGCTTGATGCAATTAATTATTAAACTTATTAAATAGTTTTTCCCAACTCGTGTTATAAAATATTAGGATTATATAAAGAATTTGTGTTGTAAAAAAACTTCTTGGGAAAGAGAACGTTATATATAGAGGAGTCTTAAAGTGGATTACTAAGTTCATCTTTAGATAATGACAAAGCCTTGCACCAATTTTTATCAAAGTATCATAGCAACTGTAAGCTTTTCTTTGCTTAAAGTAAGTTTTTTGAAGGCTGCCCTTCTCATAATCAATGATCTATTGTACACTCTACTCACCTATAGTTTTGGTCCATTGAGCTGTTGGTCTCCAATCTGGATAATGTTTGGGAAATAATTCTCTAGTCCAATATGTGTGTAATACCACTTTGTAAACAGCTAAACGATCCAATGTACAATCGCTTATGGGAGCCGATTGGGTAGATAATAAACCATTTGGATTTGTGGTTGTTGTACCCAATGCTGAGGCGGTCATTGTGGGATAATCATTAACTTCTTTCAAGTCTCTGTTAAAATTGTTAAAGTTGTTGTTGTTGCTATTATTAAAATCGTTAGTAGATTTGTATGCTGCTCCATTACGATAATTGGCAGCAGCAGTAGCATATGGGTGCTGTTGTTGTGTAAAATTTTGTTGTTTATAAGGTAATTGATTTTCTATGGTATACGAATAGATGGAGGGACTGGAGATGTAGGCGGCATTACTAAAAAACGACTCCGAATCGATAACGGGCCGGGCGTAAGACAGGCGCAGAGAAAATATCGTCAATAAAAGATATTTTATAATAAACATGATGATGGCAGGTAATATTTTCTTTTTGTATTTTTTGGTTTTTTTTTTTTTTAATTAATTAATTAATTAATTTTTTTATTCCCATTAAAGAGATTTTTTCTTTAATTTATTTTCTTTTTTTTTATATTTTTATACACACGCACAACAAAGTTGGAAATGTCTGTAAACACTGGAAAACTATATTTTCACATAAATGTTTTTATTCGTTCGAATTTTTATTTTCACCAAATAATGAAAACTTGACAGAAAACTTTTTATCCGGCTTTGGCGTCTTAATCCGATTCACAAACAAGGTACAGTACACCCACGTTATTCTACGCACACCACCCGCACGACACCATTACTGTCAGCGGCTTTTGAAACACATACTTTGTGAAGTTGAATGAATATTCCCTGAACTGAGTGGGATAGGCCTTCACAATCGATTAAAACAACTTTACAGTGAAGTTCACATTTTTATTATTTCACGTATCATTGCATTCTTATGCTTTTAATGAGGCGCGTCTAGTTGCAATGTATTACTCTAAAAGATGTTGTTGTTGTGTTGTCTTCTTCGCTTTTTTAAACCTCCTAAATTTAAAACATTCGTACGTGGCGATATTTGTTTGAATAAATATTCATTTTATTACACTCCGAGTATACGTCCACTTTCGTTTACGTTTCGCTTGCTACTAAATGGAAATATATTCGCGATGACATTTAATTTGCAAAATGCTGCATGCTCATGTTTTGTTGTCATTTTATTGATATATAGAATAAGTAAGGATGTGCTTGTATGATAACTTGGTGTACAGCAATGTTCCGATTTTCTTTCTCTTTGCTAGAAAAGGTATAAAGAGAGGGAGCAGAGAGAGTATTCTCATTTAAATTGTTTGAAAAGAATATTGGGAAATTTTTTATTTTTGTCGCTTATTTCCTGTATTACTCAGAATTTTGAATGCGGTCATTTTTTTGTTTGTTTGTTTGTGTTCTTCATCAATTTGTTGCTTAGCAGCCTGTTGCCTCGCCTTTCACCATTTTCCTCCATAACATTCATCATCTGTAAATTAATGAGTTTGTGCATAATTGATTTTTATACTATATAATACATAATGTTTAATGTTTTAGAATCAAATTTTTTAATAATTAATAGAATTTATGGTACAGATGCATAATTAAAATCTCAATTAATTTCGATATAAACCATCTGTCTAATTAAATTTTAATATTGCATACACACTTACTTACATTAAAGAGAAATTTTTTCACACTATTGTCTCAAATATAGAAAATGTACGTCTGTCCGTCTATGTATTTCTTGTATTCAATCGATCTACAGGTCCCCTTATATCACATTTTTAATTAAATTGGGCACAGAGATATATTTTGAACCAAGAACGATTACTATTGAAAATTTGAACCTGACCAGTCTCTTCTTACAACCTTTGCCCATTATTTCAAATAAGTTTTTACAAAACAAAAATTTGCAATTCTTAATATTTTTCTTAATAAAATTTTATAAAAAATTGTTAATTGACTGTTAACAAATTTGGATTTGGTCGGACCATTTGTAGAAACCTTTTCCATTTAAGACTTTTTCACACAGTGTCTATTTTATGGGTCCATGACTCGCGTTAACTAATGCAACTAAATTAATTATAGCATATATTGTGAAACCATCTCCAATGTTTTATATACACACATACATTCAATTATTGTGGTAGTATTTATTTCAATTTTATTTACTTATTATACTCGAGAAAATTGGGTTCATTTTATTCAAATTTCATGCCGCAATTTAATCTTATTAATGAAACTATTTAATCAAAAGTGCTTGTCCAACTGACATGTATGATTTATATATATATATATACACACACACACATACATACTTGTGCTCATAATTTGTGTTTAATTATTAAAAACATTTTATAAACAAAACGGACAAACTGAAACATGAGTCACCCTGCACAACAAAATCCCCAAATATGTTGAATTATTAAAACAATTATTATTATAAAGCCAATAGGCTCACAATACAATACATATATACGCACACACACCCCTTACAATATCACAAAATTGACACAAGCCAATTGATTACAAAATGCAATGAAATACTTTTGTTGTTCTTTTATCTTGTATGAGTGTTAGCTTGTGTATGTTCATACATGTAAATCGTATAATTGTTATAACAAACCATAAGAAGACAATTTCGATTGTTTGTGGTTCGTCGATGAGATTGATGTGGGAATTGGAGAGATACCCACGATAACAAACCCCAAGTAATTTCTACATACAGACACATTTACGTTTGTTAGTTTAGTTTTACAACCATATGCCTGTAAAGCAGTAAACTCATGAACAGCTTGGCTAGAGAATCACTCAATGTATCAATATTATGAATGAAATTATTGTTGTTGTTATTATTATTATTATTATTTTTATTGTTGTTGCTGGTGGTGGTGATATATTTAATGTTCTTAACAAATGTGCGTACGTGCTTGTTCACGCATATACTAAGATCTCGCTTTACACGATGTTCGTCCGTGTGTCCGTCTTTGCTTATAACGTTCACATTCATAAACGATTTTAAATGGTGAAGAGAAAATTTATAAAAACCTTTTCGGTTTATTGCCATTTAAAAAAAGCGTAACGGGCTCCCGCCCACAATATCTATTGGGCGTAGTTGAATAAGGAACACGCCCACAATTTACAATAATCTTTACTTACAGCAAAATTCACTTTAATACATAAACTATAAAAGACATATTTAGAGAATAGCTGCCGCGCCCATTGTTTTTATAGAGGTGTGAAAGATATTTAAAATTTGTCTTAAGTCAACTTTGTTTTTTACTTCTTTTAAAATATTCTTCACTTTTACACGGTTTTTCTTTTACACATATCAAAAGGACAATTAATCGTGTAAATGGAGAGTTGAGTGTACATGACAATAATTATGTTTCCTTATTGTATCCGAGTATGGTAAATGGGAAATGTAAAAGAAAGAGAGAGAGGGAAAGAGAGAGTTCTTCCAAGTCCTACTCTGCAATTTATTTTCAGTTTATTAAGACGTACAAGAAGCACTTGATTGTGTTTAAAGGTATTAAACGGAATTGAATTGAATTGAATTGCATTGTAATTGAAGGGGCATAATGGGGCATGCACGCATTATGCCATTAGCTTTGTTACTTTACTTTTACAGTGGATATAAGTTGTAAGGCCTTATTATGTAACTTGCAAATACAATACACATGCATACACATACTCATGCCTGCATCTCTATGCACTCTTGCAACCTCAACTATTGACATACGATATATATACATATGTATACACATATAATACACATAACCTTACTTCTATTGGAAATTTAACTACATGTTGTTGCTGCTGTTGCTATAGCTGCTGTTGTTAAGTTTAATAACATTTAAAATGATTTACAATCAAACGTACCGTACTTTGTATTATAAATAAGAACACCATTCATTAAATGTATATATTTAGATATAAATTTATGTGTGTATGTGAGTGTTTTATATTACGTATGTATGTGTTTAAGTATTAAGTTCGTAATTGTCCTCATTACCACTAAAAGCGAACTTCATTCAACTACTTTTAATCTTATTACAATTAATTGGATCACTTATTTAAACATTTACAACTGCTACAACAGCACTCAACAGTAATTACAATAGTAATAAACAAATATTAGAAATAATCAAAAATTCATATCAATTATGTAATTTTGGTTTGCTTTACAGGAAATTATTAAATTTCTCATCGATTATAAACAAATAAAATAAAATAAAATAAATTAAAATAAACCGTAACTGGTAGAGACCAAATCTTGTACGAAAGTTTCCTGAGGACTGTATATGTATATATCTTGTGTATTTTATAATTAATATGAAAAATATATTTAAAGCAAGTAAAGAAACTTAATTTGTCTTTAGCGAAATGGTCCCACGCCTCCTTTTGGACGGAGTCACATATACCCCCATATACACATGGTAGAGGGTATAACAATTGTTATATTGGTCTCTATAACTAAAGTTTATGATGTAAACAGTGGCGCCCTATATTAAAGGGGTATAACCACGCCTACTACGGTTTTTTAACACCCTCTTTTAACTTCTATTAAGGCATTCTGCATATAAACTACAAAAACTATTTTGCCTTAAAAGTTCTATTCTGCATCAAAAAAGGATTTTTGTAAAATGTAAACGTGTCCTTTATTTAACCACGCCATGTCCTGTACATCAATGGACAAACTACTTATATAAATATAAATAAAATTGAACTTTGTAGCTTTTTTTGTTTCTACGAAGGATTTTTTGTTATTTGTAGGAGTGGTCAAAGTGGTCAAATGTACTGTCTGCAAAAACTAAGAATATGTCTCTATAATAACTCTTGTATCGAAATTTCAATTTTCCCACTTCTGGTAGTTGCGAATGAAATGAAAAAAAAGCACTTATCTATTCTTCATTCTTCATTGGACATTTTTCAATTTAAATCACAATTTTTTCAATTCCTAATTCAATATTTACTTAAAACTTTTCATTTGCAATTGGACACAGTGTGCTTAGAAATTATAAATTACTTTGAAAATGTTGCTGTTATTAAAATATCCCACTATTTATAACTGAGGGATAATATAATGAGGCAATAATATTGCGCATGACTTTTTCAAAAAGTCTCTCTCACAATCTAATAAATAAAATATTTAATATCTAACAATCCATATATTACCAAAGAGCAAGAATAGAATTGCCACGTACACGTTGTAAGATTAATACAATATTCATGAACAATGTAGATATAATGTATATATATATATGAAAAATGTTTTTCCTTTTTTTTTCAATAAAGAAGAAACTAGTTTATATGATCAATATTTTATACCCAAAAGGGGAAGAAGGAAAAAGAGGGGGGTAGTATTAAGCTTGTCATTCCACTTGCAATACCCCAAAGGAGCCATCAGAAACGCTTCAAAGTATATATACTTGATCAGCAACAAAAACCGAGTCCATTTAGATAAAAGTGTCCGTGTGTCCGTCTGGTGTTGGCATTCTCACAGGCATATATTTTGAGCTGAAATTTTGTTCAGACACTTTACGCTTTTGCACACAGATCACTAAATAATATTGAGAAAAAACAGTCATAAGCCACGCCCACACAATCTAGAAAAATCTATTTATCTGCCACGAAAAATGACCTATGAATTTGAAATTTGTTTATAATTTAATTATACGTAATTAAGAGATTTATTTATAATTAAATTATTCATCGATGACCTAAAAATGGGCATGGTCGGATAACATATGCACCCACAATTTACAAGAAACCATATTCATCGTAAACGTACACTTTCATGCTGATACGTAATACGTACACTATTAGAGGGCGCAATTCATATATATATATATTTATTTGCCACGCCCACCGTTGTGAAGGTGGAAAATATTTAAGATTTGGCCTAAGCCAAATTTGATTTTCTTGTTTTTTTCTTACTTTACTTTATTCTATTTTATCGTATAATGGGCAATTATTTAACAAATCTAACCAAAAATATTTAAGTAATATAATAATTCTCCTTCATAGCATAAATTTCATGGCAGAGAATCTGTAGTCATTTGCGTCAGCCATTAATTTGTTATGGTTGTATATAAAATACAAGTTTTCTGGGGTTGTGCAGAATTTATTAACAATTCAGTTCAAGTATCATGTGTATAATAACACCCACGCTAAGTAAACGCTCAAAGAGATGTGTATGTAGCAGCCGAATGTCTGCTATTATAATACAGATTTAATTCGATAGCACTTTCAAAAGAGAACGAACGAGAAACACTAACAAGGTGGAACAATTATCAGCAGTTAAAGACGAATTTTAAATTCTTACCAATTCGTATACACTCTATATAGATTGACTTACCAAACATTTAAAACTAATATTCAAAACTCTGGATAATGAGAATGAAGTTCTACTTAATGTGTACATATAAGCGACTAAACGTTATGAACGATTTAACGGTTCTGCAGTCCATTGGCTTGACGTGTTTGCCGTGGCACTCTGCCTTAAAACTTTGACCCAAATTTTAGCTCTTGAATGAACCTTCGCTTAACTGATCAATTTCTTAACTGTTGGTCGATTATTAAACCAAAATAATTCCGAGTAAAAAAAATTTTAATCATTTTCTCAATTGGGTGAGAACCAACGCCCTTAGCTAAGCAAAGCTTATCCAGACAAAGCCTTGGCGTTGTAATTATACCCTCCGAAAAAATAAAAAAATTTACTCCCTACTATGTTACATATAGCATAACCAACTTATTAGATTTTTACTTCAAAATATTGAGCAGTGAAGGCGGCCAACTTTAATATTCAATCTAATAAAACAAAACTTGTACGTTTTTCTTTTGAGTAATCAGAAAATCAACATTTCTTTTATACATATTCCTAAAAAAAAATGTAAGTGGACAACAACCCATAAAACAACTGGGGAAGGGAAGGGGACACTCTCTACTATATTAAACAAAATATCATTACAATGAATTGCGTACATAGAGAATGTAATTGGACAACAAGCAGCTACTACGAATTATTTTAGTATAAGAAATTTTTTTATAAACAAAGGAAAGAAAAACCCTTCAGTTACTGGCTTAGAATAAAAAATGAAGATAGCATGAAGATTACTTTCAATGCTGTCTTCTCAACGCTTTAATGAATGTGTTAAACATTCGCTTCAACTGTAATAAAAAGTGTATTCTTTAATTCGTTTTATTGCTGTTGCTACTATTTTTTAATTATTATTCGTACAACATGATCAGATCAGACATGGTAGTATTTATGTAAATTGGATACGTCAACTATTCATTATAATATAACGAAGTGTTTGGCTGGGAATTAAAGCTGTCAGTTACACTGGAGTTGAGTTTTTTTTTTTTTGTACAATAAAACTTATATTTTTTTTTAGTTTAACGGAAAATCGTATTGTTAATAGTGTATCACATAACATTACAATCCTTTCGCTGCTTCTTCTTTTTTTTTTTTTGGTTGAATGTAATGGAGTTGTTTAAACTTTATCTGATGTGGCCTTCGCTTGCCTATGGAGAAATTTATTTAATGCTTTTAGGGAATTCAGTTATATGTAACATGTTCTTGATTTAATCAATTAGAGGAGAGGTGACTTTTTTGTTTCAATTTAATGTGCATTAATTCAGACTTTAAAAATATTATCGAGAAAGTTGTTCAACGTTATGTTGTTTATAGGAACCCATATGGATTTGGTTCCATAAATCGTTAATGTTGCGAAAAAAGAACACACGAATTAACACATGAAACTGACTTTTTTCTATGTTTCCAAAAAAATTGGGGGTTGGTTACTTACAGACCCTGTAACTGGTATACAAGTGAATGGATTTAGCGCAAATTTTGACAATCGATTTTTGAAGGATGGTTCTTGTCAAAAATAATATTAGTTTAGTGCAACAACGACATGTGATAGATTTATTAATAATCTGCCCTTGTATGTAGAAAATTTACAAGTGATTTTCATATTATCAAGAAATTCATTTTAGTAGGGTGTGATGGCACACTTTAAATTTTTTTTTTTAAATAAATATGTAGTAATAAACATAATGAATAAAATGAAATAAATCTATTTTTAATATATATTTATTTAATTTCATTTATATAATAAATTAATTTTTAAATTGTATTTTTATTTATTTTGGCGGAAAAATATTAAACTTTTGTTTTTTGTTATTTTTTTTTTTTCTTATTTGTTCTTATGCTTTAAAGAACTATCACAACCAATTCAGTTGAAAAAAGTAAAAATTCCAATTTACAACTGTGCCATCATAGGCTTCTCTTCCCTTAACATCATCTAAATCAACATTTGTAGTTTCTAATATTAATCATATTTTGCTCAAAGTGTGAAAAGTGAAAAAATGTACTTTTCAACTGTGCCATCACACGCTTCTGTCACCTAGTATCAAACTTTCTTTAAACATACATTCCAAAGTAGTTGTTGTAATTAAAATTGGGCATACAAAATCAACATTACCTCCACCTTACTATTGATTAATGCTCTCCATAGTTATATAGAGAAGATAGAACTCTAGCTGTGAAAATGGTTTTATTACAAAATCAACCATACTTTAGAAAGTATAGGGGAAAAGAACCCCTGTTTGGATTAATATTATTATTTGCACTTGCTCTTATATTAGTTTCATATACATTATAACTGCATATATACATCAATACAAAAAAAAAAAAAAACAAACAAACGAAACAAAATAGAACTGTGCCTGAAAATTTTACGCATATAAAAATAAACTTCTTGGAAAAAACAATGTCAACGACAGACACAACAAATCTTGCGAAACGTGTTTCGGTCTCTCCATAAACACACAAGAAAAATAAAACAAAAAAACGACACGCGGCGCTTCATTTGTAAAAAAAATCTTTAAATTTACAAAAAATAAACCCAACACAAAACAACGTAAATGTAAAAAAAAAAAAACAAAGAAAAAGTTTCCTGGTTTTTTTTTTTTTAAATTTTTATTTTATTTGAAGGGGGATTTTTCATATGAGTAGTTTTCAACACTTCCACAAAAAATACAAAAAGAGGACAGAAAAAGTTTTCATTAAACATGTTATACATACACACACCACTACCTATATGTGTATGTATTATTCATTTATAAGGCTTGTGCCGCTTGTATGGCGCACAGAACGAAGTGAAGACATATGAAAAAAGTAAGAACCCAGTAAATTAGCTGAGGCCCACTCTTAAATAGCCTCCACCTTCATATGTAAAAAGTAGGCGTGGCAAGTTACCCGCTGTAATACGTATTACTCCACCAAAAAACTTTTTTGTAAATTGTGGGCGTGATCGTTATGTGACTTTATCCATTTTTGCTACATAGATGCCTTCGTTATACATAATGAACACCAAATTTCAACTTTTTCGTTATATTTTTTTGGCTGTGAGAGATGAGTATCGACCGATTGTGGGCGCAGAAGCCCGATTTTGCCCATTTTAATATATTCTAGGTACGTACAGGTACCAAAAAAGTTTGTACAAAATTATAGCTCGATATCTCATAATGAGGGTACCACTAATAGACAGACGGACACATGGCCGGACTTGTCTAGATAATCTCATTTTTTTATGTTAATCAATATATGTACTTTGAAAGGTGTTGCCTCCTTCTGGGTGTTGCAAACCAAATACCAAACTTAGTTTATCCTCACTAAGGTGTAAGGAGGGTATAAAAATGTAAGCATTAATATTTCGTTTCTTTGTGGTGAAAATAGTCAAGTGTTGACTATTGTTGCTTTTCTTAAAGATTGTTGATACAAAGGACATTTTGTTCTACGTGGAAGCTAACAACCCTTTTAATTGTACGGATTTTAAGTTTTAAGCTACCTAGCCATCTATTGAAGTGGCTATTCTTTGAGATCTCCAAAAAACACTTCATATGGGAAAAGAAAAATGAAAGAAAACTCTCTCTCATGATAAAAAGTAATAAAAATAACTAAAAAAAGCTGTATTTGGCATAAGCCAGAACTTATACGCCAAGTCTAGTAGTCTTCTAATAGTGTCTGCAACTTGCAAGTCGGATTCTAAACCATGTGTGTTGTTTTGTGTGTTTGTAGAAAGTATCGGAGAACATCCATTTTTAGCATATAGATGAATGCCGTTATTATAATCATATACATGAGGTTTACTGCTCGATTTTTGTGACTTGTAGTAAAATTTTCATTGATTGCGGGTGTGGCTCTCACACTATACACGAGCATTCAGTTATCATTAAATGAATACCAAACTTAATATATTCTCACAACTAAAGTGGAGGGTGAAAAACGGTATTTATACACTGCACCACTTGTGGGTAGGGTATTAGTATTAAATCTGTGCGTAAGTTTGTAACTCTTAAACGGAAAAAGAAACAGCCAACATTTAATTATATCAATCGATTCTGAATCAAAATCTGAATTCATTTAATATGTCCGTCTGCCCGTTCCTCCACGTACATTTGTACGCAAGCCGTAGGTTGCACTTTTTTAGATATTTCAATAACTTTTAGTGCAAGAACATGCACTGATCCAAAGAGCAAAGCAATTAAAAATGAACCGAATGGGACCATTTTTTTTTTTTAGAACCCCTCCCCATATAAGGTCCTATTATTTTTTGAAATATTTTGATGAATTTTACTACAAAGACATGAATTGCTCTAAAGAGAAACCCTATGGAAATGGACCCCTGCACATATAATATAATGGAAGTGTTTACTTACCAAAAAATCGCAATTCATAATATTTTTTGACAAAATTTGGTGAAGAATAGTTAATTAGCTTCATATTTGGCTGTGCCAAATTTGTACCCTATTCGGCCATTTATTTATTTAAATTATCCTACAACCAAACTAATTGTAGCATAATTTAAGGAGCTAAGTGATGCGGGGTATTAAATGGACGGGCTTGACCGACTATAACATTTTTACTTCTTTTCCTCTTAATCTTACCTTGTATGTGTTGTGTATTATTTGTGAACTATTTCTGTCCCCAAATCAATAATATCTGCATTATTAATCAGTTTTTTTTTCAAACTGCGGGCATCAGGTCTATAAAATTTACTATAAATAAAACAACACATGTACGTGTGTATATTTCTGTATGTATGGGTATATATATATATTACTTTTATATGCCACATATTTCAGTTGTCATTTTTATATACGTTTACAAACATTTTTACTTTCAACTCATGTCACTTGACTTTATTTTAACGTTCTTTCCTACTCTGGTAAAATTTTACCAAGATTTTATGTTATATAACCCAAAAGAGTTTTTGGTATTTTTACTTTAACTGTAATTTTTTTCGATGGTGTCGTCGTGCAACAAGGATTAATAGCTTTGCTTTTCTGGTTTCTGTTACATTTAGCCACCGGGTGCTCTTGATAACTCAAACGTGACATTATTTAACACGTACACAGAATCGTTTCTATTTTTTTCACTTTCATATGCTATTAGTTTGGGTTGCTTGCTTAGGCTACACAGCTTGAATTAGATTTTATTTTTAAGGATATTTCACCAAAAAATATTTTTCTGCCATTTTTCTGGAACACTTTTCTCTTTTTTCCATAAATTTTACATAATTGTTAAAAATGTTAAAAGAATGAAATACAGCAACACCCAAAATGTTTATATTTACTAAAAATTTTACAATTTTTTTATTTTATTGAAATACTCGTGTATGCAAAATTAATCAACTTTGCTGAATTTTCAATTTATATTAAAAATAAAACTTTAGAAACAATTAAAGTAAGTTGTGCATGAATGGACGTAACAGAGCGTCTGATTCGGAAAACTTAACCTAATTTTAACAATATGTCATTAACATATGTTAAGTCAACAACAACAAAAATAACAACAACCAAAAAAAAACGAGCATTCCTATTTAAGCAAGCGAGTAAGCCAACTTGTTATGTACGTTACGTTGTAGAATGTGAGAATGGAACAGAACAAATAAATGTGTGTGTTGGATATAATAAAAAATGAAAATATAAAAATAAAGCATCTTCATCATCATTACGAACAACTGTTGCCTTTGTTGCAATAATAACACAAACATGTACTTATACTCCATACGTGTTCATATGTGTGTGTGTGTGAGTGAGTATAACAAGTACAAGTATTTACTTGAAAACCAAACATATGAAATCTATATAAAATGTTTTTTTCTTTTAAGCACACTTACAATTTCATAAAATAGAAAGCATCGTTCTCACACAGACTACACAATGCATACATTTTATACTTTCCTTAGAAAGGTATATTAAGTTGTATGCAACATGTAATGTAAATATATTCTTGATCGGCAGAAAAATCTGCCCATCCATACAATCGTGTGTTCTTTATTGCTGAGCTGAAGTTTTGTTTAGACATATTTATTTTTTGCCCACAGATTACTATATAAAATAGATAAAATCGTTCAAGAGCTACACGTACAATTTATATATATATATATATCTGCCACAAAAATTTAACTATGAAATGGATTCGGTATGCATACTGACCATTACCTTATCCATGGATGTAGTAAAAATGAGCATGATCAAATATAATTTGCAAAGAACTATACTTGCGTAATACATACACTATTAGAGGGCGTATTCACATACCTTTCACGCCCACTATTGTAGAGGTGAAGGGTATTTAAGATTTGGCTTACGCCAAATTTAGTTTTCTTAGTTCTTTGTACTTGTACTTTATACAAGGATTTGTTAGAATGTGAAAAATTTCCTTTTGCAAAAACTCAAGCTATGTAAAGAAAGTCGATAGCTAAGGAAAATGTAAAAGATGGAGAACAACAACAACATCAAAATAAAGCATCAACACTTGCTTATAATAATAAGTGGCAAAGTAAACATGAAACCCTCCGTTACATAGATTACAAATAATTCAGATGGCTTGCAACGTAAAGTGAAAGAGTAGCAGAGAACAAAAGAGCTAATAAAGTCAGCATTCATATATAAAACAACAACAACTTGACAAAGGAAACTTGGAAAAAATAAAGCACCTAATATATGATTTGTTAAGTAGAAAATATTGGTTGATAAGAAAATTTCTATTTTCATGAATAATACCGAAATGAAAGAATTGTTGACATAAGAAATAAACACAGAGTAGTTACTCAATGGGTTCATTAAGATTCACTGAGAATGGTAAACATTTAAAAATTAAAACATTTACGAGATTGTTAAGCAACAATTTAAATCAAAACAAATGAAGAGTACAATGAAATAATACATTTCAATATTTTAGCGTTGAACGATAATTAAGGTAAAATATATTAAAATACGTTTAAATTCACCCGCAGTGCCACGTAAATGGTTAGTATGTGCCGCAAAGTATGTGCAACACGTTTACTTTCAATTTGCATATATTACTGAAGCAAAACCACTTGAGCCCTTTCAGGTGAATTAACCAAGTAACTTATTTTGTTGTTGTTGTTTTATTATTATTATTATTAATTCAGGCACCAGTTGGTATATACCGTTATATATATGTACATACCTATCTATTTTGTATTTCTGTTAAGTGCTCCTTAGAGAATTTGAGCTTTTTTGTGGATTAAAAAAATGCACAAAGCAACAAAAAACTTGACATGAATAATAAAACTCATATAATTTAATATGCATACATGTGTGTAGGCAAACGCAAACGTACACCACAAACACAGGCTTTACGTATTACATTTACACACTCACACATACGAAAGTTATAAATGAGTTTACTTTTAACAAAAGTCATATTTATATATATATAAAACATTTTGATTAACTACCAAACTCTGGGCAACATATGAATAAATGTATTTATTGTGTGCAATTTATTTTATAACGAAATTATGACTCGGATAAACAGTGAAAGTAAAACATCACAACAAGATGAAACTGAAATGTTGATCTAACATAAACGAGTAATGAAACTATTTTAAACGTATGCCAAATCCAGGGTAGGCACCATCATTACCCACCTGCAAAGGAGAGCACCACTGTATTACTTAGGAAATAAAGACGAACATGGAAAAAACTAAAAATTGGGCGTGATAAGTATATGACCACAACCTCTAATAGTGTTAACATAAATTACGTATATGCAAGACAAAATTGAAGCTTTATGAGGTTTTCTGTAAATTTTGAACGCGCCTTTTACCCGATCACGCCCATTTTTGTTACATCAATGGGATAATTATAAATTTATTTACCAAATAACAATCTTAGCTCATTAGGTAGTAGGTTTGCAAAATCTAAATCTATTTAACCATGTCCGTTTGTGTGTCCATGTAAATTTGTGCGCAAGATACAGGTCGCATTTTTAAAGATATTTCGATGAAACTTGTTTCAAGGATATGAATTGGCCCAAAGAAAACTTTTATTGAAAATGGACCATATCGGATCATTTTTAGAACCCCTCCGCAAATAAAATCTTATTATCATGGAAGTCATTATATGGCCAAAAATTGCAATTCTTAGGTAAAATTTGGTAAAGAATAGTTAAGCTGAGCCAAATCCCGATCGGACCATTTTTAGAACCCCTTGCCTTATAATATATCAGGCAGTGAAGTATAAGATACAACCAAACTAAGTGTAGCGTAATTTAAGGAGCTAAAAGGTGTGGGGTATTAAATGGTCAGGTTTGACCGACTAAAACACTTTTACTTGTTTTTTACTTGTTGTATTTAATTTAATTTAATTTTACGTACATAACTCCATTATGCTGATTTTAGGTTCTCCTTATATAATAGGTTAAACAATACATGTATGTATGTATGTACGTATACAATATCCTTGCTTGAAAATGGATATATGTGCAATATTAAATATTGCATTTATTTTAAGCAGCATGTTAAAACCTTCATAGAGAGGGAAGGGAAAAATATATGTGGATGGAATCTGGAAATCTCTGCACATGTTATGAGATTATGTTGTTCTATTGTGTTGTATTATTCGTGTTCGGGTTGGCCTTGTATTTCTTCCTATTACTTTATTTGTTTTATTTCATGAACATGAACACTTCTCTGCATTTATGCATATTTATATATGCACTTATATGTGTGAGTGCATATGCAAACTTTTCCATATTCACATGTATGTGAGTACTCAAATATGTGGCATTTCTGCTCATAGAGAAATAGGATGCCATTGCATGTAACAGTTAACAGTTAAGAAGGAATTTCATTTTTCTGTATTCCCATTCACTTCTGCCCTTTTTTCATGCGCAAATTGTACTTACTTAAATTTTAATGAGCTTTCAAATAGTTTTCATTAGTTGTTGTTGCTGTTGTTAGGCATTTTATGCTTCTGTACTGTGTTGTTGTTTAATTTCGAGGACATCAAATGAACACAGTTGTGGAGAAATAAAAGGAACAAGGAAGAAAACTGAATCTGGCTTAAGCCAAATTTTAAATACCCTCCAATTTCAATGAATGCCAACAACAGTCAGACGCACGTACATATGGACATACATGTCTAGACCGATTCAGTTCTTGATGCTGATCAAGAATATATATACTTTCTAGGGTCACTGACGCCTTCTTCTGGGTGTTGCAAACGGAAAGACAAACTTAGTATACCAATTATACCAATATATTTATATAAGTGCACATATTAAATAGTCGGGCGTAACCGACTATGTTATTTTCACTTGTTTTATACAAAATTACTTCGCTTTCAAAGGTTGCTCTACTTATTACCGCTTATAACCTGCAGCAGTTATTTTCAATATTTCTCAGTCTTATAAAGATAAAATCTTTATTATTTTTTTTTAAACTTTATTAGACTTAACAAGAATATTTTGTGATTATGTATACTGTGGGGATGTGAGTGCGAAAATTGAGTACACACTAGATTAAGTTTATCAGATAAGTTCAAGTTTTCCACATAAACTTCACTCAAACACACACGCTGAGAAAGGAATGTTAAGCAAGCAGCAGCAAAATATATGAATAATGCAGCTGGTTAAATTGCTATGTGGTGGGAGATATCTTTTTTGGGGTTAGAAACCAAAGAAACATGACACACATTTTGCAAAATGGAAAACCCAGAAAATTATTACAAAGTAAATAGAAGTATTTTGCATAAATATCATAAATTTTACATGGGTGTAAATTTTAATTTAGGCAAAATCTTAAATACCCTACATATCTATATACAAATTGCGTCCTGTAACTCTGTATCAAAGTATCAACTTTTCGTCGAATTCAGCACAAAAAGAGTCTTTTTTGTAAATTGTGGGCGTGTCCTTTATATAATTGTCCCTAATTATAATTTTATATACCAGATTTTAACATCTCAGCCCAATTTATGTGGTTGATATAGATTTTACTTAACTGTAGGCGAGGCTCTCAACCCAATTTGCCCAATTTACGGCCACTAGAAGTATTTATACAAAATTTCAGCTCAATATCTTTAAATTGACTATAATAACTTTCCCAACAATAGATGGACGTACGGACGGACATATCTATATCGATTAAATTTTTGTTGATCAAAAATATACACAGTTTGTAGATCTCTGACGTCTCCTTCTGAGTGTTGTAAATGGGATAGTAAACTGAGTATGCTCACTAAAGTGGAGAGTAATAATAAACACTTTCATTACATTTCTTTGAAATGAGATTTTTTTTTGTTGAATTTTTTTTTACAACAAAACTTGTTATTTTCTCAATTACTAAAATATATAAAACGCATTTGTGCATTTTGTGTACACGAATTGTTACGTTGAAGAAGGAACAAAACGTAAAAGAGGTAAAGAAAGAAAAACTTTCTTGCAATGTTTACTTAATTGGCTCTTGGTTGTGTCACCGCAAACGAAAAGGGAAAAGACAAATTTTTTTTGTTATAAAAATTATATATTTAGCGCTTTTGAATCGAAATGTCTGCCAAAGTTTTTTATAAGAGTATATATGGAGAAGGTTATAAAGAATATTTTCTTAAAATAAAATACTACTAAATAATAAACCCAATTAACAGTATCTTGTTTTTTTTTTTTGGCATAGAAAAAGAAAATGAAGGAATGAAAGAACAACTTTCTACTGCAAGTAAAGCAAATTTCGTAATTAAACAAAAAAGTAAAAATCAAGTAAGAAAAGCAAATTTGGCTTGGGCCAAATCTTAAATACCCTCCACATTCATAACGGTGGGCGTGGCAAATATATATATATTGAGTCTTGTAATTGTGTATGTCTTACGTATCAGCTTGTATATGTAGTTTTATTGCGAATATGGTTTTTTGTAAATTGTGGGCGTATCTAATATCCGACCGTGACCATTTTTAGTGCATCGATGGAAGGGCTAACCTTTAGTAAGTGCACAAAATTTTATGTTCAGAGGTCAACTTTTGTGGCAGATATATAGCTTTTTGTCGATTATGGGCGTGTTTGTCATCGGACCACGCCCTTTTTGGCACACCGATAAAGCTAATATAAATAGATATATGGACTAAATTTTATGTTTATAGCTCAATTTTTGTGGCAAATAAATAGATTTTTATCGATTGTGGGCGTGGCTCTTTTCCGATTTTACCCATTTTAATTAGAGATCTAAAAAAAAAAAAACTAAAAGTGTCTGCTCGACTCAGTTTTTAACGCTGATCTAAAATATATATACTGTGTAGGCTCTCTGACGCCTCCTTCTGCGTGTTGCAAATGGAAGAACAAACTTAGTATACCCTCATCACTAATGAGGAGGGTATAAAAATGTTATAGTGGTTCAAGCCCGACCATTTCATTTCCCACACCACTTAGCTCCTCAAATTATGCTACACTATCTCTTCATATCATTATGTCAGAATAAATATCATTATGTGGGAATATATATATATATATATATATATTATATATAAAGTGGACCGAATCTTTCCATATTCAACAGTGTTCTTCTCTGCGACAATATGTTCTTGTTCATCAAAATATTTTCAGCTTGTAACGAGATTTTTCTTACCAAGCCGCCGGAACAGGGTATCCCGCCCATTTATTTATATTTCATAAGGAAGCTCTATACCTGGTTTCAATAAAATTAATTTATTGACTTTATCCAACAACTTTGCTTTTATATAACTGTGCGTAAACTAGGTATCGATCTTTGTACATATGACTGGCCCCACTTTGGTTAGACCCACCTGGTTTCACGCCCTGTGTGCAACAGGCATGTTTACACCCTGCATGGTAATACTTAGCTGATAATATCCTAATGTGCCACCAGAATTGTTCCTTAAAGAAAATGACCAGGCTTACTCTCTGTAAATTTACAACCAGGTCTTCACCCCATGTAATAAAGCTACCGTTTAAGAACTTAGAAAACTACGCTCCAATATAAATGAACTTATATGGCTATAAACTTAGGTACTAGTAGGTATCACACTGTTTAAGGTAAGCCGCGATGTTAACTTGCTGAAGGTTGGTAACGGAAGAAAGTGATTCCTTATCGATCACTTACTACAAACCTCGGTTTACTAATGCTTAGTGGAATAACTTAACTATATTCCAATACGATTTGATGCCGTGGCGGTGAGTGGAGTTACCAATTGGCTTTAAAACTAATAACACTGATGCCTTACAAATATTCACAATGATCGATGAGTTATGTTTACACATACATATGTACAGGCTAAAAGTATACAATATATGAAAGAAAAGGAGCGTGTTACGATTTTGCTCGTCACAACCTTGCGCACAAATTTACATAGACAGACAGACAAACGTGATGAAATCAATTCAGATTTTGATTTTAAATCAAATCAATCGGTATTTATTAAATTTGTCTTAAGAAGAATCCTAAATACCCTCCACACCTGTAAGAGTGAGTGTAAAATATACCCAATTATACTCTTTCTTTTAAGTTAACGTTTTATGAATCAAGTAACAAGTCGCCTTCTATGTTAAATAGGTTTTTTGTTGAAATATTATTTTATATTAATGCATCCATCTACATTTTTGACAAAAATGGGCGTGATCAAATAATTTAAGAAACCCTTACTCGTAAATTAACGCCTACACTTTATATATAAAGAGGCAAATTTGAGTTTTTTCACTTTTGGAGTGTATTTTCTAGATACTTTTACAGATGTACGGTTCATTATAATCATTATTTAAACTAAGGAAGGGTGAAATATAAACTGAATTAGAAATTATCTTAAATACTTCATTATTATATTTGAGTAAAATTGTAAATAATTTAAAACATATTTTATACAATTTTCTAATGCTCTATTTTGATGTATGTGCATGTGATGTATGTGTAATTGTATGAGTTTATGCTAAACGCAGACCCACTTAAGCCAGCTTCAGTATAAATGATTGGATAAATTTGAACTTGTATGCAAATGATTGTACACATTAATGTAAAGCTGGCATATGTGTTCTTGGGTATATAATATAATTTTGTTATAGGAATATTTTTGCCACAGTAAGTATATAAATGTATACTCACATACTCACACCCATGCACACACACATTACATTACTCATTTAAATATTTGACCTGAATCCAAAGTAATACTTACACACACACAAACATGCATGAACCCACTTATTAAGGCCTGACCATGAATACAGAGTATTATTGTTATTGGTACATGTAAAAACTGATAATTTACTGCACACACAATGAAATCAAATGATCAAACCATCACTTAGAGATGAATGTAGAGGGATTAAAAATTGGAATATATACTGCATGTTATTTAACATTATTTGACTATTATCATACTTAATAAAATAAAATTCTACAATATATAAACTTGCAAGTATTTGTACGTACGTACGTACGCATTCCATTTTATTTAGTTTCTTTTACATATGTAAAGAGATGGAATTATGATTTTAATTAAAGTCTGAATATTATTTATTTAAGCAAATAATACTTACGTTACATTATTAAGCGTTAGTGTAGTGGTGTGCTTACTTCCCATATGACAGTTTCTTACACAATAACAAGTCATTGTGTTGCAATGGCTATAATTTAAGGTTAACAGAAGCGGTGAGAGTCGTAGCAACAACAATAATAATAAATAATATACAACAATAACAACATAAAACTGGTAACAAATTGTTTTGGGGTTTGCTAGATACATGACGTATGAAATACATCTTGGCAAATAAACAGAATAATCGTCGTCATCATCATCGTCATTATCATCGCCGTTATGACCAACAATACCATAGAACCTCTTACCACCACCACCACCAGCAGCAGCAGCAACAGAATCATCATGATCATTGCTTTCAAGTCACTTGCACAATAAATCACTTACTGTGTTGTGATAGTCAGTTTTGCTTGTACATACATATATACATACTTATATATATATATTGTATATACCTATATAGATTTTAAGTTAAGGCACACGTTTGATGGACACACATATACAAATAAATTGCGCCTGACTTGCATGTAAAGGATTTTACTACGTGCTGCACTCTATTGTTATACTGTTATAAAGAATGTTTTGTTTTACAAAAATATATACATACATTTGTATTTGATAATATTGGCTTTTAAACTGTTAAATTTTTTACACTAAAACTGTTATATGACTATTGTTATATTTTTTTTACAAAAATCATGCTATTCAACAAAATGTCAATATGTTATACACATAATATAACAGTTGTACTCTTTTAAGACGTTTTATTAATTCAAAAAATTAAATTTTAATAATAACAAGTAAGAAAACTACATTTGACTTAGGCCAAGTCTTAAATACCCCTCACATCTACAGTGGTAGGCGTGGCAGATTACGCCCTCTAATGGTGTATGTATTATGTACGTATCGGCTTGAAAGCCTAGTTTTATGGTGAATATGGTTTTTTCTAAATTGTGAGTGTGTCTATTATCTGACCACGCCCTTTTTGGCACATCAATCGTGGCACTTATTTTAAATATTTGTGAAAAATTATAACTTTGTAGCTGAATTTTTTTACGCGATAGATGGACTTTTTTCTATTGTAGGCGTGTCGATTACACCCATATTTTATAAATCGATGGAAGGGACGATTTTAAATCAATGCACGCATTTAATCTCAACTTTGAATTTTTATTTTTATGATTGTAAGCAATTTTTATCAATTGTAGGCGTGGTTGTCAACGATTCTGCCCCATAATTAAATTTTAGTTCAAATTTTTAATTCTTATGAAGGAGAGGTTCCTGACAAGGGCATACAAAGTTGCACAATATTCTATACTGTTGTACTACAGAGCACTATGTTCAGCAGTATTTATAGTTAATTAAATATTTTAGCTTGTTTTTTCATAACGCTACATTTTCTACGAACAAAAGGACTGCCAAAAAAATAACAGCTAAATAAATAGTTTTCAGTTTTATGCTACAAATGATTATGTGTATACAAGCATGGAATGTGTGTGCGTGTGTGTGGATGAATGTTTAAGTACCCACCCCCACTTTATGATATGTTGTTAAAAAATGATTAAATTATAACAAAAACAACACCACAATAATTCTGCGTTAAATTCTTCTTTTAAACAGTACGCAAATGAGTAATAAAGCTCAAGTGCACATATGAGTGCTACGTGTTAAGTGAGTGCACAAACGATATGTCATAATATGTACACACAAATATTACGTATTATAATGAGTAAAACATTTCCCACTTATGCATGTGTTTTATATATTTTTGTACATAAACGTGTGCTTGTGTGCATATGCAAGTGTTCAGTGGGTGGATAGCATTTCTAATTTGTGTGAAAGAGATGGAATTAAAGGCATTGTTGTCAACTTATAATTGTTGTTGTTTTTACTGTTATCTTGTTACGTCTCGTTATATGCTTACAAATTTTAAGCTGCCATCCGTACTGTGCTTAACACAGCAGCCACAGAACAGCAATTACAACAATACTACGACGAGCAGCGAAGTGTTTGTTTATAAAATTGTGTTTTATGCGTTTTAATCTCTGTTTTCATGTTGATTTAAGTGAGGATTTATCCTTTATTTTATATATACATACACGCACACGTACGTACAGTTAATACTGTTATAACGCTTGAGGCGTCATAATAAAAAAATGGAAAAAAACTAAAAAAAAATATTTATTTTATTATTCATTTCATTTTTAGTACCAATATTTAGCACCAAATAAAATTTTACTAATTTTCAATTAGAATGAAAATGATTTACAAGCCTAAAATTCTAACAAGAGAATTGCCTGTAACAATGTGTGTGTATATACTTTCTGCCAACTGTAAGGCTTAAATTTATAACATTTCAGATAACGTAGTAAATTAGTCATCTTCATGAGTACACAGACAATACATGTAAGAATTTAACTTTGACTACATACACATGCATGTACAGATTTCGGCATATGAATAGCTTTGCATATCTCTCTTTATCTCTCTTTTTGTACTTTCACTACTCATAAAACATATGCAATGTCTAAATCATGTTGGGACTGTTTATTAGCCGGCATGTTACTCGTACAATCTTTGACATTTGTTTTGTGACATCATGCAGTCTGGATTTTAGGATAACTGAGTACATAACAGCACAACTATAATTAGACAGTTTATTGGTACTAATACATTAACAGAAAATACATGTTAGATGGAGAGTTAGATATACTATAAACTAGTATGTTTGCATATGTATCATTAACTGAACGATTGTTTTTGTTTGAAACATGTTTTCAATAGTCAATTAAACTAAGTGTCTTAAGCATGGGTTGCCTTATTAATGTCGGGGTCAGAACCGTCCAATGAGGAAGAGTCCATTCATGGAGGTTAAACTATATATACTTTAACGCAATATTTTTTTTTAATATACTTTAACCATTTGAAATAAGTTTTTTATACACACTATACTGAGTATGCTAAATTTGTCATTCCGTTTGCAACACCCAGATGTCCACGTCGAAAATCGTCCAAAATATATATATATATATATCGATATGCTCAAAAGGGGGCGAATTCGAATAACAGACTCATCTACAATTTACAGAAAAAAACCCTATTGTGCTTAAAATCCGATATGTTAGTAGATTATTACGTACTATACAGCTTAACCAGTTTCCTGGTACGCCCACTTTTGGTTTCTAGATATGAAGGTTATATAATATTTATAAATACAAAATTAGAGTATATTTATATATCATCGTTGCAAAGAAAAGCAGTACTATAATCAAGAACATAGCTGAGGGGTACAAATTTTCATATATTTAAGAATTATTTACCGTTTTCGATGTACAATTTTTTCAAAACACTTTCAAACATCGAAATATCGATTAGATTAGTTTGAAATTTGGTGTCTATTGAAAATGCAAAGCAATGCCTCGTAGAAATGATTTTTTTCCTTATAACGGCTTCATATAGCGGTAAAAAAAATATGTTCCTTTTTACTTGATCCTTCTCTAAACGTTACTACACTTGCCTAATCTCAAAATAAACGGCAATCTCTGCTCTCTTTTTATATCCAAACATTGTCTATTGTTTGTTTATTTACATGTTATCCATATTATTTACACTTTAAAAGATTTTAACTAGGTTTTAATCCTTTTTCACTTGTTCGAAGTAATCACCATATAAAAGTTTATTTTACGCACCTATGCTCTAACGATTGTACTCTCTCTCACTCTCTCTCTATTTAATAAGTGCATGTGAAAGCTAATTAAATCAATGTCTGTTAGCATTTAAATCTTTCTGTAATAAAATATCGCAAAATTTAAATTATATTTCAATTTAAAGTTTTAACGGGTAAAATTTTTAGTATAACATTTATAGCCTGCACTACTACGGCAAAGGGTATTTTAAGTTTTTTTTGATGTTTGTAACTCATAAGCGGCGAATACTGCACCCACCTTCAATTATACCGATCGATTTTGAATCAAAAAATTATAAAAAAAATATATGTCCATGTGCCTGTTCAAGTAAATTTGTACGCAAGCTATGCGTCTCAATTTTTGAGATATTTCGATGAAATATGGATATGGATATGGATTTTGAGAACCTTTCCCCGGATAAGATTCTCTTATAACAAAAATTTTTATATAGCAAAAAAGCTCAATTCTCAATATTTTTTGACAAAATTTGGTGAAAAATAGTTATTTAACTGATTGTGCTAAATTTAAACCCGATCAGACCATTTTTAGAATAAAAATCTGAGTTGATCTAATATACACTAACACCTCGCTTTGCGTCGTTTCGTTTTGCGTTTTTTCGAAATTGCATCGCTAGTACTAATTTTTACTGTGCGTGTTTCGAGGTGTGGTTTTCGAGGTTGCGTTTTTTTGGGTTTTGGACTTTTAAAAGTTATTACCTTCGACGAACATTTAAACTTCTTTTAAGTGAGACTGATGGACTAGATAAGACTACAATGCTAGAGTTTTGGAAAAAGTTCAACATTATGAAAGCCACAGAAATTATTTATGATTCGTGGGAGGAGGTTAAACCATTTTGCATGAATGGTGTTTGGCGCAAATGGGCCTGAATATGTTCACCGAAAATGCGCTGCAGAAAATGACGGTACACCAGCTGTTCATCATGAAATTTCTAGTTGAGATAGAGAGTCTAATGAAGGTATGGAGTAGACTGACATAAATGAATGGCTAACCTCGCACAACTAAGAATTCTCTAATGAAGAATAGAAATCTCCGAAAAACAAAATTTAACCTCAAAACGAATTTCTAAAGCGATGTGTTTGATTTGATCTATGGAGATTTTTTTAAAAAACGATCCTGACAGCGGAGGGAGTTTTAAAGTGTCCCAGGCGGTAGCTACGAATATCAATTACGACAAGGAAATTTATTTTACGTTGAAAAAAAAGCTGTTCAGCAACATTGGATATAATTAAATATAATAAAATTTTATATTATTTTTGTTTTTTTTAATGTTTACTTTGTTCAATTTTCTTTTTAAAAAGTAGTATTTTCGTAACCCTGGAACCTATCTTCGATCTTTACATGGTTTGCTCTAGAAAATCTCAATTCACTTTGCGTCGTTTCAATTTGAGTCGTGTTTTTTGGAACGTAACCCCGACGCAAAGTGAGGTTTTGGTGTAATGAGATTTCACGAACTGATTTATATGGCAACGCCTCGCGTTTACTGATTCAATTAAACTAATTTTAGTATAATTTAAGAAGCTAAGTGATGTAGGATATTTCACTTGCACTACTCTGAAGAAATTTGATAACGAACGGCTACAAACTATTTATCTGAGTATTTAGTTATCTACAGGAGATCTTTTAATTTCTTTGCCTACCCTTGTCATCCTAAACACCATCTGTTGACATACATGCTTATACAAAATGTTATATATGTTCAAAACTCTAATTAAGAATAGAATTTTTAATGACACTGTGTGAATGCACGAACATCGCACCACACAACCCAAACCAGTCTTTTCCAGACATTTACTAAAAATACACTCCCATTGGTTGGTATTCTTATGTTGTTTTGTATTCCCATTTGGTTGTAAGGATTAGAGGGTGTTTACAAGTGTTTATGAGCATATCCACACATCATAAATTATGGATTTTAATGAAAATGTGTACACAAAACTTTACGGACAGAAACCATTGGATGAATAAATGAATAATTATGTAATCATGTAATGTATGCAGAATTGGGGAACCACCGCGCACAACGTGATGCCCTCGTGTGCCATTAGCATCAAAGGGATAAAGGCTGTGGAGTTGATTTACAAGCATATTACTCGCTTTAATGCAATTAGAATTGACAGGCAATAGCTTAGAACCTACACACACTTATGTACATATTTGTTTGTGTGCTTAGCTTGTGATATGACTGAATATGGATAAAGTCGACATATGTATAAGGAGTGTTAGAAATGTAATATATCATCATTTGGGATAGTGGAGGAGAGGGAAATAAAAGCTTATTTGTTCATCTAATTCCATCTAATTTGAACTTAACTAAAATACGGGTAAAAAAAACTAAATTGAGCTCTTGGCTTTTTTTGAAATAACGATGTGCGTGCAGAAACTAAAAGTGTCTGTACAAATTTTCAGCTCAAATTCATCTCAAAATTTATGACCGTTACAATGCCATCAACAGATGGACACAGGGACGTGTCCAGATCGACTCAATTTTTGATGCTGATCAAGAATATATATACCTTGTAGGGTCTCTGGCGCCTCCTTCTGGATGTTGCAAATGGAATAGCAAATTTAGTACACCCTCCATTTGATGTGCAGGGTAAAAAAACACGAACAAACACATTTGGATCAACTCAGATTTTTATTCTAATGGAGAATATATATTGTAGGGCCTCTTCAGACGTTTCAAATAAAACAATGAACTTTTTATACTCTTCATTTTATTTAGAAACACTTGTGTGTAGTCCAGCATATGTAACCTTTTAGTTGAAAAATCTCTCAAATTATTCTTTCACTTGATTCTTAAGGTATAAATTCTACCCTAATATCGTTTAAGGTACACTTGTAGTACAATATAAATTTTATACACCTAAGTACATAGTTCGTTAAAGTGAGAATGCTGTTGTACACATTTGTGCTTAATTCCATAGTGTACAGTGACTACACGGACAGCCATCTGACACTTTGTTTAGTTTGTAAGACACCTTGCCTATAATTTATAACCGTATGTTTACGATTCTCTGTGTCGCACACAGAATGAAACATTCACGCTCACCTTTGATTGTGTCTATAAGTTGCAATGTATACACATTTGGCTGACAATTGAATGGAAACATACATGTGTAGGGGGGAGAAGGGATACATAGTATAAGTGAGTAATTGGGGAATTTCTCTTTAATGGCATCACCACATATATGTTGGTGGGATATATTTATTACACAATGAAATCCGAATAATAAGAGAAGTGATTGTGAGAGATTTGAAAGGAATGCACACACACATACCCGCCCGTGAGTAAGCATACACAACAATTATGTGTTATAGTCATTTGTACTATAAATGTGGTAAACAAACCTTCCCCGGCTTATGTGCATCGGAATGAATTTATAATAATGAAACTTTTTAATAACACGCACCAGCGTAACCATAACTCCAAGACCCCACTCAACACTCTTCACTCTCCGCACAATGTTTTAGGAGTAAGAGTCCAATTTAAAATTTTCATGAATATAAATTGGATTTAACCAATACTGTTATTTACTTACTCCTTTTTACTATGTTGACAGTTTATGTTTGTGTGTGTGCCTTCTGGTCCATTCCTACGTCTACCACTATGTCTGCTGAACAATGAAGCTTCTCTAAAGAGCTCACAGCATACCTGCCAGATATGGATTTACTTTTTTTTCATATGCGAAAATTTTATAGTAAATCTCTGAAAAAGTCCTGACTTTGTTAACCATAAGTCCATCTACTGGTTTCTCAGTGTTGTCCACTGCTTTACTGTGTGCATTTAATATATTATATAAATATTTAGGAAAAGCTCAAGTATTATAACACAACAGGAAAACTTTTATTTATGTTTAGCTTCTTAGTTTTATACAGGAGGATGATTTTTGGCTTTGCCTCTATTTAATATACCCTACAACACTAATGATGGAAGGTATATGAAATTTATTGGAAGATTTGTATTTTTTCAAACTGCTCACGTTTTATTTTACTGCAAAATTCATAATTACAAACCATACGTCACAAACTATTGTACAAGCTACTGGTGGACATTTTTAAGATATTTTAACAAAATTTTATGTAAGGGTACATATATTTGAGCAATATGATCGTATTGGACCATTTCAAACTTTTAGTAAGGTGTTATTGGATGAAGACTAAAAAGAAGTCTGTTTATTTAAGAAATTGCAAATTGTGGAGCTAAGTGGTGTAGGGTATAATATAATATATCCACTTATTTTGAAATGAAAATGTTATGCTTTTTGACAAAATGAATTAATAACAAGTAAAAACGTTTTATTTGGTTTAGACTAAATCTGAAATATCTTCCCCATCTACCTTACATAAAAACATAGAGCATGGCAAAAAGTGCATTTATTTTGCATCAGCTAATAACTAGATAAATATGTTTTTTTGTAAATTGTGAGCTTGTCTGTTATACCACCACGCCCATTTTTGGGACATCGATAGATGTGCTAATTATAAATTATACTAAATTTGAACTTAATCGCTTGATCAAGTATATATATACTTTATGCGGTCTCTGAAAAAACAAAATTGTTTGGAATGAGATACTTAGAAAACCAAAATGATCTGTGTGTATTCGCAACATCTGAGTTCTGGTATATATTAGTAAATAAATGTTTCAAATTAAATTCAATTCAATCTATCTAATAGAGTAAAATCAGCTGACTTAGTACTGACACTTAAGGGATCTTTCGAAAAACTAAAGTCCCGAAGAATCCAAGAAAAAGTACGTCAGACGTGACTTTATCCCAAAACTTTATTACTTAAATACCTTAAAACCATGTTTCTCGCGAACCGCATACCCAAAGTCATTACGCTAGTAAATAGCAAAGACAGACAAGAAGTTAGAAAATGTAGAAAATTGTATAATAATAAATGAATTTATTTGCAAAAAACACACATTCTACATAGCTTATGAAAGCTTTTAAATGTTTTCATCACTTTCGTTTATCATCTATTATCATCATCGCCACCATCGTCATGCTGCCATACCAGTTACACCGCGTTCGATATATTATAAGGGAGGGCAATACAATAGCCACTCATTGTATTTTATTGATATGCGTAGTATTGGTCAGGTTTGTACGACGCCAAGGTTAACAAAGGGCAATTCACCAAACGTCCTGTCTGCATCAGATTAGAAAAAGCAAGTGGCACCCACACAAACTCTCGTACGATTGTGCAGTCAAGGTAATCGTGGATAAACCAACACATGTCGTATGTTAGAAATGTGGTAGAAAATACATACGAGTGGTGATATTAAGAATTAAGCAGCCACCTACCCAGGTCGCCTAGTGTTGGGAGCAAACCCTACATAAACTGTAACTGTTTGTTCGCAAACTAAAATCAAACTTTAATGGATTTT
Source organism: Crataerina pallida (assembly GCA_949710015.1). Lineage (NCBI taxonomy): Eukaryota > Metazoa > Arthropoda > Insecta > Diptera > Hippoboscidae > Crataerina > Crataerina pallida. The sequence goes on from OX453293.1 coordinate 9,609,390, forward strand.
TGTTTGTCATCTATGTAAATTACTGTGAAACATAACTTTTTCTATTGCACGGTGACAGCACCAAACTAAAGTATAAAATTACATACTTCATGGCAAGAGAAATCAATAAAAAACTTTTCCATTCATTCAAAACTTATTTTAAATAATCTAGACCACTGCGTTTCTTCCAAATATTAGAAACAATCTTTTTAATAAAGGTATAAAAAACAATTCGAGTCAAACTAAATTTTCAGAACTCATTCATTGTATAAGGTGTTCAACTTTCAGAGAGTAGACTCATCTCTAGTAGTACTTCAAATATACTTTTTTTCAGTATAAAGTACATTTGGATTTAGTTGTAAGCGTTAGGAAATGAGACCTTCGCAACTTAGAGATGACAAGACCAATCAATTCTCAAATGGTTTGTATTGGTCGGCGTACAATTACATTTGAAATTCATGTAGTTGACATGCATGTGGTTAATAAACCTTTTGAGTGAGTAAAGCTTTGTCTTAGTAAACTTTGTTTGCGGTAGCATGTTAGTTCCAGATCCAGTTGAAGCGCAATTCAAAAAGAGAATTTTAACTCGTTTGTCGAATTGAACTTGTAACACATCGACATTTAAGAATATTTCCATAACAATCAATACTGGTTCACCAGGGGAATAAACTTTAAGCTTGTAAGAAGCCGCATTTTTTGTGATTGCTAATAATTATAAGGTGTGGGTTCCCACAAAATATATATTTCCAGCTATTTTACATTTAAAGAATTTTCGATTGATGAATTTTTGGTCTTAGTACTGCTTCATCCTTTTGATTTTAGTTCCTTTCCAACTCTTTTTACACCTTATTTTGTACCAAGAACCTGGAAAACGATTCTATAACATATAATCCAAACGTCTTGTTTATTTGAAATGGACGGCTTATCTAAATGTTTCTAACAGCCCTACACAAGGCTCAAGGACGCTTTGTCAAACTTTCTCCCAATTTCAAAAACTGAGAAACCTATTGGTTGTTTCTGTTGGGTATAAAAATTAGGCTAAATTAATTGAATTGAACCTACAATTGAATAGAGCTGTTTTAGTAATTTCAAGTCACTTTTCTTTCAAAAATTGCATGAAGACGCCGCCCCCATGATTCATTCACAAACATCATTTTTAGTCAAACACATTCTACCTTAAGGTAGTGCATATACAAGATTTTATTCAAGCCAAATAAAACTTTTTCACTTCTGTTTTATTTTTCTGGTTGTTACTGCAATAAATAACAAAATATATAGTTTCATATAAAAACCAATCAAATCTGGAATATATTGTAACAAACATGATATTTTTGTTTATTGTTGTTGGCAGATAAACAATAACAGGTAAACAAAAATAACAAAAATCGTTGGTTTTTTTTATTTTTTGTTGTTATATCGATGAGAGAAAATTGGAATAAAAAACTTTTACAACGAATAATAACTCCTTCCTTCACATATGCAGTATTGTTGTTTATTGGGTAAGAATTGATAAAAATAATAAAAAATCGCAAAAACATTGAACTGACACGGAAGGTGAAAATGTACAATAACAACTAGCATATGGTGCGGGAACGTTTTTGAAAAGTTTTTATAAATACTCGTATTCGGTTTAGTTGTGGTTACCAACCAGTACACCAGTTCCACATATAAATTAAACGAATATAAAATCTTGCAAAAATTTATTTGTTAGAAGATTCATGATTGAAAAGAAATTAAAGTTAGAAAATATGTAAAAATGTTCAATAAAGACTTTTCTATGCCAAATTTTTTTGCTGATTACAAGAAATAAAAAAAGGAATGGACGGACATACAAATATCGATTCAGATTTTGGTCAATTTAAAAAGTGATCTTCGTGCAGAACGTATTGTAGAAGTTTTTATATAAAATTTCAATTTCATTTCTCAAAATTTACCACCATTAGGCGTAGCTTTTGGCCCTTTTTAAAAGACGATCTGAAACTAAAAGTGTGTGCCCAAAATTTCATCTCAATGTCTCACAATGTACCCAACCCTGATGCCTTTTTCTGAGCGTTGCAAACGGAATGTCAAACTTAGTATACGTCCCATCTTATGTGGAGGGTATAAAAAATCGTTTTAAATTCTGCAATACTTAAAATGTAGCAAATACCACAAAATGTGCCTCCACAATGTGACGTTTCCTTAACAAAAAATCAATTGAATTTAACAAAGTCTAACTCTACTTAAGTTTTCCACTCTAGAGACAGCTTGACTTGAATCAATTTACCCTTTAAACTGAGCAATACGATCAAAATAAAATGAAATGAAATGAAATGTTTTCAGAAAAGCCTTTTAAAACTAACGTGTTGAAGGGAAAAAAAATTACAAACAAAACTTTTTAATAAGTATTTCTTTCCAAGGAAAAGTTGAAGTTGTTTTTTACTAAAAAAAGCAACTTTTAACACTTTATCTCTGAGGAAAAGTAAAGTTCTGCTAAACTTTAAGTTAAGTGTAATGTACACACATATAATAAGAAATTAGAAAACTAACCGCAATCACCATATGTGTTCAACGTTTCGGTATGTTTAGGGTCACCTTCTATCATTTATTCGTATCTGCTTGAAATTCTTCCAAATTGGCATTAGCTGCTTGTATGTGTGTTGGTGGGTATGAATGATAGATAGGAGTGCGTGTCAAGTGCCTTTTGTTTGTTATTATTATGAGATATGTAATACAGCATAATACCCACTTGTGGTACTGCCAACATACTGAAGTACCAAGCTGCCATCCGCCATCACCAGTACCTGTGGCCATTACATCATTACATTACCATTTTCTATTATGGAACCCTGATGCATTTGATAATAGGTAACGATCGTTTTGAAAACCGCCTTTGTGCGTATATATGCATCATCTCGGCAAATCTCTTTGCTTCTTATCCCTTACTTAGCTTGTCATCTCCCTTGCCATCTTCAACTTGTGCTTGGGTACTTGTGTTCTTCTTCCACAACTTTATGCTTCTGTGCATTATAACCAAATGCTTTAATATGCACAGTCTGCTAAGTTTTATATGCTGCTGCTGCTGCTTTCTCAAGAGCATCCAGCATAGCAGATAGTGTGAGTAAGCAGTAAATTGGATGAAAACTCAAAGGTTTCCGCATAATTGTGAAGATAATTATGTATGAGCGCGCTTCAGTGAATGTACAGGAAAATAAATGCTTCATAAAGGCAGCAAAAAATATTCATACTGTGGCTACAAAGAAGGATAGTTAGGGAGAGAGAGATAGCATATTTGTATGTTTAATACATAGATCATAACAATGCAGCCCGTTAGCATAATTTTGTATACTTAAGAAACTCGGTCATAATTCTTTGTGTTTTCAATCACTTGAAAATCAATTGTAGGTGAAAGGAATAAAACTCTTTTCCTCAATATCTGTCTCTCCATCCATCTCTATCTCCTATAAACCATAATGAGTTTGCATTTAAGTACTTTGATTAGTGAAAACTATTGATAAATAAATTTAATGACATATTTGTAGGCAATGTTTTGATTTAATTCAATTAACTTTTAAAATACCAATCTATGTATTCAGAGGGACTTAATCAGGTCTGTCTGTCTGTCCATGTAAGTTTGGGCCAAGCTTAGGACATAGCTTTTATGATTTTTAAATAAAATTTGACACCATAGCATTCCTAGTTCCAAAGGCAGCCTTCCCCATTGAAAACAGTTGGTTAAACGTAAGGGCACTCCCCATTTAACGCCCACATTTGTAATAAATATTTATAAAAGACAAAAGCGAAACTTGGTGGAAAAGTAGTTAAATACCCTAATAATTGAAATTTGGTCTCAAACGGCCTATATTTTGAACTCCTTTTTATAAAATTCTTCGTTAATAAGCAAAAAAAGTTGACGTCGGCAAATCTTAAATACGTTCCATACTTATATACAAATAAGGGGGGAGGGTGACTTTTTAACGGTGTTTGTCGATTTTTTACATTAAATACAGTTTTTTATAAATTATGAACGCATCTACTATTAATATTCTACCACGCCCATATTTGGCACATTGAAGGCTGCTATAAGAAAAGGTATATACGAAAAATTTCATTATCTTAGATCATTTTTTTGGGCTAATAGATAGATTTTTGTCAGTTGTGGGCGTGTCACTTACTCGTTTTCACCCAATTTAAATATTAACCTGAGTGCAGAAACTTACAATAACTGTACAACTCAATATCTGAAAATTTACCATCTCGAGAATGCCATCACCAAGAGGAACCGTACACGGACATGCCTAGATTGCTTCAAATTTTAATGCTTATTAAAAGAATATATACTTTATAGAATCTCTAAGGATCTCTGTGTGTATCAAATGGAATGACAGACTTAGTATATCACACCTTATAAGGAGGGTATTAAAAATCACCGAAAACATAACAATCTCCAATTTTGTTCTTATGGCAAAAATAACGATAATTAAAAAATATTAATAATTGTTATTATGTAGACTCCTTCACACTGCTTTAGCTACTTTAACATCTTCAGTATTGCATAAATATTCTATTCACACTTTCCAGGGTAAGGGCCATAAAAATAATACATTATGTGTGTGTGTCCGCGTCATAGTTTTTCATTACAATCATAAAAAGTCAGTCCATTGAACGTAAATTTTCTGAAACGAGAACTTAAACGTTCACCTATGCAAATACAACTAAAACACTCATACAGCTATATATTGTAGCTTTAGCTGCTGCAGAATAACGTGAACAGTATTGTTTGTTCCATACCAACCACGATTTGTTGGAGGAGTGAGAGAGCGTGTATACGCTAGTATTGTATGTTTGTGTATATAATACGCAGAAGAAGCATTTGGTAATTTGATTACATGTTGTATTTGAAACCATATCAGGTGTCGCATGGCTGAGTTTAAAGCGCATCATTTGTTGCCGTACTACCACCTACCCACCCTCTTCCAGTGGTTACCACTTCAGCTGTTTTAAGTTGAATCCTGGTTTGTATTGTTCAAGTATGGATAAAGGAGAAACAATCGAAATGTTTAAATGCGAGTGAGTTTTTATGCATGGCTTGCAAGTCTTAATTAATTAATTTTTATGTGCACGTTCTGCTGAAGTTATGTATTTTACAACAACGCATTATTTGGCTTAGCATTAGCTTATTGCAAATACAGTAAAGGGGTTCATTTGAGATAGAAAGTGTACACAATTGTATAAGTACGGGGTACAGTTTAGGAATAAAAGGTAAATGGCAGACCATGATTAGTTATACAAATCCACTATGAATCAAAATCTGATTCAATTACGGACATGTCCGTCTATCCGTCCGTTTTTTAGAAACTCTAAAAGTCGTAATTTTTGATATTCTTTAATAAAAATTGGCGTAGTGGTATCTTTTTAGTCAAGAACAAGTCCTACTAAAAATTTTTATTCGATCTAGAACCTATAAAACAAAAATTCGAATTTTTTTAATAACATTTCATAGAAAACAAGTAAAAATGTTATGGTAGCTCAAGCTCAACTATTTAATACCCCACACCACTTTTTAGCTCCTTAAATTTTTCTACAATTAATTTGGTTGTGTCGGTATGTACTCCTATGAAAGTTACTTCGTGATATCTTATGTAGGAAGGGGTTCTCAAATTGGTTCGATCGGGCCCAAAATTGGTTCAGCCTAATATGAAGCTAACTAACTTTTCTTCACCAAATTTTCTCAAAAAATATTAAGACTTGCTATTTCTTTCCAATAAAGGCTCCCATAGGATTTTATATGCGGAGGCTTTCCAAAAATGGTCTATTTCCAATAGTGTTTTTCTTTCGTCCAATTTATGTCTTTGTACAAAATTTCATTGAAATACCTCAAAACATAATAGAACCTTCTATGGGAAGGGGTTCTAAAAATGACCCCCGATCCTGTCCACTTTCATTAGGGTTTTTCTTTGGACTACTACAAGTCCTAATTGTACCAAACTACTCCCTTTGCCACGAGTGGTGCAGGGTATACATAGTTTGTTATTTTTTACAGTCGCTTTCCATAGAATGCTTTACACTACATAACGGTGATTCCCGTTTATTTTCTGCAACCAAATTATTTATTTATATAAACTATGAAATGTAGTAATGTAGGGTAATAAAAGGATTGGGTCATTCTTTTATAAGAGTCCTTATTGGCACAATGCCTCTCATAAAATTTAGTCGCTTTTTCTATGCAATCAAATTGTTGGTACTTTTTATGAAACCTTTAAAATTGTAATGCATTTAAATTCAATGTAGTTACACTCTAATTATACCACATACATATACAGAAAAAAAATTAAGATCTCTTGCGTAAATACGTATATGGTATATCTTACAATACATAGGCTTAGCCAGTTCATCTACTGAGTTCTGTGACCGTCTCCATTTTGTTATAATTCAAAAGTTCACGAATTAAAAGTGATAACCGTGGTAACTATTAACTACGGATAAATACATGAATACTCGTACATAAATATATTTATGGTGTAAGCATTGCAGACTCTCGAACGAGTTGCTTTTGGGCTAAAACTTTATTACAAAAGTTTTTTATTTGAATTGTTAGTTAAAATATAAGTTAAACAGGTATAAATACTAAATTTGGTTTAGGCCAAATTTGAAATACCCTTTACCTCCTTATAAAAACAATGGGCGTGACAAATAGTTGATTACGCTTTGTAACAATGTAAGTAACACGTATCAACTTATGCATCAAATTCTGCACAAAAAGTTTTTTTGTGTAGATTGTGGGTGGGTCCATTAGCCGCTAACTTTTAGTAAATCGATTATGAATTTTTGTATCAAATTTTAACTTCATAGGTATATTTTTGGACTGTGAGAGATATTTGCCGCGTTTGTAGGCTCAACTTGAGTAGCAACCCATCTGCAGAAACTTTAACTATATCTCAAAATTAATGAGAGTATCAACAAAAAACTGACGGACACGGTTAGATGTGTGTAAATTTTAAGGCTGATCATGAATTTTTCAAGGTGGGAGGGAATAAAGGTATTTAATAAAATTTTGTAAAAATATTTAATCAATCTGCTTAGTATCATATTTAAATTAAACGAAAATAGTCCGCAAAATGAATAATTACTTATTATTAATTTAATAAGAGCTTCATGCTAGATTTTGCTTACAATTCAACTGAATTGCTGAAATAAACCAAGCAGTTTTTTGGAAATATCTATGTGTTGAAATCAGTTTGCAGATGCACCTCAACTCTTGCAAAAATTGTACTTCGTGCGAAATTCAACCTTTAGGTAACAGGTAACACGAACGTGTTTATTGGTAGTTGGAAAAGGGAACAAATGTTTACCTGCCACACCTATATTTTTACACATAATGTAAAGGGTGTCTAGGGTTTGTTTCTAACCAAATACCGTTTATTCCTTGTAAACATTTCAAGTTAACTCCTGTGTGACTTGTTTTTACTTTTATTTATTTTTATATAATATACATTTCTACTTATTCCTTTTGGTTATTGCCTGAATAATTTAGCCGTAAACTTTTTTAATGCCTTCACCTTTCTTCATCTTAGTCTTCATTCATTCTGCTGCTACAGCTGTTGTTGTTGTTGTTGTTATTATTTTCCTACCAATTTATATCTCTAGTCTAGACGTTCGGTAACATTGTGTTAGAGTTATGTCACCGTGTGTGTGTTTATAAACATAAACTTGTTATTATTATGTCTGTTGTTATTGTTTTTGTTGTTATTGTTGTGATTATTATGATTGTTGCTTTGGCTAAAATGTTTATTTACAGGATTCGCTTTGGCACGCACTGCAACGACTTAAGTGCAAAGCTGATTTGATAGCACTAACCACACACCCCCCATACATAATAAACCCCCAGGGGAAGTAAGTGGGTATATATTTTCGTTTATAGGTGGATTGGGTTTATATAAAAGTGTCACCTTTGTAAAAAAGAACTGAAAATCTTTGGAAATTGAAGTATTGAATGGAAATTGAAGGAATCTGGAACTCAACTACAGCGAACTATCCATTAAATAGAATGTTTAGGTAGCTTTGGGGACGAATAGGCGGAATTTGTTTAGGAAATCATTTTATTTATATCCAAAGACCATTATTGTTACATAATCCCTTTAAAAACATAAATAACGCATACTTTTGGTCCAAAAAGCCTCCTTTCTACGAGGAAGGAATAGAGATCAAATTTCAATCAATCAATTATTTTGAAGACAAGTAATAAATGTTATACCCTATACTACTTAGTTCCACAAATTATGCTAAAATTATTTCAGTTGTATCAGGCATTGCCACATAAGGTACTTCGTGAAATATTTTTATATGAAAACGGGTTCTAAAAATGAACCGATCGTGTCCAAATTTAGCATAACAAATTATTTAGCTAATTAAGTATGCTTCACTAAGTTTTGTTAAAAAATATATGAAAAATTGCGATTTTTTGCCATATAAAGACTTGCACTATAATAGAACTTTATATGGGCGGAGATCCTAAAAATAATCTGATTCGATTCATTTTTAATAGGGTTCCTTTTTGAGCCAAAACATGTTCTTGAACCAAATTTCATTTAAGTATTTGCGATCTCTAGCTTAGGCACAAATTTACATAGACAGACAGACGTATAGACGAATATGATTAAATTGATTCAGATTTTGCTTTTAGGAATTACAAATATCCGCCACAAGTGAAACGTATAAGAATTCGTATACCTCCCTTGTCCCCTCCCTCCCTTAGGTACGTGCTTGACTTTAGCATTGCGCAAATAAAAATTTAGTTATAAATTTAATAACAAAGACACTCTACCTCACACAGCCCATATTATTCATTAGAAAACGTATTTTAGTTATTAAATAGAAACGTACGAAAACATTAAATTGATGGCCGCTCCTCTTCATATTAATTTTGAATTAACAAATAGTTAGATGGAATGAAAATCGCTCACGTTTTATCTCGGTACGCCATGGGGTACAATATTGTAACATAAAATGTTTTACGTGCCTTTAGTAAGTGTCCATAAAGCGTATAGCGATGATGGAATGGCGGGGAATGCATTGTATTTCTACCTAATTGCGCTACCAACTAAAATATATTTTTGTAAGTATAGGTGTGCAACAATTGTGCATTCATTCAGCACGCATTCAATAAATTCGTGTTCGTTTGCAATACGTGGCGTTGCATTTACCTAAATCATAATCATCATGCAAAAGCCAGCTAGTAATTGTGTTGGACCTGATAATGCATTGTAAGGCATCATAATGTTGAACGTACCATGTACGGCTTGTATGGCTGTAAAATGTATCAATTTATTTTAATTTTAGAAAATTAACAGCCACTCTTTTGTACGTATGATGTGCGGCCAAAAAAGGAAAATTTTACATTTCACTGTAATAGATCGTACAATACATAACAAAATTACCCATTTCCTTAACATTAACACACTATATGCATCACACACAGTTGAACAAATGTAACAATACTGCATACAAAAAAAAACAGATAAATATAATGCGCAAAGTCAATTAACAGACGCTGAGTCAATAAAAGTAAAGAACATTTAATTTGCGCGGCAAATATTAGTTCGCTGCTCTTACATTTCATATTGCAAACGAATTTATAAGTGAGTAAATATATTTTTTTTCTTTTTGCACAGGTACAGAGCAACTCACTGATTATGTAATGATATAATTAAAGTCGCTTTTTGAGTACTTTATAATTTGTTTGTTTTTAAAATGTAAATTTAGCGCAAACAAAAATTGCAAAAATTATTAAATACGAAAAGGTAACTAATCGATTAGTTTAATTAAATTAAAGATTATACTCTTATGCGTAGCGGCTATTATACGCTTTTCTATATTTTACGCATTAAAGATTAATTTTGTCCGTAGGTCCGTCAATTGAAAAGTTAGTCTAGAAGTCAAAATATTTATCTAATCTGTCTTCAATTTAGTACATATAACACTAAAGTTAATAAGAAATTTAAATAAAATCCTTTATTACACGTTAGCTCATGCTAGAGTACTTTCGTCCGTATGTCCGTCCATTTAAAAAGGAGTTCAGAAGCCAAAATATGCATCAAATCGGTTTTAAATTTAGTACAGACAACACTACAATTAAGAAAGAATTAAAATTAAATTCCAAAATTGCGTTATCACACGCTAGAGTACATTTGTCCGTACGTCCGTCAATTAAAAAACGAGTCTAGGATCCAAAATATACATTTGGTCTGCCTTAATTTTAATACCTGTAATCCTTGAATTAAAAAAAAAAATAAATAATATTTTATATTATACTTTCATATGATTCATAAAGTGATGCTAGAAGTTAAAATTTCTTATGTTGTTTTCTCTTTAAATTTTTTTATTATTGTTTCAATATATTTTATTATTCTATGTTTTTTTTCATTATAATTTTACCTCTTTTTTTTAATTATTGAACTTTTTTATTTTTTTTTTTTTTAGTTATAGTTTGTTTGTATGGTTTGCAAGAGAAGGCTCCGTAGACCCTGGGAAGTATATTATTGATCAGCATTAATATCTTAATCGATCTAGACATATCCATCCATGCGTCTGTCTGGCACTTTCACGGTCGCAAAAATTAAGATATTGAGTTAAAATAATTTCAGTTTCGCACGCAGGTTGCTATTGGAAAAAATCGATGGAGAACCATTTCCACAATCGACATCAAATTCTAAAATGTATCCATCAGCCACAACAGTTGCGTTACAAAAGTACACATATTTACTATAGATGTGCCGTAAATGGGCGGTGTAGAATAACAGGCATGCCCTCAATATACAAAGAGTTTCTTTTGTACAATGGAGCGTGAATGTACTGTATGCTTAGGACTAATGCAGATAACTGCCACGCCCATATTTTGTAATCAGATATTTAAGATTTACTGTTGTTGCAATTTTTACTTTTTATTTTCATTTCTACTGTTTTTTATTTGTACACTTAAAATTTGTCAATGTTTAGAAAAATTTTTAATTGCAGTTTTTTTTAAGAAAATCATTTCACCAATCCGTAACATTCGTCCTACCTTACCAATAATAACTTCAATGAAAATTCCTGATGTACAAATGAAAACAAAAACCACTGCAATCATAGTGGAGCCTCACTTATTTTTGATGTTTGCCATTCTCGTACTCACACCTTTCTCAGTAATAAATTACTTTTAATATTAACAATTCACCCAGAGTGTGTACGAGTATGTACGCTGTGTATGTAATTGTTCCACTGGGTATGCTGTCGTCGGACATGATATGAAAGTGATACGAAAAAATAAAAATAAAAATAAAAATAAAAAAAGGAATTGTCCACCAACGTTGTTGCCATGTTGGTAGCCACTTAATGAAAATGTAAATATTTAATCAATACAACAACAACAAATGAAGTTATTTCAATGCATGTGATACAAGCTTTACACGCTTCCTTTCTTCGCGCACAATGACGCGCTCCGTCAGCAGCAGCAGTAGCAACAACGGCAGGATAATAGGATGATGATAATGAAAAAGTACTAAAACAAATTTACTCTCGAATGAGTGCGTCATACATGCAAGAGATTAAAGTCTACAAACGCTTACACGTTATGCATGCATATTGCCCGACATGTAAAGATATTCATAACTCTCTGTACTACAAGATATAATAAAAATAAAAACTTATAAAGTGAACGCGTAAAAATTGGTTGTGTCGTGTTTCCAGAGAGTCTGCAACTCCGTGGCTCCCCTTTGCTGCGTCTGCTGTGGCATTTCTGTTGTTCTTTTATTCAAGAAGGTAAGAAGAAACATTAACAATATTCTGTTCTGTTATACACGGTTTTACTTAATTAATTTTAACACCCGAGGGAATCTCTTCAACACACAATACAACTCTTGCCAACACTAAAACGCGCAATCGACCACACACACAATAGCAGTAACTTTGTATTTAACTAACCATAAAAGGAAAAGGAAAATTTACATTTGGTTTACAGCGAAGCTAACATACCCTATACGTAAACAGTGGGCGTGGCCTATATTCATTTGCTTTGTTCTTTTAACGACTTTTAAAGATGAAGTCATAAAACACTTCAAGGATTCAATCTCTGTACACACGTGCTGTTGTCTTGTAAATTGTGGGCGTGGCTGGTATCCTACTTATACTTATTTGCCTACTTTTAGCATATCAGTTGATTACATTTTTATTACTTTCTAGATTTACGTTTTATAACTGTGAAAGATTTTTGTATATTTTTTCATTGCAGGCGTGACCAAAAACCGAAAAACCCAAAACACAAAATAAAGTAGTTAATATATTACATAGACGAATACTACATATTCATACCTTTTTTTAGAAATTATGGGCGTGGCTGAAATTATTCCGCCAATTTTTTACATTTCAATAGATAAAGTTTAACTTTTTAGTTATAATTGTTGTAACTATAAGAAATTTTTGTATATTTTTCATTGTGGGCGCGGCTGTTAACGCATTTTGCCTACTTTAAATGCAATTTAAACTTCATATCTTAAGTTTTCAGACATTAAGCCTTATAAGCTTAATTACTTAGACGGACATAACCAGGTCGACTCAAATGTTGACGCTAGTCAACAATATATATACATTGCGGGGTGTTCAACACCGCTTCATACAGAACGATAAACTTTACATACCTACATACATTGAATTTGTAGGTATAAAAAAACGAATAAAGAAAAAGTGAAAAGAAAGAGAGAAAGAGAGAGGGAGAAATTAAAGTGACGGCAAAAGCTGTGGATTTTTACTTACCACGCTTCCTTGAACTGAATTAAGTTTTAAGCATCACCTTGAAGGCACATTTCTGCAATTGCCTCTAAAACTCAAATATATATAATATTGGCTTAAAATTTAACTCAATTTCATCATAATTTGACGATCTAGCAGCATAATTAGTTTTGTTAAAAAAATTCACAAACTTTGGCAAAAACTTTTCGTAACCAAGGACTTCCAGCGAAATAATATAAAAAAATTAGGAAAAAACTAAGTCAACTTTAACTTTGCTTATTCACAGATTGTTTGAGATTTTACAAAATTGTTTCTATTCAGTTGGCAGGACAAACATTCATTTTGCCAAAACGTTTGCAACACTTGTCAAACAGTCGTTTTCCTAATAAGCTTCTAATGTAGATTCAAGTACTGTAAAGCGTAAAGCATCGGTACTTTATAATAAGTGAAAATGCTATAATCGGTTATAGACGACCATTTAATACCCCACACCACACAAATTATGCTACAATTAATTTAGTTGAATTACAAAACGCTAGTCTTTGTTATGAAGTGAGTTCGTGAATAATCGTTATACGATTAGGAAGGTGAATGTGGGAGTCATAAACATTTGCACAAATTTTGGCACAAGTGGTGCAGAGTATAGAAATGAGGATTAAGATAATGCCAATCGTACAAAAGAAGGCAGGCCTATCCGTGCGTGCATCCACACGTTTGCTGTAGGAACGCTTTAAGCTTAAATTATGTTTCCACGGAAATAATGTTATTTAAATTAAACGAGGGCGGTAAAGTGCCGCGCCCAAAATTAAACAAAAATCTATCCATCTGCCATAAATTTAATTTTTGAAGTTGAAGTTGGGAATGGATATACATTTATAAATATTCCACCCATCGATGTAGGTCAAATCAAAAATACGCCCACTGTTAAAAAAAAAGGGCTTGGTGGTAATATTTTTGAATTTATAATATATTTTTATTTTTTATTTGCATATATTTATGTATATATATATATATTTACATTCTTTTGGTTTTTTTTTTATCACTACCTTCTTTTAACTTCCGAATCAAAATCAGAAAAGCGAAGTCATCAACAAAATTCATAAAAATTCATAACATAAGTAAGAGATGGTTTCGTTTGTTTTCTTTTTTTAAATTGTGGCGGTAACATTCCCTCCCGCAGTATTACAAGAAAGTATTTCTTCGTGATACTCCGTTTTCTTAGCCATATTTAAAGCTGCTAACTTAGAAGATGGTCTTTCTAAAATGGCATTGGGCGTCTGTACTATTGCGCTTCTAACTTGACCATCATCGGAAACTCGGATTGTTATTACTTTACTACGTGGCCACACGTTCCTTGGGAGTGAAGGATCTACTATCACCACTAAATCACCTATTTTTAATGGTAGAGTTTTTCATGCCATTTAGATCTATAAGTTAATATAGGGAGATATTCTTTTAACCACCTTTCCCAAAAAATGTTAGCACGTTGCTGCGAAATAAGCGAATTTTTTCTTAAAACAATTGCTTCATCATCACAAGTGGGTATTGGTTTGGTTCCGTTAGATGAGTCTAATAAGAAATGATTTGGTGTTAATGCTTCTGACGTTCCATCATCAACTGGTATGTACTCGTATGTTAATGGTCTTGAATTTATTGTATTCTCAATTTCAATTAAAGTGCTAAGTAATATTTCATCAGTTGGATTACGTGTGGGTAGCGATTTATATAAAGCAGATTTAAATGAACGTTCAAGTCGTTCCCATGCACCACCCATGTGTGGGCTAAACGGTGGGTTAAAATTCCAACGTGTTACAGAAGTTGTAAATATTTTAATTAATTCGTTTTTATCTACATCAGTTACAGCCTCGCGTAATTCTCTTTCTGCACCAATAAAATTTGTACCGTTGTCACTATAGAATTCTCGTGGAGTACCTCTTCTAGCTATAAAATAAAATTTAAAAAAAATATAAAACACATGAGCTTGTTGTAAGCGAATGAGCTATTCCTATATGAACTGCTCTTATTGTTAAGCACGTAGAAAGGCATCCATATCGCTTTTCTTTATGACGATTGACGGTTACAGTAATTGGACCAAAAAAATCTAATCCTGTATACGAGAATGGTGCTTGATAAAATGCTAATCGTACTGATGGTAGCTTTGCCATTTGTGGATTGTGTGGTACAGCTAATTTATAAATTATGCACCACTGACACTTACGTATTATTGATTTATATGTGGTACGAAGTTTAGCAATAGAATATTTTTGACGAATTTCATTTATCACGGTTTCATGATTTGCATGATAATATTTTGTATGGTAGTGCAATATAATCAAATAAACGAAATATGATTTTCTATGTGAAATTATGGGGCGTTTTTGCTCCTCTGATATATTGGCATTTTGAATACGGCTGTCAACTCTCTAAGACAGAAAATTTCTGACGAATAAGTTTGCTGTTGAGCCTGGCGCATTAACACATTCTCAGCATAAACCAGTTCAGATTGTGTAAGCTCATTTGTTGTTGATTGTTTATGTTGTAATTTATGTATAAAACGTATTGCGAATGCAGTGGCTCTAACCAATCTGTTCCACTTAGCAAAACGACATTCATCAATTAATTGTTTTACTACAGCAACTGAGTACATATGATGTACCAAATCTTCTGTTGTTTGTTCAATGAAAAATTCCTGTTTAGGCCACTCACTTTCATTTTTATATAAAATATCTGGTCCTCTAAACCACCTGTTCGAATTATCTAGAGTTGGCAATCGAATCCATTTTGTTGCTTCATCAGCCACGTTCTGTTTGCTGGGTACATAATTCCAGCTTTTAGCATATGTCAGCTCCAATATTTCGGTAATCCGAAAAGCCACAAATTGTTGATATTTACGATGCTCAGAATTAAGCCAACTCAGAACTGTTTTTGAGTCGGTCTAGAAAAATATTTTTTATATTGAAATGGTGTGGTTCTCACAAACGTATTTAGCAAATCGTGCACCTATTAGTGCTGCCATAACTTCTAAACGTGGTATAGATGTTATTTTTATAGGAGCTACTCTTGTCTTAGATCCAATTAAAGAACATATTATTTTATTACCCTTCATCAAACGTATATAACACACTGCTGCATAACCAGTTCCACTCGCGTCGGCAAATGTATGAAGCTGAACTTCTACATTTTTGTAATTAGGCAACGATTTTAAATAAAATCGTGGAATTTTTAAATTTTTTAGTGAAGGTAAAAATTCAGCCGAAGTCGTCCACTTTTCATATTGTTTAATTGTTATTTCTTGGTCCCAGGCAATGCCTGAACGCCACACATCTTGACGCAAAGTTTTAACGTACATTGTTGCTAATTTTTATAGTTAACACCTACCTTAACGGTCTTATTTAACATATATGGAGTTTTTTAAGCGTCTCCGGCGCGCCTCCTAACTCTATTAGAAGTTAGGAGCTTCCAACTACTAGTATACCGTTAATAGTGCTAACTATTCTTCCCCTTGCTCAAGGGTGTTCCATACTCCCAGCTACTAATTACAACCCCCGCGATGCTCCCACAAGGGGGCCTACCCGAAAGTACGTACTGGCAAGAACCTGGCAAGTAGGATCCAATCATGATCCCTGGAACTATCCAAGGACCTTATATATAATAATACTTGCTGTCGCTTACTCTGGCCCCGTATTCCTTGGACGAAGCACCTATGAGTTTTAACGTACATTATAATATTTCCAATAAGACCAAGTGGATCGTAAATGGACATAACTATTTTTAGCAGTTCACGTTTAGTTGGTATTTTCCTTCGATATATTTTTAATTTGAACAAATCACTTGCTACTTTAAACGTTATTTCATCTTTTGAGGGGGACCAATAAACACCTAGTACTTTTTCCAAATTATAATCGTTTCCTATACTTAGGCATTTTATAGAATTATTGGTGTCACCTGTGAGTATTAATTTAACTGCTTCGTTATTAGAAACCCAGTTTCTAATATTAAAACCGCCTTGTTCATGAATGTACTTCACATCAGTAGCTAGCTTTATAGCTTCTTGTGGGGTATCAGTTAAATCAAGAAAATCATCAACGTAATAATTATCTTTTATGGCCTGGGCTGCCTGTGGAAACTCATTGTTAAAATGATCAGCATTAAAATTCTTTACACATTGTGATATACTTAGGACACAGGTTGCACCAAATATCATTACGTTCATTATATACACGTCTGGTTCTATCGATTCATCACAATTTCGCCACAAAAAACGTTGAACATCTCTATCTTCTTTTCGTATATATATTTGGTGAAACATTTCTTCTATGTCACATACCGCGACAGCTTTTTGGCGAAAATGCATTAAAATTGCAGGGAGTGATGCTAATAGGTCGGGACCTTTAGTAAAAATGAATTTAATGACACACCATTTGTTTTAGCAGCAGCATCCCAAACCACAGGTATTTTGCCAAGTTTATTTTTATTGTGAACGGCAAATATTGGTAAGTACCATACCTTTTTACCTGAACGAATAATTTCACTTTTAATAAGCTTACGTATGCAACCCTTTTCTTCATGTATTTTATTAGTATTTTGAAAAACAGTTAATAATTCTGGTTGTTGTTTTATTTTACGTTCAAGGCAACGTAATCTGTTAAAGGCAGTATCATAGTTATCGGGTAACATAAACTCGTCATATCTCCACAGCAAAGTCGTCTCATAATGATTATTTAATAATTTTACTGTATATTTACGTAACAAATCGTACGCTCGTTCATCTTCTTGACTTTTCAAAGGACTTTTGGAGCAAACTCCTACACTATCTAAAGCAAATGAGTGTTTCACAATTTCTTCAATTTTTTGTTCAGAATCACAATCACATATATGAAAATTAAAAGATTTATACAAATGAGAAACTTCACCACATGTGCCATAAATTAGCCATCCTAGGCGTATACGTATAGCAACGGGTTGATTTACAGGACCTTGCTTTATTTTTTGTAAAATTCCCAAATCAAAATGGTTTAAGCCAATAAGTATTTTTGGTTCAACATTATAGTAACTAAAATAAAAAATGTGTAAATTTTTTACACATTTCTTCATAATTCATTGATTGTAAAGGTAATCCAAATTTCTGCACTGTATATAAATTTATAATGATTTGTTTCGCATTGGTTCCTGCAATATTAACATTTATTAATTGGGAATTACTTTCATATCTTTTTATACCACCCGTCCAGTTGAGACATACACGATTAGGTTTACCTTTAAGATTTAAAATAGACATAAGCTCTTCATCCATTAAACTTACGGACGAACCTTCATCAATGAACGCGTATGTTTCTATACTTTAGCAAAATTTATGTGAGCATTATTGTTTTCTCGTGTATTAACGTTTTCAATTCTCATTGTGTTTTGCTTAAAATGGCGATGTAATAAAGCGTGATGATAATATTGACATCCCTGTACACCGCATATTTGACGTTTCTTGCATTCACCTTTGTGTTTATATAAACATATTTTACAGAGATTGTTTCGTTTCACAACATTCCATCGCTCAGCACGATCTAACGAAAGGAATTTTTAGCAATTTGCTATTTTATTGCAATTTTTATCACATACTTTACATCTCTCGGTGTTGTGCGTGTTTAAATATTCCTTTTTATTTTTATTTGTATTTGTATTTGTATTTGAATCCATTAGTTACAAAAACAATTTCAACTAATTCATGATGGAAGTAAGGCAAAATATAATATTAAACAAATAAAAAAACAAAAAGGTATAATAATAAAATATAAAAAGTAATAAGTAAAAAATTTAAAATACAAAATAAAAAAAATAAGACAGCCGCAGCAGCACAGCAACAGCAACAATAACAACAGCAGCCGCCTCGGGAACAACTTAGAAATGAACTAAATTAAAATTAGTAAAACCAATACAACCATTGTAAGACATATGAATAATATTAATGTAAATCAAAAGTTAAGATATAATAGATAAAATATAGATAAATCTTAGTTATAGTTATATGATAATAATAACAAAATATTTAAATAAAAATTTATATATATATATATTTAAAAAAAAAAAAAAAAAGAGATGAGATGTGCATGCACGACTAATTACAAACATATATGACACTCATGCAAACAGATCCAATATAAGACATTTTGTTAGTACATTTACAATATAAACATGTACCAACAAAACCATCAGTCTAGCAATCGAAAGCGCGAACGTAATAGTATACTTCTAACAGTACCAATGTCACCTGTACCCGGGTCAAAAAGATGATAGTTATCACTAAACATTTTGCAAAGAACCCGGAAGGGGTTATGTAATTGGTAATTTGTGCGACACTGAGACAATTTAATTAGATTAAAGTGCCTAGTAAACCTATTGGGGATGTTAAAAGAGATTCTCTCAAGCAAAATAGGTGAACAAACAATACCTTTTATTATTTTTGTAACAAATATAATACCTAAAATTTCCCGCCTTTTTTCCAACGTTGGAAAATCAATGAGATTCTCGTAGGGAGGAAGAATCCAAGTTGGATCCCAGCCTAAGTTTCTTAAAGCGAAAAGGAGAAAGTTACGTTGAACAGATTCAATATGGTCTATGTAACATCTGTAGCTGGGTGCCCAGACTACGGAGCAATACTCTAACGTAGGTCTAACAAAAGCTCAAAAGCTTAGTTATATAAGGATCTTTGAATTCCTTTGACCATCTCTTCAAAAATCCTAATAGGGACTTCGCCTTATTCACAGCAGACTCGATGTGTAGATTAAATTTCAATCTAGAATCAAGCATAACACCTAAATCAAGAAAATTAGAAACATTTTCAAGCATATGATTTTCAATACAATAAGATGAACGCAGTGTAGAGGACCATGTGAAAGATAACTTCTTACACTTTTTTAAATTCAGTTCCATACCATTTACCTTACACGATATATATAACCCATTTAAGTCAAGCTGAAGCAAATTAGAATAAACTAAGGAATCGAAAGAATAATATATTTTTACATCATCAGAAAACATTAATGTTTTTGAATACTTAATACATGTAGGGAGGTCATTAACAAATAGAGTATAAAGGGGCCCTAAATGACTACCCTGTGGGACACCAGATGCCACAGTAATTTTACGAGAAAAGCACGAATTGAATAAGGCTTTTTGAGTAAGACCCGTAAGATAATGATAAAACCACGAACACATATTTTCAGGGAACCCAATACGACGCAGTTTAAAAATTAAAAGTTTTGAATCAACACGATCGAAAGCCTTAGAAAAATCAGTATAGATTACATCAGTTTGCTTATGTTCAGAGAATGCATGAAATATGTCACCAGTTAATTCTAGTAAGTTCGTAGGCGTAGACCTGCCCCTTACTCTTGTACTTATATTGTTATTAATCACAGTGCCTCCTACTGTTACACAACTAGCCGATATACCAATTTCAAATATCCATTGGGCAAATTCTTTAAGGTTGGCTTTTTTCCTTTCTTGTGTTAATGTTAATTTATGTGATCCCTATCTGATTTGATAAAATGTTGGAATTTTTTCCAAAAGCTCCTGTAGTAAGGACGAATTATTCAATTCATCAAAGAAATTCCTAGCTTCAATTGTTGCCACTGAATTTTTCACTGTGACAGCAAAATTTGTAAAGGTTTCTATACGATTGTCATTGATTGCAGGCGTTGAACGAATTTTATTTTTTATAGAGTTAACTATTTTCTCCGGCTGACTCAAAGAAAAATTTAAGTGTGTACATGACTGTACAAACATTTGATGGGTGTATCAATAATTGTTGTACCGATTTTAAAGCTTCGCCTTTTAAAGATTTTTGTAAGCGAATCATATTTTCAGCATCGCTAAATCCACCACACATTAGTTGATCACTCAAACATTGAAATAAAAGCTGGCCACTCTTCTGCTTCGCCAGAAAAATTAGGAAGGTCCTTTGGCAATGATTGCCTTGCATATATTTGTGCCATATTTAAATCATTGTTAATTAATGTTGGTAAGTTATTATTATAAACAGGCGCTGGTCGTTCATATGAATTTGTAGCTACATTAGGCATGTTACACGGCATTGAAAAAACGTACTATGCATTGCTGTTGTAATAGTTGAATATTGACCGGGAGAGCATGAGTGTGACTTTGTAAATTGGTGCATCTGATCACAAAGATACGTACGATGTCCAGAAGAACAATTATGTCCAACGGCATATGTTGTTGAATTCAAAGATATTTGGGACCTTGGATTTGAAACTGCTTCCTCGGTTAAGGTCGGTATTTCTATGCCATTGCACGTTTGTTGAATCACATGAGTGCTGGCAGTAACCAAATCCTTTGATGTATTTAATTGTGGTACGTTTCTATTAGATAAAACGTTAACTTGTTGACCTTTGCAGGTAATGACATGTCGTTATTGACGGTCAGTGTTTACATTTCGAAGCCAATCAACTATTGAGGCTGCCTTGTTTGATACGTTATCATTTGATGTTTCATATCGTGATAACTTTCGGCTTGATGTTTTTTTTGAAGACAACAGCTGATATTTTTTCTCCAAATATTCCTTGTCGCGAGCAATCGCTAATGCTCTCTCTTCCTCTAGGCGTTGTAAATCTACTTCACATTGACGTAATTGACGTGACTTCGATGAGCTTGATGCAATTCTTTCCACAGACCTGGATGAGCTACTTTCGGCCCTGATCGTTGTGCAATTTTGACACAATCTCATGGTCTTCAGATGTGGAGTTAATGCAGCCCTGGTGAAATTGCTTTTTCATTTCGAACATGTTACCATAATTGATGGAGAAGAGCGTTGACACCGCTAACATTTAGTGAGTGCCTCACGTTCTGCATTTGCTTCCATTTTGTGAGGTTATGTTGTTTTAGCGCGATCCGTATGAGTAGAAATTCCAATAGGAGAAAAAATCCAATAAATCAAAGATTTTAACAAATCAAAAGAATTTAAAGATGTTAAAAAAAAGGGCTTGGTGATAATATTTTTGAATTTATAATTTATTTTTATTTTTTATTTGCATATATTTATGTATATATATATATATATTTAAATTCTTTTGGTTTTTTTTTACCACTACCTTCTTTTTACTTCCACATCAAAATCAAAAAAATTTATAACATAAGTAAGAGATGTTTTCGTTTGTTTTCTTCTTTAAAATTGTGGCGGTAACACCCACAATTTACAAAAAAACATTATTTGGCGCAAAAATCCGACTTTTTTGTTGGCATATAAAACGTAATTAACAGTTTATTCATAGTTGGGGACTTAGGCCAAATATAGTTTTCCTACTTTTCATACCCTCCACATAAGATGGCGTTTGCCATTGCATTTAAAACAATTAGAAGGAGGAGTCAGAGACCCTAGAGGGTATATTTATTCATGATCAGCATCAAAAACTGAGTCGATCTAGACATGATTGTCCGTTCTCACGATCGTAAATTTTAAAATATTAAAATTTTGTGCGAATACTTTTAATTTCTATGCGCAGACTGCTATTTAAAAATCGGTCAAGAGCCGCACCCACACAATCGACGAAAATGTCTTCTTCTGCCACAAAAAATGAGCTAATAAGGTGAAATTTGGTACAAATATTTATAATTATTCTATTGTGCCAAAAATGGGCATGGTCAAAAAAAACACGCCCACAATTTCCAAAAAAACCTTCCAAATCTAAAACTCAACTTGCAAACTGATATGTAATGCATTCACTATTAGGAAACGCAATCATATACTGGCCACGCCCATCATTGTAGTTGTGGATAATTTTTTGGCTTAAGCCAAATTCAGTTTTTTTGCTTGTTTTTATTTAAATCCTAAACTTTAAAGTTGATGCCACAAAATTCCTTCCACTCGAAATATTTGCTTTAATTTTCTTTTTATATCCTCCACCTTAGGAAAGAGGGTGTATTAATTTTTATCATCCGTTTACAACGCATCGAAGGAAGCCTCGGGGACCCCTCAAACTATATATATTCTAAATCAGCATGAAAAGAGAAATCGTTTGAAACATGTCCATCCGTGTGTCTGTTGTTGGCACTTCACAGTCGTAATTTTCGAAATATCGAATTGAAACTTGGCACACTTATTCTTAGTTTAATTTCGCTGTTCCTTATTGAAATTGGGCAAAATCGGTTAAGAGACACGCCCACAATAAACAAAAATCTCAACATACCGCGAAAAAATTATATCTTTAAAAAATATATATCACAAATTCTATGCCTATCAAGTTGAAATTTGATATATATATGAGTGGTACCGTTATCTAACACTATGCCAAAAATGGAGGTAATTAAATAACGCAAACGTCTTTAATTGAAAAAAAACACTATTTGCGTAAGTACATGAAACAGTCATATACATAAATATGGCAATAGGAACTTATTTTTAGAGGAATATAAAAGGTTGCGGGTATTTAAGCTTCCGTCTTAACCGAACTTTTCTTTTTATTACATAACTCGATATATGAAAAATGTTGTAAAATAGATTGTAGTACTAACCAAACATGTAACATTGGCAACCATTATGTAAACAGCAGGCCGTTATTAGAATGATGATGTTTATGTATTAAAGCTGCCGCAAGTATCTTCGGCTGCCCCCCTCCCAAAAAACAAACGATGTCAACTATGTGGTCATTTGATTCAATTATACATGTGGTAGATGTACAGCTACATACATCCAACCACAAACAACTAAACATCAAACACAACAACAATAACAATAACAATGTTGTAGGTATACTATAAATTATTTGTTTGGATTGCGCATTTATAAATATTTTCCCATAATGACAGTAACAGAATGTTGATACTATTCTGCGAACATATTTATGATGATGCGCTCAATGTCTTCATTACTATGCTTGAGCTAACATACAACCAACTTTTTTCTATTTAATTTGTGGTTGAATTGAAAGTACACACAAGTCTGAAAAGTTTTCGTTTTCTGTTGTTATTCCCTCCACCTTAGGGAAGAGGGTGTATTCATTTTGATCATCCGTTTACAACACATCGAAGGAAGCCTCGGAGACCCCTCAAACCATATATATTCTTAATCAGCATGAAAAGAGAAATCGTTTGAAACATGTCCATCCGCGTGTCTGTTGTTGGCACTTCATAGTCGTAATTTTCGAGATATCGAATTGAAACTTGGCACACTTATTCTTACTTTAATTTCGCTGTTCCTTATTGAAATTGGGCAAAATCGGTTAAGAGACGCGCCCACAATAAATGAAAATCTCAACATACCGCGAAAAAATTGTATCTTTACTATGCCTATCAAGTTAAAATTTGGTATAAATATAAGTGGTACCGTTATCCAACACTGTGCCAAAAATGGGCGTTAAAAAAACGCTATTTGCGTAAGTACATGAAACAGTCATATACATAAATATGGCAATAGGATCTTATTTTTTAGAGGAATATAAAAGGTTGCGGGTATTTAAGCTTGTTCTTAACCGAACTTCTCTTTCTTGTTTTTTCTTTTTGATTAGAAAAAAATTTTGTATAGGTACTCAAACAAACAATTGCACAAGTCTACCGCAAGTATGACATACTTGAAATGTTTATAGTGTACGTGAAAGATACTCGTAATCAACCAAAGCATCGTCTGCAATTTATTGCATAAGACTCCTATGAGCATTTTTTACATTTTTTCATTAGATAACAGTTGTTGTTATTATCCTAAGTCGTAATATATTAGCTGATTGACACGTATGTGTGTTTGTAAACACGTTTTATTGTATGGTACGGAAATACTACTATGAAGTACGTATGTGGGTGTTTATACGATATAAAAACAAAGCAAAAGCAAGAGTCGTCAAGGAATTGTCATTGCCAGGCGCCATCACCATATTTTGTATGCAATCTTTCTATAGGATGCGGAGTATACTAAGTTTGTCATTCCATTTGCAACACCCGGAGACTCTACAAAATATATATTTTATATTCTTGATCAAAAACTGAGTCGATCTAGTTATATGTGGCCGTGTGTCCAGGAATCCATCTATTATTAGCATTCTCATGATTGTAAGTTTTTTACAAATACCGCCAAAAATGGGTGTGAATCCCACAATGAATAAAAATCTTTATATCTGCCACAAAAGTTCATCTTGTATGCTTATACATAGTTATGCATTCCACTGATGTGCATTGGGAATGGTCGGATAACAGATACGCCCACAATATTTGAAAAACCATTCAACGTAAATCTAGACTTACTGATACGTAATACACACACTATTAGAGGACGCAATATATATATATATATTCCACTTCGTTGTGGATGTGGAGGATATTTAAGATTTGATCTAAGCCAAATTTAGTTTTCTTACATGTTTTGTTTCTAGATGTGTGTAGATTATTCTTTTTCTTATCAACTCAATTTATCATGCCGTACACTCTACTCTAATGGTGTCTTGGTTACTTTTTAGCTCTAATTCTTAATGATTATTATGGTTGGGTAATTAGTGCCGTCCCAAACGGTTACAATAAAGTTTTGTTTGAATAGTTTTTTAATTTATTGAATTTTCCCCTAATCTTATATCTAATGATAAATGAGAATATGTGTATACGTACACCTGTCAGTTACGTTTTACCCAAGATTGTAAAACTTTGAGAATTTTTCGTTTTCCTTTTTAAAAGTTATTCCTTCCTTTCCATTCAATTTATTGGCCAAGGAAATTGAAACTTTTACAACTGAATTCATTTGATTTTAATGTATTGTATTACATAAGAGGGTACATACGTACCAAGTATGAAAGGCACGAAAAACGTGTATGCGAGAGGCAGCAACAAAATGAAAGAACACATGACATGATGGGTGTGTGGTTTTTTTACACAAACAAAAGAAAAACCCAAATACTTTTTCTGCTTAATTTAAAATTTGTATACCTTACAAACATATAAATGAATAATGTGAAAATTTCGAATGTTATTTGAACACATTTCTGTGGTCACATTAAAGTGTTTTCTTTAAAAGAATTAACACTCTGGCTTGCCTCTATACATACCAATAAGCTTGTATTACAAAGTATGAATAATGTTTATATATGTGTGGCGTTAGTAAGTTGCTTGTTCCCCCATTCCTTTCACTAGTTATGTCATAGAGAAAACTGTGCATGAAAACTTTATTACACCATATTTTTAAAACGATAAGTTTTGCAAACAATTGCCACTATGTCATTCCTTATAACAGACTTGTGGACACATTTAACTTTATCTAAAATTGCCGGTTCAATACCAAACGTCGACTGCACATATTACATATCACATATATATAGTATGTACGTGAATACGAACTGATGAAGGTTAAGAGATCAAAAAGAGAGCAGGCCTAAAAAGTTCAATATAGAATGATTAAGTTAAATGCATTTGTGGAGGAAGGTGGGCAAATGGCCAAACCTTTTATACATGCATATACAAGGTTAATCACATGAATCACATCCCACATACAGATATTTGTGATTATAAGTAACGGGGAAAAAAAATTTCTTAATCCTTTTAGAACGAAAACTCAATTCTGCACTAAAGAGAAGGGTGGCCTTGATTACTACTTTGATCTTGTGGTACAAGATTAAAAATCAATTCAAAAAGTTCAAAAAAATTCTTGTGGATTTATACAAATTTGAAGTGTGATATGAACCAATCTTTACTCTAAATAGAATTGTAAAAAAACATTCTTTTTATCTCACTATTCATATAAAAGTAAATCCAATATTGATTACTTAGCAATACTAAATGTTCACCAGGAGACTTACCCAACTTAATATCAACGATAACATGAGCCACGTTTATGCTTAGTAATTATTATCAAAGAGGTTTCCTTTATGCGCTGTTTTATAAGCATATCCGGTATTGTTATGTTTCTTTGTTCCCCACACAACGTTTAGTAAAACTGTTGCTATTTGATTTGAAAATGTTTGTTTTCAAGTGTTCTTTATCTGCAACATATATATAAATATCTAATATATAATAATATAATCTTATATTACATTTTATACATCATTTACATTTTATTTCAATTTTACATTTTATATTTAACGAAACACTACACTACATTATACTTTCTGGCAAATTACTAAAAATATGGCGTACTATTTCATTTTCCGTTATAATAATAAAGGCAGCACTTAATTACAATACAAATTTGTCTACACTTTTTCATTAAAACAGCTGCTTATAGTTATAGTAAGACTACAAAAGAAAAAAAGTAGAAATTACTAAAAATAAACAAACGAATTATTAAAATAATGCATATTGTATACATATTTTTATTATATGGTAATTAAGATTATGATAAATACAAAAAACATATTACCTAAGCCTATGTGATAATCTCTATTTTATTAGGATACTATTTGCAAGCAGCTGAAGCTGCTAAATCAACGTTTTATGGTTTAATTTTTGATATGATTAACAAAGATGTTACAGAGAATGTTAATAAAACTCTAAAAGCAGCTGAAGAAATGACTTTAGATGAATTGGGTATATCACGGGGAGTGTGCTTTAACAATTTTCTCACCTACATTGCTTACGAGGATAATGATTTTTGTTATGTGGATGATGAATATATATTACATTTATTGCCACCCTCGACGGCCAGTGTTGCAATACCCAAGCCACCAATTATGGTGAAATGTTTGGACGAACATCCCTTGCTAAAGAAAGGTGAGAAAAACAAACTACGTATGATGGAGAATGCACAAGAAGTTGTGGATTTACTTAAACCGGTGGGAAATAATACTAAACGCTATGAGCCGGGCAGCTGTGTTTTAGTGTATTTCTATACACCTTCCTGTTTAGCTTGTACGATATCAGCTTTACCTGTTAATGCTCTGCCGCATGCCTTCCCCTCTCTACCAGTGGCCGCTATTAATGCTTATAAATATCCCAGTTTTAATGCCGAGTTTGGTATTGTGGCACTACCTACACTAATGCTATTCCATCAGGGACGACCCATTGTCAAATATCGTGCCGAAGTGAAATTCGATACATTTGTTACACGTCATACTGGCCTACCTAGTATACCATATCCAAAATACTACGCCTTAACACCTTTACCCGTGGAGGTGGAATATGAAACCGATTATGTATTAATTTTGGCCTGGTTGTTCATTTTAGTTTGTGCTAGCTATCATTTCTCCCAATCAGCTTTATGTAAACAAATTGTGGATGTAATAAAACGAAACTGGCGCGAATCGGAAGCTCAATTAGAGCAGCAAACTTAAAGAAACTTTAGTTAATTGTAGTTTTTTTCAAGTTTATATATTTATTGTAAATTAATTGAAGATTACAATTTCTCTTATTCTCTTGTTTTAAAATTGTCATTTCAATAAACAGCTACATTTTCTTTTTTTTTTTTTTTTTTTTGTATTAGGGTTTAAGTGGTTTTTCACCTGTTCTTTCAGTAATTCATATTTTATTTATTAATATTTAGTTTATAAATAAATGTGTAATAACTGCTAATGTTCTACGCCTTGTTCTTTTCACATTACTCTATAAACTTATCTCGTACAATGCGGGTTTCCTTATAAGTCAATAAACGAGAAATTAATTTCAAAACTTATGTTAAAAGAAATTTTTAAGATTTATTTAAACGATGAGGAAAGCATATAATCTCACTACCCACCACCTCTGCCGCTTCATTTATCTGTCGTTCCTAGTAGAAGTGAGGGAGGTGGTACTACAATCTATTTTAATATTTTCCACACAAGTACGGTTTTGCAGCGTAGCCATTATATTGTTATTGTATTATTAACGATTTAATGTTTTGTAAAAGGGGTGTGTGTTGTGAGGAATTTACCGTGACTTTAAGAAACAAGAATTTAATCATCAATCACTCTTTCACGTTTTTACTAATCATAATTCTTCTTCTTTTTATTATTTAATTATTTAAACATAAAATTCCTTCAAGATGTTTCTGTTATCTTTCAAAACCAGAAAACACTACGTAAATTTTTAAAACGGAAAAATAAAATTGAAATTCATTACCAATGGAGAGAAGAGTTGTTAATGCCGCAAAATACACGATGTATGGAAACTGATTTTGTTATTTTTGTGATTTGTTTTTAGCTGTCTTTATTGAATCCTTAACTCCTGTGAACACAGTCAGCCTCTATTTATTTTGGTTTGTTACTGATTCCTTATTTTGTCCCTTGTGTTTATGAGTCATAGAGTGTTTGTGCTGCTGCTGTTCTGCTTTGGAGTGTTGTTTCGAACGATGATGATTACGCCTAGCAGCCGAGGTATTATAAGGATGTGGATGTACACTATAAACAAACAAAAACAATTTTATTTATTAGGTTTCAATTTAACTTGTTTTTTATAAAGCTTTTTAAAACGAAATTTATCTAAATTTTATTAAATTATGTACATAAAAAAAAAATTAATGATAAAGAAGCAAAATTGTGCCACGTGTTTAACAAAATGGAAACTAAATTGAAAAGCTACAATAAAGTGCCAAACCTTGATTAGATATGTAGAGAATAAAGTTAAAATGATGCAATTTGATAGTGTCCGTCTGTCCGCTCGTGTATTTCTTGTTTTCTTAACCATCGAACCAATTATGCTAATTATGAAGTAAACCGATTATAAATTATAAAACTGCTTCATTTGTTTTTACATAGTCTAGGCGTTTATAGAAAAAGTCGTTATAAAAATGTAAACCAACATTAAAATGTTTTTTTCCTTTCCTTCTCTACATAACTAATCATTCATATTTTTATTACGATATCAAGCAATTAATAACATATAAAAAGTTCATTGAAATGAAAATGCATTGTGCGGGGGCAGGGATAGATAAGGAGGTGTAGTATACATTCACTGGCTACCACCCATATAGTCGCCGTCATCATATGAACAAAAAATTCGATTACACCATAAAAATCCAACGTGAAATATTTCCTTTTTCTTTTTCTTTTTCTATTATTTTACCGCCAAAAAGGTTTCAAAATGATTTCGTCAAGTTATTTAGAAAAAAAATTGTTGAAAATTTGTGATAATCGTATGCAACGCGTTTATGTGATGTTTTGTATGTGACGCCGCCAAAAACGATTTTATCAATAAATTTTGAAGCGATCTGATGGTAAACATTAAATTCTAAATATTTGGTTTAAAAATGTTCTTACGAGAGAGGAGAGGAAGAAGCTCAACTCAAGCTCAAATGGACCAGAGATTATGCGTAGATGTTGGTGTTAATAGAGATGATTATATTGTGGACATTAATGGTATGTAAACGCTGCTGTGATGTTGATTATGTTGTTGCAATGTTTAGTTGATTCAATTGGCATTCGTACACACGCTGATTTGCCTGCTGTAGATGAAGAATCAATCACATGAACATTCGTTCGTTTGCTCCCCTTCTTTTTATTATAAGTCAACATAAGGATTGGCATTCATTACACGTAGAATTGTTGTTGTTAGTGTTGTTGTTGTTGTTATTGTTGAACTTTACTCGCGTGGATCTACTTGCGATAATATCGTGAATTGTGTAAACGCCAATCTCTATATAAACGAGGAGGAAAATATTGTTTTTAGGTGCATTAAATGAATTGTTTCATGACATTGATCTCTTATATAAGAAAAGTTTTGTAGAAGTTGGTTTTTTTTTTCAATTTTAATCACATCGTAATACATATGTAAAGAAAGGAATAGCGTAGAGGAGGGTGGTGGTGGTGTTAGCATAGCTATCAGCAAGAAAGCGTGATGAGATGGTGACTTTATTGTAATCGTACTGAAATAAATCAATGTGGAGCGCAATTGCACAACTATTCTATACGTGTTTCAAATCATCAGAATTTAATTCACTTTACGGGACGGACAGAGAGTTATCATTATATTGACATAACTTTAAACGCAGGCGATGAATGAAACCAAAAAAATATGTACGTTTGGTTGATTGCTTCATATAAAAAAAAAAAAAACGGACGAAAATGGATTAAATTCAGTTTTTTTCAGTTTAAGGTTTATTTCTCTTTCACACATCATTACACAACACAAACCTTGACGTGGATGCGCTACTGTGACTGGGTACGGTGGACGACATAATCAACGGCGATGAAGATGGCGTGCGTAATGGTCTACGTGTTGTTATGCCACCAGTTAAGTGGGTGTTGCGATGATGAGCACGACGTGGAGTTGCATGCATATACTGGTTACCAGCAGCAGCATATGTTGGCAACGTGGACGATGATACCGGCCGTGCATTAGTTGGCGTTGCTATTGCTGTTGGTGTTGGTGGAGTTTTTGACGATGACGGCGACGGCGACGACGACGACAACGGCGTGGTAGCTATGGTAGCTGTGTCTGTAGAGCTGGGAGATGAGTTCAAGTTCAAAAATAAACACATTCAAACAATGCATACACATTTGGTAATAGCAACATGTTTTATATGTATTGGTATATAGGTTGGTATGTGTGTCTCTATGTTCAATTAGCGTATATAAGAAAATTGACTTTAGTGCACATTCCCGTCGTTACACTTCAACGAACAGTTTATTATTAGTAGTGTTTGTTTCTTTGTTTGCTTATTCTTCGCTCATGCACATAAACAAGACATGGAGTGTTGTAATGGGGGGAGAAGGGTATAACAATTAAGTTACAAAAACAAAAACGAATTACAGCCAATTGGTTAACATTTGATGCATAAATAATCAAACACACACACACGCAATCATTTTTTTTTATATTTCTGCCTACCTCATACCTCAATTTCATACATGTTACGTACGTTAGGTTTAAATTGTTAGATATTTTCAGTGTGAAAGTGAGACAGAGAGATTAGTACAATATTTTCATTTCCCGCTGTCCGTTATTAATAAAGTGAGCTTTATTTTTATTATTATTATTGTTGTTGTTTTTAATGGTGTGTTATTTGTTTGTCTATTTCGTCGCTGTTCAATTGGGAAAGTAATTGCAGCACATAAGCAAACACAAATGCTTAAATATACTGTAGTTTACTGTAGGGTTTATATTGGTAGTAGCTGTTATCATATTTAATTATTTTTTTTTTTTTTTATTTATTTAATAATCAAATCTGCAAAAATATAAATATTGAAGAAAGAAATTTTTTGTTAAATAACGCTTGAAGCTTTTATTAATAAACGAACTAAAAGCAAAACAAAAACAAACAAAACAGTTATAAAACAAAAAAAACAACATACAATAAACGAGTGAAGTTAGTAATTACATTTAAAAAAAATTATATTTTCATTAAGCCGCAATATGTGTATTCTAGAGCGGAAAAGCTCCTGATTAAAATTGGTATAATATGAAGAAATAATAACGGGAATATGGCATAGCGCAACCGCCAATTTATTTATATTTAATTAGAAGCTATGAAGAGTTTGTAATAAATCACTCTCTTTAGGCAGGCTGCACAAATATGTTCTCTTAAAAAAAGACCCCACACTGTAGTTATATTCTTAATTAATAACAAAATCGGAATCACAGTAGCCTTGCCCGTTTTGACATTCAGCTAAAATTTTTGTACATAATTTATAAACTAAACACCGATTCCTCAATTTAGCTACTAAAGAGGCAACGTCCGCAATTAACAAAATCTACTTTATGAACTTGAAATTTGATATGAAATTATTTTAAGTCTTAATGTACCAAAAAAGGGTGAAGAGGTTGCATAGCACACCCAGAATTCGACTTGAAAATTGTAATACATATAGAGGGCTTAATTAGGTACTTGCCACAACCACCGTATATATAAATATAGCCTACGCCAGTTTTTATACCCTTCACAGTGGTGATTGGGGTTTACCAAGTTTGTCATTCCGTTTACAACACCCAGAAGGAAGGCTCGGAGGCCCTACACAGTTTATACATTCTTGATCAAAGGCAAAAACTGAGGCATGTCCGCTCTGTTGGGTCTGTTGTTGGCCGCAAAATGCAAAATATGAAGCTGACATTTTGTAAAATTTTAATTGAGAAAAATTGCCACAATCACCTTAAATCTCTCACGCAAACAAATGTGTACCTACCTACAAAATTGAAATTTGATTAAAATGTTTATAATTAAAGCATGCACCATTGTGCCTAAAATGGACACGCCCACAATTTACAAAAAATCTTTTTTAATATACAGTTACAGTTACAGGGTGCCAGTCAGCTACTTGCCACGCCCACTGTTTCTACACGAAGGTGGAGGGTATCTAAGATTTGGCTTCAGCCAAATTTAGTGTTTACTTAATAAAAATATATTCAAACAAGTTAAAAATTCGTATTCGCCAACAGAAAAACATACATTAGTCATCTAATTAATTAATAAATTAATCAATTAGTCACGTACTTACCTATTCTGTGGTTGAGTTTGTGGAGTTGGCAATGATGGCATTTGCCTGCGTGCACTATGAGCCGAAGATGGTCGTGACGGATGACGCACAACAGCCTGTTGTTCCAAATCAACATCTTCAATATCATCATCGTCGTCTATTGGTTCTATGGTTATGGCGCGTGGTGGTGGTGCAGCAATTGCAGCATACCCGCCACCATTACCACCATGACGTATGGCGCTACGTGCCTTTGTGGTAAATTCGCGATCAAAGTCTTCAGCTTGTTCTTCTTCAAGATTAATGAATTCTTGATGCTCCTCTAACTGACCAGAGTGTAAATCTTGTTCTTTTTCAATAATGTGAGCACGCTCCCCAATATGATGGCCAATGGCCATTTTCTTAACACCATTGACAGAGTCCTGTACGCTGCGTCGCGTTTCGCGAATACCGCCAGGACCAGTTTTGGTACTGCTGCTAGCTTGATAGATTTGTGGACGACCGTCAGGTCCCGATGACATGGTTATTACCGAACTGGAGCAAAATGAGGATCCATTATTTCCTATATCTGTAATGAAATTTGGCAATTAACATAAAATGGAACCTCGTTTTTTGTATTAAAAAAAAAAAATCATTTTTTCAACACGCTTTTTATAACTTTCCCGCAATGGCTTCTGAAGCGGTCATAATATTAAACGTATTTATTAAGTAAGCATTTAAGGGCTATTTTACAAAAAAAAAGCAGATTTTATTAATTTTTTTTTACACTTACCTGCACTCAATAAACGATTCATGTTCGGCATGCTAGGGAAACCGAATAGACCACCCATATTATGGCCACCTTGGCGTTCCATTAGAGCATTTTGTTGAAAACCGGAATCAAAATTTGTCAACATGTTGAACGGATCGGGCATGAACGAATTCATTAAGCGATTCATGGAACGCATCTGCATATTCATGGCATTCATATGATTTCTAATAATATAAATTTAAACACAACGTAAATCTTTGGGGGTAATTACATATATATATGTCAAGTACATAAACTCATTGTGTGGATCCCAAAAATCTTTAAACTCTGATTTACTATCTCGTTGTTTCCTATCCGACATGTTTTTATTCGCAGTCTTTTTCGACAATTGCACTTTCTTCAATTTTTTCATTTTCACACGTAATTTCAATTTGAAAGATATGATATATTTGTTAAAAAAAAAAAAACAAGTTTCTTGATTGTACTAAACAAGTGTTTGAGATTGAAAAATAAAAAACAAAAACAATTACATTAGCGTCATTATACAGTATATATGCATACTATATAAGTAGTCCGTTGCAACATCAAATATTGATTTTCACATGCTCATACATATATATATATATATATTGCGTTTTAGGTTAAGTCTTAAGTAAAACTCATCCACTATTTAACCCTTTCAATCCCCAGCTTACCTAAGCGAAGCCCCACTCCAAAAAAGAAAAATTCATGGCCAAAGTAACTTTAAAGTTTGCAATACGTATTTCACAATACATATTAAGTTATATATAAATTGCCAAACCACATACATATATATATACATATAGATATATATTTATATATCTTAAAAAAACCTTTTGTTAATATGTGCCTTTTTAAAATTTACCCACCCGACATTATACGAATGATTTTTTCCATTGTCGTCTTTTCTTTTGCTTACTTACCCAAAGATATCATCATCAAAGTCTCCCATTAATGAGCCAAATAGAGACATTTTGTTTTTTATTTAGGCTATTACGATTTAAAAATTATCAACCCTTTCAGTAATTTTATTAACTTTACTTTAATAATTATACTTCTTTATTCAAGTAAAACTCACACTATTTTGAACTAATTTTACAATTCAATAATTTATTGCTTGAGAAAAAATACGTGTCCGTCTTTGAAAAACTTCGCAGTGAAAATGATGAAAATTCTACAAATTTCCGAATAATAAATTTATATCTATATGCCTTTAACAAAGATTGAAAGGGACAAACAGAGAGTATTTACATTGGTTTGGTTATTATGCCATAAGATGAAAAGAAATAACTGTAACTAGTCTTCGCGACTACGGCAACTCATGCAATAATTGCCTCTTTGTTGCCACTTAATTTTAAATTAGCAGTAAATTTAATGTAGCGTCATCTAGTGCATTTTTTACTAAAAAAAAGATATTACAAATTTGTTTCGTTGCTTCCGTTTTAATAAATAAAGATCTATAATATTTTAAATAACATATCGTGATATAATTTTTTTTTAAATAATGTATATAAAATGGATATGTTATAATAAAAAAAAAGAACGTATACCATTCTTCCTAAAAGCTGCAAACAAAAATGTTGTATAAATATACATATTAAGCGAAGGTATTAAATTAAATTATATTTTAATGAATAAAAAATAAAACCTAAATAGTTATAATGCTTAGTATAATTGTTAAAGTGGTATTTATCTCAACCCATTCGACGCAATAGTATTGTCCAGCCAATCCTTGAGGCTAGGAACGAAAGTATATACAGTGGGATAAGCTGGTCTAGCACAACCACGACCCCACGATACCAAACCAACTAAGTTACTATTTACAATCAATGGGCCACCGGTATCACCTTGACAAGCATCTTTACCACCACTCACCATATAACCAGCGCATATCATATGTTCTGTAATTTCTCCTTCACCATAACTTTCCATACATCTTTCAGAGCTAACAATAGGTACATGTACTTCTTCCAATATTAACGATGAAGGACCAAACTCTTCACGATAACCCCAACCAGCTACAATTGCCATTTGCCCATTTTCTGGCCGTGTTTCCATTATATCAATAGATTGAATTTGATTACAACTAAAATCGAACAAATCATCAATAACGAGAAAGCCAATGTCATAGTTAACAGTCCATGATGAATAATTGGCATGTGAGAAATGTTTTAAAGCGGTATATACCAAACCATCCAGACCGGTACGAGAGTTGGCGGCAGCTACAATTAACACCCGTTCATTCTCACCAATATCCACCACACATTGAGCGGCAGTTAACACTGTACGATCATTATATATAACACCGGCACATTTGTGAAGATATGGTGCCTCCCCACCAGAACGATAACGTATAGAAACTAAATAAGGATGTTTACTAATATCCACGGCGTAGCCGCCAATTATGCGATTTGCATAATTTTGCTTCAATATTTGAATGCAAATTAGTATTTGGAAGCAAAAAGGAAATGTTGCCATTGCTTGAAGAAATAAGAACTAAAACTAAAAATGCCGCTACAAACAAAAAAGAATTTCAAAAAACTCTTTAGTTATCTTAAGAGGAATTAGATTTAATAATTTTATATATTTACTACGTATAGAACATACAGATAAGGAAAAGGTGAGATAAGTATAAAAAAAATTTATTAATTTTTAATTGTTGAAAATTTTATAGAACACTATCGGTATGTTGCTGGATGGTATAATCAATCCAGTGTTTGAAATATGCTACATTGGTATAAACACCTGGATAACCGGGCCTAGCACAGCCTGTACCCCAGGACACAATACCCACCAACTTTTGTTTACTGACCAAGGGACCACCAGAATCATTATTGCAGGCGTCCTTTTCACCATCCAATGCACCAGCACACAACATATTTGCATGAAGGCGATCTCCATATGGTCGCTTACATTCCATTATATTTAAGATTTTCACTTCAACTCCTTGCAATTTATTCGATGGCGTGCCACCTTCTGAGGTATAACCCCAGCCAGTTATGGTAGCAAAAGCCCCCACACTGGGTTCTTGCTCAACAATTTCTATTATCTTTGTACTCATGCCATTCAAGGGCAATGATGTAGATAATATTAGTAAAGCCAAATCATTATCCAAAGTGGTGGCATTGTAATTTTCATGGACAATGATTTTTTTCACTGGCGCCACTACACCATCACTACCAGCACGATTGTCTGTACCAGCTACCACCAACCAATTACTCTCAATAGTTTGATAAACACAATGGGCTGCTGTAACGATGACATGATCCTTACTTACTATGCTGCCACCGCATACATGTTGATAAGGACAATTGTCGCATAACCTCTTCCTTAAGGATACTTGATGTGGATGTTTATTAATAGTAACATCTTCACCACCTACTATACGACTCAGTTCTACACCCAAGGTGGTAGTTACAGTAAAAAATAATAATATGCTGAGTGCTTGCATGCTGATAGTCTCTGGGTAACTAAATTTTCTTCTATTTTATGTATTTTGGTTTTGATTTGGTAAACAATAATTTTGATTAACTGTAATACCTGTAATTACAGATAAGCTTCTACATCAACTATCAATAAATTGTATTGACAATGCTGTTATGCCTTCAAAAATTGAAGGCGGAGTAAAATTAATTTATTTATTCAATTTATTTTATTCATATAAAATGTGAATCTCACCGCATCAGCTTAACGCTTATGTCGCGGTGTGTTTAAAATAAAGATATTATATAAATTAATAGTTAACTTAATTATATAACAATGTAACTGTGTATTATATATATGTATATAAATATAAATATATAAAAATTATATAATAAAGTAAAAATAATAAGGAATAAATATATAAAATAAAATAAACAAATGTAAAAATAAAGTGAAAAAGTAGGTAAAAAAAAGACAAAGAAAAAGAAATTACATTTTGAACTGAATTTTGACTTAACATTATCATAAATCAGAAAGAATATTGAATAGTTCCTTCTAAAATTTTCTGGTGTCAGTTAATAAATGAAGCGATCAGTAGAATGTTTCTGCATAATTTTGAACTGATAATAATTAAGTATTGTGGGCGGGGTCTTGATATATTTTTTTAGTGAAAATTGTTTAAAAAGCGGTTAAAAAATTTCTATAAAAATCTCTCTCCCTCCCTCAGTTTTTAACTGTGCGTGTATCCTTCGATCGATTTTGTCCAATTCCAATACTAACCTGCATATAAAAGCAACCTATTATATTGAAAGTTTGTAGATAAGCCCACGTCTAAACGTGTAGTTAGTCCATTTATTAGATAATTAAGAAAAAAAGAAAGAACGCGTAGGGAACACAAACCCAATATATGAACCGCATATTGGTAAATACTGCCTCTCCTAATTATCCAATACATTTTTTATTTAATCTGGGTATGCAGTAGCTTTTTGCAAATTTCATTGCAATTACTGCAGAAATGTGGGAGGTGATACGAAAAAATATATGGAATGCCAAATTTTTTACAAATTCATGAACGATACGACTCTAGATGAAATCTATAGGGTATCGGAGAATATCTTTGAATACATTGATTGTAAGAAGAAATTGAATTTTTTCGCTACAAATGATTATCATCTTAAACTTTTATTGGGTAAATCGTTTTTCGTGAAAGAAAACAGTGACCTTGCTTTTATCGAAGCGTACCTAGACATCGCCAAAATGGATGTATCTTCTTCTTCTTCTTTAACTAATAGACATAAGGGCATAGAAAAATGTTTTTTTTTTTTTTAATACAGTCATGAATAATATTTTTCTACATTGCTTTGAATCCAGTTTTTAAAGTTGAATACATTACAGTAAACACCGGGAAATTCTGGTCTAGCACAACCGCGTCCCCACGAAACAATGCCAGCCAATTCATGATTTACTAATAGTGGCCCGCCCGAATCACCTTGACACGAATCCTTTCCACCCTCACCCACCAATCCAGCACAAATCATGCTATCCATTATTCTATCCAAACCATAGGCAGCTGCACAAATCTCTTTATCCACAATCGGTAATTCGACTTCTTGCAGTTTTAATGACATTTGGCCACCAGGCTGTGTATCACCCCAACCACTTACCACACCTTTTTCCCCAGCATTTGGTATGCGCGAAGCCAATGGAATGGCACGTATGGTAACATTATTGAGTGGTATTGATTGAGCTAAAAACATAAGCGCTACATCATTCTCAAACGAATCCGGCTCATAATTCTCATTTATGGAAATATTTTCTACAGTCACTATAACACCATCATTGCCTTTGCGATTATCTGAACCAGCAACTATTACATAAAATTCTGGTCTGTCACTCGAACCGTATAAACAATGCGCTGCAGTCACTATAACCTTTTCATTGTAAATACTGCCACCACATATATGTTGATAGGGACAGTCGTTGCAATTCCTACGTCTCATGGATATTTGATGAGGATGTTTAGTAATACTGACTTCATGACCGCCAACAATGCGATCTGAAGCACTAGCTAGAGTGAAGAGAACTACGCCAGCAGCTGCCAAAAATACTACCATAAATTTCAACATGTTTTAAAACACTCCAACCACAATGTACAACTGAACCCCTTTATGGGTATCAGCTAATCTTTATATATATAATAATAATAAATGTTATCTGCTCCGTGTCTTGGTTAATAATGTTTGTTCACGATTGCAGCAACATGCCGATTGAAGCTTAAACACTCAAGTACTTGATATTATTCTAATACATGAAAAGATCAATAGTTTTTACACCCTACGCACAGCAGGGGTGTATCATGAATTTGTTATTCCATTTGCAACACCTGAAGTGAAGCCCCTACGCCTGTGTGTTTCTTTCAGAAAAAGTCATATTTGTTCATTGTGAAGTGGAGAAATGTGAGACTTTTATAAAAGAAGTGCAAAATATCACAAAGTCGCGCTTGACCACCTAACATATTTTCTCTTCTTTTACTTTAGCGAATTTACGAATTTACGGCATTTTCTTATGTCTATTCTTATCCAAGTCGTAACAGGAATATGTAAAAAACTGTACTGAGGTACCCAACATTTTACTTGTAATAACAAAAGCCTTTCCAAGAAACCTTGGCCAAGTGAAAGCAAATATATTGAAAAAACGATGCTTAATTATAATCCCGCATATAATTTTAAGCTATGCAGTACATCAGTCTAGAATCTCCCCTATTAGAATCTCGAGTATTATGCCTTCGGCTACATTTAAAGAAACTTTCTTTTGTCTAAAGCAATATATTGTAAAAAAATTCGCTATTTTCTTTCGTGATTTTTTTGAAAAACATAAAAATGAATGCAGACATTCGTGATATTACTAATTTCCATAACACCGCCGTAAAAAGTAAAAAACAATTGAAAAACGAAAACGTGCTTAATGTTTGCAATAATTCTGGATTTTTCAATAGCTGTAATAAACAAACAATACAATTTTTTTTATTTTTTTGTTAAGTTGAGATGGCCGAGTGACTTTGACTTATGTAGCCAGAGTAAGTCGCACTGACTAGGACGCCAACAGCCTTCACTGCCAGGATCACGCCAGACAGGTTCCCTATTATTGAAAAGTCTTTCTTCTCGATTAATTTTTCTAAAACAGGTCTTTCTCAAGCGATTACTTATTCGATTTTATCCCGTTAGGTTAAATTGAACGAGTATGCGCAATCGTGTCGTACGTCCGTCTAGTTCAAAAGTCAACCGTTCACTACAGACAATATTATGTACGTAATATAGGGTCGAATAATTGAACCCTTAATCAATAAATAAAATGTTTGGTTGTAAAAAAAGAGCCTTTATACCCTATAGAAGCTAGAGATAACATTTTTTGGTATATTTCAATGAAATTTCATACAACAACAAGCTTGAGCGTAAAAATTCAAAGTGGCCCGATTTAGACCACATAATCTACCATAAAGAAAATCTCTAAGTGGTGAAAATTAAACAAAAAAATTCTTACATTTTTTTATTAAACTTTAGGCACGAATAAGTGAAAATGTTATAGTTGGTCAAACAGACAGACGGACATGGTTAAATCGATTCAGATATTGTTTCTAAATCGATAGATATAATTCAAGATAAGTGTATGAAGGTGCCGCTTAGGAGTTATGAACTTCCTGAAAAACTTAATATAATAAATACTTAGCATTTTATTGCGCAAATTTTAATGAAATCCCACCTTTTTTAGAACTTATTTCTTCTATAAAACCCTTTTCTAACCAATTATTAATAATTTTTTATAATTTTATTAATATTTTTTTTTAAGATATTTAATTAATCACAATCGCCTTAATAATCTAGTTATTCATTTTTTCAATCCAATTTCTATAATGGAATACATTGGAATAAACGCCCGGAAATTGGGGCTCAGCACATCTCATACCCCAGGAGACGATGCCAGCCAATTCACCATTCACCACCAAGGGACCGCCCGAATCACCCTGACACGAATCCTTGCCACCTACACCAATCAAACCAGCACATATCATGCTGTCCATTATGGTCATGGCAGTGTCTACAGCTGTATAGGCCTTTCTGCAAGCCTTATGATCCACAATCGGTAATTCGACTTCTTGTAGTATCAGTGTACCTTTACCACCAGCTTTGGTGCGACCCCAACCAGTTACTGTAGCAATTTCTCCCGCCTGTGGAACTTGCGACGCTAACGGTATCGGTCGTATCGTAACATCATTCAAAGGTAACGGTTGCTCCAAAAACAATAATGCCACATCATTGTCATACGACAGGGGCGCATAATCGTCTTTTACTACAATTTGTTTCAACGGTATTGTAACACCATCGGTGCCATTGTTGAGAGTGGTGCCAGCAAGGATAACAAAATTTTCTGGCTTGTCTTCATAGACACAATGAGCAGCTGTGATAATAATGTTTTCTTTATAAATACTGCCACCGCATATATGCTTATAAGGACATTGCGGGCAATTTTTACGTCGCAATGATATTTGATGAGGATGTTTTGTAATGTTAACATCGTGACCTCCTACAATACGGCCGGGTGATGGAGGTGCAGCAAAGCTACTGCTTACGATTGTTGTTGTAAACGTCACCAATAACAGTAATTTTAACATATTTATATTTATAGCGCAGTAAGCACTTGGATCGCAACACTCAATTGAATATTTGCATTAATAGCACGCGTAAGTTTATATAGAATCTGATTATCTTTGTTATATCTTGTCTTTGTAATCATTAACTACCAAATATTTGGGACAACTACCTTAATCGGATTTCTTACTAATATTAAAAGTTGTAAAACTTTATCATAAATACTATTTATCAGAATATGTATGTACGTCCTTGATTGAAATTTAATACTTTTGTTATCTTTAGTTTGAATTTTTAACAAAACTCCCATTAAATATATATCTAGTCTAAATATATTTTACATATATACACATATCGAACAAGTAGTGGCTTAGGCGAAATCCTAAATACCCTTTCACCTCTATATACAAAGAGAAGGCGTATCAAGTACCTGATGAAGTCCTCTATAGTTTTCGTATTATCTTTAGTTTTCTTATCAACTAACGTGGTCGGACTATGCATACTTTTACCAAATCGACACTTGCCCTAATTATAAATATGGGTAATACTTCAAACGTTTTAGGTAAACTTTTTTGGCTGTGAAAGATTTTTTCGATTGTGAGCGTGGCTCTTAAACTTAAACATTTTACCCAATTTATGTACCAATCAATAAATAGAAATCCATGTATAAATTTAATAAGCTCAATATCACAAAATTGACGACGGTGAGCATTTCAACAATAAACGGCCATATCTAGAACGATTCAAGTATAGATGCTGATCAAAAATATCTTTTGTAGTGTCTCCGAGGCTTCGTTCCGCTCATTGCAAACGGAACAACTAACTTGGGATACCTTCTTCTCTAAGGTACACTAGAGATATACGGTTATACTCGATTTAAATCAAATATTGGATACCCACTGACTGGCATAAAAATAAAATTTATGAAATTAAGGTTATAAATAATAATATAAAACAAGTAAGAAAATTAATTTGGCTTAGACCAAATTTTAAATACCCTCCGCATTTACAATAGTAGGCGTAACAGGTACGTGGTTACGCCCTTTAATAGTTTATGTATTACGTATAAGCTTGAAAGTGGAGCACAGTTTTTTGTAAATTGTGGGCGTGTCTGTTATCCGACCATTTTCGGCGCATCGATGGATGGGCTAACCTTAAATAAGTGCACCAAACTTCAGGTTCATAGGTAAATTTTTGTGTCAGATATATAGATTTATGTCGATTGTGCGCGCGTCTGTTAACCGACCACGCCCATTTTTTTACATATCGATGAATCGGATAACTATGCATATTTATACCAAATTCCAAGTTCATGTGTCAATTTTTGTGACAGATATAAAGTTTTTGTAATTATGTCCGTGTATGTTATTCTATAACGCCCATTTTTGGCACATCGATGATCTAAATATATTTACATACAAAATTTCAAGTTTGTGGCTTAATTTTTGTGGCACATATATAGATTTTTGTCGATAGTGGGCCTGGCTCTTGACAATTTTGCCCATTTGAAAGAGCGATTGACTCAGTTTCTGATGCTGATCAAGAATACAT
The DNA here is from genome assembly GCA_949710015.1 of Crataerina pallida. Lineage (NCBI taxonomy): Eukaryota > Metazoa > Arthropoda > Insecta > Diptera > Hippoboscidae > Crataerina > Crataerina pallida. The sequence continues at coordinate 9,652,799 of OX453293.1, forward strand.
ATTCTTTGTAGGATCACTGACGCCTCCTTTTGGATGTTACAAACAAAAGAACAAAGTTAGTATACCCTCATCACTAAGGTGGAGGGTATAATTAATGACTGTAATTCATAGTCATAAATGTATTGGGCGTGGTCTTTATAACTGGAAATGATGTTAAAATTTGTGGGCATGGTCGAAAGTTAAAATGCATGTCTAGGAATGACTTTTACAATCTATTGTAGGCGTGGTTTTAAAATGAAACTTACGATTGGAAAAAACGTTTAAAAATTGTAGGCGAGGTTTTGACACAACATGTATGACCGTAATATAACTTTATAGCCAGAACCAATTTGTAAATAGCATGAAAAACATGTAATGCTCGCTTCATTTGGAGGGTTGCGAAAGAATTTGGCAGGGACAGCATATATGTAAGATATTTCTTAAACAACTATTGCACAGTCAGTTATGATAGGTACATGATTGATGAGTGTAAGCGTGCTCGTGCCACTTATCTTAAAAAAAAAACACATGTTCAGCTTGCTCAAGCGTTGGCATAGAATCGATTCGTAATAATCTATGCAAGTGGTCCTGTAATGACGCCTTATGTTGTTAATAATACTATTATGGTTATATCTAGTAGATAGCATTCTAATCATCAAAATGTTGCTACAAATTATCGCATTATTGAACTAATCAAGAAAAAAAAGTGCGTTATGTAAAATGCTAAAAGCTTTTAATCACCCATGGTCAATAGCATACGATTTAATACATTGATAAATTAATAAATTAATTGCGCATAATTTATGTAAACACTTGGTATAAATACTAGCTTCCACTTAGAAAAGGATTCATTTCAGTTTTTATTACCCTGCTTAGAGTTGTCGCCATGTATAAATTGATCGTTTTTTTGACGTTATTCTGTAACTCGTGGTCGGCTATTGTGCCCAAACCTGAAAATCTCTATCCTCAGTTGGATGGACGCATCGTTGGCGGGAAGGCTACGGTAATTGAGAAATATCCTTGGCAGGTGTCTCTGCAACGGAATGGTTATCATTTTTGCGGTGGTTCTCTGTATGATGAAAATCATGTCATAACAGCTGCCCATTGCGTAAAAGCTGCGCTACCGCACAAACTCGTTGTACGCATTGGCTCAACTTCCTGGCGACAGGGCGGACTTCTGGTGAAAGTTGCCGAAATCAGGCGTCACGAAGAGTACGGCAGCAACCAAATGTATGATATTGCCATTTTGCGGTTGGCCTCTAATGTCACCTACAGCAGTACGATTAGGAATATTGAATTGGCTGAGGTGACACCCATTGATGGTGCTAATGCCACCGTTAGCGGTTGGGGTGTCGTAGATCCTGATGTGCAAACGGCTCCTTTGCAACTGCAAGCGGTAGATGTGGAAATTCTAAGTCGTGAAAAGTGTTCCTCCGCTACTTATGGGTATGGTGAAGATGTCAGGCCAACCATGATATGTGCTGCGGACGTTGGGAAAGATTCCTGCCAAGGTGATTCTGGTGGTCCCCTAGTGTCTGGTGGTCGTTTGGTCGGTATTGTCTCTTGGGGATTTGGATGTGCTGCTCCTCTCTATCCCGGCGTTTATACTGATGTTGCGTATCTGCGTGACTGGATACTTGCTTCCGTTTAAATAGCTTTAATTTAAGAGCGCGAAATGATTTTAAATTAAAATAATTTAACTAATAATAATTATAGTTAAGGAGTGAACCAAATCTTGTAAACTTTCTGTAATTTATACGTAAAATATGGGCCATAGAGCAAATTCTGGCTACACACATTTTAACACAACAATGGGTCGGACACTTTGTAGCTATATTTTTGAAACCCTAAAAACAAAATCTACGATTTTTACCACGCTGTTTGTCGTTTTTCTCTGGTTGCAAAAAAATTGCAAATTTCTAATAAAACTTTTAGCTTAATTTCGCAACCGCGACAGTATCAACAGAAACATCTGTGTGATTGAAAAATATACACTTTTTTATTATTAAAGCCTGCTTCTAGGTGTTTCAAAACTGTATTTTGGGGTTCAAAACATAATAACGGGAAACTCTATATATTTCTCACAAAATTCAATTTCTATTCGATAGTTGGGTTGCCTGAGCAACCTCTATAATCGATTCATAATAAAATAAAATTTTCCTAAAATTGTTCAACAATCAATAATGTTTTCAACAAATTTAAATGACAAAATAACAACTGAAGAATTAGAAAGATTGCAGAATATGTGTTTGGAGAGATTACGCGATGGTGAATTGCATAGTTTAAGAAATGACGCTAAATTGCGAGCCATTAATAATACAAAGTCCTACGATGAGTTTAAGTAAGTAATATTGTCACCTTTGCGGATTGTATTTGTAAACTGAAAAGAAAGTCCGCCGATCGATCTTATCGATAATATAGTCTTTAAACAGAAAAACGTTCACATTTGCCGGAAGTGTCTTCTGTTTTAGAACTTGTGACAAATTTTTCTCATATTTTTTTAGAAAACAAGTGAAAAGCCTACCATTTAATACCCTACTCTTCTTAGCTCTACTAAATTACTCTACATTTACTTTGGTTGCACCAGTACACTAGGTGTTGCCATAAAAGTCCCTTCATGATATATCATTATATGGAAAGGGGCTCTAAAAATAGTCCAACTGGGTCTAAATTAATTAACTATTAGCTAAAATTTACTAAATTTTGTCCAAGAATATTAGGAATTTAAGATTTTTTGTCATATAAAGACTTGCGTTAATTTAGAACCTTATATGGGGAGGTGTTTTAAAAATGAGATTGATCCGATCCATTTTTAATAGGGTTCTTCTTTGTGGCAAATTTTATTAAATTAACTTAAAAAATAATAGGAGGATATGGGGAGGGGTTCTAAAAATGGGTTCAATAGGGTTCCTCTTTGGGGCAATTCATTTCCTTGTGGTAAATTTTATCGAAAAGTCACAAAAAATCCGACAAATGGACATGTTTAAATCGATTCGGACTTTAATTCTGAATCGATATAATTTGCGCTTAGGAGTTACAAATATCCGCACAAACTTAATATACCCGGTGCAAGGTATAAAGACCCTTTTCATTTTTGGATCTTTTTTTTGTTTTAAAAATTTTTAGGGACATTGTAGATGCGGCCCACTTAAAACCCATTTCGAAGCAAGACAAAATGAACCCCAAAACAAAAAATCGCTTATGGAATAGTGCTGCACCTGCGGCCGCAGATGCTTGAATAAATAAATAAATTTTAATTTGTTATATTTATATATATAAATAGCATGTGTGCATGTACGCATACATTTGCAATATCACTCTAATCATAATTGATCACTTTACGTATAACAATATAACGAAAAGACTTTTAAACGTATATTTATTTCGAATGGGAGACAACCCACAGTAAGTGTAAAACTCTCGTGCCAGATTATACTCCTACCTGCTTGTTATACATACTTTGAACTTTATTGAGCACTTTTACAAATTTGGCAATATTAAAAATCTTTCTTTATGCGTTCCTTAGTTGCTTGATATATAATCTTATCATGAAAAGCAAACTTTTCTTTCTGTAATGTGCAAACCGGTAGATTATTGGAAGGGGATAATGGTCGTTTTGTACAAAACTGAAATTCAGTATAAAAGACCTCTTTAGTTGTATACTTGAATATTTTGAATGAGAATGCTGCACTTGGTGGTATTTTTGCTATCGACAACAATTGGTGGTACTTGGGGTGCTTCGCTATTCTCTAATAGTGCAGCACTGCCCCAGTTGGATGATCGTATTGTTGGTGGCAATGTAACTACTATTGATTTATTTCCATGGCAAGTGTCCTTACAAACCCTTCATGGCGATCATGTGTGCGGTGGTGCAATCATTAATAAAGAGATTATATTGACAGCAGCTCATTGTCTACAATCTGTGACACCAGATAAAATACAAATACGTGTTGGGTCTTCATACTGGAGCCACGGTGGTATGACATTCAAAGCTGCTAATTTACAAAATCATCCCGAATTTAAAGCGGAAGTTTTGATGAACGATGTAGCATTGATTCGCTTAATGAAACCTTTAACCTTCGGTCCTACCATACAACCAATACAGTTGGCTACTGAGAGTCCAGCAAATCGTGCCGTTGCCAAAATTTCTGGCTGGGGCACAACATCATTTGGCTCGGAAACTTTACCCCATCAATTGATCTCGGTTGATGTGAATATTATTAGCCGTGACATATGCGGATCATCTGTTTATGGTTATGGGGAACGAATAAAACGCACAATGATTTGTGCTGCAGCTGCTGGCAAAGATTCTTGCCAAGGTGATTCGGGTGGTCCATTAGTTTCGGACGGCCTTGTAGTTGGTATTGTTTCGTGGGGTTATGGTTGTGCCTTAGCTAATTATCCGGGAGTTTATGCTGATGTTGCTGAACTGTCTTATTGGATTAAAGAGACTTCGGAGGTTTTATTAAAAACGAATTGCATACAAAATTTGCGTTAATTAAATAAAACACACAAAAAAATCATTTTTTATTAATTAAAGGAAGACAGGAATTATTTTTGAATTATTATAATTTAGTAATAATTATAAAAATTATATAAATTAATAAATATACAAATAAAAATTAAATAAATTAATTAATAGAATTTATTTTATTTAATTAATTAATTTTTAAATTATAATTATTTAAAAATAATTCGTGTCTTCCTTTAATTAATAAAAAAATTTCTTTTTCTTTTTTTTCTCTATTTTATTCGTTAACGATAAAAATATCTTGTCAAAACAACAACACACAAAAATATGTAAAATGCATAATTTACTCTCTAACATATAATATATATACAAAGAAATTCATTTTGCCTTAAGTTTTCGATTATGAATCGAATTTTTTATCTTTTAACACATATTATATATCAAATTATATAGTAGACTCTAAATATAAACATTTCTATAAGGATTATAATTTTTCAATTTTTTATTTTAATGTAAAAAATATCAAACCTTTTTTCGTGAAATTTTCAGAAAATAACTTCCCAAAATTAAACCAAAAAATTTCCATTCAAAAATTATAAACCATTTCAAAGTATAAGTTTTTACTTTACGTCCTAGTGGGATAATTTTTCAAAAGTTTTAGTAAAAATATTAAATCTGGGTCTCTAAAGTTCTCGCATCATTTATGTTCCATGTACATTTCACTAAAATAAGTTTTATGAAAATCTGAGAATAGCAAACAGATCTGATAAATTTTTTTTTAAATAAACGAGTTGGTTCAAAAGTAGCCTTAGTAAGTCGTGCTGCTTTGGAATACAGTTTCGTGTCAAAGAAAACAAGTAATAAGCTTTTAACTTATGTTTAAAAAACATACCCTGCATCACCATATCCGTCCGTTTGTCTGTAATTGTAAATTTGTGCGCAAAGTACAGGTCCCAAGAACATGTATTGGCCCAAAGAAAAGCGCTATTGAAAATGGAACAAATCGGACCACGTTTTGGAATCCCTCCCCATATGAAATTATATTACAATGGAAGTGATTATGCGGCAAAAAATCGCAATTACTAATAATTTTTTACAAAACTTAATGAAGAATAGTTAATTAGCTAAATAATCGCCAACTTTGGACCCGATCGGACTATTTATAGAACCCCCTTCCATATACACCCATCCCTCGTTTTACACGGGAGATACGTTCCTGACAAAACCGTGTATTTCGAAAAAATAACTTTTATATGAAAAAACCGGGTGAAACGAAAACGGCTGTAAATGTGCTTTTTTTAGACATTTATGGAACACAATATGTAACTAATACACTTAATTAAATATAAAAATATCATTTATATCATAGAAAACATAAAAATAGTCAAATTTATTTGTAAAACGAAAAAAAATTTGAAATAAATTTCATAGAAAAAAAATATTGTACTTCATTTAAATAACTCCCATTTTTTTTTTTTATCAAAGTACAACATATGTACAAGTTTATAACAATATACGTCTGAAGTGTTCCCAGATTTATAATTAAGTAGAAATGAATTAGCGTGCAGTCAAAATTAGTTATTTTCTACATAATTTTTTTTTATTTTGATTTTAAAAACCGTGTAGGATCGAAAACGTGCAAAACAAGTACCATGTAAAACGAGGGATGGGTGTAATGATATTTCACAAAGTAACTTACATGGCCTTGCCTTACGTATACCGATACAAGTAAACTAATTGTAGCATAATTTAAGGGGCCAAGTGATTTTACTTCAAAAATGAAAAATATCCGCCTCCCAGGTGGAATCGAACCACGTCGACGCAAATCGACTACAGGTTTGAAGCCTGCACCCCGGACCACCGAAGCTCAGTGAGGCACTCGGAGATTATCTAACACTTTAATTAAACAAACTCTTTCATGAAAAAGAATCTAGGAATTATAACATTATAAACACTAAACAATAAACGTTATAATTCCTGCATGCATTAATACGAAATTTAATTCAGCAATTTCATAAGAAATGGAATCAGAAAGCAACAAATTTTATTAAAACATTATGCATTTATACATTTATTATATATTTAATGCTGGAAAGCATTTAATGCGAAATAAACCACAACATAATATATATCTATGTATATACAACTGCAAAGCATCTTAAGATAATTGTTAATAGAAAAAAGGACAACACATTTTTAGCAACAAGATATTACAAAATGCTTTTGCCATAAATTGCAAACGATTTTTATTTGTTGGGGAATGTGTGAATGGTGTTGGCAAACACGTACCGCTGCTGTTAAGTACTTTATTTACGAGGCTGTTGAATATGTATTTGAGTTTTAACAGGTACATGGACCGGAGGTTTGGGTGAATGTGCTACTTGGGCTGCTTGCGGGGAATAGTCGCTGTTGCCTTTGATTGGTGCCCCACTAACAGACATAGTATTTACAGCAATTGGTTGCTACAATTATATTTAAATTATTTAGATATGTTTAGGTGTTGGCTGAAATAATGAACTTTACTGTTAATCCAGTACAATCCTCCGCATCCTTGGGCGGACGCTCTGTAGTTTGTTGTTTATGTTGGACAATGCGCATACCACCAGCTTTAACTAAAGTTAAAATTTAACAATTAATTAACAATGCATTAATTGTTTATAAAATGTTCAAATAATTTAACGCACATAAAGAATATAAAATAAGCTTTTCAAGGTTAACTCGCACGCATTTTTTATTTTTTATTTTTTCACTTCATTAATGCATCATTTGACTTGCGTTGTTTTGTTTAAGAATATGCTTTAAATTTTAACACTTACCAGCCGGTGGATGTCCAGCTACCTTGTTTGCCTGTTCATCAGCCATTATCTACCTACATTAAAAAAATTTTATTAAATATTAGTTGATTAATACTGATTAATTCATGACCAAAATAATACTTACGCATACGTTAGGGGTTAATATTCTTAAAATAAAATACTTGTAAACTTCTTGTTTAATAAGTTTTAAAATACTTTGTGACACGTATACACTTTTATATGCGAGTCGCTGTGACTTTTTTAGAACATTATTGCATTTGTTTTTCTTTTTATATCCTACGTAGACCCGTATAGGCAGCATACTAAATGTTTAAATAACTTTGTAAATATATAGAAACTAAAGTCAAACTAGTGAAGACTTACATGTATTCATTTGGATTGAAAAATGCCATAATTTTGTGCTTTTTATTTATTTAATCATTTTTAATATACAAACAAAAGGCTTTTATACAAAACACAACACGCCCCCTTTAATATGTGTATTTATGCACAATTGCATTTTAGGGTGTCTAAGACTTTGTTCAAACTTCTAAAACAGTTTCTACCTTTGTTTATTTTTACATTTGTTGTGTGCGCTAATTCTTTATTCAACACAAAAACTCGTTAAGCTCCAACAATAAACAACGCAGTTATTTGCAAAATGAATGAAATATAACCAGCGAATGTAAATGAAGAAAAAGAAGATAAAATATTACACTTTACTTAAATAAAATCATTACGTTTTTGAATTTAATAAATAAAATCATTGTTAAAGTTCAAATTTTTTAGCGACATTTCATTTAAGCATTGGTAAGAACTGAAATAGAATACAGGCATATGCACTGAGTACATTTTAATATATTATAACACGAAAGTTTTAACAAAATTCCCATGTCTTTGGATCCAGATATTTTTATCACTATATATTAAGAATTATTTTACAGGAGACCTGTTAAAACTGTGTAAATATGTACCAAAAAGTTCAAGAGTATAATTTTTTTTACTGGAATATTTGGTTTCATTAAAAAAGTTTAACCGCGAATCACCGAAAATCAGCTGTTTTTCCGCCGATCCAATTTATTAACAAACGGTGTTAATACTTGATCTATTTTTCTTTCTAAAAATTCTATAAATGAAATAAAGTCGAAAAAATCTCTGCAATGAAAGAAGCCAAGGAACACAGCGTAACTATTTTATATATATTCCGTCACTTCACAATTAATTACTAATGTATGTTTATTAATGTAAAGGACTTTCCACCGTTGAAAAATGATAATTTACTTAGAGCGGCCCGTGGTGAAGCAGTTGATCATGTACCGATATGGGTAATGCGTCAAGCTGGTCGTTATTTACCAGAATTTCAAGAAGTACGTAAACAGCATGACTTTTTCACTATATGCCGCACACCCCAGCTAGCCTGTGAAGTGACTATGCAGCCTCTTAGAAGATTTAATTTGGATGCTTCAATTATTTTTAGTGACATATTGGTAATACCACAAGCTTTGGGCATGATGGTAGAAATGCATGCTGGTGTGGTAAGTTAATGAGAATAGGAAAAGAAGACAAACGCATTAAAATATGACATTTGAAGGGTCCAGTTTTCCCAGAGCCTTTACAAAAACCTGAAGATGTCAATAAATTAACGCCAGAGGGAGCGGTCGAACGTTTAAGTTATGTTGGAGAAGCTATAACTATGATGAGGCATTTATTGGATGGTAAAGTGCCCTTAATCGGGTTTACAGGAGCACCAGTAAGTACGAACATGAATTAACAAAAAGTAATTGGTTCATATTTTAATCAAAGGTTTAAACTTTTACTCACCCTAGTGGACTCTGATGGGTTATATGATTGAGGGTGGTGGTAGCAAAACTATGGCTAAAACCAAAGAATGGCTTACCAACTATCCGCAGGATAGCAAAAGACTTTTGTGTATGCTTACTGCATCAATTGTAGACTATTTGGAAATGCAAGTAAAGACTGGGGCACAAATGTTGCAAATATTCGAATCATCTGCTGAGCACTTGACAAAAGAAGACTTTATACAATGGTGCATACCCTACCTCAAGGATATAAGCAATCAATTGAAGCAACGCCTAAATAACCAATCCATACCAGTAGTGCCTTTGGTATGAAATACTATATAAGCTACCAAAAATTTTAGATAATATTCAATCAAGCTAATCTTATAGACTCTGTTTGCCAAGGGAGCTGGTCATTCCTTGGCCGAGCAAGCCGCCTTAGGTTACGATGTTATAAGCTTAGATTGGACGGTAGATCCAGTGCAGGCTCGGCAACAAGTAGGTCCCAATATTACACTGCAGGGTAATTTGGATCCGCAAGATATGTATAAAACACCCGATGAAGTGCGCCAACTGGCCACTGATATGGTCCTTAAATTTGGTAAAGATCGTTACATAGCCAATTTGGGCCACGGAATAACACCACAAACACCCATAATTAGTATGGAAGTGTTGGTGGATGCCGTACATAAAGCTTTTGATTAATACGTTGTTGCATATGTTTATTAGGGTTTCGGGAAATACAAAAAATTGTTATAAACATCATTGAGTTTCTTTGGGCATTTGATCATACAACAATAAAGATGAGCCGAGGCATACCAATGCTGTACCCAACATGACTTCTAAAGATTCAAGAAAATTTATAGATAAAGATTATTTAAATTTAAAACGTATAGGAAAAGCAAATTTGGTTAGGCCAAATCTTAAATATCTTACACATCTACAATAGTGGGCGTGTCAAGTATGTGATTACGCCCTTTAATAGTGTATACTTAAAAGTCGAGTTTTACGTGGAGTATAGCTTTCGTAAATTGTGGGCGTCTGTTATTCAACCACGCCCATTTTTGGCACACATCGATGGACAGGATAACTGTAGATATGTGTATTAAATTTGAAGTTCGTAGGTCAATTTTTGTGGCAGATATAAAGGTTTTTGTTTATTGTGGGCGCATCTGTTAACCGATCACGCCCATTCTTGGCATATCGGTAAATGGAGTAACTATGCATACGCTTATCAAATTCAAGTCCATAGGTTAACTTTTATGGCAAATATATAGTTTTTATCGACTGTGGGCGTGTGTTATCCGATTGCGCCCATTTTTGTCGAATCGATGGATAAGTCAATTGTAAATATTCGTACTATATTTCTACTTGAGAGCTCAATTTTTGTGACAAATAAATAGATTTTTGTTTATAGTGGGCGTGGCTCTTGACCGATTTTTTCCATATTTAATTGCGATCTGCGTGCAAGAACGAAAAGTGCCTGTACAAATTTTAAGCTCAATATTTCTAAATTTACGCCCTTTAGAATGCGAACAACAGGCAGTCTACGGACACACGGACATATATGGATAGATTGACTCAGTTTTTGATGCTGATGATGAATATATATACTCTGGAGGGTCTCTGACGCCTCCTTCTGGTTGTTGTACACGGAAGAACAAATTTACTATATGTCCCATCTTATGTGGAGGATATAATTACAAACACATTCAACTCACTCTTGGTGGGCCGTCTTTCACCTATTAAACAGCCGCTTGCGGCAGTAAAGACAAGACTCAGTGAATTCGTTACCGGTACAGCCACAATTGTGGAACAGTTTTGTAATAACCACACATATAAAATACTGCCACTTTGATTTAATAGAAACGGTATCCAATACTTGTAACGCTTTCCAAGCATTTTCAATTCCAGTAAAATATTTCTTGGTGTGGAGCCGGTATTTATAGTCTCTACACCTTGACTAGATAAACGGATAAAAGGATTTGTGGCACCCCACAAAACGCCCACAGCAATCAATAAACCTGCAGTAGTGGAAACATTTGTTTGCAAAAATTTAAACATTTCATAAATGTTAAGTCATACAAATGGTGAGCAGCATAATATTGAAAGAAATAAAATTAATGCGAATGAATTCTCCGGAGTTGATTGTTTATAATAAAATACATGAAATTCCGTTATTGTTGTTTCTCGCTTTCTCAATAATTGCTGCTACGCACTCTATAACAAACATTTCACAAATATCAGCTGACTTCTATTTACTTTTTTTTTATATTTCTATGAAATTGAAGAAAAACCAGCTCTCTTTTAATTTCCGAGTGTAGAGAAGAAATTTATTTATTTTTAGTTAATTATGAACGTATTTAAAAAATTTACACTTTTTCTAATGTTTGTTGCTGGAGTTGAACTTATTTTCGTAATCTTCTATGGCCGCCAACAAGGCCAATGGCACATTCATGGTTTGATCATCAACCAACACAATGTCAAAAACGTCCATGTACTTTTCCAAATTATGATCGATCTGTGCTAACAGAAAAATGAGTTGGAAACATGACATCTAAGTTCTGTATACTAACATGATCATATAGAAATCCGATTTTAATAATGTGCGAAGAGGATGGCACACCAGCCGCCATGTCTGCATCTCCTATAGAGTCTCCCATCACTATAATGTGATCCCGATTATGTACCAAGTCATAATATTCACTACCCTGCAGCACCGTCTCATTTTTATTGAACGTGTGTATCATGGGTTCCTCAAAACCATTTACCAGACCGTCTTTGTAACGTAAAAAATTCGATATAACCCGAACATTTGGTAGCAGCACCTGAGCTTGCTTGAGAACGGACACAACTGAATCTCCCAAGCCAGCAGAAAACACCAGAACGGGTATATTTAAGCGATGCAGTGTATGAAATAAGTTGTGAGACTGATCTCGTAGAGAGTCTTTATATTTTATAGCAATATGATCGATTTCAGTTTGATCGAATGGGAAACCTCTGTAAAATAATTACAAAAATGTTTCAAACCAAAGTGTTGCAATGCTTTTTGGAAACACCTCTACTTACACTAAAAGTTCACCAGACTTCGTCCACCACTCAATCATATATTTAACTTTTTCTTCCACGGGCATATGAGGATCTATTTCGATGGGACGATATTTATGATACAATTTCGACGTTTCCTCTACAACAGTCATGGGCAAGGACTGACAGGCATTAAATATACCAAAACTACTAAGCACTGGTGACCCGTCTGGGGTGCGCTGTTTAGTAATGGTGTAGTCGAAATCCGACACCACTTGCAAACGTTTAGTACCGCCCTGAACGAATTCATTGAGCATTTGCTGTACGCGGGCAGGATTTTTTATTTTGCAATTCTCATTTTTAATATGATGTATATCCTCCAAATGTATTACATTGCTATTATCGTTTTCCGTAGCATTAGTGTTGGTCGACGAACCCATGGCTCCATTTATTAAGCGTCTCAAATAAGACGCTAATGAATTATGAACACTAAAACTGTTGCGATGCAGTCTGATAGTTATAAAATATATCAACTTTGTATTCAATCCAATTTTCTCTTAGCCACTACTGCTACCACTTTGCAATCAAACGAATTGTTTAATATTACTTTACACTCTTTATTGTGATTTGTTTACAACTTGTTAATTATATAATCCACTACATTAACTCTTCTGTAATAATAGATAATAAATATATACAAAACAAATTCAAAAGAATTATAAAAGAGCTCATCCACATATTACTACACGGGTGGAATGATAACATATTAAATTTCTCATTTCTTATTCAAAACATTCAAAAACAACAAAAATGTCCAATTCGAAAAATAAAAATTTACACCATTAAAAGTGACAACTTTTCATTTTCAACATATATTTATTTATTTATATATAAACAAATCTCTATTTCAAAATAGGTTTTGTGCTTTTGGCAACTCTGAAATAAAAATGTTCCGTTTCCAAATATGATATTTCGTATTGATCTGGCAACTATAAAAGAAAAGACTATGCAGTACAGCCAACTACAATATTCAAATATAAATGCCGTACAAAGCATAGATTTCTAAAACGAAAATTAAAAAATATTTAACTCTCTTCTTCAAAAAAAAAAAGAAAAAAGCGTAAATACTGATAAATATTGTCTTGTTTTGACCATATTTTAGGCAAAAGCGTTACTATAGCGCGGATTTAAAGAGTTTTCGTAGAATTTTAAAATGCCGCGCACCAAAGTTTCGAAAAGTTCTAAACGCAATCGTGAAGAAAAAGAAAAGGAAAAAATACGAGAATTTGAAGGATGTGCCTCTAATTATGCTGGTATTATCGATTCCATGTTACAAACATTTATTGAAGACTTTAACACCGGGATGGGGATGTTAATAAACCGCACAAAGGCGGAATTGCTGCAAATGAGAATGGGTGATATTCTTTTATTGGTAGATAAATTATTTTCGAAAATGAAAATATTGAGCAAGCATTGCCCAATTTTTTTTCTAGGATATGAATGCTTTGACGGCAAATGTGTCCCACAGTTCTTTAACAGATTCGAATATTTCAACATTATCGCACTCTGTTAAAGCCGCCAAATCCAATGATGAAGGTACGTATAGCGAAAATGCTGTTGATGTTTATTTTTGATTAAAATAAGTTTTAACATGGGAAATGGTAATGGTTGTCTTTCATAATCTTTGCGCCCATATAAATGCTAATAATGTGTAAATGTTGTTGGGAACTCCTACGGTAGCAGAGTTTGCTAAATTTGAGATTTTGTGTTATTTTATTTCATTTCATCATCTATTATAAACATAACATTATTTTCTGTTTCTTCTCATTCACGCCTCACATAACTTTCTATTAAACCATTGAAAACAAAAACAAAACAAAACAAAACTTATTGGTAAAGGGTACTTTACGACAGATAGTTCCGGCGGTGGCAGTTTGGGATCCAATATTGAACATGCAGCACTTTTGAATGCATCACACATGCGCACCTTTAGGGAGAGTGGGCGATTGCGCACTCCTGGACCGTTGTCTTCGGCACGAGCTCGTAAACCAAGGCGTAGTCGTTCAGCTTGTAATGACTATATATCAACTGGTACTAGCAATAAACTTAAGCCTGGCGATGCAACAAAAACTTTAGATCGTCAGTCGCGAAATAAAATGCGCACTCCTATGATCAATCGATCTAAGGCTCATAGTTCAGATCGCCCTTGCTATATGGACTCGACCACCAATTCGCCGCCAGCAGCTTTAATGCGTTGGGCCAAACCGGGAGAATTGGTCATGTCCAAGTGTGGCAGTCCTGTTGTAGCTCAAGTGTAAGCCTTCCACACAAACTCATATGGTGAGTCGTAATGAGTGCCATGTCTTTATTATATTACAGGTTACCTGATAAATTTGCTAACGTCTATATACCGGTGAGGAATGGAGTGTTGTCGTTGCGTCCAAAAAAAATTGTCGAATTTCAACGGGATATACTAGAAGAAATTGATCCAGAAACATTGGACCAATTAAAAACACTGAATGCCAACATTGACAAAATTGTCAATATGGCCAACAGTCTGACAACAAACAAGTACACAAAACAATAAGTGATGAAATGGAGATGCCTATCCAATTATAGGAACACATGTATTTGTTTATTTTACATTTTTTATGTTGTATTATGTACGTATAATGCTTTGTGAAAAACTAGATTTTTGTTTCATAATAAGCATTTATTATATTTAGCAGTTATGTTACTTACGTAACATACACTTTTTTCTTAATAATCCATACCGAGTCCTTACTGGCATTCTTATAGAATATAAAAAATTAGATATTTTCAGGTTACTTGAGGTATGTTCAAGAAAAGCTGTCAAATATAAACAAAGATAACGGTAAAGCTTGCTTATTATTTTAAAGATCGTTTATGGAAATAAATTTAATGGTGAGGTAATAATTTCGAAAAATTATTATCTAGGTTTGCCCGTTATTTGCCTCGTTTTTATTATTTAAACTTGAACCGAAAGGTTAGCAAATCGGATTGAAACGAAATTTATTTGTTATCTACATTTGTTTCTTTTGATTTTTTACTAAAGCATTCTATTTCGTTCCAATTTGTTAGCGTTTATAGACTAACGCTAATAGATATAAGCAATTACTGTATAATTAATTAAACTAAGCATTTAATATATAATAAAACAAAGTTTAAATTAACTGAGAAGAGTTTTTATGAAGTCATTATGATTTGCCGCTTATGTTTAAAGGACACTGTCAATGTTTTACATTTCTTCGATATAATTGGCACTAAACAAAACATAGCCAGTGTGGTGGGCAAACATTTTTGGTTCGAGGTAATCACAGCTACTGTTTTGCGTACAATATTTTATAAAAATTCATATGCTCTAGCCTCGGAAGGATGATCCTGTATCTACAGCAATTTGTAATCAGTGTTGGCTTAAGGTGTCCGATTTTCACAATTTCTATGAAAGCATTCAAAAAGCGGAAAAAGATTTATATGATGAATTATTAATACAAACAGACCACCAGAATAAATCCACAGACAATATCGTCATTCTACAGTCTTTAACAAGTATATGCAAAGCGAAAGAAGACTTTGGTGAAATGAGTGAGCCGGAGATATTTTTGGAAAGCTTTGATATGCCAAAAGATTCTGAGAAGAACACGCCGAAGGAATATATGGAACCTTTCATGGATATACCAACACCAAAAGAACAGCAATTTAACGAGGATTCTAAAAAAAATCATATTAATCCTTTATCAACCGCTAAAGATTTCAGAGAAAACAACATTGCTCACCAAACAATAGAGGAGAAATGCCTCGAATATTATAACAAAGAAACGGAAGCTTCCCCCAACAAGGAACAAGTAACAAATAATGCAAATCAAAAAAACAACACCCCACACAAACGTCCACGGAAGAATAAAAAAGGTGAGCATGCAACACATAAACAAAAGGCCTCAAAAGTTACAACAGATTGTCGTACGAAAAATATGGAAATCGATGCAGAGATTGCCAAGTACATGTCGCTACACTGTGAATTGTGCAACATTAGGATGGAAAAATTTGTCAGTTTAAAACATCATATGCGCACCCAACATAAAGTGAAAGGTTATGTTGTGTGCTGCGACAAGAAGTTCTTGAAAAGGGTTTTACTGTTGGAACATATACGGAAACATTTAAATGTGAATAGCTACAAGTAAGTAAAAGTAAATGACAGCAGTATGGCAGAATTTAATTGATGGTGCTTCCACAGATGTGACATCTGTAGTCAGGTGTTTGCCAAAAAGCAAACACATCGTAAGCATTACTTGACCAAACATCAAAGAGAAGAAGACAAAATATATGTGTGCATTCAATGTCCCAAGAAGTATGCTAGAAAATATTTACTGGAACAGCACAAAACTCATGCCCATGCCGACCGTTCGACCATCTGTAAAATATGCGGCAGGCGGTAAGTACTTTTTTTATAATAATTGAAACGTACTTTTGAGATGGAATAATTGTAAGTATGTTTAAAAGATTTGAAACGTTGGAGGAGTTGAATGCACATAATCGAGACAATGAGTTTTGCTATGGCACCATGTGCGATATATGTGCGAAAGTAATTCGCGGCGTGGCGGCTTTTCAACGGCACCGTCTAGAACACATGGGCGTTACCCTGCCAAAAATTCAATGCGACGAATGTGGTTCTTGGCATAAGGACAAGAACACACTTAGCAAACATAAGAAAAAACATAAGGAATCCAAGGAACTGCACATCTGTGATATATGCCAGAAAATATCACCTAGTCGGCCAGCTCTACTGAGTCACAAACGCTACGTACACGGCAGGTCTGGTTCATTCGAATGTAACATTTGCAACAGGAATTTTAAAAAGGCCATCTACCTGCGTGAACATATGGCCGGGCATACAGGTGAAGTGTTGTACCAGTGTCCACATTGTTCTAAAACGTTCAATTCAAATGGTAATATGCATTCGCATCGCAAGAAGATGCATCCGCATGAATTTGAAGAGCAACGTAAGCTGAGGCAGCAAAATGCACACTTGCCCAAGCCGCCTATAACAAGCATAACACAACTGAGCAGTATTAAGAAAACAAATAGTCCCAAAAAAGTCAATGTTGATGAAATGGTGTATGGAACAGCCACATAATAATGTGTATTGTTGTCATATATATTTATAAGTGGTGTTTTCACCCCAATACAATCACATTTATTTATATACAAAATTTCGCATTGCCGTTAGCTTGAAAATTTGGAAATATAATCAATCTAACTACTAATACTCTCTCTTTACCTGGCAGTAAGTGAAAATGACACACTCTCTTTGCCAAATTGCCATTTTAATAACTTCACAGCCATAAGCAGAGTTGATTTTATGTAATGATTTGCAATTTGGAAAATTTAATTTGCTAAAATAATTACTTATACTAGGAAATATATATTTAGTACAGCGCCATTACATTTAATAGTAAGAAAAGATGTATATCTAACGGTAGAGAATTTTATAGTTGAAAATTTGAATCCTGACTATTGTATTTTTCACATTTTGATTCTAAAAAAGTGTTAACATGGACTTACCTTTTACTTTATAAATTGATTTCTTCCAAAGGGTTTCTTACATATCTGTGTTAAACATGGTATTTCTTGATATTTCAGGATGAAATTTGTGGCTGTTTATTTAATTAGAACAAAATCAGGCGTGGCAATACTTAAGCCCTTTCACATAACGTCTGATTTTTGATATTGTTTTTCTTTTTTAGAAAAATGGCCTTAGAGGCTTAGTAGGTACAAAAATGTTTATTTAATTTTTAAAGTTTTATATATTTAACGGCCTTAATTACCACTGTACACATTATTAGGTGCAGTAAGGAATTTCTAAATGCACTATATTATCAAAATTTTATCTTTTTACACCTTATCAATTTTCATTTCATTTATTTTGCCCTCCAACACATCGACAATATTCATTTTCAGATACTCATTGATGGTCATACGTAAATCATAATTATTATCAGCCATCATAACATGTACCGGCAATAGTCGGTTAAAATCTTCCATGTATTTTTTTAATTTCTCCAAATCTCTTTTGCTATATGTAAAGTATGTGCTGTAGCCGGCCTTTTTAAAATCAGCATTATTACCATAAACTACAGCATTCAAGAGAAAGCCTATAGATTGCATCAATATATAAACGATGTGTAGGTTTTCTTCAACTTTGAGCATCTGATCATCGATTTCATTGAGCATTTTAAGTAATTCATTGAATTCCCGAAAGCAGTGCATACACGCATTTATTTCGGTTATTTCACACAGTATGGCCCATATTAAGCAAATGGCAATAGCTCTACCCGTTTCACTGGCCACCGAAATGCAATGGGTTAATGTCAATAATTTGAAGGCGAAATTAATGTCGTCCTTTTTAAAAGCCTCCCATATACGTTTCGTAGCCACATGTAAATGCAAAGGACTTAAAGTGTCTACATACTGAAAAGCCTTTTGTAAAAATTGTGATCGCCATTCCATATTTTCCATTGTCGGTTGTATGTAGTAGCTTAAGCAAGCTGCCACCAATATGGTCGTAATTTCATCTAAATTGAAATCTTCGGTTTTTAATAAATGCAAAAATCTCCGACACACATCCTCCATATTATCAGTGTTTTCTAGAAATCTGCATTTTTCCTCCAAGCACGATTGCAGCACATAATCTTTAAGAACATTTATTTCAAAGCCACTCTCCACTATTAAATGCATGCCATCACCTTTAGGACCTTCAGTTGATTTTAATTCTAAAGGTTCTGATTCACTATCCATTTTAAACTTTCTTTCTTTTAAATTACCACCAATTATTTATAAATTATTATCTATTAACTTGAATTGAAATTAGTGATGTTTTTAAGATAACAATTTGGTGAATTTTAACGAGATTGTATTTCAATTCCGAAAAGTTTCAGCAAAGACAAAAAGGGAGAAAACATGTTAGCAACCTAGTCATACTCCCTAAATCTAGGTTAGACAAATGACATTTTTCCTTAAAAATCAATTTTATCGCTTGACCAAAGCAAAATGTAATTTTATTTATTTTAGACCAAATTTTGTATATACAAACCTACATAAAAAAAATGGTACATTATGATGTAATTTATTTAAGATTCTTCCCTGATGGCAACATAGAATGGCCGAAATGTTATAATTTTACAATAAAGACAATATGTAAACAAGAACATGCTGAGAGTCTTAAAACAATTATTATCAAACACGTAGCTGGTTATTATCCTTATCACGTAGAAACGTTAATCATTTTGTATATATGAAAAATTGGAAGTACTAAAACCCTCATTCTCTTTGCAGCTACGTATTTTTATTACAAAACAGCTGTTATGCACCGCTAACATTGCGTTGATGTACAATACGCTCGATCTCCATAATATCAGTTTTCAACCGCTGTTTTGCAATTTCTCACCATATTTTACAAAACAGTTGTGTAACAATGCGTCAAGTCCATTGCGTTAATCCAGAAGTCAATGATTTATCTTAACTATTGAATGTTGATTTACAATACGCTCCATATCACGAATCTCCATAATATCAGTTTTCAACCGTTGTTTTACAATTTCTCGCCATATATTTTCTCTATCACAATTATTTGATATACCCATACGTTTTAAAGAGGAGTCAGTTATACGTAGAAGAGTGCGTCCAGTAATCTCATGCTTTTGTAAAAGTATCATTTTTGTTTAAAATTATTCAACTGTACTATGTAGTGTAGCAAATGTACCTTGGAAAATAGATCCAAATATTGCAGGTATTCACTGCAGTGTCTACGATACCATTTCAGTACATCGTTTACTACCCACAATCCCACTGGTTTGGGACGTGCCATCTTTGATCGAGGTCTATTGTTGTGACCTAATCCCCCTTCAACCATTTTCACAGCCTATAACACAAGTGAATAATAATAATAATCCTAAATTGCTTAAATAAATGAATGCACTCAGAGAAAGGAAAGAAAAACAATGATTACAAACCGGAACAATGGGAAAGGAACAATATCAAAATATAATAAATGGAAAACAGACACAAGCTACATTTTTACAGTTAATAAATATAATAATAATATAAGTTTAAAAATTACAGGTGGCAACTTGGCTCATAACATTTGTTGTTGGAATACATCTAACAAACAAATCATTTTTATTTTTATAAAATAAAAATCAATTTAATATCAAAGTGCAATAAATATAATGATTTGTCGTTTATGCTTAAAGAAACACAAGAACATGCTAAACTTTTTCGATATAAATGGCAGTACATTAGAGATTGCCACTATAGTTGGCAGACACTTTTGGTTTGAGGTATTAATAAAGAAAAAGCAAAGCAAACGTTCGCAATTTATTTAAATGAATCATTTGTAAATTTCTTTAGCCAAGCAATGAGGATCCCATATCTAAAGTTATTTGTAATTTGTGTTGGTTGAAAGTGTGCGACTTTAACGATTTTTACGAGACAATTGAAAAAGCTCAAGAAGACTTTAATGAAAAATCTCACATAAAAGTAGAAAATGCAATAGGTATGGTTATTCTTCAATCGGGTCCATTGCCCAGCAAAAGTGAACCAATTGAAGAGTATGGTGAAATGAATGAACGGGAGATTTCTATCGACATGTTTCACATGAACACAGATCGCAGTAAAACAGAGTCGGCAGACATAACTGTTTCAGGAGAAGATGTAAACTCACACGATATATTTTCTACAGTATACAACGATGATGCAGGAGAGGATCCTATTAACGAGGATAATAAATTTAATGAAGCTTCCATAAAATATTCGACAGATGAACAAGCAACGGATTTAGAAAAAGGGCAGCAGCAACAACTACCACAACAATACTTTAACAACAAGAATCCGTTAAAGGAAGAGAATTCACCTATACCTGAAACCGAACAAAGTACGGCTGATGTCACAAGTAGTCCGATGAAAAAACGTGGGCGACCTCGTAAGAATTCAATACGTGAACAATACGTCAAAATACAACCTCAAAGCACTAACGAACGCGAACGCAAGGTGAAGAGCAAACGCGGCCGGCCACGTAAGAACGCCATCCATGAATCCCCACCAAAGACAAAAACCTCAGAGGAATCTGAAGCTCATCATGCAAAAAGTGCCGAATCCGATGCAGAGATAGCCAAATACATGTCCTTGCACTGTGAATTGTGCAACAGCGAAATGGAAAAGTTTACAGCTTTAAAGGTTCACATGCGCATCAAACATAAGGTGATTGGCTACGTAAGATGTTGCGGTAAAAAATTCCTTAAAAGACAATTGCTGCTGGAACACATACGCAAGCACCTCAATCCCGATTGTTACAAGTAAGCAGACCCTGGCAGCGACAAAAGCCCTTAAATGAATTTTGAAAACCTTTTTTTATAGATGTGACGATTGCAATCGCGTTTTTTCCGACAAGCAATCTATGCGCAATCATTTCTTGGTCAAACATCAAAAGGACGAAGATAAAATATTCAAATGTTCTCAGTGCAGCAAGAAATTTGCCAGAAAATATTTGTTAGAACAACACAATGTCAACGCCCACCGTGACCGTTCGACTATTTGTAAGAAATGCAACAGAAGGTGAGTATGACGGCTAATTATCTAAAAAATTAATTAATTTTCATTTCTGTGAATTATTTGTAAAGGTTTGCCACCTTGGAGGAATTGCATGCACATAATCGAGTGCGCTGTTTCGGCACCATGTGTGACATATGCGCGAAAGTGATACGCGGCTCCACCGCCTTTCAACGGCACCAGGCCGAGCACATGGGCGTCACCTTACCGAAAGTTCAATGTGACGAGTGCGGCTCCTGGCACAAGACCAAATACGCTTTGAACAAACACAAGAAGCGCCACGCCCAATCCAATGAATTGCACATATGCGGCATTTGCCAGAAAGTGACGCCCAACCGATCAGCCCTGCTCAGCCATATCAGTTTTGTGCACGACGACAAGCGCTCTTACGAATGCAACATATGCAGCAAGAGCTTCAAGAAAGCTATTTATCTGCGCGAGCACATGGCCGGTCATACGGGTGAGGTATTATATCGTTGTCCTCACTGTCCGAAAACATTTAATTCCAATGCGAACATGCATTCGCATCGTAAGAAGATGCATCCGCGTGAATTTGAGGAGCTGCGTAAATTAAGGCAACAAAGTGCCCACTTGTCGGTACCACCGATACCAACTATAGCCGAAATGAGTCGAAAGAAAAATGCCAGTGTCAACGATGCAACCATCAATCAACAAACTGTGTTGAATGCAACGCAAAGCAAAACAGTTCATCATACTGCGGCAGTAAATAATGTTGCAGTAGTGGCGTAATTGGTCAGGAAGTTTTTAAGATGAAACAAGTCAGAAAACTAAATTTGGCTTAGGGGCTAAATCTTAAATACCCTCCACCACAACAACTGTGGGCATGGCAAATATTATATTGCGCCCTCTAAGAGTGAATGTATTACGTATCAGCTTGCAAGTCTAGTTTTTTGGTGGATATGGTATTTTGCAAATTGTGGGTGTGTCTGTTATGCGACCACGCCCATTTTTGTCGCATCAATTCATAAATATGTGTAATGCATAGGTACATTTTTGTGTCATATATAGATTTTTTTAAATTGTGGACGTGGCTCTTAACAGATTTGAAACGAAAATCTCAACATACCTCGAAAAAATTATATATCGCACAATACTATGCCTACCAAGTTGAAATTTGGTATATATATAAGTGGGACCGTTATCCAACACTATGCCAAAAATGGACGTGATTAAATAACGCAAACGCCTATAATTGAAAAAAAAAACAGTATTTGTTGTTTAAAAATGACCTGAATAATAATATTGTATACACGCAACAATTTAATGCATACTAAATTGTAATTTGATAAACTCTTCAATTATTATAAAAGGTGGAGGGTATTTAAGCTTCGGTGTTAACGGAACTTTTCTATCTTGTTTTTTACTTAAATTATTAAAACAAATAGGAAACAAACAGATACGCAGATAAGCGGACGTCACTAATTCCTTTTCTAAAAAAATACATACATACATACTTATATTTTTTAAATAATTTATTTTCCATCATGTTAATCCTTAATTATGCTGAGCATGTAAAAGTCAAGAATAAATATACAAACGCACAAAAATGTCATTAAAATGTACATAGAGCGGAATATAGAGACACTTTAGTGTACATTTGTACCGTTTTCTTACAGGTAAAAGACGCTCTTTATGACAATTAAAAAAAAAAGAAACTACAACATTCTGTAAAGATTGGATTTTAAAGTTCATTTTAAATGGACTACATGATCCGGTCAGTGGAATGTAAGCTAAATGGGAGTGGCAATAAGAATAATAAAACTTAATAATTACATACCAGTAAATTTCGAGATCGAGTTGAAATGATACAAGAGTAGAGCGTCTTGTACTCGCGAGAGCAGTACAACTACAGTTAGTAACGTAATTCATACTAACCACGTTCACAAATGATTTCCACAGCATTAGGCTCCATTAAGGTCGACTCCAAGCATCTGTGCACTGCCGACCCCAGAATTTCATCCAATAAAAAATTAATCATACTGAAAAATTCACTTTACTTTAATCTTTAGATACGAAAAAAGAAAAACAAGAAGTCCTCACTTCTCATCCTTAACAAAACGCCACAAGTTCATCTGCAAATAATGAGCATCCACTTGAATTTGCTGTAGACCGTATTTACTGAATGTACGCAACCGCACGCATTCCAGTAATGTCTGCATTATTGTATCATTTGTTATAGAAATCTATTGGACTGTGATTCCATCATAATTACCTTTAAACTGATTTTTATAATACCCGTTACAATGGACACTTTGGAAAATTCCACAGAAGTGAAAATGTCGATTTTTTCCGAAAATAATCGATGAATGTTTGATACATAGCTCGATTCCAACTGGGAGGGTGTATAGTTGGACCAATTGGAGCGGAATTGTTGCTTTGAGTTGGTTAGGTTGCTGTAATGGGTTTTGCGACTAGAATCACTGCTAGCCGTAGTGCGTACAAAACCTGCACTATCGTACAAAGTAGCCACCACATTCTCGGTGGCCGATAATTCTTCTACGACACGTTTCATTACCGCCCGCACTGTACGCGGCTCAAGACAATTTAACCAATCTCTGGTCTCAACACTTTTACGTAACATTTGCGAGATATTCAACCCTTGTACGCGCACAAAGGTATCCAATAAAATTTGAGCCGTTTCACGCATTTCAGCGCATACCTCTGTTTCGTGTGTTAATGTGGCATTATTCTCTGAATCGATTTCATATAAATCGTCAACTAAACAAACCTAGAGGGAAGCAGAATTTCTTGAGATAAAGCCGTGACACACCACACCACTCAATTACCAATATATGAACACCGTTCTGTTCCATTTCGAGGCAGGTTTTTGATAAAACCAACAACAAATTTGGTGGACTGGAACCAGAAATATCACCAAAAGAACCCATCACCTTGGCAATGTGCCGCAGGAAGGCTATTAACAGATTCTCGCGTATACCCTCCACACAGAGCGTCCCCTTATATTCAGATTTGATATTAAAACTCCAATCAGCTTGTAGAAATACCAGCAAATCTTGCAGAACCCCCTTCACCTTCTCCACCACAGACACATACAAACTAGTGATCAGTTCGTTTAAACTTGAGCCGGCCTGAGTTGAATCCGATTTAGCTGACACCACCGAAAGACGCACCGAACTTAAGCTGTCCGCAAAATGATCGCGCAAATTTCTATTGTGTACTTCACACAACTGATGCGCAGCCGTTATAATTATGTCAACAGTACTGCTTTGTATATCCAGACCGTGGCATATATTGCGCATAGCCGAAAGACGGCGATGCAAACGATCCAGTGCTCTTAGCATGACTTGAGTATCTCCATAGCCCACATCCGATTCAACACGGTCTTGCACTAAAGTTAAATATTTCTTTACATTGAGATTTAGAAAAACATTTAAGCTCCTTAAAGCGTTATCCTGGAAATCATCCTGCTCGGTATCATACTGTTTGGCCACAAACATATCAAAGTAACAAGACACTACTAAGGTGAGGTCATTAAGGAAGCCCTCTATACCCATATCAACAAATTCAATCATATCCCGCTCGGTTTGATCCTGCAGCATAACAATCTGTTCATGTAAGCGTTTCGAGGCACAATTTAACATTTCAGTGGCCATATCGGGAGCACGCTCATTTAATAACAATAGCAGTTCTCCAGTTTCAGTTAAAGATTGAGTTGATTTACCGCCAGTTTGAAACTCGCGCCTTAATCGTAATTTTAAATCACTTATAATAGCATCACAATCACGTTGTATACCCTCAAACGAGGGCTGATATCCATATTGTTGAAATACCTTTTGGGCATGTATATAATCCTGTACAGCTTGCACATAATTTTCCTCTTCAATCAGAGATTTTAGTTTAGCAGGTAGGGAGGATAAAAATTGTAAACGTTTCAGTAGGGAATGTTTCTCCGACAATTTACACAATTGTGAACGTGTTCCTTGCAAAGTGCCAGTAATTTGTTCACTAAACGTGGTTATTGTCGACATTTTCTCGTTCAACAAATTCATATCGGTTTCCATTTGTTTGAAATCATTTTTCATTTTGCGTATGGTATCGGTAGCCGATATAAACTTGTTGTAGTTTTCATAAACTAAAGTTTGCATATCGGAATGTAATGTTTGTGTTTCTTTTACAACATCTGCCTCTTTATCGACGATTTCTTGAAGAGATTTCTCCTGAAAACACGAAATGAATTTACATTGAAGATTGCACCACTAGAAAATTTTTATTTTACTTTTAGCAGTTTCTCCAAATATTGTTCAGCATTAAAACTGATGTTATCCATATCGTAAGGATCATTTTTTTCGGCCATCTTTATGTATTCTTCACTAATTTCTTGCTCTTAAGACAATTGTCTTCAATTTTACTGAAATTATTTACTCTTCTTCTTTTATTTAAAGTGCTAATAAATGATTTGTAAAATAACAGCAGGGACCTCCAAATATTTTATTTATTACATATGGAAATTTTAAAATAAAATAAAAAGAAGAGTACATATCACATATTCACAAGGTTGCTGTTACAAAACTAATATAAATGTACTAAACGCAGAAACCCTAAAATTACATTCATTGTCTATTCACTAAAAAAAACGCATTACTTTTGAACGCGTGATTAAAGAGAAATTTAATTTCAAATAATAAATTATTTTAAATGTAATCTCTTCTTCACATGAAATAAATTATATTGGAAAAGCTAACAAATACTTTACGTTTTTATTAGAGTTACCTCTCCGTGAATACGAAAGTATAAACAACCGTTTGTAATATTACCGCTACAGCATAAAACGTTTTTATTAGACAGTAAAATTATACTTAAGATTAATTGATGTAATTGATTTTATTAGTTTTAGCAATTTGGATGCATTTTTTGTTCATCTCAAAATTGTTGAGTCATAGCAGTCTTTACAAAACACGTTTATTGTTAAAATGTTAATTAAAAAAATATTGTGAAATTCTATTAAACTTAATTTTTTCCATTTGCAGCATAACTAAATTGTTATTATGTAACCAAGCGTATAAAAAATTGGATGCATTCGTTTTTATGAGTTTTTTTTAACTTCATTCTGTGTGTTCAGTATGTTAGAATAAATTCGAATAAGGTGCTGTTTTGAACAACAACGTTTATCCAATCGTTCTAAAATTTTGCACACATACTCAATAAACAGCGGATTACTGTTTTCTTTGCCAGCATAGATAAGCTAAGTGACATCATTATAAAATAAAAGCTTTTTTAAATCATAATTAATAAATTTACTTTTTTTTTCAGATTAGGATTAAAACTATTTTGTCTTAAAAGCAAATTCAATTATATATATATTTATATATATATATATATGCTTGTGCTTCATTTATGAAACTCAAACCAGAAAACTAAGACCCCTTGGCATAATGAGAAAGCTTTCCTCACATTTCATAAAAAAATATTGTATATATTTTGTGTTTAGAACAAGAAAATATGGAATGTGTAATGGCTTCGATTGTATAAGATATTATTGCACTAAGCTGTGTATGGATTTTTCGATTTTTTGTTAGTTTTGAAATTAGGTACACAAAAATTTACATAATTACATATTAATTATATACAAATTTATAGTGAAATACTCACATATCCGAAAATGTGAACATTTAAAACGATTTAACAAAGTTTTTGAATACATTTGCATTAAAATTTCTGTACAAAAGACTCAGGTTTGTTTCTTATAGAAAAAAAAAAAACCACAGACTTCGACTTTGACGCGTCTAGCGTCTTGTTTGTTGTTTTTTTTATGTATTTTAACTAACTATATAACTACCCATTACCTTTTTTTACTGGCGAATGATTTTGTGTTTAAATTATCTTAATATATAAAATATATTTTTTAATATCGGAATAGGCTTTTCTTCTTATCGCTATGTAGATATTATTATAATTAATAGTTTAGTTTATAATAGTGGATGAATTGTTGTTAAATTTGATGAATACAAGCATTTTCAAAAGGAATTGCATACAAACCTAAATTGTACACAAGTGGGGGAGCTAACAGTCAAGTTGCCCAATTGATCCTCCCCTACACTACTTGTATTCAACTTATCAGAGTCACATTTAGTGTGAGTATGTTGTGAGCATTTGTTACAAAAATTTCTGACACCCAGCCGACAGTATAATTTAAAAAGTTGCAAAAGGAATGGAGTACCATGAGCTTTGAATGTTTTAAAAAACAAATTCTCAATCTGTACACATCATACCATACACTTAACCAGCAACCTGTTGTGTGTTTAAATTACTAATTAACTGCTGACACAATTTCCCGTATTCATACTCATCACCCGAAATGCGCCGTAACTTAATACCTTTACCACCGGTTTGATTATCACGGCTGCGTCCCTCACATACTTGCACCTCAATTTGCAACCCACCAGAATACTCCAAGTTGAGATTGGTTAAGGTCGTATTGGAAGTATCCAAAACATAGCCAGTTGATGCTGTGGTCTGAGCTAGAGAGGAGTTGTCATCTGTAGAGCTCACTGTACTAAGTAATTGCATTAACTGGGTGCCCTGTGATTGATTGATGGATGTGCTCGCAAACGATCCCTGTGGTGTACCAACTTTTTTATGGATAACCAGTCCTTTCGGGGGCATCGTTGAATTAATAGTTTGTTTAACCATTTCCAGTATTCGCACCGTATCCAAATTGGAACATTCGTACGGTAGTGGTACCTCGTAAAACATTTCGTCCGACATACGTCGCGATTCGCACATGGAATCGGGTGTTAAATGACCCTCCGTATGATCACCAATTTCGGAATGAGAATCCGATTTGAAACCCGAACTAGCTGAGGGTTCCTGGCATGGTGATAAATTATTGGAATCATTGCTCAGGGAGTCGTCAGAGAAGCCCAAGGACTTATCACTACCCCGACGATTACCAACTTGTTGTACATTGGCATTTGTTGCCGCCGCCGCATTATGTTGATGTTCACCCTCCAAGCTGGTCTTTCGCCCAATGCCTCTGGTAATTGACGGCATATCAGCCGTTGGCTCATTTATAATTAAACGTCGTAAAGATATTAATGGTGTGCTGCTGTTGCTGCTACTGTTCGGTTGACCCAACGAATCACAATCACTGTCGCGGCTGTTGCTGTTATCGGGAGACAAAGCCACCAGAGTAATCTCACTGCCCTGAACGTCGGTAAGACAGATTTGTGGATGGGAGGGTTGTTGTTGGAACAGTGGGTCAGTGTGGCAAATACTGTTGGCGGTATTGTTTGCGCCAGTGTTTTGGCATTCACCGACGCCATGATACATATGGCTTTGGACATGTTCCTCCTGTATTATGCAAAGATTTGGTGAGGCGGGAGGTGTGCTGACCACTCTTAGAGTTGGCGATGGTGATAAATTTAATGGTTTCTCCAGGTAATAAGTACAAGCTACAGCAGACGGGCCGAACCAATTTCGCTGCGTAGCAGTAGAGCTCTGCCCATCCTCCTCGGGTGTACTAATATCCATGGATAAATCTAACGGTACTTGATGGTTAGATGCTGAAGCATTTTCACTAGACGCCGACGTGCCCCGCGTTATAGAGCCTCCACCACCGGTACTTAGATAAGAGATACCTTTGGTTATTTGATGTAGAGGCGAAGAGCCACCAGTATTTGCTTCTTGGGTAGCAGACCCTAAGTTGCCATAAACCGGCGATTGACAACCACTATTATCGGGCGTTTTGTTTAGGGTCAAGCTCTGTCTCAATAATTGTAGCTGAGCAGTTGCTGCTGATCCATAATTACTCATTCTTGACAACATTTCATTGTTGCTGTCATTTAAAGCCATGGTACTGGGCAAAGATAATGGCGTCTCACTAAAACTACAACTAAACGGTTGCTGTTGCGGCAGAATACTGCTGCTAACGCCACTAAAATTGCAACTTGTCCACTGTTCCGGCTGTCCTACCGTTAGGCCTAAATAGTTGGCTATATCCCAAGGCATAGTAGCTGTCGTTACAATATGTTGAGCTTTCTCTAAAGTGAGGTGTTGCTCCGTCACCAATTGGTCCAAGATTGGTAGGAGATTTTGTATCACGTCACTGGAGAGCTCCATTCCTTGGACATTTTTTATAAAACTACTTGTATTTGGAATGATGCCAGTGATGCCACTGCGCCTTAGTAATGTTGACTGAGCAGTGGCTGCTGATTTGCTATGTATAGGTGAACCTAGCAAAGGAGTTATAAGTAAACAAAGCTGTATGGTTGATACCCTCCAGATGGATATGTATGTGTATGATGTTTGCCCTACTTTATTTTCAGTAATAAGATGATTGCAAGTGTTTGTTACTTACCCGGCAAACTGATGGAATTTTCTAAAAGAGGTGGACTGGGTGCTGCCAAATAGTTGCGTTGAGTGATACCTTTTTGTAAATTTTGGCACTCCTGTAGCGGTCCCTGGAATTGAGTTTTTGAGCCTTCCGAAGCTCTGCGCACCGGACTGTAGCGACCTGCAACAACATCAATAACACAACATAATAATTAGGGTAAAAAATGTTTCCGTGGTATACGGAGTAAAATTTCAATTGAATTTTGTCTGTTGTCAAAGTTGGCCAACACATTAAATTTATGATTTTTGAACCGATTGAATCAATAGCTTTTAGACTTTTTTTAATGTACAGACGTACAGACCAAAATTCATTTCTCTGTGTGAGACATTTTTACATACTACGGTAATTTTGTCCGTACGTCCATCAATTGAAAAGTTTGTAAAAAAGCCAGAAAAATGGATCCAATGGATCAAAAAATTTAGGTATGTGTGCCCAAGGTGATGGGTATACAAATTTCTCTTGTTTTACATTTAGAGATTTTTATACCCTCCACCTTAGGTAAGAGGGTATATTAATTTTAATCATCCGTTTGCAACACATCGGAGACTCCACAAACCATATATATTCTTAATCCGCATGAAAAGAGAAATCGTTTGAGACATATCCGTCCGTGTGTCCGTCTGTTGTTGGCACTTTCACGATCGCAATTTTGAGATATCAAATTGAAACTTTGCATACATATTCTTAGTTTAATTTAACTGTTCCGTATTGAAATTGGGCAAAATCGGTTAAGTGGCACGCCTACAATAAACGAAACCTCAACATACCTCGAAAAAATTTTAACTTTCATTTGTAATTTTTATCTTGTAATTTGATGAACTCTTCAATTATTATAAAAGGTGGAGGGTATGTAAGCTTCGGTCTTAACCGAACTTTCCTATCTCGTTTTTTATTATGTTTTACCGTTAAAAGCTAGATAAATAAATAACAACATCCATTAAGCCAAAAAATTAAATAAAAAATAAAATTTAGACAAAACAAAAAATGAAAAATGAGAAAAATAACAATAACAGAACAAAAACAATAACTCACCAACTTCTTGAACCGGTGGTAGCTTGCAGGCTTTACCATAAATACGCCTACAGCCGTAACCGGTAACAACGGCCGACGGCGATGCGGTTGCTGTTACAGCCAAAGCTGAAGACGAAGCATTTGTATTTAAAGCTAAAGGCGCCGGATTAACCATATAATAGGTGTTGGCATCCGCTAAGGGATAAGAAGAACTATTTATGGAGGCATTATAATAGCAGCCAGCGCCCACTACATGGGCAGGTAATGCGCCACTCGTCGATGGCAATTGACTTAATGCACCAGTTGCATTGAATTGCATTTTTAATGCTGGTGGCATGTAATTACGATTCATACGTGTTTCAACCTCACGTATAAGTTCCGGACTTATTACTAAATACAACGGTTTTATATACAAAACAAACGAGCGAACGCATCGAACACACAGAGTGTACAAAGCAGTCATTTGTAAATATTTTATAGATTGGACAACAATAATAACAACAACAGCAAGACAGCATTAGGTATTTGTTTCCATAAACAGCGGTAGGAAGCAGAGCATCCAATCACAATCAAAAATCAATCAGTAACAAAAATAAATCATAAAGCAAACGGATAAAAATGAAAATAAACAAAACAAGAAAGGAGAAAAGAAAAGAAAATATAGTAACAATACAACAAATGAAATCAAATTACAATAACAATAAATAAGTGCATGGGCGTGACTAATAATATTTTAAATAATTCATTAATTTAAAAATGAAATGAAAAAGTTATGGAATGCAAGTAAGGGGCGCGGTTGATCGCTAACTGCAACATACCGGGAGGCCGCTCAGTTACGGTCAACAAGCCTGTACGCCGAGTACGCATGCCAGCTGCCGCAGAGGACGTCATTACAATGGCTGCAGCTGATGGTGTTGTTAAGTCAGTGGCTGCTGTAACGAGATGGGTACGATCACCATTCGCCGGATGTGTGGTTACTGTTAGATCATCAGTGCATCCCACCGTATGACGTTTTGAACAACCCCGCATTTGCATATATCTACACATTTTTATAAAAAAAAAAAACAGTCGTAATTAAGTGATCTTCTAAAAGGCCTTCACCCTCACCTTTGCAACTCTTCTGTGCCGCCCTCCTCAATACCTCGCGTATTGCTTAAGGTTTCTGTCATTATACTCAAATCGTTCGCATGAACACCCGGGACTGTTGTTGCTGCTGCATTTATATAATACTCATGCGTTGGCTGCAGATGTTGTCCCTGAATCGGATTTGGCGCTTGATGGGCTGCACTAAAACAATACGGCAAATTAGCACCACCATCTGAGGCACGCCGATTAAATGAACCCGCTAAAAATTTCATACATTTTAAAATCTTCAATTCAAGTTCTTTGTCTACCTACTGGCATTCATCGCTAGAGGTGGTTTTAACAAATGTTGATCTTTAATCGTTAAATAGTGCAACGGTTGATTTTGTAGCATGGGCAAATTCATGGGCGGATACGGTCCAGTAGGCTGTTCTCTGTTCTGTGATTCACATTTAAAGTTTAATGGCACCGCATTCGGACCGGCTAACGCTTGTTCATGCGCCACATCACCCGGCCCTACAGTATGTCGTCGTGTATTACCTGCACTGTTAGCACCACTCTGAGTAACGCTGGCAGTATGACAAGTATCATCTGAAGCTTGAAGCTGAAAGGATAAATGAATATAAATATTTGGAGTTTTTTGTCATATTTCCAGTGTGTTGTACCGACCTCATTTTGTAATTGGAGGCATTCCAATTCCATATCACTGAATTTCTCCAAATTGACCGCCATATCAGACCATTGAAAGCCTGCTTCGTTTTGCATAGTATTCGTACTATTTAAAGGACTTAAACGATCTACACCATCCGGCTTGCTCTGCAATTCGGAACGATCCACAACACCGGTCGTAATGCTGGTCCGAGATCTTGAATGAAGCGAAATCAATGTTAGGAAATTCGCTAAAAAAACGGTAAATATTTAGATCTCTCTCTCACCTTACTCTGTTTGCATGCTGCTGCAATCTCTGATATTCTCGCCGTTTTCTCTCCAACTTGTCATACAACAAATGGTAGATGGCATAAATATTGTCGAAGCGATTTTCATGAACCGATTGAGCAATTTTATCCGCCGTTAAGCCGGATAATTGCAGCATATGCGACATAACGACAGAATCGAGATTAGGCACAGAAGTAGTGGGTGATGCTAATGGACTGCAACTGCCGCCAATGTCGCTCATATGTCCACTGTCACACTGTGACAGATATGTTTGTTGTGTGTGAGAGGGACAAATATCCAAACATTCGTGCTCTACTCCCTGCATCCATTCACTCAGCCACCGATGTTTGATAATTTGCCGCAAAGTGTAACGACGTTCCGGCTCCACCACCAACATGTTGCGTATTAAATGTTCACAATCTACACAAATGGAATAATATTGGAGGGTACATATCTAAGCCGAAGAAGCATATTATTTAGCTTACTTTGTGACATAAAATATGGAATGCGAAATTTGCCCGTAACCACTCGACTTTTCAATTCCAATAACGTTTTACCATCGAACGGCAAAGCACCGCAAACTAATGCATACAAAACTACTCCTAAACTCCAGATGTCAGCCTTGGGACCATCATATTCCAAGCCTTGAAAGACTTCCGGAGCTGCATAGGGCGGCGAACCACACCAAGTGGTTAAAGGGTTGCCCACCTCATAACGATTACTAAAACCAAAATCGGCCAACTAGAAAAACACATCATGTTGGTCAATAATGGTTAGAAAAAATTTATAACTTATCTGTTACCTTGATATTCATGTCTTTGTCTAGTAAAACATTTTCGGCCTTGAGATCACGATGTACCACACCCTTAAAATGGCAAAATTGTACCGCCGACACCAGCTGGGTAAATAGTCTGGCCGCTTCCGGCTCTTTCATGCGTCCATTATCCACCAAATGATCAAATATTTCACCATTGGCCGCATACTCAGTCACCAGATAAATCATAGTCTCCGACTGCATCACTTCGTATAGTCGCGTTATATGCGGATGCCGCAACGTTTTTAAAATTGAAATTTCTCGATATGTTTTCGCCAAATATTCTTCGTTGAGACATGTTTTATCAATGATTTTTATAGCCACCTACAAGAAAATATAATAAAATGTTCGATGAAATAAAGATTTACCACATGATTAATTTCAGGCCACATAATTCTTTCACTCTCTGTTGATAGTATAAAATCAAAATCAAAATAATCAATCAAATCAAATATTTACCAGGGGCTTTTCAACCTAGGCGGAGTTCAGGCAAGATCTGTGGTAGGAAAATCAATTTATCCTAAAAATAATAATATCGTCAGACCCCATTCATAAGGCGCTGGATAATATACGATTTTTCAAGATCTCGAAAAATTTATCGCAAAATGTGTTCCATACTGCTTTTATGATGTTTTTCTTTTTTAATAATTTATATTTCTATTTGTTTTTCTAAAAAAACTGGTTAATAATCATTTAAAACACGCGTACTGCACTAAACCGTTTATCATCATGTCACGTGTTTGGTACACGAGCATTGCTTTATATGAACAATACTTTACGACCAAGATGAAGTTTTTTCTTCAAAAACCTTTTATCACATAAAGTCGATAACGACACATAAACGCACGTGTCGAAGTATGATATATACCAGTAAAAAATTAAATCTAAAATGTCCTCCATATATATACAAAATGTGGGCGTGGCAAAAACCTGCTTGTTAGTGAATATGTAATATATATCAACTTCTATGGATTCTGGTCAAAAAGAGACTTATTTCTTAATAATGGACGTGTCTGACATCTGACCTCGCTACTATGAGATAATATACCTTCTTACCTAGTTTTTTGTGACTTTTTTCTACTGTGGGCGTGGTTTTCAACCAATTTCCCTCAATTTAAATTTTTATCTGTTTGTACCCTGCCCGAGTGCATTAGGTTTGTGCGGTTGTTCGTAACTCCTAAACGGTAAATGCTACCTCCAACTTCAATTGTACCGATAGATTCAGAATCAAAATTTGAATCCATTTAATTGTGTCCGCCTGTTTGTCCATGTAAATTTGTTCGCAAACTACAGGTCGCACTTTTTACAGAAACATACATATATGGGCCTAAAGAGGGACCTTATTGAAAATGGAACGGATGGGACCAATGAATGAAAGACTTTATAAAACAAAAAAATGCAATTTTTAATATTTTTTGACAAAATTTGTTGAAAAATAGTTAATTAGCTTCATAAGTGAATGTGTCAAATTTAGAACCTCCTTCCATATAATGAGATTTCAGGAAGTGATTTATATAGCAATGCCTCGTGTTTACTGATACAACTAAACTATTTGTAGCATAATTTAAGGGTCTATAAGTGGTATAGGTTTTACCAATTTCCTAAAGATAAAATAAAACTCTGAACCACTGCGTTATATGTGTGGCACCTGTAGTTTGTTATTGTCTGCCAAATAGCAACCGAAATTTTATTTTCAAACTTATAAATACAACATAAAGAAAACTATAGAAACATAACAAGCAATTGTTCTAAATAATTCAATTAAGGATACAGGCTTGGAACGTTTGTGACAGTGTCATAGATGAACTCAAGTCATACAAATCGGAGGGTGATCGAATTACTGAAAAAATCTTAAAAAAATGCAAGCAAATGAAATCGCAACGAATGGAGAAGAAAGCGATGATAAATTAGATCCTGGTTACCGTTATAACGTGATGAAGAATAACAACAATAACAACAACAACAACAACACTGATAATGCCACACCAATCCGTTACCGCACCTATACGAAAAGGAAATCCGGCACTACTCTGTTATGTGAACTAACTCGTCTCAAATCACAGCAAAAGTATTTGGAATCCAATCAAACGAAATTATTAATCGATCATTTTATCGATAATGATGCGAATGCTACAACAAATAATAGTCATACAACAACTGTAAGTAAACTAATTAATGAAATTGAATTGTTACGAACAGCACTCGAAACGGATGTACAAAAATATCATCTACTCAGTCGTGAGACTGTAACGGATATACATGAAGTATTACAACAACTCAAAGAAGACGCTTCCCAACCAGAACGTTTATGTCAATATTCTACGCAAGTGTTGCGTGGACGCATCATCGCTTTACACGCACAATTGGAAGGTTTATCGCAGCAAAATGTTCGCGAGTTAAGTCGCTTGCAAATGGAGTACAAGGCCTTAGAAAAAGAAACGAAAATTTTAATAACATAAGATGAATGAACGAGAAAAAGCTAAAGCAATTTCCAATGATAACAACTACCCAGAAATTTGTACTATCTAATGTACTATTGTATTGGTTTCGTTAATCCGTTTCTAATATTTTTGGAGAAGCACGGGACCTAGCATAATCGGCCAACATTTTCAACTTTATTAAGTCAACCAGCTTAATGCAGGAGGTTTAGAACATCACAGAATCGTTAGGAAGTGTATATCAGGTCCGCTATTAACCCATTGCAACCTCTTTTCGCTCGCTAAACCTTATTCAGATAATAAAATGAATATCTCAAGTACTTAACGCATCAAAGCAAATATAATTTAATAGATAAGATAAAAAACAAGCCTTTTTTATATCAGGTTAGAACAAATTAACAGCTAAAGGTAGGGGCTGTCGAAGATAATTAATGTGCGTGGCGAAAAGCCAAGTAAAACAAGTAAAAAAAATCAAAATTTGGCTTCGACCAAATTTTTAATACCCTCCACACTTATATGTATATATGTATATATAAAATGTTTACGCTCTTTAATAATATATGTAATGTAGATCAACTTCCATGTCGCATTTTGCGTTTTGTGGGTGTGACCATTTTTGGCAAATCGGCAGAAAGGCTTTATACATACATTTTTGTAATTGCGGGCGTGGCATTTTACCGATGTCGCCCAATTTAAGTAGATTTTTACCTACAATGAAATATTTCTGCAAAATTTCAGCTCAATATATGAAAAATTTACGACCGTGATGATGATATCAACAGATAGACATACGAACGCACCGGCATATATGTCTAGATTTTTTCAGTTTTTGATGCTGAGCAAAAATCTATATACTGTGTAAGGTCTCTGACGCCTACCTTTGGGAATGATAAACTTAGTATTTAATGTGAACGTTATAAAATAATTAATAACTTTAATAATTGTGAGGGAACTTTTGAATAATACTTGTTGTGCTTGCTACTCACCTTCGATTTGGTGACAATATTTGAAGCTAACTTGACGACAGCAAAATTTCCTTTACCGATGGTTCTCTCCAAATCATAAAAGCCCACTCTTAGCAGTTTGTCAACGGATACCTTACTCGTTGAAGGCACTTTATAATTTTGTGCTGTTGTAACGGTGCTAGTTGCTGCTACTGTTGTTGGTGTTGTTGAAGCCATCGCTTTTTTACTTTTACTTTTTATTTCAATATACAAACGATGAGTGTCTGCTGTTCTCAACCTCTCTGCCTCTCCCACTCTTTCTATGCTTTATTCTCTTTATTACATGCAGGTTTTTCCGTTAATGGTTTGTTACAATATTTGTTTGTTACATAATTTATATAAAAAATTGCATTCAATTCTGATGCCTTTTGACGATGGTTGTTACTGTTGTTGTACTTAAATATTTACACACGTACTACGTAGACTATTAGCACTTATTACGCACTCAATTACCGTTTCCTTTTTGTATGCTTCTTATGTGCATGTATAGGTGTGTGTATGGGGGGGATGTATCTTAAGAAAACTAAGAGCAGTGGTTACAATGACTGTATGTGGATGACCGGCTCAAGTGACTGTACGAGCTGTAGATTTATTAATTGTGTGGGAGATGTGATGTGACCAAAAACATTACAGTCAAACAAAATCTCGCCATTAAATTAATCAAATTGTACTTTAAATCACTTTAATGCACTTGCGCTCCTCCAACAGCAGCACAAACTTCTCCGTTCTTCTCCTTATGCTTTTCCTGTGCCTTCTTAGATTTCGCTGCGTTCAATTTTGCTAATCTGACTCGTCTATACATCCATTAGCAAATAAAAAATATATATAAATAAATGATTAAATGACCGCGAATTGTATTCGAAAACTTTGTATTTTGTATTTGAACAATTTTATGATAATCGTACGCATTCTTAAGGCAAAAAAGAAACAAACCTTTAATGTGTCAGTAACTTGCAAACAGGTGCGTAATTCTACTGCCAATGATATTGTGCGGTAGTGCCGCATTGAAGTATTTTTTATACCTTCACATAAGATGTTCAAGTACACTAAGTTTCTCGTTCCATTTGCAGTCCAAGTCACATATAACAAATATTGAATCAGCAAAAACGATTTAGACCACTTTTACAATTATGGACTTATATTAAATGAAACAAAAACAAATGAGTTCCTTAAGTTTTCTACAAAATATAATCCATAAATCAATACCCAAGAGAAAGACAATACCGTACAATACCATAAATGCTCTTAGAAACTATGCTGCTCTCTGTAGCTTCACCCCAAAAGCCTCCCCAATACATTGCCCGTTACAATTGCATGAAGGAGAATTGTTATGATTATGTATTGTTTAAAACGCGCGTTACACAACGTCTCTTTTTCATTAACCGTTTGTAAGTTTGAAAAGGAAAGAGAAAGCAAATAGAAAGTGAATAAAAACCTAACGGGATAGCCA
Source organism: Crataerina pallida (assembly GCA_949710015.1). Classification (NCBI taxonomy): domain Eukaryota; kingdom Metazoa; phylum Arthropoda; class Insecta; order Diptera; family Hippoboscidae; genus Crataerina; species Crataerina pallida. Next base: position 9,691,604 of record OX453293.1, read on the forward strand.
CGTTTTTATTTCAGTTAAATAACTATGACGCTGATACTTCAAACACGTCAGATTTTTGCGGCATGCAACATTACACCAACAACAACAACTACCGCACAATAGCTTCTAGTGACGCATGTATATGGTATGTACGGTCAACAAAGTGAGAAGAAACCTTATACAATAGTACGACATGGATGAAAGTTTTTCTGCAGTTATGGCACATATGAAAGGAGAGAAAAATATATATATATATATATTACCATTTAATCAACCAGCTTATATGCTTCTCTTTGAATGAATTTGAATTTCCAATGTGGAACAAAGGGTGTACAAAATGTATTACCACTCGTATAAGAATCTAAAGAATACCGAAAGAAGTTAAATATGAATTATTCAAGCATATCAGAATGTACATAGAATAGTTGTTTATATACCCTCCACAAAATATGGGAGATGCACTAAGTCTATGATGCCGTTTGCAAAATCTAGAATCATCATAATCAAAATCTACGTCAATCTAGTCATGTCCAACTGTGTGTCTTTCCGTTCATACGTCCGGGGTTTTCAATTTTAAGCTATTTGGGCTAAACATTTTATAAATTTTTTAAATTTTAAATACACGTAAATATCTATTTAAATTTGGGCCATTCATTGACAAAAATCTATCTAATCTAGCTATAAAAGTTGATATCCATCGATTTTTAAAAAATATCGTGAAATCGACAGCTATAATATTACTAAATCGAATTTTTAAAAAATGGAACAAACCCACTTTTGACAAAAATTCATTTAACAGCCGGAACAGTTGAGGTATGAGGTGTGAAATCAAAATTTCGGTATAACATAGCCCATCGATCCATCGATGTTTCAAAAATTAAACACGCCTACATTTCACAAAATTTTACCTAACATCAAGAATAGTTGAGGTGAGAGAAGTAAGATCACAATTTTGGAATATAATAGCCCATCTATCGATTTTCGTAAAATATAACGCGCCCACAAGTGACAAAAATATACCTATATAGCAACAGTTGTAATATTATAGTCTATGTTTCGATTTTTATAAAATGGGGATACGTCCACAATTGATAAAAATCTAGGTAGATACAGAAATTTATTTATGAAATTGAAATTTGGTACAAATATTTATAATCAGGTCATTCATTGACGTGGCAAAAATGTGACACACCCACAATCTATCTATTAGCAAAAAATTTATCTATAAAGTTGAAATTTAGTTCATTTATAAATAATTAGCCGAATTTTCGATGTGCCAAAAATGGATCAGATGCGTTTAATTTACAATTTACTATAAAATTTCCATAGCTCCACAACCGTTTTATCACTTGCTGAGTAGAAGGCGTAATTAGAAACCTAGTCCGAGTCATGTTTAGTTTTTCTCTATGTTAAAATATTCGTTAGATACATTCCAATGCGATCAATAAGTGAACCGCTAGCTAAGCAGGGAGAACAAATAACACTCAGTCTACCGTTATTATTTGATTTACTAATATTTACGCAAATATACTGCTATTCACTTTCTATACATATTTCAATATAGAACTATTGTCGGTATAAATTATAAGAAGAACAAGCACACACAAACAGAATCGTAATCAAAATCATACCCACCTAGAAAAACATGCCTACAATTATTAAATACGTTACAATAACAATAAGGACAATACTAACAACAACAATATGAATAAGAACAAGAGCTACAGTTTCATTGTTATTTCTTCATATACACATGCAGACATACTATCAACAACGTAACTAATATATGAGTACAAGTAGCAAACTCAATAACCAACTAAACGGCTGTGAGAGTAAATTTAATGTCAGAGAGAATGCATGAATTTTTAATAAATATTGTAAAAAAACAACAATAGAATGAAATGCTTTATGTGGGAATTGGAATATAGTGAACCAACATGTATACATACTAACTCCACTAATTTAAAGTACTATGCGTACTATCCACTACGGCACATATATAGTCTGCGCTGAAGGAGTCATTTAATTCCGATTACTTAGGTAGAGAAAGTTAAACAGCGACTTGTCTAATAAACTCAGTCCAGACTCAGATTATACTGGCTCTTAATTATGAAAGTGATCCAAGTCAATTTTTCGATTAAGTCGCTTGTGGTTTTCCATAAATTTTTATAAATTTTCAAATTTTGATATTATTGCTACAATTTGCTACATAAATGTGTGGAGGGTATCCAAGATTTGGTTTAAGCCAACCAACCAAATGTGAATTTGTTTACCAGTATTTTTTTCTTTTAAATAAGTTTGCTATTAAAATGATTGTAATTGTTGTTGTCATGTCGCAGTCATTAGCGCTGATAACAATACCAACGAAACAATGAAAAGCAAAGAATATATTTGTACGGATATTGTATGAAGTGTACAGAGGCGGAGATGCCAGAATTGAATTCCCTAAATGTAAAAATGGTACAAGTCGAGATATTAGGAAATTTAAGGATTTTCCTCTTGCCTATAAATTGACAAATTGATCTGGATTTCTTGGATTCCTCTGTTTATATAGATAAGGGAGCTCAGTTTTTTAGTATCAATATTTTTTCTCAGTAGACTTACACCATTTTCATAATGATGGGCACTTGTGATGGTTGCAAACGGAATGATCTATTAAGTGTAGCTTCCACTATAATGAGGGAGGAGGGTGTAATTATCATTATATATAGGATATGCCTATCATAATAAAATATGATGGGCGTGGCCTAATTTTTTATAGTGATATTTTCTACTAAATTAATATTAAAGTGTAAATTGTCAGTTTTTTATCTCTTGTGAATTATGAATAATGCAAGCATGAAATGAAATTGTGGGCGTGTCTCAATTACAATTCGGCAAATTTCTCATATTTATATTAGTGTATGCATATGCTCAAGTCTCTGCAAAAATTGCCACCCAATTTTAAAGTCTATGTTTAGTAAAGATGGACACACCGACAAGCAGGTTTAGTTAAAGTGTCTAAATTTCAAATGTCCAACTGTACTGATCACAACATATTCTTGTATAACATGATGTTTCTAAAACGTTTTCACAGTGATAGTACGCCATCGACCTCAAGGTGGTAGATACAAAAACAATAAAAATAATACAAATATAAAAACATGTTATAAATAAATGTTTAAATGCGAGGGAGTCGCTGTTTTACGCTTAGCAAAGTGACAATATATATCAACAACTAAAACAACAACAACAACACTTGGTTATACAATTGTAATCTATCAATGAATACCGATTGGGAACTTGTTTTGCTTTCATTACAAAAGCAAAACAAAAAGTAAAAAAAAGCTCGTTAATGTCTCTTTCTTTCTCTATCTGTCTTTCTCTTTCCCTGTCGATCATCTTGCAAGCAGTTCTTTGTTCAATATGACAGGAAAAGAAAATCACAATTTTACTTTTTTTACATATTTTGCTCATACAACACCTAACACCGGTTTAAATAATATGTTTGTATTTAAGATGTTTGTAATATTTTGTATTATTTGCTTGTTACGGACACACACGCGTCCTAATGCGCTTACATAAATACAATACAATACAATATATAATGATGTGTATATATGTGATATTTTGTTTATATACATACATTTTGTGTAAATACATACATATACATAACGTAGCTTACGCCAATCACATGATAAATCAACCTTCGGTTTTCTTTCTTATGTTATTTTATTTATATTATGTTTTTGGCCTTTGCTTTGCTTTATATACACATTTATTTACTTATTTATTTAACAATTTGTATCTTTTCTTATTTGTTTATATTATATCCTACACTACATTTTACTGATTTTTGTGGATATTGCGTTTTGAAAAACAATAAAAACTTTTTTTATTGCGTTTTGTTATTTTCGTAATTTGTTAACTTGCTTTATACTTCTTCCAAGTGCATAGATTTTAACAAAGACTGACTTTTTTTGTAATTTCTTTTTGTTATTGGCATTTTTTGCACTTTACATTGAATTAAAATTTTTCCTTTTGTAACTTACTCCCCATTTAACGGCTGTACATATAAACACACTCATAAAAGCTTAACATTTTTTTTACGAATAGTAAGCAACCTTTCGCTCACTTGTGTCTCTCTCTAGTTGGCACAGTACATATACGTGACACACAAACATACTAGCTAATAATTTTTCCATTTGTTATAATTCCGCAGTTGAAACTTTAATTTTGTATTCTGTTGTTTTTTTAGAAATTGGACTTTTTTTAAATTCTTTACGTTTATAAATTAATTTAAAACAATTTTTGTTAATTATATTCAATGATTTTCTTAATTTTGAATGCTTTTCATATATATTTCTTTTTACTAACTACTTTGCATGTAATCTCCCGACATTTTATACGATAGTACTTGTGCTAAACGAGTGCCAACCGAAAACTAAAGGAATCTCTTTGGTTACGATTGATTAAATTAGTAGACGGTGTGAAAAATAATAAAAGTACACTAAGTTAACGGTGTGTTGTTTTAATCTCTGTCAAAGAGAACAATTAAAAGAGCACTCGGAGATTGAAAGTGTTGTCGTTGTGTTGTTATTATTTTGTTTTAATAAAATTTATAAATATATACTAAACAATGAAATATTAAATGATAAAAGATTAATTAATTATATTTTTTATTTAAAATAAAAATAGTTACAATAAGATTACAAAATATTACTTGTAAAATATTTCATAGGGAACTAATACAATTTCCGGTAGATAGTACAGGGTTGTAATATGAATACAACAAGAATATTGTAGCATAAAATTATATATTTTTTATATATATTGCATAAAAAATAAAGATAAAAAATAAAAATTAAAAAAGAATGCATTTTCTTCTTAAAACAGATTTGCTGTAAATTTAAATTTAAAACTCACATTACACAGTCCAGATAAAAACAAAGATGTTATAAAAAAGATTCATTTAAAGAATGCTGCCATGTTTCTGATTCCCACACGCCGGTATTATATTGTACTAAACATTAATTTAAATTTTTTATTTTTACTGTTATATTTTGCTCTTACAATTTTTATAATCGAATCTTTAGGAAAAAAACAGTCAAAATAATAAGGGAGAAATGTGTTTTTTGAAGTACTCAATTTATTAAGTTTATGATATATTATACAAAGTTAATTAAGCCTAGACTTCTATTATTTTAAATTTCGACATTCAAAGCGGAATTTCTGAAAAAAAAACTAAGAAGATTTACCTTTCTTTCGAATGTCAAATTTTCTATTTAAAATCCGTAAGGGTTATTGCCACTTTTAATTGTAAACTTGTATTTTATAAGAACGTATAGATAGGAAACTTTCCCTATATAAAGAAAAAAAAAAACAGATTATTATGGATAAATAAATAACATGACGTCACGTAAAAAATCTTTACAACCACAATTACAAAGTAAAAACGTCAATCACATGTTTACGAATGTCATTCCTTGGCGTAAATAGGCCACCTAAGTAAGTATTAGGGAAATTAATATCACGCAAAGGAATCATTTATATATAAGCTGCACATACTTATAATGGTATTGTAAGTCTTTTTAATTACTGTTAATAACAGAGAATGGGAAAAAGAATCTCAGCAATGATAGGAAGAACATAAAGTATTTTTCTTAAATATTAATAACATACTTTTCGGCTGCTTTTACGCTTTTACTGTTACGCTGTATTTTATCAGTGAAATATTTTGCAAAATAATTAAGTAAGTAATAAAATCAATTTTTAAGTAAAGTATTTAAGTAAATTTTTTGTTATAAAAAATTTTACTTTTAATTATTCCTGAGTTAATTTTCAATATTTCCAACAAGTACAGAGAAATGCAACAAAGGAAAGAGAGAGAGAGAGAGAGGGAGAAAAGACACGGCAAATAAATGAGTGACGAGGATGTAGCATTGTACCAGAGCAGAGACTTCTAACTCTGGTTGTACACAGGAGTGAAAATGATGCTCTAGTTCCAGCATCCTGCTCCCATCCACATTTCACTTCTAAGGCGTTTAAAACTGCAAGCGGAGATATTAAGTTCACGGCTTTCCATTAACTTTCAAAACGATTTCGTCATAAATTTTTTTGCATTTGCTTTTACTGTGAATGTAATTTTTTTTATCATTTTCATGAATGACTACAAATGTTATGAGAAGGATATGCGCTTTAATTCAAAAAATTACATAAGAGAGAATTTGTGTTTCTTCGAGTATTAAGGGAAAGCCACAGTCAGCCCCCGCCTGACAAAGATTTTAATTAATTGTTTTTGTTAAATTGAAAACGTGATGCCTAAGTCGAACAGGATATATTACAGGTAGATGTTAATCATGTAAGTAGGTGTTTAGGATCATTATAGATAATTAGAAAAAACGGATTAACAGCTACTTGCATACTGAGCGTTTGTCATTATATGAGCCGTTGTGAATGAAAATGATACAAGTCCATGACGATTGAAATAGTTTTATTTATGTATTCCAAAAATGGACTTGTACCACTTTTATTCACATCGACTCATACAGTATTGTACCGTATTTTTTGCTTTTTTTGTAAATTGTAGGCGTATCTGTTGTGTGACCAAGACCATATTTGGCACTTTCATGAATGCATTAATAATAAATGTGATTATCACATTCATAGCTCAATTTTTGTGGCAGATAGTTAAATATTTGACATATGGGGGCGTGGCTTTTAACTTATTTTGCCCAATTATATATATGTGTGTGCATTTAACATTTTGCACACACGTATTTATGCATCAATGACTAGTGAAAAAACACCCATTTGTGACAGCTGGTAATTTATTCTAAAACGAAACAAAAATTATTCTCAAAATTATGTGCGACACACGGTTGGACATAGCTATATATATATATAAAATTTGTGGGGCGCCTGCAGCCTCTTTCTGGTAGTTGCAAACGCAACGAAAAACTTAGTATACTTATAAGTGGAAGGTATGAAAATTATAATAATTTCACTTAAGACTTGCGTCTATAATTGCTACCATCCGCTATAACTAGCTATAACTATAAACTGACTAATACAACAACAACAACAACAACACTAGCAATAGAATAGGTTTGTGTTGTTTATCGATTTCCTTGCTTATATTTGCTGCGTGCTTACGCATTTTTGTTTCCTTCATTGCATTGTTTCCGACACAAAAGGCACCCGTTGCCAGGATATCCTTTAATGTTATTTTTATTGTATTTTTTGTTTTTTTTTGTTTCACTTTATTCGTTTCTTATTAAAATTGTGCGTATATGGGACATGGTACGTTCACGCCTTTTCTTCATTCCTATTCTAAAATTTTTTTGATGTCTTGTGCCTGGTGTGTTAAATTGATTTCCTTCAGATGTACATATTTATGCCCATCATCCGCATTATCAAACTTGCACACTTCTATGTCATAAACTCCTTTTCAAATATATAAGAAACATATGTTATCGATTTGTGCTTAACGTGTTACAAACGTAACAAAAATTCAAATCGTAAAGTGTTGTCATGGAAAAATCGAAACAACACTCATGTGACATCTTCCATATGTGCCGTAGGAAAATTGTAAGTGATTGTTATCTTTATTGCACAACTAGAAATTGTATCGTATTACTTAAAGAAGAAAAGAAAAGTAGGAAAGGATGAAAAATGCATTTTCAAAGGATTTCCTTATAAATACAAGACGAGCAACACCTTCTCTTTAACTAAAGCGAGTGGTATATATATATGCTTAGCACAGACCAAAAGCCTGTGTTAAACGAGTAGAATCCTCCTTAATATTCTCAAGTGTCATATAAAGAAAATTGAAAAAAGTTGCGTCTCCTAACTGCTTAAATCGTGGCATTTAGCTAAAATGCAGCTGTTTGTAATTTTATACCCTCCACATGAGATGCGTAAGTGGGTCTGCCAAGTTTGTTATTCTGTTTACAAAATCCAGAAAGAGGCTTTAGGGTTCATATATATTCTTAATAAACATGAATATTTGAGTCTAACTCGTTATGTCCGTACGGCTGTCCATTTATTGCCAAAACGCTTATGGTAGAAAATTTTGAAATATTTCAGCTTAAAATATTAAACAAACAATTCTCGTTTCTGTATATAGGTTTATTCAGGAACTCAAGCAGGAATTGAACGACATCGATCAAATGTTACGACCATGCAATCGATAGAAAACTATCAGGCATAAAAATTTACTTAAAAAGTTGAAATTGTTGAAACATATTTATAATGAGTTTTCCACTAATGTCAAAAATGGGCGGGGTCGTATGACATATCGGTCAAGTGCCACGTCCACAATCGAAAAAATCGATATATCTGCCACAAAAATTTAAATTTGCCAAAAATGTACGTGGTCGAATAACAGACGCGCGCACAATTGAAAAATTTACCTATGAACTATGAAATTTGGGATGCATATCTACATTTATCTGATCCATTAATGTACCCAAAAATGGGCGTGGTTGGATAACAAATGACATCGAACGACAATGTACAAAAAACAAAAACAAAAATTGGACCAAATCATTTGAGACCCCCGCCCACAATTAACTAAAATCTTTCTACCAAGATTCTTTTCAATCTATCTAACAATGTTTCAAAAAAGGGTGGGCGCGTCTACAAGTTTAGAAAAGACAAAATACTTTAATTGCACCGTGCATAAGTCGAAGGCATAATATTTTAGGGTTTATGGTAATGCGACAGGGCATAGGTTCGATTCCCGCAGAATCTAAAGCTAGGGAACTACTGAGATTAGATACGTAACACGTACTTTATTAGAAGGCCCGTCATGCCTACACCAGGGCGACAGAAGTGCAAGCTTTTATACGTTTAAATGAAGCCAATTCTTCCTTACAAATTTAACTTAATTTAATTGTTTAAACTAATTAAAATGAGTTTTCTTTTTTAGATTAATTATTCTCTTAGAAAATATCAGCAGCCAGCCAGCCAGTCAGCATAATGGAACATATGTTTTTCATTAATAACGATTTGTTAAATGTTAGCCAACTAACGACTGACTTTAATGAGCTAAGAATAGCTAGCTCTCTACCCATAAACCATTGAAAAGGAGGAAAAGGCAAGGGTGGTGGTTGTAGGAAGGAAACAATTTGTAATGGGAAATATCACAAACAGTTTATGTGAGCTTTTGCTGTAAAAATTGAATACTTAATGAATTCATCCATAAAATCTGACACAAACGTTTATTGATTTATATAATATTCTAAGCAGACTGACAGTAATGCACCATTTCATGGACGGAAGGGTGAAAGAATTTTTCTTTTAAAACATTATATTAAATTGACACAGACAAGAGCATCTGAATGTGAATGTGAGTCTGATTTATTTTTGGATTTTCCAATAAAAGGGTTAAGAAGTCTGGATAGCTTTTTTGTCATAGTCTAGAATTTTGTGTTGAAAGCGCAAAAAGTAATGAAATCATACATCTGCCAGAATTAATATCTTTTTTGTTGTTGTAATTTTACCTGCATATATGAAATCACTCAATCAATGTTAATTTCGGAAGTCCATCCGTCCATTTTACTACAAAGCGAAAATTCTGTGGAATGGAATTGTACATCTCCTAGGACCGTTATGTCCTTTTTTTGTTGTCATTTTTGTAATGGAGAATATCTGTAATTTATTTTTAACCATTTTAAAGGACAACAATGCGTTCTACCTTGTCATTCTCACATTAAATTATTTTAATTTTGTATTTTTTTAATTAAAAACAAATATTTACTCAACACTATTTGTTATCCGTTCATCTTTATTCCTTCATTCATTGCCCCACAAACATTTAAAGCAATTGTTCACTAATTCAAGCGTACATTTCAAAGCAGGTACAAACGTGTAACTACGTTAGGTAGCAGTGAAAATATGTTTAAACAAAACATTGAATGGATTGCATTAAGATATTATCACTAGATTAGAAACACATGTGTTCACATATATCTGAATGTGTGTGTGTGTGAGTGCCTTACCATCACTTAACTGAAAACGGTTTGTAACCTTTAGCACACACAGGAAATTGTGAGTAGAATGCTTGTAATAGAAGGTTATTGTTATTGTTATTGTTGTAATTGTTGTTTATTAATGTCCAAAACAAAATACCAAATATCTACAAACACACACATATGTATCAAGGCATGTATCTAATGTATAAACATATGTACACAATGTCTAAGCATTTCATTGCAGTTTCATGACAATTGAGGAAAGTCACGCACCAGCTGGCTGTCTTCCTGCCTTTAAGCCGGAAACCTATGAATTTCAGTGTCAGTTGAAAAGGGATAGAAAACGCTTTTTAAAGGATATTTCTCTTATAAAACAAATATTTACAATTTATTCGGCATTTGTAATTATTTATAAAGAAAATTTTTTATGCATAATTTTCGAAATAAAAAAGATTGAAAAAAAATTGATTACAATACAAATTTGCTGTAAAATGATTGACAGATGTAGTTAAGCAATGCAAAGAATGAAGTGTCCTTTTCCATATTGCAAATATTTAATTGATGAAGTAGGTGAAAGTATTTTATTAGCTTCTATCCGACTATTTAAAACTCTACACCACTTTCAGTGTTCCACAGTTTCTGCTTTAATTTGTTAAGTTGCATTTAATACACCTTTCGTGAAAAAGTCTTATAAATATAAATTGCGATGTTTAGGTTTATTACAAGATAAACATAAATGGACGTACAGACAAACATTTATAAATTAATTGCGGGCTTGCCTTTTAACAATTAGTTCCTATACTTATAGCACTTCACATTAAAGATCTTTGAATGCTTAAAATCCCAATTTTTTTTTAAATTGTGGGCGTGTTTTCTTATCCAATGTTTTCTATTTTTAATTTATGGACTACGAAGTATCAAATTTCAACTTTGTAACTGTTTTATTATGTGATCTTGATAGGAAACTTTTTGTATAAAGAAAAAAATATGTCGGAATTTTGGACCATTATCTGAAATGTTGCAGTTGTGAGAGGTTGCAGACATACGGACAGAATAATTTAATAAAATTAACTCAGATTATAATACTGATCATGAATATATCGTATCTATATTTTGTGAAGTCTCTGAAACCTTCTGATTGTTGCATATGGAATGACAAATTTGGTATACTTTGCAGTGTAATGTGAAGGGTTATATTTTATAAATCTGAATCTGGTAAACTCTCCAAAGTTTTGAGTAAAAAATGGGCGTGGCACGTATATAATAGCGTCTTCTTTCAAAATTCACCACCTTAGTTCCATTTGTGTAGCTGGTAAAGATATTTATATATGTGTGCATGCGTGGCTTTTAATCGTTTTCGCCCATTTTATATGTAAGCAGAGTATATATCTTGAAGATTTGTACATGCATAGGCGCTACAATGCATATGTACACCCCTAAACATATCTTAGCCTTCAAATATATACTCTTTAGCTGCATCGTTGCGGTTCTACTCGAAGCATTGCATGTATACTTTCGAACATATAGCTTGAGTGCAATGCTGCAAAGAAGTTGGCTACGTTTATTTTGATGCAGCGCTGCAGAGTATATGTTTGGTCCGTTATTCATCTCACAAGACAAAGAGAGCAGCATACAAATAACAAACGCATGTGAGCAGAGACTTTAAAATTTAACTAAAATACCACGAGACCTGTCAATTCATCAGCAGTTGAGTTCAAACGCTGAAACGGTTCACAAGTGAAGTTGTTCTTTATATTAAACGAGGCAAAACATTTTCCGTTTTTTAGAAACGTAATAGTGAAAAAAATATAAAATATAAATTTATAAGCATTTAACGCACACCAAACAAGGTATAAAAACTATTAAATAAGTAATAAATAAATAATAACAACAACAATAATCGAAGCATTAACAAAAGCAAACAAAATAATAAATAACGTTTCGTGTAGATTTTCTACATGAATTACAAATATTTTGATTTAGCATTTGTAACAATCAAAAAAAAAACTAAAAACAAAAACAAAAGTGTATTTACTAGCGCAACCTCGAAAACGAAGGAAAAAACAACAAATTTCTCTTAGTGAAACTTTATTATGAACTAAACTTAAGAGCGGAGGGCTTGTGAACTTTGATTATAAGGCCGGTAATAAATTTAGATATTTAATAAAATATTGTCAACAACAGAATAATTCCGAAATTTTTAATAAAATACAATTAATTACAAAGATTTGAGCAAGTTTGCCTGCTACTAGTGTGAGAGTTTTATTTCTTGATTTTTTACACAAACGAGTTTTGTTTTTGTTTGGTTTTTTTTTAGAGAGAGGTTTATTGTTGTTGAAATACATGTTTAAATTTACAAAATATGTTAAAAACGAAAGGGAACAAAGCTAAGGTAATAAATAATGTATAAGTAATTGCGGAATGCACAATTACAAGCTAAAGGAAAATGAATGCAAAGAATGAAAATAAAAACAGTCAAGTTAAGTGAAAATGTTATAGTCAGTCAAGCCGGTCTCGAAAATTATATACAATTAAACGCGAGGCATGGTCTTATATGACTTCGTGAAATATCATTTTATGGAAAAAGGTTCTAAAAATTAGTGTATTGAGACCAAATTTGGCACAGCCGCTTATTCAACCATTAATTATTCATTATTTTTATTAAATCAATTATTTAACTAACTAACTGTTTTTCGCCAAATTCATCCAAAAATATTAAGAATTTTGCTTTTTTGTCATATAAGGAGTTCCATTATAATGGAACATTATATGGAGAGAAATTCTAAAAATAGTCTGATTGAAAATGGACAGCATTTTCAAAAGGGTTCCTTTCTGAACCAATATAATTTTCAAACAAAATTTAATGAAAATATGTTAAAAAAATGCGATCTTTAGCTTGCACACAAATTTATGTGGACAGACAGACGGACATGGTTAAATGAGATGCAGATTGATTCTGAATCGATCGGTATAACTGAAAGTGAAAAAAAGTGAAATTTTTATTTTTTTCCCTCGATTAATATTTTAAACCTTCGCCGCTATATCTTTGGGAGCGAATTCAAAAAATTTTACGCGCGCGCACGCGCGAAAAGGGACAATCTTTACAAATGTAAAGATTTATAGTAAAATTTGACCATTAAATACAATAGTTACCAGGCATTCAACTCATTATTAATTCCAAGTTAGCTATAGAATAATCAAGCTGTCCATTACACGACATTAGTTTAGAATCTACTCCGAAATTAGTTCAGTTACTTTGGGAGTAACCTTAAAATCAGTTCAAATCAGTTCAAACTTAGTCCGAATCTATTCAGAAGTTGGCGCAAACGTTCCCAAAAAACCAATTATGGCAGATCTACTTTGAAATAATAATTAGTTAAAATAATTTATCGCTCTAAACTGTACTCTGAATTACACTCGAATATACTCCGAAATAGAAGCAGACACCTGCCCTAGAATAATTATTTTGAAAGCACTTCGAAATTTCATTTGAACCCACTCCGCAATTAACTTGGACGGCCGCTTGGTACAGTACTCCATACTACCAATAAATGCAGGGCTTTATTATTATTTTGAATTTTTTTCAAACTACTCTGAAAAAAAATTCAAGAATTGCCAATTTGAATTCCATTTCACTTGGATTTTTTTCCGAACCTACTCCGAAATTGACACACACGCCCAATTGTTTTCAGCAAAGTCCACCCATATTGGCTACTATCACTTAGTCTGGATTCAATCCTAGGACATCTTTTTATATCAAAATTTCTTCATAACTAGTCAGCTCTCCCTTTTAGAAAGTCTTTGTATTGCCAGACGTTTTATGTGATAAATAGATCAATCGTTAAGTGTATGAGCTGAAGTTTAGTTAAAAGCAACAACGACAACAAATCAGCAACTTTGTACTCGTTGTCAGCTCAGCTCCATTATCACTATAATCTAGCCTTGTTTTGACAGTGAACTTTCTTTCTAGCGCTATTTATTATTTTTTGTTTTGTTTTGTTATTTCCTCACTCTCGCTATTTTTTATTTTTTTTATTTTTTTGCAATCTACTTGTACTATGAATAAAACATTGCTCATAACGGAAATGACTTTTACTTTAATGAGTATTTTATATGGGCATCCATGTAAATTCTATGCAGTGGCAATGCTGTAGTTGTGCTGTGATTTATGGGCAAACTAGCGCGTGCTAATTTGTTATTATTTTTAGAAATATGTACATAAATATTGAGATTGGGATGGTTTTGTACGACAGTATCCAGAACATAACTCTCTCGCTCTCTCTTTCTCTTACCCTCTTTAACAAGGCATAAAGCAAAGCTTCAATGGGGCTGATTTTTTACCTCCAAGTTAATGGTTTTTGTGCAAATGCATCTGTCCTTGCACACATTTATTCACATTAATATTTATTGTATTTCTGTATAAGCTTGCCGCTATGTTTGCAAGTGTATGTTTTAGATTAAAACAACAAATGAAACCAGTTTGATTTTTGTATCCATATGGTGGTATGCTCTCGTTGAATATAATAAATGCCAAAATAAAACAAAATTGACTTTTAACTAAGACTCGTGACTCGTTGTTGTTGTTGTTGTTCCATGTTTAGCAGACCAGCATAATAATTGAAATCATTAAATAAAATGCAGCTGCTTTTATTTTAGTGAAGAATGTATCAAAATTCATTTCAATTTTTTCGTTTCTGCTTATGCATAACATTTCAGGCAACGAAATCTTTCAAGTACTTGAGTTTGTTTTTATACCCTCCAATATAAATATAAGGACACGTTTGCTATTCCATTTGCAAGTACTAGAAGGTAGCTTGAGAGACCCTGCAAAGTACACACATTCTTCATCAGCATATAATATGAATTCATTTAAACATGTCCGTCCAAAAGTCCGACTTGATAAGCTCACGATTGCTAAAAATGATACATGAGCTGACATTTTGTCAAACATTAGTAACTCATGGAGCTAGTTTTCTGTTTAAAATGTAAAAATCTGTTTACAGAAATCTCTCTCACGCTCATTTATGTAAACTACAAGGTTGAAATTTTATACACTGTAACAATTGAATGTATTCAAAATGGGTGGGACTACAAATTTTTCACATTTACGTCTAAAATGAAAAAAAAAATATTTGGTGGTGACCTTCAATAATTCTTCTTTAATGATTAATAATAGTAATCACTAAAGAAGAACGCAGCTGCCCTTATATTACATTTTTTTTTATTATATTATTTTATTTTATTTAATCGATGATAATTGTTTTTTTTTTATTTTTTTTTTTGTAATATGTATATATACGTAACTACTACTTGGCGTTATTTGATTAATTTCTTTTAATTATTTATTTTCTCAAAATTTTTTAAAAAACATACTTTATTTACTTTCATAAACTGAACTAATATAACCAGAGCATAGAAATAAACATAAGTGCCTTACAAGGCCAGTCACTGCCGTCAACCACAAAGCGTATATTATGTGACAGCAAAAAATATGGAAAAATTAAATAAATAAATACTTTGGATTAAGCAGAAACTTATACACACTTATACTTCACATTTATATGTAAATTGTTGACGTGTCATATGCAGAATTGCTCTTAACATTTTTTTGTATGTACTAGTATGTATTAAATTTTTCTAAGATATTTTCCTTCTTTTTTTTTTTTAATTATAACACGCCCATACGTCTCATCTACCGCGTCTTTTCTGCCTGTACGAGGGAGAGTACATGTTTGAATTTCACATTTGTAGCTTCATAGAAAAAAGTTTTTTCTCAATTGTCGGCGTGCCTCTCAAACAATTTCATCTTCGAATTAAGATGGCTAAAAGCCAATTCTAAGCAGAATATTTTAATTTTTACTGATTCTACTATAAGTTCTTAAATGCACTTACCTGAACGGACATAGCAAATTGGGGTTCTTTGCGAATGCTTTAACAAACTCAGTTTACCTTCCTTTAAATTGTTAATAATAAAAAAATGTTTATATTGTGTTCCGTAACCCAGACATTCATTATACATTGCATTGTAAGTATGTATGAATGCATGCATAAGTGTTCAATGCATATAAAATTCCAACAATTAACAAAACATATGGCGCCATTTAATTTAAAAGTTAATACCAGACTTCTTTACATTAATGCCTCTCCTCTCAGACTATGTTAAAGTAGCATGTGTGCTAAAATAGAGGTGTGTGTATGTGTGTGTCTGTTCAATACATTTCATATCAATTATTACAAAATTTTACAATAATTAATTTACCCAATGGGCAGGCGAGTATATTCACTTTATCGAATATCTTTGTAATCTACATAATATGGGGTTATACTCAATGGCAGCGCAAGGGGTTTGGACACCCTTAGAGGTAAAATTTTTTGGAACTCCTTCTTATTGATAAATTGAAGTGATCAATTTTAAAATAAATTTCAAAATTTCGATTGGCTGCTATTCAAAATAAATAAATCAAGTGCCACCAAGTGCCCTTAATCGATTAAAATCTATCTCTTAATCAAAAATTTAAATTATGTACAAAAATAAAATTTAGTTTAAAAACCTATAAATAGAGCAGCCATCGATGTGTCAAATATTAGTGCAACGCCCACATTTTATGAAAAACCTCATTTTACCATAAAATTTAATTCATTCAATTAACACATAATAGCATATAAAGCATAATTAGGTTCTTGCCACGCCCATTTTTTTAATAGAAATGTTCAAGATTTACCTCAAGATAAACGTAATTTTTTACTTGTTTGCTTAATTTTAAAAAATTAGTCTTCAAAGTTAAAAAAGTTAAGAATTTTTATCACGAGGGAGGGTATTTGAAAGTCGTTTGAAACTCACATTTATAATCTTTTCAATTTCCTTAATGTTGTATATAGAGTGTGCCTGTACAGCGGCACCATCTGACGTTTACTAATCACCAACAAGCTGAAAAAGGCATTTTTTTTCATATAATCTGTACAACACGTGTACAGACAGACAGGCATATTGTTTTCTCATATGGACTGCTTCTGAAAACTTTCTATTTTTAAATATTTTGTAAATTTTCAACACGTAAACAGTGTTATGTTCTTCTTTCAATAATGCAATATATCATTAATTACACAATTCTTGTATAAATAGCGAAATATGCGAGACGGGCATACATTCGAATGCTGCCCTGCTGTCTACATTTAGGTGAATAATGGAAATTTAATTTGTAAATACATACGCGCATGTGTGTATAGTGTATAGTTCGGACAAAAATAGTAATAACAAAAACAATTTGTTGTTGTTTTTTTTTTACAATCTGTTCAATAACACAATATGGGATGTAACAGCAGGAAGTTCAACTGCGCGCTATCAGCAAGCATTTGGTTTTTAACATCCGCCCGCCTGCACATGAATTCGCTTGTATTGCACAAACAAACAAACAATAACAATAATAATAATAACAACAACAATAACTATTAAACAGTAAACAGGAAAAATAGAAATTGTCAGGGCTGCTCTAGACAGGATGTGAGGTTCACTTAAAGGAAATAGTTGTTTATGCAAAAGGGCATTGTAACGCATTCCATATAGGTAACAAGATTATAATTAAATTTCAACAATTTTACAGTTTTTTTTTTTGCTTTCCTTAAATTTGTACACTTTCGTGTGGGGGGCGGCGGAACTTTTTTTATTAAATTAAGTCAAAATGTTTAAAATAAATCAACACTTAAGAAAGGACAGACTTCCCCCCAAAAAACGATTATGCAGACAGCAAGAAAAAATATAAAATTACAAAAAAAAACAACATTAACAACAACAACATTCTTAACCGCAGTATTAAAAAAGACGCGTTTCCTGTCATTTACTCTAAAAAAGGCAAAGAAATCGCACACAGTCTAAAAACACACTCACACATACATACACATGTGTAATAAAACACATATTGCTTAGTCTGGCACACTACAGAACGAGAGAAGATTAAAAACTTTTTAAGAGAAGGCGTCAATGGCGTTGACGACGGCGGCCGCGATGGCGACTGGTTTAAGTGTTAAAGGGCCGACCAGTCGATGCGCACATATTCATCTCTCATCAGTCGGTTTGTTTAGTTTCATATTAAGTGCGTAATTTGCTGACAACTTCCTGTATGTGTATTACGAGTGTACGAGTGTACGAGTGTATGATATTTCGAAAAATCATAAAATTTTTGCAGAAAAAATTTTTTTTTTCGTTGTTTTTGTTATTATTGCTGTTGTTGTAAAACAATCTGCAATTTATATCAACACTTCTAAAGAAAGCATTTATCCATATATGGCGCTCACACACACACACACACACACACACATACAAAAGGGAGGAAGTCAACTGAACTAACTTGAAAATATTTTAAATATTTAGCACAAAGTATGTATGTATGAATGCACTGCATCAAAAATAAGCAAAATATTCTCAACTGTCATTGGATAATTGAAATGTGAATTATGTTGATTTGAAAATATTAAGTTTGCATCAAACAAGTGAAATATTCAATTTGGCTTCACACGTCTAAACTATTAGTGGGTGTGGCAGGTATCTGAATATTCTCCAGAAGAGTGTTTGCTTTATGTGTCAACCAACAAATCGATAAATTATGCTACATTAGGTTGTTCATAAATTGTGGGCGTAACGCCCACTTTTGACACATTGATGGGTATATATATTTATAAGTTTGTGTAACAACTTCCGTTTTCGTGGATCATTGTCGTGACTAATAAATAGATTTTTGCTGATTGTGAGTGTGGCACTTGATTAATTTTTCCTAATTTAAGTATGAACCAACATACGGATACTAGAAACGTTTGTACTAAGTTTTGGAGTGATCCCATTAAGAGACGGACATATGGACAAACAAGGCTAAATCATTTCAGATCAAGAATATATGTTTTTTGTGACAACCCTGACATCTTCTTTTAGTCTTTTAGAATAACAAACTTGGTGTACCCATCCATTTTTATAGTCCATGGAACAAGAATTGTTAGAATATCAACGCCGATCACATTGGTACTTATTAAACATAAATAATTCTCATAGTCCGACTTTGTTATAATTAACTTCTTTACTACATGGTATACATTCATACGTAAGCGTATACTATTATAAAATGAACCCCTGTGAACCCAGCTTGCATTTGCATTGTTTTGTAATTTATTCAAAGTCTAGGTCAATTACTTCTAAGGATATATACACTTGTATACTCTAGAAATATAAACCAAGCTTCAGCTTTATCAACATTACACACTCATTCACATACACACATAATGTTACATTTAGTCAAAACGTAAAACAATAAATTTGATTCATTCAAGTTATTCCCATCATGGACTTTAAATAAACACAAGTACGAGAAGCGATGGGAAATTTTAATTATACTTAATATAGTTTTCTCACATATAAGAGCTAGTGTTCAACTTAAAATGATTGCCTTCAACGGGGGCAGTTGTTGTTGTTGTTGTTTCTTTTAGAAAAAATTACAATGTATGTAAGAAAACTTGGAATAAACAAAACAAGTAGAAAAGTTATGGTTGGGGTTAAAGTAAATATGGATTATCTCCCACATTTCTCTTATATTTTAAAAAAATCATTATAAGTAAAAGATTATTTAAAATTATATACTGGGCGCGGCTAATCACAGTAAACTGATTGAAATAATTTAGTAGAAGGCTTTAAAAAAATTCAAGAGTAAATTTCATCTTTTCTATATAATAAATATATAATAACTGTAAATATTCTCTTGGAATATTTACAAATATGTATATTGCTGCATAACATAGCATTCCATGGTTGAGTAATAAAATAAACTTATATATCTTAAATTTTTCACTTAGCAGATATTTAGGACAATATAGACGCTTGGAAATGCTCACGTACATATGTATGTGTATGAAGGAAAAAGAAAAATCAAATTGTTCAGTTTATATAAGGCTGTAGCTTAACAACAAGACAATAACTAGCAACATAATGCTCCCTTAGATCAGTTTCAGTGTATATGTGTATAGGTATGTAAAGGTACCCAATTATAATGTGAGTAGTTTTAATTGCTCTCATCCGCCGGCTCTTCGTTGTTTGGCTTAGTTTACGGTATTTTTTTCAATTTTTTTCACTACGATAGCTATTTATAAAACAACTGGCGGAAGTTCAGTCATCACTTTGACACATTTACCTTTACCTTAAACAACTACACAACTACACCTATAAAATGCAGGAAATGTCATTTTAAGAGAACACACATTGCTAGCTAGCTATAACACACACAATACACTAACAAATCTGATCAAATGTTATCAAAAATTTTTTAATTATTAGATAATTTTTTGTTTGTTTACATATACGTGCTTTTGTTAGTATGAGTGTTAAATAGTTCATTTCTCTTGTTCGTTTTCCAGATTTCTAAATAACTGTAAATCACTATGCAAGTGGAACCGATTTATACAAAATATGCGGGTCGTGTGCCGCCCTTAGATTTAACACAAATCAATACAAATTGTCGCAACGCGACGGAAATGCACGCATTGTGGGCAGAGGAAAAGACTGATTTGAATTTACTTGATTCACCCACTGCTCTAAAGCGTTCTATACTCCAGCATCAACAGCAACACCACCCCTACTACAATCATCAGCACCATCAACAGCAGCGAAATGAAACGAAATCATCACCCAACTTGACGAATCATTTTAATGGTAAAAATTATCACAATTCAATTCTGGACGCAACGATAGATAATTTACCTTTAGATCCGCGGGATTGGTCTCGTGCCGATGTATGGAAGTGGTTGATTAGTATGGCGGTGTCGGAGGGTTTGGAAGTAACACCTGAATTACCGCAAAAATTTCCCATGAATGGCAAGGCCTTGTGCCTAATGACCGTTGACATGTACTTGAGTCGAGTGCCTGTTGGCGGCAAAATGTTATATCGTGATTTTCGTGTTCGTTTAGCACGAGCTATGGCCTCGCTAACGTAAAATCTATAATCGAAATTTTTAATCTATACTAATTAGGTTGAAAGGGGGCTTATCATAAAATCGATTTTTTTGTTGTATATAATTATTAAGTAATATTCGCTCCATGGTCCGAGTTATTGACACATACTCTATAGTTTCGATAAACATTAAACAATGATGGATAAAGGTACGGGGTGTTTCCTCCTTATTTAAAAGATTATTAAATTAAGCAATCACGCAAGAGTCCTATTAGGTAATTAAGTAATAATTTTAAATATTTTTTAAATATTTGTTAATAAAAATATATTAATATAAACCTTAAATGGATTTTTATTCTAGTTAGTATTGAAGTTGGAATTGATGTCCAAGGAACCAACAAAATATCTTCAATAACGAATTTGTTATACTCCATATTTAGGAGTAAACTGTGGAATATGTTTTTTTATAAATTGTGAACGTGGCTTGTATACATCTTCGCCTTTATCAACTATTAAGCTTATATGTTACATTTCAGCTCGAAGGTCGTAGGTCAAAGGTAGAAAGAAACAAATGTATATATTACAGTCGGTGAAACCCAGCTATGGGTATACATACATTACACCTCTTAGCTCCACAAATTATTGCACAGTCCCAAATTTGACACAATCAATTATCCATCTAGCTAGTTACTTTTCACAAACTTTTATCACAAAATATTAAGAATTATAAATTTTCGCCATATAAAGATGTCCTTTATAATAAATTCTCATGTGGGGAGATGTTCTAACAATGGTCCAATTCGGTCTACAAAATTTACAAGGACAGACGGAGAGACATGATCAAATCGATTCAACATCTAAATGTATACAATTTACCTCTTTTTTATCAACTATTATATAAGTTTTTTTTAACTCGAAGATGAAGTTCTGTAGTAGAACGTTTTATAATATGTGGGCGTGGCATATGTATACACCTTCTACCTTTACAAGCGAGCGTTCTTTTTTAACCAATTTTTCATATATATTATACAATAAGAATTTCGGGGCGTGGCTTTTATATAATTTCACTGGGTGTAGATTTTTGCGATTTATCTCTTATTGAAAAATTTGAAAATGCTGTTGTGAAGAGATTTTTTTTGTAAATTGTGGGCGTGGCTTTCAATAATATGACAATGTTTTTTAACAACTATTGAATATGCCTTACTTTTACCTTAACAGACAAAATATGCAACAAAGAGAGAAATCTGTTGATTGTATGCGTGTCTGTTATTAGATTCCGCTACATCACATTAATATATGAAGTAAGTATAAATAATCTGAAGCTATGTAAGATTATTTTTGTGGCTAAGAGAGATTTTTGTAAATTTTTAGGCGTGGTTATCAAGCTAGATTGCTTATTTTACATAATAATCTCCCCAAATAATAAAAATTTCACAATAATATGTTAATTTTAAAGACCAGAAGTGTTACCAAAAAATATATAAACTTTGGGCCTCTCGGAAGCCTTTTTCCGATTAATGTAAACTTTTTAAAAAGTATTAAAACAATTACAACACACACAAGTACAAAAGCAGGGAATTTTCATGTTCCTATATTTATAATAGATAAACCCTAAAGTAAATAATTAACTGTTTGCAGAAATATCTGCTTAAATATACAATACAAAGAGAGAAAGAGTGCAATAAACTTTCAAACAACAAACAACCCGGAAGAATATTTGCTTCTTTGCTTTGGTTTTTTATTATTTTTTGTTATTATTCTCCATGGGTTATGCATAAAAGTAGGAAAGAATCGTCTTGAAAGAAAAACAAAAAAATTGGAAGGGCATTAAAACATTTATAGGCATGATTTCAAAACGAATAAAAGGTGTACGCTTTCATGTATTCTTGTATATACCTTCAGATTCCTATAAACAGATTACATTGTAAGATACCATCCGTAACTAATTTATGAGTAGGCAAGCGAGCTATACTTGCTTATTGCAAAATCCATTATAAACATATTAGAGGCATGCACGCACATGTTCATCTATTCGTATTTAATTGCAGTATAAATCTTAATCAATCACCTTCCAAAACAAAACGCTCATGTTGTTTCTATTCAGCCAAGAACAGAACAACATAATTAATATTCATGCTCAGAAAGAATGCCTAGTGGCAACCAAGTGCTGTATTCAAGTTTTCGACATTTAGTTTACATTCCAGTGACTTTTTACTGAGTGATATTTTACCTCTTAGTCAGGCATAGTTGTCATATATTTTCTACTTCTTCCCTTTACATTGAAAAAAGTCCGATTTAAAGAAATAATATCAGAAAAAAATTATATTTGTTCCGTTTTTGTCACTATTTTTCATTTAATAAATGTTTTGAATAAGAAATAAAAAAAAACTACAATTTGTGCGAATACATTCATTCATACGCGTTTATAAAGGAAAAGAAAACATGACCCAAAAGCCATTGTAAGTTTTTATAGTCATTACTAAATTTCCAATATGTTTATACGTACATAAGTATGTGTGTAATAGATCGCATAGAAAAGCTGCTGGCAGTTTTGTTACCGAAAATTCCGGCACCCGTCAGAAGCTGCAGCTTAGTCCCCGCTTGAATCCCTATCATGTGGAACAACAACGCAGTCCCTTTACCCTTTACAACAACAATCACATCTCAAAGACCAACTTCATTGGAGACTCGTAAGCTTTTTAACTGAGTATTATAGAAAGTTAAAAAAAAACATTTTTTTTTTTTTATTTGGAAAATTATTCATTCAGAGTTGTTGTGCCGGAAGGGCCGCGGGCAGTTGCCGTTAGTGAAACAGGTGAAAAACATTCAATTATAATCGATGAAGATATGATTAGGATGAATAACAGCACAAATCCTTTCGCTACCGTACAAAGTACTCCATCGATACCAAATCGGAAGGAGCCTTCTTCAGTTCCAAACTTACCAGAACAAGTGACAAAAGAGCCCCCTGCTCAGAAAGAAGTTGAACATGTAAAAAGTAGTAAAAAGTCAAAGGTTAGAAGCTGTTAAAATCTATTATTTTTAAATATTCATAATTTCAAAGGATGGGGAGTAGGTTAAGTCGAGCTTTGCGGAAGAAGCCGTAGAGTATGTGGTACTTAAATTTTAAATGACTTTGTTTTAAGGATTGACTTGCAGGGGAAGTCTTCTACAAGTACAGATTTATCTCTTTAGATAGATACCCATGAGAGTTATCTCACAAACGCTTAGTTACCACCACAGCGTAAGTTTGTAGGATCTATAACGTGTCCTTGTAAGTAGAAATACAAACGCCATCTTTTCATCAAGGTGGACGATGTAGGTATTCAACACGCCAAACCAAACTCCAGATTCTCTGTCTACTTTGGCCATTTTTCTTGGTTATGAGTTTAGGTCTCTTATAATATTTGATCATTTGATCATTTCATAACCAATTATTCTACCCACCATCACATATGGGCGGTTGTTGTTGTTCAAACTTTTGGAGGTACCAGAAAGGGGCGAACCACACCCCAAATAGTATATATTTTTGCTCAGCGTCGAATTTCAAGTCGGTTTAACTCTTTTGTCGGGCTGTGCTGATGTGCTAATGAATCGCATAAGCACTCTTATAACACAAAAATTGTATTACTCTTGAACTATTAAAGCAAATGTTCTGAAATTTGTTAGAGGGACCATGCCCTTATGTAAATGGGCGGCATTTGCATTATAATTACAATTATGCGTGAAGTTTAAACATGACAAAGAGGGCAAAAAAGGCGAGTCCCCTAGATTTGGGGTTAGCCTAATCTAACCCTTTCTGATTTATTTATCGTTTGAAATTTCATTCAATGTTAATTGATAGTGTCCCAGGCATCTCGTTGCTCAGAGGCAACGACTTATCTTTACGCCGCGTCACATTGAGAGATTGTCAGCACCGCTACCAGCCGTGAAACCGCAAATATCCAATGCCGAAACTCAAACTGATTTACCTATGGCCCAAAGTAAATCTGTACAAGTCACATGCATGCCAACAACTGAAGCAATAGCGGCAGCGTATTTCCAACATATGCCATCATTAGCTACCATACAACAATTACGCAATTCAAAAGTAGCTTCAACTTTACAGAGAACAGAAAGGTTTTCACCATTTCCCAGCTCCTCTGTGGTACCACCACGCTTATCTTCAACACCTTTACCTATATATACTGAAGCCAAAACCGAACGTGACAATGACAATTTGAAAAAATATTCAGGTAAGTGGATGCAATGATTGAAATTTATAAATGATTTTAAAAGCATTGTGTATGTTTTGTAGAATTCCGTTCCATAGCGTCGGCGATCACCTTAATTACAGTAGTGTCTTGGCTGATTTCAATATACTTTGATTTGGCCGGAATTAGAGACTTTTTTTACGGCATCTTTCAAGCCCTGCAGAATTTGTTTAGAATACCACAGAAACCAAAAACTAAAGTTGAATTGTTGGTACAATTTCTGCAGGATTTACTGACCACCTAAAAAACACATCCTCGACTTTAAACAAAACGCTATGATTGGAGATAAAGTTGATTCAACAAAATGACATAAAAAAGAAAATCGAAACATAGAGAAGTGTCTCCTTTTTAGATTACAGACATCAAAACTTAACCTATTGACCGGTGTTAGAAAAAGTATCTCCATTCAGCATAAAGAGTAATTTCCTTAGTCAATGTAATGCTGCTCGAAGAGAAGAAAAACACGGAAGTACAATTATTTCATTATATATCATTTCCTTTTAATTGTCATCACATGGAAATATTGTGTTCATATGCTATGCAACTACAATAGAGAAAACACAAAATTATCATAGCCATTGTTTTTGTTGTTTTTGTTGGCCGTTGGTTTGTTTTGCCTTTTGTGTTATATTTGTTGCCTTGGAGAAGGAAAGTCCCTCGCCACAATATGTGTGAACTTGGTAAACAGTGTTTATGTCTGTATATGTATGTATATGTATGTATGTACCTTTGCATATGCATATTCGTTTATTTATTAAACTCGTGGTTATAGGGTATTGGAACGGAAATATGCATTAACGTTATTATTGTTGTTGTTGTTGCTGCTGTTATTGTCATCATAGAAAACCTATTTTTATATAAATATATATAAATGCCAATTTTAATGGACAAAAATTATACAATAGATATAAAAAACACAATTTACAACCGACACATTATAACCGCGACCTATTGTGAGTGGACATGACTAATTACATAACCGTACAGTGTAACCTTTTATTAATTATACATATATTTTTAAATACAACAACTTTATCACAAATCAAGTCAAACCGCCAACACCCTCCTTAACTATACACAAACAGTAAGCGTAGCCTATTTTTTAGACAAATTTATTATACACAAATGTTTGTAGAAAATTTTAATTTCATTACTTAATTTCTTTGGCACATAGGTAAATTTTATTCAATTATAGGCGTGGCACTTTTCCAATTTTTGAGCAATTGTAATATATATAAATAAATGTACTAAATATCAGATTCATTCCTTAATTTCCTTTGATAGGAAAATGGATTGTCTGATTTTTGGGTAAAAATAAATTTTAACTTCTTTGAAATATAGGTATATTTTACTAGATTTTGGGCGTGGTACTTGTTCGATTTCTGGGTCAAAATGTATATAAATAAATTTACAAAATTTTAGCTCCATTCTTTATTTTTCTTGATAGAAAAGTAGATTTTAGTGGATTATGGGCGTGAACCTCTCCAATTTTTGAGCAATTGTAATATATATAGATATATGTAATAAATTTCAGCTTAATTACTAAACTTATCTGGGTGATAGGTAGATCTATTTCAATTATGGGCGTGACACTTGACAGATTTCACTCAATTTATATAAAATTTCAGGTTCAGAAACTAATAATGTTTGTACATAATTTCGGCCGAATATATCGAAATTTTAATAATTGCAAGCGCAGTAAAAAACTTAGTATACCTCCCCAGCAAATGGAGGGAAGAAAATTAATTTAAAGTACTAAACATCCCTTTTGTCTAACAAAAATATCCCACGTTTTGATTGCAACTCCAATGAAAAATTTGTATTCAGGAAAAAAGTCATCAAAATCAATTGCTCTCTAAGAAACCAAAAGCACACTTTAACATGTATAATACAAGTATTGTGGGAAATTGTACAAAAAGCTAAACAAATAAATTCTTTTATGAAACTCTTTAGTCGCAGTAGAGAAAGATGGAGATAGAGAGCTCCTCGCTATAACCAAGTTCATGGCTCAAGTGTGTAAATGACTCACATGAAATATAACAAAACAAACACAAACACATACATACATACATACACACACACACACACACACACACACACACACACACACTACGAACCAAACAAACAAACGCACGTTCTTATTTAGGCATGCATGTGTCATTGTTGTGTGAGAACTGAACAAACAAAAAACCCTCGTGTGTGTCATCACCCCCGATTATTATGTGTAAAGTCATCTGAAATATTAACGAAATTGATGAATAGCAAGTTCATTCACTTTAATCAACAAAATTTTTAGTTGTTTTGAAAAATAAAACATTTTTATAATCTAA
Organism: Crataerina pallida; assembly: GCA_949710015.1. NCBI lineage: Eukaryota > Metazoa > Arthropoda > Insecta > Diptera > Hippoboscidae > Crataerina > Crataerina pallida. The sequence continues at coordinate 9,719,047 of OX453293.1, forward strand.
GTTTTTGGTAAAATTTCCTTTAATGGGGTATTAAGAAAATTCCATTAACGTTTCTTATCAAAAATTATTATGAGGAGAAAAGTTATAAAAATGGTTCAAGTAAAATATTACTATGAGAAAATTATTTCCACCAATTTTTGTTAAAAAAAAAAAATGTAAAACTATGATTTTTTTGCCTCACACACAAAAAGTCTTACGTTACATTAAGGTATTCCAAAATTGGTCCAAGCAGGTACAAATTTAGTCTGATCATCTATACAAGATCTATATACAAATTCTGCAAGAGAAAAAAATGGGCGAGGGCCGGAAAAAAGAAACGCCCCATCGCTCTTTGAGATAAAATATAACACATACTCCAAGTCTTTAAAAATGCCACGCCCATAATTTACATATAAATGGCCTATGATATAGGTCTCAGATATAGATCTTAGGCCATACGTATTCTGCAAGAAATTTTAATAAAATCATTTAAAATGTGCTAAAAATGGGTGAAGTGGAACAAAAGAAACGCCCCATCATCACTACTCAACTCCCTTTGGTAAATGATTTTATGTTAAAGATAAAAGCTTTTGATAGAGTTAATCATAATCATCTTTTGTATAAGCTGCAACGATTGGGATCTAATCGCACTCAAAGAGTTTTGTTTAACTCTTCATATTCTAGACAAATTCATGTTTCATCAGGTGTGCCACAAGGAAGTCATTTGGGGCCTCTATTGTTTTTAATATTCGTTAATGATCTTCCTTTAAGTGTAACCTTTTCCAAGGTTCTTATGTTTGCTGATGATGTTAAGATATACAAATCATTTGATTCTAATAATGGTGCGGAGTTACTTCAACTTGACTTATTGAGTATTAACAAGTGGTGTGAAAAAATGGTATGTTACTTAACTTAAAGAAATGCAAGAAATTGTCATTCCATTGGATATCTCCTATTCATACATCTTATTCAATACATGATTATGTTTTAGAAAATGTAAATTTTTTCAAAGATTTCAGTGTTAAATTTAATAGCCATATTGATGCTACAATAAATAAAGCCTTGTCGCTGTTAGGATTTATCAAAAGGTGGTCAAGAGAATTTATTGATCCGTACATTTGCAAAAGGATTTTTTCATCCTTAGTTAGGTCGACGTTGGAATATTGTGTTGTCGTCTGGGCTCCTATGTATCAATGTCATATTGACCGTTTAGAATCAGTTCAAAAAAACTTTTTGATATTTGCTTTACGTGGACTGGGGGTGGGATCGTAATAGATTACCTCCACCTTATGAAAATAGGCTTATGCTTATAGATTTGCCATCATTAAAGAAGAGGCGTGATATGTTAAGCGTACTTTTTGTTGTAAAATTAATTCGCGGTGTTGTTTGCTCACCACATCTTTTGAATTGTATTAACTTTAACGTTCCCGGTAGTGTCTCGTAACTTTATTCCAATAAGATTATCGCTTTGTCGCACAAATTACGAATTATTTGATCCATTTCGTTCGCTTTGAAAACTATATAACGCTTTGATGAATCAATTAATTAAATTAAAATTGCGATTTTTTACCATAAAAAGACGTCCATTATAAAAGGACCTTCTTTGAAGAAGGGTTCTAAAAGTGGTCCGTTCCGATCCATTTTCAATAAGATTCCTCTTTAGGCCAATACATGTCCTTGCACCAAATTTTACCGAAATATTTCCAAAAATGCAACCTCTAGCTTACGCACAAATTTACATGGACAGACAGACATAGTTAAATCGATTGAGATTTTGATTCTGAATCGATCAGTATAATGGGTGTGGCATTAGTCATTTTAAAGTTACAAAAATCCACACAAACTTAATATACATTTTGCCGCAAGTGGTGCATTTATACATGCCACACCCACAATTTGGCTACAAAAGGCCTAAGCCAAACATTACTTGTTTACTCGTTTCTATTATAATATTTATATTATTTGGAAATAACTACTCTGAATGCATTAAAATATACTTATATGGATACACATCCATACAACACCAACACACAGCTTTATGGTAAACATTTGCAAACATCTTGTTAACAAATTAGATTACATATAATATATAGTATAGTATATACGAGTACACACACACATGCTGAGACATTGTAATACAACCAACAACACAACACACACAAATTATAAATTAAACCTAATACAACGTATAAGTAGAAACTATTGTAATTCAATAATGAAACGAAAAAAAAAGCAAAAAAAAGCGCTTCTGAGCTTAGGCCGAATATTAGGTACCTTCTCCAATTATTTATATACTTGGGGGCATGACGGGTATACAATTGTGCCGTAAGCAAAGCAAAAACTCACATTGCACCTCAACACTAAGTCTCTCTTTTTTTACATTGCTCTACCACGCCCATTTTTGTGCATGGGGGTATCCTATAATTGTGGAGGTGCTAAATTGTTATCAAATGTGGCTGTTATTACCCACTTACTCCTATCATTTAGTCTCTATATTTCAGCTAAATATCTAGAGTAACATACGGACGGACCCACTTTACTTCTACTTTGTAGACCTTGAAATATTCTTTTGATAGTTGCAAACAGAATGACAAACTTAATATAACTCCATCACTAAAAGTATAGGTATGCGTCGTTTCTTATCTTGATATTTTTATGAACCTGAAAAACGCATAAGTAACATGAGCAAAAGTGAAAAATTGACCAAACTAGCAGACAACGTAAGACAAGTATTGCATGCAAGCGTATTATTAGCACATAGCGTAGATGCTGATATGTTGTGTTTTGAATTTTCAACATTTTAGGCCGCCACTTAAATGAAAACTTTATTACAACTTATAGTAGAGTTGTTTTAATGCTCCCACGTCTCCGCTAGCGTGCCTCTAAGTGTACAACCCGGAGAGCTTCTTATTATACAAAAGACTCGTTAAGCATGTTTGTGATGAAAATTTATGTAAGTTTGGGTGTTTTTCTTTTTTTTTTTTCTTTTTTGAGTTGATTGTGAAAATGCTTTGAAAAATTCCAAAGACTTAGTTGTGGTTTTTTGTCTGAGTGCGTTCTTTACAAATAAAAGCTGGGTACCCGTTTGTGGCTTTCTATTATGATTAGATCAAGTGTCCCCAAAAAAAAACAAAACGATTTAGGAAGTTTGCTTTTTAATGGAGTTTCATCATTTTTCTATATTAAGAATAATTAACAAAATGGCAGATGCCATCTAATGGTACCCAACTGACAAAAAAGAAAGTTACAGTTTGTAAAGCCTTGATTTGAAAATAAAAAGAAAATACTTTCAAATGGTTAAGTTTTACAAAATAACAGTAAAGATTAAGTGAAAGGTACTGAAGAATCGCTTCAAACTTTCCTTTTTTTTTTTGTCTAGCATTCATCCATAAACTTAAGCCACTTCCATTTCCATTCCATCCCATCCATTCTCTTTTATAGTATCATACTTTTCAAGTTTTATTATATGAAACAGGTTTTGGAAATTAGATTGCTTTCAAAATAAGCATAATGGGTGAGTATGTGTATAATTGCATTTCAACTTACCTTGGCTTTTCCATTGAAAGTCAAGGCTGTAACAAAAAATATGATAAAAAAATATATTAACGAAGGTGATATGAAAACTAGTATTTTTGTACAATTATTTTTGTACTAAAGCGAATGAGTATGAAAAATAAAATATCATTAAATCGTTTGCTCTCCTATATGGAGGAAATTCAATTTCCTTTTTTATCTAAATGAAAACATTTCCTTACTCTCCCTCTCAACCTTTACAAAACTATTCTCCAACAATGTAAAATTGTTCAATAAATTTTTACAATTTACAGTTATAGAAATATACATAGAAAAATATATAGAAAAATAATTGTAGAAAAATACATAAAATCATATGTAAACTTAATTCCTTAAGCCTGCCTAATGCATTATTCATGAAATCATTTTTTCAATACTTTATCACTTTACATAAATTAAGTGCTAAGAGCTTTTTTTACAGCTACAACCAGAAGCAATTGCGTCTGAGCGCATATAGAAGTAGAACCTTTACATAAATTCATAAATGTAAAAATATTTACAGTTTATGTGGATGAATTATGTGAAACATATAGAGAGAGCAATTGTCAAAGTGTGTTTAACGTGTGCCGTTTAAAACAGGACTGTTAAGTTGAAGTTTCTAGCATGAGTGCTAAAGTAAACATTTTAAAAAAACACACACACACGCATACAACATTCGTATGTTAATTTGTAGTCATTAAGAGATCTCTTCAAAGTACCTCCTATATCATGTAGGTACTGACACTAATTACGGCGTAAAAAAAATAAATAATAAGGTGCCCACATTAAGTAGGGCACAATTGTAATCATTATTTAATTAAAAAATCGATCTAAAAAATAAAGCATTGTTAAAGATCGTAATCTGCTTGCAATTTTAAAATATAAAACTTAAAAAATATTAGAAAAAGAATTACAATTATATGTAAGTTCCACGCAGAGTTGTTTTGCTATAGGTATAAAAACTTTCCCGACTGAATATAGTTTTGCTCTATTTATTGTAAACCCAAGCCCTATTTTATGTTACCCTACAAATACACATTCATTTGTAGTTTTATCACTTTTATTCACTTCATACTGCATTGTTTAGAAAATTATTTTCCGACATCTCAAATATGAAAAGCGGTGTAAAATCCATAATCCATTCCCACCACTGTAATTAAGGCTTATTTGGTTGCTTTCCACGAAATTCCTTTCAAAATACACTTAATTTTTGTAAAACTCCATTTGTAATATTCTTTAAAACAATTTTTTCACTTCAAATGTAAAAAAGCACAAAATTTTCACAAAGCAAAAATTACTAATAGTTTTCGCGCTAAAATTAGTGGTGGCAGGTATAACATACATAGAAGCAGGAAGTTATTGAAAATTAGAACTTGGTAACTCTGCAAGGAGTAACGAGGAAGTTTTCTTTATTTCAAAAATATAACATTAAGAAAAGTTGATAATTTTCACAATTACAATTAAGATATACAAATATAATTCCTTAGAATCTAAAATATTATAAAAAACTTTTGCCACATGAATTATATATGGCAACGCTATTCCGCGATTTCGCCCAAATCATAACTAATCTAAATTTTCTCCACACTAAATAGCGAAATTTTATTAAATATAAAGGAATTATTGTAAATATAATTGAATCATTGATAATACTGAGCAAAATTTTTGACCAAATATCACGAAATATTGGAAAATCTTAAGCAAATGACTGTCGATTCCTACCGACAGTCCATAAACGACTTACTGCAAGCTTTTGCTTTGCAAATAGAAAAATTTTTGGAGATCTTCTGGAAAACTATTAAACAAATATATAAAGAATTAGGTGACGTTACCAGTGGTTGGCAAAGTCCTATAGAATTTACCACTTTACAGTGTACCATACTTAAAATATTGATCGTATTACTACTAATTACGGCAGCACTGATAGCTTACTCGTGGAAAATTTATGGTAAAGTTATTACAGAGAAATTTGTTAAACCCAGTAAGTGTAAGTTTGTAAAAATTTTAACTGGGAAGGCAAATAATTAATGTATTTGTTTCAGGCACGTTACAGGAAATTGAAGAACTAAAGCAGTCGGTGGCGAAATTGAAATTACCAAAAGAACACACACCCAGAATTTAAGTTTTATATTATCTGTCACGTCATGTCAAAAATTAAGAAATATTTTATCAAAAAAAAGGAAGAAGCCGCTTTTAAGCTAAAAGTAGGTGGCGCCAGTTTGGGTCAAGGACATTCCCTTAATGCACCTGCACAACCGTCTGGGTCGCAGAAAAAATCGCCCAACACGTATGTGCCACCAAAACGTAAAGAATTAAGCAATGAAGCTAGAGCAGCCGCAGCCGCCGCATTATCCCGCATAGAAACGAAGGATTCAAAAGAATTTAATACTTCATTGGCTGCTATTAAAGCGCAAGCTAAACGGGAATTGGAAGCTGAACGTAGGCAAAGAGAGGAAGAGGCCAAATTAGTGGACAGCTCAACAGCCAGTAGTGAAACTAAAATCAATACTAATTTAGCTTGTCAGGGGGTGTTCTTTCGTTGCCCCATGATAAATGAAGAGGTCTTACCCAAAAAAGAGTGGAAAGTGAAAATCAAAGAGTTCCTCTATCAGCAACTCGAAGGAGAGAAAGCATTAACGGCTTGTTTGATTATACAAAATTGCAATCCGAGAGAAAAGGTAGAATATACAGTTATAGCAATTTTTACTCAATATTATTCTGATTCAATTTCAGGCTGATGACTGCATACAAACCTTAGCAAAATATTTGGAAAACATTATAAATCATCCAAATGAGGAGAAATATCTTAAAATACGCATGTCTAATCGGTAAATATAAATAACCAAAATGAAAATGAACGAAATGATTTTTCAAACTCAGAAATGTTGTCGTTTGCTTCGTATTGCAGCATTTTTAGCGATAAAGTGCGTTATGTAGAAGGAGCATTCGATTTTTTGTTAGGTGCCGGTTTCCGAGAGGTTGAGCTTGATGGTGAACCCTTTCTAATATGGTCTCAGGAAAATTTGGAGGAAAGTCAAGATCTACCCGCTCTACTTGAGGCCTTGAAAAATGCTGAACCCATACCCTTGGAACTGGATCGTAATATACGTGTGTTGTTGCCCTCACAAGCTAGGCGGGTGCAGTTACCAGATGATTTTTATCGTATTTCACCTGAGGAAATTAAAAGAGAGCAACAGCTAAGGTCGGAAGCTCTTGAAAGTGCCCAAATCTTGAAAACGAAAGCTATGAGAGAACGTGAGGAGCAGCGTACTTTGCGTATATATCGCTATGCCTTAGTACGGGTTAAGTTTCCAAATGGGATATACATACAAGTAAGTCGTGCAACTATTTCTCCTCTGTATAAATTATATATAAATTGCTTGAATGCTTTTAATTTAAAGGGAACTTTTAATGTTTATGAGAAAATCAGTGATATATACGAATTTGTACAGTCGTGTCTCATGGATGAATCGTTGGAATTTAGTTTAGTCTCTACAGCTGACGGCAAGTTTACTGAAGATGATATGGATAAAACGTTGTATGATTTAAGGTGTGTTTTTTATATAATTTGTGAAAGAGATGACATTTTAATCTGTTCCCTTTTGCAGACTCATTCCAAATGTTGTATTATTGTTTGCTTTACCAAGTCAAATGAGTACTGTAACTAATGATGTAGATTTCCTTAAACAAGAACTTTTACTTTTGGTTCAGTCGATGTGAATTAATCATCCAACTTAAAAATATATAGATTCTTGGCTTTTATTTGTTTTTATGCATAATAAATAAAAATATAAATTATTGCTAAATAAAGTTGAAAAGTCGTCTTTTGTGGCTTTTGTGTGGTCTTTGGATGTTGATTTTTCTAGCGCATATTTATTTCTAAACGGAGTATTTGATTATTCGCATTTTTGAATTTATAAAATAATATTAAGTTCAGGTTTTATTTGAATTATATAAATTTTAGTGATATCGTTCACCTTTAAATACACATATTAAAGAAGAAGAAATTTGGGGATAAATTGTTTACAAATAATAAACACCATATATTTATCTCGCTTGCACTAACTAACTACTTGTAAACTCTTGTTTTTGCACGTGTTAAATATAATAAGAAAATTTTGCATTGAAAATAAAATTCTAAAAATATTATAATTTCTATATTTACGTGCATATAAAAAATATCATGCCAAAATCCAAACGAGATAAGAAAAGTATAAATTTTCCATAAATGTGTAAAGTGGGATTTTTTCATTGTTGTTTTCTTGTTTTAGTATCATTAACCAAAACCGACCGCAAAGGATTGGCCTGGAAACAACAAATAATCGAAGATATACGAAAATGTGTTGAAAAATATCCCAACATTTTCGTTTTTCAAGTACAAAATATGCGCAATAATTTGTTAAAGGATTTAAGGCAGGAATGGAAACAGAATTCTCGATTTATTTTTGGTAAAAATCGCATTATGCAAATTGGTTTGGGCCGGAATAAAGCAGAAGAAGTGGAAAAAGGATTGCACAAGTTGTCGAAACGATTAGCTGGGCAAGTGGGTTTGTTATTTACCGAAACATCCAAAAATGAAGTTTTGGAATGGGCGGAAAATTATTGGGCATTAGAATACGCGCGCAGTGGTTTCGTGGCCACAAAAACTGTGGTTTTGCCAGAAGGTCCTCTAACGGATTTTGCTCATTCAATAGAACCGCATTTACGATCTTTGGGTATGCCCACCAAATTACATAAAGGTGTAGTAACGTTAATCTCCGATTATACCGTATGTGAAGAGGGCAAAGTATTGACTCCAGAACAGGCTAAAATATTGAAACTAATAGCTAAACCTATGGCCAAATTTCGTTTGACAATTAAATGCTCCTGGTGTAAAGGTGATGGATTTGAAGTTCATGTAAAGGATGAGGATGTGGATGAAGGTGACAATAAAAACACAGACGGTGGCCAAGGCGAACACATTGAAGAGGAAGCAGAGGAGACAATGGAACAGGATGAAGAGGATGAAGAATAAAAAAAAAACATTCTTTCGAGGACGCATACAGTTTAATAGATAAGCTTTACTTGTAATTAATTGCTAAAGGAAAAAATAAAAATTAATTCTAAGCTGAAGACACGCTGCCACTTCCCCCACCACCAGTAGTACTGCCGCTTTTCTTAACAGGTTTATAGGCAATCACGTAACGCTGAGCCACCGGCAACGGTTCAGCATAACCATTGGTGTAGGAAGAATCTTCAAATAAAACTTCATAGTCCTCTGTGGCCGTTTGTGGCAATTTATGTATAATAGCCTTATAAAAGCATGTGGTTTGCGGATACAAGGCCATGACTTTAATTGTAAAACAGATGGAGGATTAAGATGTGCGGGAATCTTCCTTAACGCTCTACTTACCCATTGTATCTTTGGAGAACAAAGCATGTCCATCCGTTTCGGGATTAGCTCTCATTAACGGCAACGGTATTACTTTACGTTTACTTAATACGTGACGATCCTTTTGCTCCTCATCAATATCAATTACATCGTATTTATTCTGTCTATGCAGAAATTGTACCACTTCAGCTAAAATCCAATTCTCTTCGTCCTCCACGCCCTTTACTAGAGCGGCTACATTATCTCCCACTTTAGCTATATAATTACTTTCAGCCGGTATGGCTCCACATAGCGGTGGAACTTTCTCACCCGGTTTACTAACAAAAAGCGGCAGTGTTTGTGCCGATATTTGGACCATTTTCATAAGAGCACCACGACGTATAGCTTCCTTATTGCCAGCATTGCGTGCTTGTATACGCCTCTCATTACGTATATTGCGTATCTCTTGGATCTTCTCTAGAGCGCCACGTATTGTGGCCTCTTCTACGGCAGCATCCTGTAAACATGATTTATAAAGTGTTTTCATTTTCGGCGGGGGTAAATTTGATTGCTGTGCTCGGGTCAAACTGTTGATATTGCCTTCGGAACGCCGTCGTTCATCATCAATTTGATGTATTAAGCGTTGCACATCTTTAAGACGGTCCTAAATTGATGCGTTATTATAAATTACAACTTTCGGATGCCAGATTACTTCGTACCTGGATTTGTTGAGCAGCACTTTCAGCAGTTAATGGCATATTCTTCTTTTTCTGTTGATTATTGTAACGTACTCATAAATGTATTTACTTAAACAAGAGTGTGTGTATGAAATAAGCTTTAATTAATATAAATTAATCAAAATTTTCCTTAATTTTTCCGATTGTTCTTTTCTTTTGTAATAATTTTGTTGTTAGAATAATTTTGTTGTTAGAATCTTCTCCTTAGTATATTGCAAAGTTCACTCACAGCAAATTGATAACTTGTTAAAATATGTCTATATGTTGCACTTTAGGTAGAATTATAAAAAATAAATACCTTTTTTAGATAAGTTCAAGTTTATTGAGACTTTCTTATTATAAAACATTTCATTTTATATAAAAGAATCTTTTAAAATTATATTTTATTATTAGCCAGGTAAAATCATCATAGTTTATCTAATTCAACGTATCATTTGATTATGCATGACTATTATGTAAAAAAAGAAGAAACAATTAAAATAAACCATTTTCTAAGTAAACGATTTATTTTGAAATAATAAATGAATCAGATGCATTTTCCTTCAAATAAAACATTACTTAAAATTGCCATTTATGTGGGTGTAGGTGGCATAACTAGTATTATGTATTTACGGTATAAAATTCAAGAACGCATACGCAGTACGGAGTATTTTCGTTTAGCACTGAAAGAGTTAAGACAACATAAAGGTTAGTTGCGAACCGCAATTCAAAAAAAAATTTTTTTCCGCACAATATTTTTTAAATATATTTATGTATTCAGGCGCTGCAAGCTTATTGGGAGAACCTATTAAAGAGACCGGTTTTGATGTAGGAGATGAAAAGAATAACTACTGTGATGGTCAGAAGGCACAATTTGAAGTGACAATTAAAGGTTCCAAAGATCGAGGTTAGTGCTTCTAACCATTTTTTATATTTATTTATGATAGTGTTCCTTGTATTTATGTATAAAGGGAAATTATTTTTCTGGGCCACTCATGATGAAATACAAGGTTGGCTAGTGGATCGTTTAGAAATGGAGGTAAAGTCCGATCCAAATAAACGTTATTTACTTAAGAAAATAGCTAGTACGTTGGAGGAAGACTAAAACATAAGAAGCAAAAAAAAAAAAAGATTATGCAGTGTTCTCTTTTTCAACATTTTCGTTTTATTAATTTTACATTTTTATTAGGACAATAATTTTGTAATTTTTTGAATTGGACTTGTTACGTTATGTTACGCAGTAGGATTGGATAAAAAATATACTTGTAGTTATTATATATATATAAAATGGTTAAAAACTAAATACGTTCATATAAATGTAGGAAAACCAGGATATAAAAAAGTGGAACCCGTTAGTCATTTTAGCTTTATCTCGTGATCAACGCAAACTGTTATACAAACATAAAATGCATCCATTTTCACTCATATATACTGATCGATTGATTGATTCAATTAAATGTAACTTTTAACCTCGTTTTTTAGTTTTACTTGTAAAAAGAAAAAAACAGAAATCGTGATAAATGTTTAATTCGCCTGCGAAATCCAGGTTGGGATACTATCAGATATTTCAACAATGCTTCATATGTATACAAGTGTGTATGTATTAGAAAGTGATGTTAGGAAATATTCACCGATCGCAATACACAGACGTCTACCTCATTTAAATGCTATACGCGTCATATTTAATATTTAATAAATCGTTTGAATTATTCCTTCTTCCTTCTTCTATGTTCTACTCTAAGCTAATCGATGATTGTAACTATGGGTGTGCTGTGGCCTTATGGTGTGGTGTGTGAGATGGTTTCCACCACAGTTTCAACTTCTCCCGCTAAACGCCAGCTTTATTGTGTCTTCAATTCTTTACCAATACTATACGAGACGATTTTCGTCCAATCGATTTTGGTCCGAGTGATGGGCAATTGCCGTCGCATCGCTTTAAAGGTGGTATCCGACATGGTTTGATAATTTTCTGAGATGGCCAACTGGTATTCGTTTTCAGCTTCTAAAATTAGACGAACAACCTCCTTGGCCATCTGCTGTTCATTTAATACTACAAATGTTTCATGGCATTCTTTAGAGGACACCAACTGAACATTTCCATCTTCATAGTAATGAACCTGAAATCAACAAAAAATTATTGGACATTTCACATCACACTGGGGTACTTTTATAAGGACCCTATAACTTACTTGTACTTTTACAACACCTTTCAATTCCCCGCTGTTTGGTAAGCCAGGCTGAAATATTACTTGCCATTGGGAGCGCCACCTACCATTCCAATAATTTTTCGGTTGGAATTGATGATCTTCAATGCAAATGGTTAAAGTGATTTGCCCACTTTGCGATTTGCCAAATACGGAACTGACCTGAAATAATTTCAAAGCGCCACATGACACAAATATTTATGAATTGCATGACACATTTGGTAACTTGCCCCATGACGGTAATGACTGGCTGTATAGGCCAACGTTTCTATATCCAAAGCTGATCGCCAGGGTTCAACTGCAACATCTGGCTCTATGTCCTGATAGTCAATAGCCTCCTTGCGCAGGTGATCATATTTGAATGATTGTTTAGTTCGGGGATCGTAAAAACGACCGCCACCTTAAATAAATTGACAAAAAACAAGAACAGTGTTTTATCCAAAGACATAGCACCAAAATAAACACTTATTTTTATTATAAACACACGTACACCCACACTCGACACTCATTCACTCACCTAAATCATTATATTCGGATATGACAGCGTTGTGTTCACTGCCATCAATTCGTACCGGTGTTAATTGATCTTTATTGTATTGGGCAAAGGCGTGGCTGGCACCTTCCTTTAATAAGGCATCATTATTCAATAGTTCACGAACATCATTAAACACTTCGTTGAATTCTCCAGGTGGTGCATGCAATATAAAATCGGAAACAATACGAACTTTCTCTGTATCACTAATTGGCGTTTGTTCCATTTTATTTTATTATTTATAATCTTTCTTAAATTTTGTGTTTCTGGGCTCAACTAAAGAAAGGTGCAGTAAAACACAACACAATTCTTAATTTTATCAACAATAAAATTTATAACCATCAACAATACTACCTATTTTACCTTAGTAAATAGTACTTGAACTTTACGAAAGGTATTTATTAGTAACTAGTCACTTTTATTAGATACATTTAGATTTAATTGATGTGATTTATAAAGAAAGGTTGATCTTTTTGCGATAAATTGAAGAAAATCTGATGGATGACAAATCTACCATGAGAAAAAAATAACACTACTTACTAGCAATGGCAACAACAAAAGTTAAGGTTGAAATGCATTTATGCAATAGAGTTGCCAAGTTTTCATTATTCATTACTTTTAAGAATGCAACCAAGTTAATGTAGAAAGTTTTGAAGAGATAAGAATAAGATAAGCAACGCTCTCAAGATAGCGTAAACGCGAGCGAAGAAAAGGATATATTTTTTTCTCAAGATGGCGTAATTACTTTGTTGCATATACCATTGATCGAATCGAAAAATTGAAAGCTGAAAATTTTTCGATTTTTTGGCATAAATTTAAGGTAGTCACAGCGGGCGTCCAGTGTTAAATATGAAAAGTCTGATTATTTTGAAATTAGAAAAGCACGAATTGGTCAATTGTCACCTCAACGCATTGTTACTCAAAACAATGATGAGCCATTGGCATTACTTAAATTACTAGTTGCTGATTCAAAAAGTACATATATTTGATGAGAATCGAATGCCAAGTTCTTTTAACGTCCCTCTGTCACTATCACAACAAAAAAGTTTAAATTCTAATAGACAGCCTAAATATTTACTATCTTTGGATGAAAAAATGCGTATATTTTAGAGGCTTAATAAAAATGTTTGATGCATGTATTCAAAGTATGTTTGTGGGGTGTGTTCAATTAAGTTAAATTTAAATTTTAAAATATTTCAATAAATTAATTACGCAGAACAATTGCGTGAAGCAATTACATCTTTTCATAGGTTTCCACAAATGAGCAAACAGTGCATGTATGCGTATATGTATCCTCCCCCTCATTATACGTATCTTCGCCAAATTCATGAACATGCGTTGCTTTCGTTTTTTTCGTATACAAGCTGCTGCGCACCTCCATTCTTAATTGTTTCATTTGTTTGTTATATTTTTTTATTTTCGACACTTCCCGTTTTTCCGTACGTCCTTCATGCTGACGCATCAATTCTTCCTCGGAACCCCACACCTCCATAGCACGTTTATAGATTTGCAAATGTAAATATAATTTCATTTCACCCCACCTTACGTTGTGAGGATTTTTACGGCTAATGAAACGTAATGGTGGCTCCCGTTTATCTATGTCGCAATCCTTTAAAAGATATTCATTTTTAGCATCTGTACGAGTAATTAAGGAATGCTCTTCATCGTGATCGTGACACTTGTCGCAGACACTGTAGTTAAAATTTTTGAAAAGGAATGAATCAACAAACTCTTCACCACATTTTAAACACTCCTCATAGCTCACTGGTATGACGATTGCTTCATTTACAATTTTATCGGAATTCATTTGATCATCACCTGCAGCATTTTGAGAATGTGTTAAAGGAGCTTCGATAAGAAACCCACCACCACTATCTATGTATTTGGTGCCTTGTACTTTAATAACAGATGTCGTGGACTCATCACTGGAGAAATTTGTTTAACATAAGGGAAAATAACGTCAACAAAAATGGTGCTAAAGTAAAAAAGAACAAAAACAATACTTCTTCTTAGCGGCATAGGGATGGCTGACCAATTTTGCTTGCTTTAAACTTAGGGCTTTAGCTCTGTTTTGTTCAATGCGGGCTTTTTGCGCTTCTGTTAATGTGTTGGATGAAGACTTTTGCTCCATTTTGTGTTTAGGCAATTTTTCTCTTAAAATAATAATACATTTATTTGTTTTAAATCAATAATTATACAAATAACTTGAATTTTTCTTTGTTCAAGAATTTGTTAGGAGAACACTATGTTATTTTCAAAGTTGCCAGATTTATTTTATAATTCCCAAAAAGTATTTGCAAAATCCTAAAAAACAAAAGAACAGTTAAAAATTGCATTTAGGAGCACGAGTGAGTAGCCCTAACGGTATTGAGAGTATTAAAACGCCCCCTGTTGAGTGCTTTTATATATCAACTTTAGCACTTCGCTAGAGCAGTACAAATATGAATTATAAGAAACGAATTAAAGAAACAAGAGTTACGCAAAAACCAATAATGAAATAAAATATTATGTTATTCGATTTAAATTAACAGTAAGTTGCTTATCTTTCATTCCCTCTCGCATCTTCTAAAAAAAAACTATAATTTCAATTATTACACCCACACCCACACACACTCTACTTATTTATATTAAAATTAAACGCGCGCAAGTGAATGCGTACAAGAATTTTTTTTATATGTGTTTACAAGTCTCTGGCAAATTACTGAATCAGAGAGAGAGATATATATGCAAAGAGAGAACGAGCAAGTTTTATTGCTTGCATTCATATAGGGACGACGTCACTGTACTGTAGCAGCCGATTATTTGGAAGTGAACTTTTCATTTTCAGTTTTCAGTTACTTCGCGTCCACGTCGTCGTTTACGTACTCGTCGTGTAGCCTCTGTGTGTGCTTTGAAGTAGGTAGTAGAATTTATATAGAAATAAAAAAAGGAACAAAATAATAAAAATCTGTTTTTTTTTTCCTTTTGCACAATTGGAACACAGTTTCTTAAAAAAAAAACAAAAAACATAAAGGCACACAAACTATACCACACACACACACTCACACACACACATGCATATATAATATCCCGAACAAAGAAAAAGTCACTGTGCAGTAGCAGTAGCAGTGCCATCATTTCTAATCATTTTTCAGCAACAAATAAAATCCGTCGTTGACGTTGTAGAGATTTTTACAAGACAAACACTAAACAAAAGAAAATAAAAAAGCAACAAAACAAAAAAAAAACCGTCCAGCGCCGGAATATAAAAATTTTTCTTATCAGAAAGAGGTGGTAGAGTGCTGTAGCGTAGTGTAGTGCGGTAGTGGTGGTGTTGGTAGGGCACCTACACTACTGTGAAATATTCAACAATACAACAAACACAAATACTTGCGAGAACAGGCGGCGTTTTTAACAAACACGCAAAAAAAATAAACAAAATGGATACAAAAATGGATCCTGCTCTAGAGCAGCAATTCGACTTGAATTTAATTGAAGCGGTGAAAATGAATCCAGTCATCTATGATCGTTCCCACTTCAATTACAAGCATTTCGTTAGAAAAGCTCAAACGTGGAAACAAATTGCTGAATCTTTGGGTGTGCCAGGTATGTGTTTAATCCAATGATGATAATAACTCCTTTTTTTTCATATATATAGAGAAAATTCATAGAATGTATGTGTGCATAACTTGTTATAGGCACACAAATGTTTTGTTAATTCTAAATTTATAAATATATGAGATTTGTAAACCCTTCCCTACCATTCATGCAACACAACGTAAAGGATGCACGATATTAGAGTCGTGGTAGATGAAGTGCGCACAGTAACTTCCCTGTATTTAGTTAATTATTAAATTACTCGTTCATTTACATATAGCGGTATGAGTGTGTGTGTATTACACCAACCATCTCTATATGCATGCAAGTAAATGTTTTTTTAATCGATTAAACAAACGAGCAGTTTTTTGCATATCGACTCTTCCCTTCCTTTCCAAAACCATCACACACTACCCACCTACCGTTACTAAAACAAAATTGAAATATTGAAACAAGTAATAAGACAACTCTGTTATTATTATCATTATTATATTTGTTGTTGTAATAAGAAATATTACACAACAAACCAACATTTAATTTTTTTTACATATCTGGCACAATATTCATTGATGTACACAAACATATGTACATTTGCTGAAAACAAGAATATTGCCCGCATCTGTGCACAATCACACCGAGCGACTGTATGCTTGAAAATATATGTGTTTTAGCATATATTGAAAAGTCAGGAGGCAAATAAAAGCGCAAAAACAAGGCATGAAAATTGTATGAATATATATGCGCGCGAGTGTATATATTTGCTTACTTTTCTGACTAGCTGATTAACTTTGTGCAAACGCGAGAGCTACAATGAGACTTTCCCGTGTGTGTGTTTATGTGAGTAAATTGTATAAAACTGAAAAAAAGCAGAACGGGTTGGTGGTGATGGCAGAGGTTTATAGTTTCACAGCAGACCGAACCGACATCTTATAGTCACAGTAGCCAGAGACTTCGAAATAAATGTATTTTATCTCTCTTTCTCTCTCTCTCTCTATATCATTTTTCTTTTTCATATTTGGAACACACAAAATAGTATGAGTGTGAGTGCTTTGATGTATTTTGTTCGTATTCATTGATATTACAATCGTCGTTGCCCTCTCATTTACGCAGCTGTACTTTTGCTGTACGACAGGGCTGTCGTCGTCGTTGGTGGCGTATATATACATATGTGTGTGACAAGTAACCGACATTAGTTAACGTATGCCATTCGTTATATTCCTCGTAAAACATGTGCTGATACTCTCTCTCTCTCTCTTTTTTTTTTAAATAGTCTCCGTTTTGGGGTGAGAGTATACTAAGTTTTTCATTCCGTTTGCAATACTCTGAAAATTTTATAAATAAAAAAATTCACCGTAAACTAAAGTTTATGTTGTTCTTGTTATGCAGCTGTTTTTGTAATGATTAGAAAAAACTTGGCTGAAGTTGAAGCATGATCTTAAACATAACACTTATGATGATTATCGAAAATGCTCGGTATTGCATAAAACACACACCCACATTTTGCTCTAAAAAGTAAAAAATATTGTGTGGAGCTTTTTTTAATAATTCTGAATTCTTTTAATGCGTAATTACAATACAATTAAGCTATGAGTACGCGTACATACAGTTTGACGATATTAAGAGTAGGAGAATTAATCGGGAAATTTACAATCAACTATCAAATATGACAGTAAATGTATTCTATTTAGAACATTATCCCTTCTATTTATACCCTGCACCACTTGTGGCAAAGGGTATATTAAGTTTGTGGGGATGTTTGTAACTCCTAAACAGAAAATGCCACACCCACCTTCAATTATACCGATCGATTTAGAATCAAAATCTGAAGGTTTTTACTTGTAATATTACTATTGTTAAAATTATTTAGTACAGGTATCCTCGTGTAACACGGTATATAAGAGTGATAATGGTGGTTATTCGAGGGATAACTGTATAAACATCTCGATTTTGTTTTATTAAATTTTCTTTTTTTTCTTTTATATAAATTAATTGAATTGTTTTAGAACAAAAGTGTACTAAACGGTGGAAGAGTTTACGTGATAAATTCGCCCGAGAATTGAAGATCAGTCAGGATTCAAGATGGCGCTATTTCAAACAAATGTCATTTCTAATGGATTCTATAAGGTGGGTTAATAAAAATACCAATAACAACAACAATAATAATAATAACAATGTGTCATTGTTGTTGACATTTCAGACAATATCGCGAATCTCTGTTAGGTAAAGTGAACGCAGCAGCATCTATACCGACACAAGCCACCACGAATACAGTAACGGCACAAGTGGAGGCAGCACCACAAAATCATCATCAACAAACCACTCAACAACAAGTTGTTGATATATTTACGACACCATTTAATGGCAGCGCCACAATAACAACACAAGCACTTGCCCATCCTCATGGTAGGATATAATATATATTCATTCGTAAACAAACAAATAATTGATAATTATGAATTGCTGTTGTTATTATTTTTTTCTCTCTTTCTTATCAATAACTTTTTCTGCAGCCATTGTTGTTACGGGCGATACACAGCTGACTACGGGCAATACCTTAAAAGACCAAAAGACCTACTATTATGAGCCCGCCTTGAAACGGGAACGACCAGTTGAAGAGGATCAGCAACAGCAGCAGCAGCAGCAGCAACAACAACAACAGCAACATCACAATGACAATATGCTTGGATCGATAAAGATTTTTCAAAATTCCATCAATCAAGGTGTTAGTGCAGAAGATCAATCCTTCGGTATGGTGGTAACTGATATGCTAAACACTTTGGGCGTACGTCAGAAAGCCGAGGCCAAAGTTCATATTATAAAATATTTAACCGATATGCAACTGCTGGCTCAACATAACAAATACTGAAAAATCATCAACGCTATCAATAATTATTGCAAAATACAAAATAGCAGCACTGACAACAGCACCACCACCAACAACAATAATAATAATCGAAAAGTGTAAAGAAAGCCAGCTTCATTTAATAGAAAACATGCAAAATAGTTATAGTTTTTCCCTTAAAGTACTTCTAGTAGGAGTAGATACGTGTACATCTTAGTAATTATTTACTACTAGTATTTAATTTTAGTTTTTAATATGGTTGTTTAACAACCAATTTGTATATAAATATAAATAGTATTTAACTATCCAATTTTAATGGAAATAGAAAGAGATAGGCATTTTTAAGTGTTACAATACAGCCTGCACTGTAACTAAAAGGTGGAAATCTTGTTGAGCACGATCTTTAACATATTAAATTAAGATAAGATAAGATAAAAGAAGAGAATATCCTAAATATATAAATAACTTGTATAAACCTTTATACTTCTACAATTATACGATATATCCCTGTAATAACAGTAACATTCAAGTTCAATTAATAAAAATTAAGGATACAACTTAAGGGTACACTATAACATATATTATGGCAAAACAATTTAATTAATAAATTACTTTTAATAACAAAATTAATCATAATTCACTTTTTGTGACAAGGCCTTGAATACTTATCAGGTACAAAAATTGTAGTATGGCAATACTATTTAAAAAATTCATTTATTTCACCCTGTGTAGCTCAGTTTATAACCATTAACTTAGAGCTTTTTTATTTTTCCATTTGCTTTTTAAATAAACTAAAGTAGGAAAAAACACACTTTAATAATAGGGTGTTTAAAGCAAAATCCACAAGTACTGCTTCTTACAACAATTTCTCTTTCATTTCTATTAGTTGGAGTTCATTGCTTGTAGTTGTCGGTTGGGTTAATGTAAGTTACGCGTGTAATGAATAGAACGTGATCGATAAAAAAAAGGAAAGAGAAATTTTGTTGTGTATAATCGTTGATTTAATGTGTAGCAAAGTAAATAAATAGTCATTAAAAGAAATAATGAATATATCAAAAGATAATTACAAAAAAGTGGTAATAATATAATTAATTTGAAGAATTTTTCATTTTTTCACATTTTCACTAATGCAAGATTAGACGCGCTTTGTAAACCCTATTTTAGGAGTCAACGAGTAAATTAAACAGTATTGCAGCAAATAACAGCATTAAGCGAGGTGCGCACTTATTCATGCGCTTGAACATGTTTGTGTGTGCATTTGTGGTTACTTTCGTATAAACACTACTACAGTTATATTTAAATAACCACTATTTTTACCTGGATTTATCTATTTTACCTGCTTTGCTTAAAGAATTGCTGATAGAATGAATAACTTAACGAAACGAAAACACCGATAACTAAAAATTAAATAATAAGTGTTGAATATAAAATAGTAAAAGTCTACCTAAAAATCTACAAGACTTTAAATATAAAAAAAGTTAAACAAGCCGTTTGGCTTTGTTATAGAAAAAAGAAAAATGAAAATAAAAAAAAAAAACTCCGGAATAGTGTACAAAAATAACACGCGTTGCTAGTGTATGCAACTGAAAATTCTCCAATTGAAAAGTAACGAATGAGGAATTAACTTGATACTGTTAAATAATAGTAATCGATAATTCAGAAAAAATGATTGTTGCAATAAACGTGTTTAATTTAGTTTTATTATAACAAACAGAAGCACGAAGAGGAAAAAAGACTATAAGTTAAAATAAAAATTGAAGAAAAATGCACGCGTTTTGTTTGCTAACGGTCGCCATGACTAAAGTTTGATGACGTCGCCAAATAGGAATTCTTTAGTATGATAAACAAGTAAAACAAGTCAAATACTGAAGTGGAAGGTGCTAAAAGAAATAAAGTGTTAATCATAGTCAAAAAGAAAACAAAACAGATAATCGTAATAGATTAGAAAAGTAAATGGTAATAAATTAAAAGAATGCTTTAATGTAATGCGACTCTAATGAAATGTGTTAAATAAGTCAGCGTGGTAGAGTCCCTTTTATTGATTTTTAGTAAAAAAAAAAAAAAAAAAAAAAAAACTGGCCCACCTGGTCGTAATTCATTTATTTTCTACAAACACAATATATTTGGGGCATATATTTGTGATTATGTTTGTTAGCAAAAGTATAAAATATAAGAAAACTGCATTCAATTCAAGATCGAAAACAAATGTTTAATACAATACAATATTACGGGTAACCAGTTCTTTATACATGGGACAAGAACAAGAACTAGAACAGCAACAACAATTTATTTCTGATTTTTCAGTTCGCTGTCACGAAATCTTACAGGCGTGTAAAAGTAAATATATTTTATAGGTGCACCGATTGCCAATCAAATGAGCAGCAACAGTTATTTAAACAACAGCAACAACAACAACACCAGCAATATCATACAAACATGTTTCAACAAAAGCAATGTTGCCCGCATAATAAAATATCTTTCATTTTATCAAAGATAATATTATCGTCAGTAGTGACAACATCAGGAATTAATCTATCACGACCAACCATTGTCAAACGTTTATTATTGTTATTATTTTGCCTATGTGGCGCACAGTTAGCAAGCTTAACTCCACAGCACTCCCACTTAGATGAGGTTAATGTGTTTGCCCGCTTTATACCAGAACATCATGCGAGACAAACGGCGGCGACTCGGTGGAAACGTTCGCCAGAAATGACAAGTGCCTTATACTCAGGTTTGCCGGCAGCACGTAGCGGTAATGCTGCCGTTTATTTTGGACAAACACACTCCAACATTATAAGCTCCAATGAGATTTTATATTCGGTTGATAATCGTAAGCCGGCCTTTAAAAATTGTGCCGGTTATAAGCCGTCCGTAAAAGAGGAACAACCGGGCAATACGTATGTGATTACAGTGGAAGCTGAAGATCCCGATCCGGGCCAAGAAATTAAGTACAGTCTGGCTCAATCGGCTACCGAAAGGCCAAAGTTTCGCATAAATCCGTCCACCGGTGTCATTGTCACCGAACATACCTTCGATCGTGATGAGCCCATACATGAAAAGGCTCTCTATGTAACCGTTCAAGCTACTGATAATGGTCGGCCGCCCTTAGATGATGTTTGCACCTTTCTGGTTACCATTGAGGATATTAACGACAATCCGCCCGTGTTTAATAAAGCACGTTATGACGAGTCCATGTCCGAAGATATTCAGGTGAGTGTATGTTTACAGATGTGTGTTATTTTTTATTTAGTGGGCTCTTGGATTACTGCTATTTAAATAATATGCACACAAAATGTAAAGAATTTATGAAGCACGTGCTTAAAAAATGAGTGATTTTTTAAATTTTATTTTGATGTTATATTCTTTGTGTGAAGGGCAAGCTGTACAAAAGGCATTAAATAGTTTCTAATTAGGTGTACTTCACTGTAAATATTACGCACCACAGAACCGCGTTTCAAGCCCTTCGTTAGTCATTGCCCGTAAATATGTTTTAGTTTGCAGCCGAATCGATTTGTTTATTAAGAAAACTAAATTTGGCTTAGGCCAAGTCTTAAATATCTTCCATATCTATATAAAAACGGTGGGCGGGGCAAGTATGTGATTACGCCCTCTAATGGTCTGCGCATTACATCTCAGTTTGCAAGTCGACTTTTCAGCGTAAAACTCGACTTGCATCGTGGGCGTGTTATTTAGCCAATTTCTCTCAATTAATCCTGCAGTTCAGTATTGACAGTCGTGAACGGTCCAATAGCAGGCAAACGTATCAAAATTGCAAGCATTTATATAGTCCCTGAATCCTCCTTTTGCATAATAGGAAACAGTATAAAAAGTTGTATAAACTGCGGAGGGTACTAAATAAGTTCAGTGCCTTCAAAAACCTAACTTTCGTGTCGGGACGCTATTAATCATATGTATCCACAACAGGGTGACCAGTTAGTTACCACACCACCTCATTTTTAAGAAAGAAATAAGTAAAAGAAATTTAACGGATGATAACTGTTAATGAGTAGGACGGGCAGTGACTCACCTTGAAAGCTTTTAATTCTTTTTTAAATAACCGTTTTTTAGTCTTTCTCGCCTTGTTCGCTAATATTTTAATTTATTGCCTTTTAGCCTTAAAGCTCTTGTAGTAAAAGTTAGTCAAGTGCGAAAGTATTAACCTGCTTGCTGCAAACTAAAATCAATCCCTTTGCTAAACCATTAAAAGTGATAATTTTCTGTAAGATTATGTGCATAATAAGTGTGTTGATTATAAAAACTGTAAGTGAAACGGTCTTCGCTAAGCTCAACCCTTTTTATAGATTCCTCTTCAACGTCATTTTTGTTTATTTGTTTCGTCTAATTCTAATTGCAGCCCAATGCCGTCGTTATGCGCATTAGTGCTAATGATTTGGACGATGGCAACAATAGCATAATTGAATATGAAATATTGAACGAGCG
Source organism: Crataerina pallida (assembly GCA_949710015.1). Taxonomy (NCBI): domain Eukaryota; kingdom Metazoa; phylum Arthropoda; class Insecta; order Diptera; family Hippoboscidae; genus Crataerina; species Crataerina pallida. The sequence continues at coordinate 9,742,241 of OX453293.1, forward strand.
TGATCATGTGTACTTTCGTATTGATAAGGCAGCTGGCATTGTGCATCTGAACCGTCCTATAGACAAGCGGCCTGGTCAATATTATACCATAACGGTGCGAGCTTATAACATAGTGCAGGATCCACCGCAAGATGCTCAAATTGAGGTAAAAATACGTGTGGTGGAGTCTTCGAAGAAACCCCCCTCTTTCAAAGAACCCGTTGACGATTTGGTGTATTTAAAAGAGGACTTTATGGAATATTCTAAACCCATTGCCACTCTAACGGCCGTGTCAAATGTGCCCAATCAACCGGAAGTGTTATTTGAACTGATTACGGGACGTACGGAACAAACAAATAGTAAGAAAACATTTGTGGCGAATCAAATTGGCAATACGGTGGAGATACGATTGGGCAAAGCTTTGGACTATGAGGCCATTACGGATTACACGTTAACGATGAGTGCTCGCAATAAGTATGATTTGTCGGTAGAGCATTACATTAAAATTAAAGTTGAAGATGTTAATGATAATATACCGTATTTTACGGAGGTGAAGTCGGGCACTATTTTGGAAAATGAGCCGGCCGGAACACCCGTCATGCAGGTGCGAGCCTTTGATATGGACGCTACAGAAGCTCATAACATTGTTAGTTTTGAATTGGCCGACAATCGGGAATATTTTGCTATTGATTCTCACACTGGCAACATTACAGCCCTTACCACTTTCGACCGGGAAGAACGTGACTTTTACAATGTTATGGTTATAGCCAGTGACAATTCTCCTTCCAGTTTATTTAATAACGGCGAACCGAATCGGGGACAACAGGTGTTTCGCATTGAAATCGCCGATAAGAATGATCACAAGCCTCACTTTCAAATGTCTGAATATGTGGCAGACAAATTGCTCGAGGATGCAAACATTAATTATGATGTTATAGAAGTGACCGCCGAAGATGAGGATAATGCTTCTCAGATCCGCTACACTATAGAAAATGGTAATCTAGGAAATGCATTTAAAATTAATGAACAAACTGGAAAGATAAGTGTCAATTCTCGTTTGGATTACGAGAATATAACCGAATATGTGTTAAAAATTCGAGCTTTTGATGGTATTTTCGATGATTTTGCTACTGTTACCATTAAAATTGGCGACGTCAATGACAATCCGCCGGTGTTTAAGGAAAGCTACACCAAAACCATACCGGAAGAAACGTTATTCGAATATTGTATATTAAATATTGAAGCTTACGATCCCGACATTAAGGATCGCTCAGGCGATCAACATATCAAGTATTTTGTGGTGAAAGACGAACATAAAAAGTTGCTGAGTATTGATGAAAAGGGCTGTTTGAAATTGATAGAACCATTGGATCGTGATCTGCCGAATGGCCATAAAAATTGGCAGATTTTAATAGCAGCCGTAGATGAAGATGGTAGCGGTTTGAGATCGGTAGCACCCGTTATTATAAGTCTTCAAGATATCAACGATAATGCACCGTTTCTGGTAAATAAGATGCCTGTAATATGGCAAGAAAACCGCAATCCAGGGCAGGTGGTACAACTTCAAGCCGATGATTATGATGAACCCCAAAATGGTCCCCCCTACACATTCGGTATTGACGTTGAGTCGTCGGCGGATATTAAGACGAAATTTAGTATAGATAATGATTACCTCTTCGCTAATGTACAATTCGACCGGGAAGAACAGAAAGAATACTATATACGTATACGCATTACCGATTCAGGTCAGCCGCGACAAAGTTCAGTTAGTATTCTGCATCTAATAATTGGGGATGTAAACGATAATGCTATGAGTGAAGGATCCTCGCGCATCACTTTTTATAATTACAAAGGTGAAGCTCCCGATACAGAAATTGGACGTGTCTTTGTGGACGATTTAGATGATTGGGACCTAGATGATAAAACTTTTAGCTGGACTAGAGGTATACCGCATGATTATTTTAGGTTGAATCCTAGTTCTGGTATGATTACAATCATGGAGGGTACACCCGCTGGTGAATATACGCTAGAATTTGTTGTGGTGGAAGAGTCCATATTTATACCACGCCACTCGGTGGATGCTGATGTTACTGTGGTGGTACATGAACTACCCGAAGAAGCGGTGGATAAAAGTGGCAGTATTCGTTTCTTTAATGTAACCAAGGAAAACTTTATTAGTGTGGCACGCGATGCTCAAGGTGGCGAAGAAGTGTTGTCATTGAAAGATCGTTTACAGTCATATTTAGCTAGACTGTTCAATACGTCCGTAGAGAATGTTGATGTCTTTACAGTACTACAAAATGCCAACAATACTTTGGATGTACGTTATTCAGCGCATGGCTCTCCATACTATGTCCCGGAAAAGTTAAATGGTATGGTTGCGCAACATCAATATCAACTGGAAGATGAATTGGGCTTGCAGATCTTAATGATAAACATTGATGAGTGTTTGATTGAAAAATATAAATGTGAGTCATCGTGCATGAATACCCTGCATAAATCCTCTGTGCCTTATATGATATACTCTAACACCACCTCATTTGTGGGAGTGAACGCTTTCATTGAAGCGCAATGCATGTGCGAGGTGACCCATCGCACAGAATGTTTGAACGGTGGAACTATCAGATTGGGTGAGGATGATTCTTGCGTTTGCATTGAAGGCTTCTCGGGGCCACATTGTGAACTCGAATCAGTGGGCTTTTATGGTAGTGGTTATGCATTCTATGAACCCATATCCTCCTGTGATAAGACCAACATAAGTGTAGAGATTGCTCCGCAAACGGATCAAGGCTTGATTATGTATTTGGGTCCTTTAAATTATAATCCTTTATTGCCGATAACAGACTTTCTGGCCTTAGAGCTAGTTAAGGGATATCCTGTGTTAACGGTAGACTATGGTTCCGGCAGCGTACGCATTGTACATCAACATATTCAACTGCAGGTGGGTCGTTCGTATCAATTGGATGTGCTTCTGCAAAAATCCAGCATTGAAATGACGGTGGACCATTGCCGTTTATCTACTTGTATGAGTTTGGGTGCTCCGCAGGGCCCCAATGAATTTCTGAATGTAAACGCCCCTCTGCAATTGGGTGGCACTTCGGTGGATTTAATACAATTGGGCCAACAGATGAATTGGACTTACGTACCTGGCCAACAGGGCTTTTTCGGCTGTATACGCAACCTTCGCATTAACAATCGTACATATAATTTAGGAACCCCTCAAGTATCTCGCAATATAGATTCGGGATGTCAACGAGCAGTTGCAGTGGCAGTAAGTTTCGGTATAGATCGTAATTTTATTATTGCTATTATCACGTGTATTGCCTTGTTGCTGATAATATTGTTGGCGGTAGTGGTGCAGAAGAAGCAAAAGAATGGTTGGCACGAAAATGACATTGACGACATCCGAGAGACTATTATCAACTATGAAGATGAGGGAGGTGGTGAACGGGATACAGATTATGATTTAAATGTTCTGCGGACAACGCAGTCTTATTATGGGGAACCTTTATACAAAGATCCTCACACTTTGCACGCCAACCAAACGCCCGTTGAAATACCCGATATCGGGGATTTTTTGGGTGATAAGAAAGAAAGCTGTGATCGTGAAATTGGCGCTTTTCCTATCGATGATGTACGCCATTATGCCTACGAAGGGGACGGTAATTCAGATGGCAGTCTGTCCAGTTTAGCCTCGTGCACAGATGATGGTGATCTAAATTTCGATTATTTATCCAATTTTGGACCACGCTTTCGCAAATTGGCTGACATGTATGGTGAAGAATCAGATACCGATTCCAATGTGGACGATGATCAAGGTTGGCGCATTTAAACACTTTTTTAGATGTCCAGCATTGGCACAGCATCTAATTACTTCCTTTCATAGACTGATCTGGTCTAGCTGAGAGAGTGTATTGTAACAAAAAAGACTTGATATAGATTAGGACTTTCAACTATTTCCATTATCACAAAGACATATCGATCTGGTCTGTTTAGTTTATTTTGTACTTTCGATTTTGATTTCGTTTTTTCTTTGTAAAAGGACCAGGTGAGCAAGTATTTATTTTTATTGTAATGAAAAATAAGAGGATAAATTATTGTTATATCAGTTATTGACATCCGAAATCCATTTCACTGTACCCACTACTATGAACAAAAAGTAAAGAGACTTTACTAAGAATTTTGATCTCTTGTATAAAAAGATAAAGATATAGTTGTTTACTGCAATTTAACGGTGTTTCGCTAAAAAGTTCGAATTAGTTTTTCAGTACAATGTTTAATATTTAATTTGTTAGTGTTAGATTAAAAAAAGAAATATTGTGGAACAAATATTTAGTATTAAAGTACTTTCGAACTAATATGGAAAATTTTAGCTGGAAAAATTTCTAAATTTAGTACAAATTGTAAGAATAAAAATTTTCGACTTTCGAATAAATATATCAAAGTCAACTTTTTTTTACATAGTAGTGTGTGGGTTAAGCAGGGATTCGTGCTCCTTCTCTTCGAATCCAGTACATCTTACATGTATTTAACTTAATGATTAAGAAGGAGGACATATATGCACTTATAATGTATAGCGTTTTAATATAGTCTAGACCAAGATATAATAATTTTGCCAGTTATGCTAGTAAACGATTGATGGATTGAATAACTTTTCATTTTTTAGTACTCGAATACTAATTATTACAATTTGAGTACTAATTGTAAGCAATTTATAGGAATAAAATTAAAAAGGCGGGCATTTGATTTTAAAATATTTAGTATTTCGAGTTCTACTTTGAAGAATTTATTTAACAAATTTAGTCTTAACTTAACCGCCTTTGTATGTAATAAGAACGAACCGAAGGAAATAACAACAAACAGAACGATTGCATTTTATATCTATTTTTATTCATTTCTAATGAAATAAAAAAAATTGTTTTACAAAAACTTAATTTTGTAATTTTTCTTACATATAAACAAGTATTTATAATTTAATTTTTAAAAAAATTTTGTGTTGGTTAGGTTTTTTAGGTTGTTTATGTTAATTTTTTTAAATTTTTTATATTTTTTTATTAATTTTTTTTTTGTGATACAAGTAAGAAACAAAGTTTATTTTTTTACAATTACAATTTTTTTATTATGAAACTTAGTATTAACTAAAATATAAAAAAAAAATTATGAATTAAAAAAAGTAACAACAAAAATTACAAATAATTTAACTAAGTGAAAAGTATAAGAATATAAATAAATTATATTTGTAAAATTTACAAAAAATAATAATAAAAAAGAAAAGAAAACAACGTTTCTGCAATGTATAACATTTTATTTTAGAGAAGGTTTGGTAAGAATGGATGGACAACGATGATAAGAAAAGCCTACTTCTTATCTAAATTTAGATATGTAAATAAGAAGAATTGGCTAAATATGTGCAATATCAGCTATTGGGTGTTCCAAAACGCAATTTTTAACGCCTGGAGTCTACAAGAATTAAACATAAAACCTCTTAAACTGTAAATCTGGAAGCAAGAGCGATACATTATAAACGGATGACCTCTTAATAAGAATATAGGTGTGACATGTTTGACATTTGTGACAATAACAATAATGCTCAATAATGTGCAAATTATGCCACAATTAGTTTATTGGTGTCAAAAAATAATAAGTATTGTGATTTTTTGCTATATAAAGACTTCTATTACAATAGAACCTCGTACGGGGAGGGGTTCTAAAAATGGTTTGATTCAGTCTCTTTAGGCCAATATATGATCTTGCACCAAATTTTACCAAAATATTTCAATAACTGCAACTTAGACCTTGAGCACAAATTTATATGGACAGAGAGACGGACAAACGGAAATGGTTAATGATTCAGAATCGATCGGTATAATTGAAGGTCGGTGTGACATTTGTTTTCTAAAGTTACAAACATACGCACAAACTTAATATACCATTTGTCACAATTGGTGCAGGGTATAAAAAAAAATGTTAAGAAATTTACAACTTCGATCCTTTTAGTTCCAAAAAGGGATAGATGGACAGGTCTAAATAGAGTTTGATCAGTAGGAAGAAGACTCATGGATCCAAGCAAAAAATTTTGTGCAGGTTTTTTTGTTGCACTTTCGAAGCTTCTAGATTTTATTGATATAGGTGTTCTTTGAAATTTATTATATACATTCATAATGTATTTATTGTACTCGTATATAAATATATTTTTTGTTGGCATACATTCTCTTGCGCTTCTACTGCACCTTCTTTTAAATTAAATTAAGAATAAATGTGCCAAGTTTCAACTTAATACCTCAAAAATTACAACCGTGAGAGTGCCAACAACAGACGGACACACGGACGGACATGTCTCAAACGATTTCTCCTTTCATGCTGATTAAGAATATATATGGTTTGTGCGGTCTCCGAGGCTTCCTTCGATGTGTTGTAAACGGATGATCAAAATGAATATACCCTCTTACCTAAGGTGGAGGGTATAAAAAGTATACTGTCGAGACGTTTTTATTTTGCTGGTTTTGTGACATTTCAGCCCATTCCAAGTGCGCTGGATTTAAAAGAAAGCAATTCGACTGCATAAGTTTTAGAACAAACGGTCTCCGTTGGTCATGCCCGACCTGCCATGAACTGGATTTCGATACTTACAAATTATTTAAACAAACGCAGAATAGCTTTGTTGACTTGGGAAATGGCTTGAGCAAAATGTCGGAAAAATTTAACACACTAAAGGATATATTTAACAGTTATAAGTACCTTGACCACCCTGATGCAATATCTAGGAGAAAAAATTACTCGCGTATGTCTGTTCCTTCTGTGTTAAAGGTGAATACACCAATCTTTTCAGACTTAGTCACCTACTCCGTTGTTAGTGCCTGTTACGTCCGATGCTGCCCATTGGTACTTCCTCAAAGGATTTGGCTGTTATTCCTTCAATTATTATTGAATATGCTTTAAATGATCCTTCTCCTACTTCGTCATCGATGATTGCGGATGTTTCTTCTACTGTTAGCTGTAAGGCAATCGGCGTTAATAATTTGGATAAAATCACTTCAAAGAATTCAAATCCTAATAAAAGTAGTGTTGAGGTTGGTCGTGTTAACTCCTTACAAAACCATTCATCGACAAAAGATGATGATTTGGTTGTCATACCTGCTCGCAAGGCAATCTTTATATCTCGTTTAGCTGAAAATACTACAATTGATAAAATAATGAATTATATTCATCGTAATATGTCTGATATTGACTCAACAAAAATACGTATATTTAAATTTAATAATTTTCAGTCGCGCGACATTATCTTTTTAAGCGTGTAATAAATAAGCAATTCTGGCCTTCAGGAACCTTTGTTAAAGAATTTGTTCCTCGCAGGAAGTCTAACGTACCTATAAATCTTGATAATCCTAATCTTTCGTCAAAAAACTAAGTAATAATGAGCATTAACTGCGATTATCATATTGTAGTATTTACTGAAACTTGGTTAAAGCCAAGGGATTATCGCACGAACTATCAGCTTTTTAGCCTATGTAAGGTTCTCTTCATGATGTACAATGAAAATTTGTTTGATCCTTACTTGGATTAGGTTTATAATATTAATATTACTATATTGCGCAATCGGTAATGAGCCAGACTGGTTTCGGTTTTTTTGTTTCTTTTTCCTTTATTAATTGATATAAAATTTTTTACTTATATTTATATATATATTTTGCTGCTGGTGCTCTGTTGTTGTTGTTGCTGTTGTTGTGTTGCTGTTGCTGCTCATCTTGTTTTTTTTTTATATAATTATAATTTATAATTTTATCTATTCATTATATTGTTCCTATGATTTATATATCTATATATATGTTTACTTATAAATTTGTATTTAGTTGATAAAATATATTACTAAATGACAAACAACAAACTGTCGCTTATTGGAGAAGTTTAAATATCATAATCAGGACAGATGCTTCTACAATTCGCTTTATTCTATACAAATTAAAAATTGTTGATGTTATGCTACAGTTACAAGCGAACATCTATGCAGCTACTGCTTCATTTAATTAATTTGTGGCCTTACCATATATTGCATTTGCGCCACAGCAACCAACGAAGCAATTGAAACTAATTTAATCAGTGGCCGTCTATGTAGTAGTGTGGCCCCCTTTACTCAACTGCAACGCATTCCATTCCATTTCTCTATTGGGTATGTATTCCAACGATAAGGTGCTATTTTACGTACATAATAGGTGCGCACACGTATTTGATGATGCATTAGATGCGGCCTGCTGTTACAATATCTTAATGTTTGATTGCACACTTGTTCGTACACTAGAATGTAAGGCAAAAAGTAAGTGCGCGTGTATATATATTTATACTTGAGGTTCCCAAAGTTCAACGATAGTTGTCCCGCAATCAATGGTAACGTTTACAATATAACTGGAGACCTCTAAATACATAGTCCTTAGTTTGGTGGGTTTGAATATCTTCTACATTTCCTTTGGGGGAAACCATAGCCCCCCGTCATTCTAATACTCGCATACAATTATAATAGAGCTAATTTATATTGAGTGCCATGGCCCTACACTGAAAAGAATACTCCCTCAATAGCGCGTAAATTAGTTTTGCGAATTCTGCGGCATTTTTGTTGACGTTGTCCACTGTAATAATTCCTTTAGATTCCAACTTATTTATAGTTATTCCGTAAACTTTTTTCTTCAGTCCCTTAACTTTTTCTTCCAGTTGTAATGTTCTTAATATCATTGTCACTCTCTACTAGTACACCTGCAATTAGGCACTCGTCTCCAATGATGTCTTCTCCTGCCAAAAATGTTTATTGTAAACTATTACTAGTCAAATCTAAAGGTAAAACAGCTAAATACCTGGACCTTATTGCCCTATTTCCAGGTAAAGGTGTTGCGGGTGGCATCACAGGGCCGCGGAACGGACCAAATATGAAAGAAGAAAAAAGAAGAAGAGAAGAAGAACAAGAGGAAAAAAATGATGACGATTTTAACATCTTCATAACAAAGGAATGTATAAAGAATTTGTATTACGCAATTTTTGCCGAAGCAGGACTTTTGTTCGCCTTCACCCATTTCATTTGGGTATAAATCGCGACTCTTATACCCTAGATTAAAAAAAAGGGGGAAAAAAAGTCTCCTCTTATGAATGTGACAAATATTAAAAGAACTAAAGACCTACTGAATCTAAACAGAAAACCGATCTCTGCGGTCGTCGGTATCCTAAGGGGACACTGTCTCATCGGCCATATGGCCAGCAGATACGGTGTCCCCTGTAATGATTTCTGTAGAAGCTGCAGGGACGAGAAAGAGGCGGAAACTGTGTGAATTGACAAAATTTCAATTAATTGTATATTCGTACAAAAATATTTTTTCATTTATTTTAAAATTTTTTCATTTCGTTTTTTTGAGAGAACAACGGTTGCATTAAAAGGGATTGGTGAAGCGGCCACTTGTGAAAGTGTGGTCCCGATTACAGCGAAAGCTGCGAAAGTGCAGCCAAAATTAGTTAAAGAGAATGTAGTCGATACGCTGGAAAGTGGCGTACGCTACTTTATACAAAGCGAACAATTAACGCCCGCTGATGATGAAGAAGGCGAATCAGTATGCGAGAGTGTAAGCGATCATAACGAAGTGCAAGATTCTCTATTAGAAACATTAAATTTCGGGGTGGGCTATGGTTTCCCGAAAAAAAAAGGAAAAAGTGGAACTTTAAGTGGCGATCATCCAAAAAGAAAACAATCTCGTAATACCAGGGAGCATAATAAAATCGGATATTGGAAGCGGCGAAAAATTATAAAACACCAGAATGTCGAAAAAAAATTACTAATTCAATGTGATATATTATGCTTTGTTGGACTTTAACTCAAAGAAAATTATAACATTCTTTATATAAATTAAAAAAAAAAATTATCTTATCTTACCTCATAGAAGAAATCATCTTTCAGCCGTACGACAACCATCTGTTCCTATTTTCACTTGCTCTGTTCTTCTTCTTGCCTTCTGGACTCATCATCAAAAAAAAAGAATAAACACATAAAATGAGAAAAAACATTGAATTATGAAGAAAGGAAGTTCTGAAGAATTTTTGTAAAATAATACATGTAAATACATATTCTCTACTTATTAGCTATACATAAATAAATTTTAAAAATATTAAAAAATCTTCATCCAATTAAAAGGTCTTCTCCTACTAACCAGATACGTCAATAACGTTACTGACGTCTGGTTTCATGCGTGTGTTCATTGTCGTTATTTTAGTATGTCCGTCCGTCGATTCCCTACATACATGTTATATAAAATGATTGCTTAACATATCAAAATATTTCTAACCGTATACACACGGGTTTCCTAACTGTACGTCTCACATTAATTGTTTTTGTAAATATTCAAAAATGTACAAAAGCCAAGCAATCATAAAAAATTCAAGCATGCTTTATTTCTTAAAAAAAAAACTGCATAAAAGCAATAACTTCTATATTTATTTATTCATTCAAGTTGATAATGCTGAAGCGGAAACATCATAATATAAAAAATATGCGCTCGAAAAAAGACGATTACACAAAAAGAAAACAATCTATAAGGATATATGTGTATATATTATATATGTATTTATAACACGCATTTCCCAAACAATGCTTGAACCACGCTAAGAATATTTACCCACTATACAACAAAATGGGTTTATTTGGCCCATTTCCTTGTTTCCCACTTTTAATTTGTTTTCAAAATTTTTAACACAGACCAATTTGAATTCATTAAGTCATCAATTTTAATGGGGGTATCTTCAATGTCATCACTAGTATCCTTAGCGTCCTTGCTGTCTTCTGCGTCTTTCGTCTGGATAAAATCATACCGTCCGTCACACATCAACGTATCGACAGGTAAAGACCTTGAATTACTCAGGGCTGAACATTAAATTCTTCTGCAATATGCGCCACGACTTTGGAGTACGTGGCCGGCTGCCCAAACCATAAAATGGATCTGCACCACAGTAAATTAAAATTTTTTGTCTACAGTAGCCGCGACAATGGGTTTATTTATTGTTGAATTATTTGTTTTTTTTTTTAATTTTTATACAGAGCAACTTAAATTCATTAATTCTTTTATAAAACCTTCACTATCGCCATATAAAAAAAAATTGGGGCTTCTGAGGCGAAAAAATATTTTTGTGTCGCACTACGTTTAGCTTTTAAAACGTATGACATGACTATGTAAAATATTTTTTAAAAAACCCCTTAAAAAATGTAGATAAAATGAAAAAATATCAAATCTCGATATTAGAGGTCTCTGCCTGCACACAATACCTAAAACACTTATTTACACTTATTATAAAATATTTGTCGCCATGACATTTTGCTTTTTGTTCAGGTTCACCAAAACAATTCAGAGATATGATACTTTCATTGTTTCCAGGGAATTGCGTGATAGGTTTAAAGAGTTGTTCTGTTGCCTCTTTATGGAACTTAATACAATGGCATCCTCATGTTCATGTATTTGTAACCTTTTTTCTTTCACTATTCCTAATGTGACCCATATTGCAATATATTCTTCTTTGACATTTGAGTTGAAAATCAACTCTTATTGTTGTTTGGAAAATAAATATACTTCTAGAGGATGTGCAATATTTTGAAGATAATTCCAATTTTTATTGTTTTTTTTAAGTATAAATCTATAAAACAATCTGCATGGCTATCTTTGGACCGTTTCACCTCGCATCTGATTTTTCGGACTACTTCGAACGTTGGAATTAATTTTGAATTATTAAAGCATTTATTATTCGCCCAATTAGAGGACTATTCGCGCATACAATACACACTTCTGAGCAGTGAAAAGGAAATACCACGAATTCATTTATATATCATTACATGCATGTTACATATAATGATTACTTAACATATTAAAATATTTCTAACTCTTCATATATATATGTAATACACGCGTGTTTCCTAACTGTATGTCTCACATTAATTGTTTTTGTAAATATTCAAAAATGTACAAAAGCCCAGCAATCATAAAAAATTCAAGCATGCTTTGTTTCCGATATACTTTTTCAAATATGAACGCGTATTAGTTGGTATATAAAATATAAAAATCTGCAGAGAAAAAAAAAACAACAGAAGGCTAGGCATAAAAAACTGCATAAAAGCAGAAACTTCTATATTTATTTATTCATTGATTGACAATTCTGCTATCAAACGTGAGTGCGAACACATCGCGGTGCGCAGTTATTTAAAATTATAAATAAAATTAAAACAAATAATATAAAACAATCTAAATAAAACAAAACTATATAAAATACATTAAAACATATTAAGGACACAAAAACATCTCAAACTATTTTTTAACATAATTTATATCAGTAAAACTTATATTACAATCTTTTGTGAGTGCACATTACAAAAGTAACAATAGTGATTATGATAAAGATAGGGACTCAGATAATGAGCCCTATTATTATAAACATAAAAAAATTAAAATGGACGATACAAAGTTTATCAAAAAAATTAATGAACTCGAAAAGGAAATCGAGTCATTAATAAACTTGAATAAAGAAGTTTTAGACAAGCTTAAATTTATCATGGCTGAGAATAGCCATCTAAAAAAGAGAAACAACGATTTGGAGAACCATTCTTCTGATGAAGAGCAATCTGCTTTAGAGGATGAAAGAGATGAAAGTATGGAATGCATCAGCAACAATGATAGGGATGTCAACACGGTGCTGCGCAATGTGTCTGAAGTCAGTGGTCGAAACAGCCGTATTAAGAATTCGAGTAATGATGTCACAGGTGATAACAATAATCAACAGAAGCAGCTGGGTACAAGTAAGAAGCATGCACCCATTATTAAATGTTATAACGTAAATATAAAACTAATAACAAATGATATGAAGAAAATATTAAATCACACAAATTGTTCTGTTAAGATAGTTAACAAAAATGTAACAAATTTGACACTATTTTCATATGACGATCACTGCAAAATTATTTATCATTTGAAAAAACTTCAATATAAGTACTTCACGTATACAACTATTGAAGTAAAACCTTATACTATCAAAATTCAAGGTCTGTCTGACTCCTATGAAGAGAGCGAGATAGTTGACTATCTGAACAATCTCAAAATTGGTGTTAAGGTTTTAAAAATGATAAATATTAAAAATGATAGGTGGTTGGTGAAATTAAGTAGGAATTCTAATATTCAGGAATTCTTTAAAATCAGATACATTTTAAACTGCAAAGTTAGTTTAAAAAAACATAAACAAGTCGGTCCGGTTCAATGCCGTAATTGCCAAAGATTTGGACATATTTCTTTGAATTGTCAAATGCCTTACCGCTGCGTCAAATGTGGAGAATCACATGGACCAGCAAAGTGTAAAATTCCAGCCAGAGATGAAAACTCTGCTGAGAATATTGTAAAAACCCAATTGGGGTGAAATTGTTAAAAAAATAGGCCAACCCATTAAATGCATTAATTGTAATAAAGAAGGGCATGTGGCTAGTGACAAAAAATGTCCCAAAAGACTGGAAATTATTAGTAGACTAAAAAATAAGGGTAGTTCTACTAAAGTAATTAAAAATGCGTCGTCTACATTAGCAAAGGGAATTTCCTATGCTGGTTGTGACTGCAAATTATCAACCTAAAAATGCTAAGCATAATGTTGAGCAGTAATATAAACATTTGATAATGATTGTAAAAGATTGCTAGGTAAAGATTTTCTTACCTGCCTTAAACTTAAAGACGATGGGGAAAGGACTAGGACCATTTTTGGTCTACTATTAAGTATTTGTCTCCATGATTAGAAGTTTGAAATGTATTTTTATAAATGTAAATTCGATCATTTCGAAGCATAAACGTCACTATCTCAATGTCTTTTTAAATGAACACAAACCAGACATTTTTTTATTAGCAGAGCCTAAATTATCTCCCAGACATAAAATTTCTTTTAAACATTATAATATATTCAGACAAAATAGACAAGACACTCGAGGTGGCGGAACTGTAATTCTAATTAAAGACAATATACATACAGAAAGACTAGTTTTAAATTTCATTAGCATAGAATATACAGCTATTAAATTAAAAAATTTAAATGGTCAGTCTCTCATAATTGCCTCTCTTTATCAAAAGCCTAATGAGGTATTACTTGATAGTGACCTTGATGTTATTGATGCTTTAAATCACGAAGGTGAAATTTTATTGGGTGGAGACCTAAATGCCAGACATCCTTCATGGGGAGATAACAGTATAAATACAAAAGGCAGAAAACTATTCAATTGGTTAACTAGTTCATTAAATGTATCTATTTTTCCTACAGTAGAACCTTCTAGAGTTACGCAAAGGAGTTCATCCTATATACATTATTTTCTAGCTTCAAAATCATTATACGTTATATAAATAATAGGTTTGGCCTTAAAACCCTTAACTTTGAATCTGATCATAAAGCTGTAGAAGTAGTTTTAAGAACAAACGAACTTAAAACTCAAGCACCCAAGATGCTTTATGATTTCAATTCTATGAATGTAAAAAAATTTAATAGCACTCTTATTAGGCTCATGGAAAATTGTACCTTACCTACAAATAGAAATGTTACAACTGAAGAAATAGATGAAAATATAAATTATTTCAATAAATCAGTGAAAACGTCCATGGATTCATCAATCAAACAAATTAGTGTTAGCAATAGGAGTCCAATGAAACTTCCACAACATATTCTCAATTTCATTGAAGAAAAAAAAAAAGTTAAAAAGAATTTTACAAACACAACAACAAGAACACTAGATCCTGAAAGGTACAACACGTTAAAAGCCATAATTCGAAATTTGAGTAAAATCATAAAAGATTCCATTAATGTCTTTGAAAGTGATTACTGGAAAACTTTTATCCAAAATATAAAGATGAATAATAATGTTTACAGAAAAACAGCTGGTTGTTGCAAATATAACGAAGCCTCCCATATTTTAGACTCAAATGGTATTTTAACTTGTAACGATGAGTCAAAAGCTAATTTATTAGCTGACTTCTTTGAAAGCATACACAATGCTGTCAGTCCATCATCTCAATCTATTTATGAAAATTCTGTTAGTGATTCCGTCTCATTAATGAGACAGAATTTCATTTCAATTCATTTGGTGTAGACATTTTAGCTGATGGAACAATACTGAATAACGCGGTAAGATTTCAATATGACTTCCTTTCACTTTGTGATATTAAACGTGCTTTTAAAACCAGGAACAATAAAAAAGCCAGCGGTCTAGATGACATTCCTAACTTTATACTTAAAAAAACTACCCTGAAGACATGGACTTTTATCCCTATTATGTTTAATCATTCCATCAACTTATGCCATTACCCATCGATTTGGAAAAAAGCAATAATTAGACCACTACAGAAACCATATGCGGACCCTAAACAAGTAAGTTCTTATAGGCCAGTTTCGTTGCTGTCTAATTTAGGTAAGCTTTTTGAATATTTTATTTTAAAAAATGTACAAAATCATCTTGCAGAAAATGCTATACTTAGAGATTTTCAGTTTGGTTTTCGTCATGCCCATTCTACAAGCCAAGCTCTCGTAGCTTTAAGCAATTCAATTACAAAAGGCCTTAACTCTCGTTGTGCAACAATTGCTGTTAGTTTAGATATAGCAAAAGCTTTTGATACGGCATGGCAAAATTGTATCCTGTACAAATTGCATACCTATAGGTTCAACAAGCATGTATGTCACCTGTTAAAGGAATATTTCACTGACCGCACTTTCTTTGTTAAAGTAAACTGTTCAGAATCTCAAACAAAAATTATTAGTGCTGGAATTCCTCAAGGTTCTCTGTTGGGACCGGTTCTTTATAACATTCTCCTTAGTGACTTTCCAAATCCTCCTTCTCGTGTCAATGTATATTCGTATGCAGATGACATATTAATATCTTCTTCTCATGGTAAAGCATCTATAGCCAACAGAAATATAAATAGCTTTCTAGTAAATGTTTCTAGTTATTGTACCAACTGGAAGTTAAAACTTAACACTAATAAATGCTCTGCAATTATATTTAAGGGTAAACGGAAATGCATATACAAAAACGCAAGAAAGTTTACGCCAATTATTAATATAGACCAAGTAAGAATTAATGAAGTTGACAAACTTAAATATCTTGGTGTAGTTTATGAGGAAAACTTTCAGTTTTGTAGACATCTAGACCATATTCTTAATAAAGCTAAAGCTGTTTATGCGATTTATACCAATGTGCTTAGAGGGAAATGTACTTTGGACAAATCAATTAAACTGTTAATTTATAAACAAATAATTAGACCTGTGATTGCTTACGCTTTCCCAGTCTGGTCGGGAATTTCGTCTCACCAGAAAAGACTAAGAATTTTTGAAAGAAACTTGAAATACCGTATATATCCAGATGGTTCCATTAGATATCCATCGTGTAAAACTCTTTATGAAAGAGCTGGAATTGACAGAATTGATAATTATCTGGTCAATGCAGGCATCAAATTTTTGAATAGCTGTGCCGCATCAAATAATCCAATCGTAAGAAGCTGCATTCATAATGCAGATATATGTAGATAGAATGTACGAACAGCCTTTCTTGAACTCAGACTTTTTACTATCACTAGACAAGGATAACTCGCTATACGATTTCGTACGTATGTTCAAAACAAATTAATCTTCTACCGCAGAAGGTATAACTCTTATAATTTTAATGATCTCGTGTACAACACTTCGTAGTGATCCTTATAATAATTTAGTTTTTAAGTTTTTTATTTTAGTACAAGCCTTAGTTTTAAGTCAAACAAACTTTTAAATGAAATCTCATTTTTTATTTGCAAAGTTTTTAGAGATACCTTCCTTTGAATGAAAAAAAAAAAATAAAAAAAAACACATTTTTATTGCATTTAATAGATATAAAACGTATGTGCCTTAACTGAAATGTGATATTCTATGAAAAGTATTTAAATTTAAAACGTATAGAACACCTGTATTGAATTTTGTACTTAGTTGTAAGTGACCTTGTTAAAATTTGAATTGGATTAATAAAGTGAATTGAATTGAATAGAATTTATTTATTCATTTAAGTCAATAATACTGAAGCAGAGACATCGTAATATAAAACCGCATGATGGTGTGCCCAAGAAAGCAAGAAGAAGAGCAGGTGAAAATAGCAATAGATGGTTGTCGTGCTGCTGAAAGAAGCTTTTTTGTGAATGAATGTTTTCACTTAATTGTGAACACACGACAGTACAAAAAAATTACATTCACGCGTAAACATTAGAAATGATAAAAACTACAAACGGGCTTGGGTCCACCATCATTACCCACTTGCTCACTTACCAGAAACCATATTCCATTAAAAATAAAAAAAAATATGTGTGAAAGATATTTGTTATTACTAGGAAGATCTTGGATAATATCCAGAACTGACATAATAATTTCTTGTGGTAGGGAAATCAGAGTATATTCGTATTTAGTAGTATCCTGAGTGATTCCTCTTGCAGTGAATTGTGCTTCTGCGTGAAGGAACCAAGCTTCAGGGCATTGTGACCAGAAGGACGGAAGTTTAACTGAGTTAGCAAAAATTTCTGTAACAGGTGTAGATGATGTTGTTGTACTCGTATGTTATTGAATTGTGTATGGGTTAGTGTTTGTGTTGTGTCTTGCGTTTATGTTATCGTTAATTTCGTTATCTCCCAATATTAAGTCAACAATTTGGGAATTTGAATTATTAGATGTGCCCCGTGGAGGAGAATCGTACAATTTTGCCATTACAAATGAATTACTAATATATATAACGTCTTAAAAAAAAAAATTACAATAATTTGTTTTTACAATTATTGTCAAACTTAAAAATATTGGTAAACTCACCACTCAGTTCTAAATTGTAAATATGTATGTAGTGTTTGCAGTTCTCGATTTACCAGTTGCTTTAATTTTTCGCTGGCATATTTAATGGTTGACGTTTTATTTATTTCAAGTGATTCATCTTGACGGCACACATAATAATTTCGTTGAATTTTAAATATTTGCCTGTCTCTCTTGCGATTGTTATGGCTAATGAAGACAAATGGCTGATTTTTGTAGGTTGTATGTCGCTTCTAGGTTCTTCGACTCCTGGTCTCCGGGAATCTTCAGATTCAAACTACTTTTAATGGTTCATATGAGACTGTTATGTTGTCCAGCTCCAATTGCAGCTGAGGATTGGGACGTCACTGCGATATGTGAGAATGTGAATGTTGCATTTGGTTTAGATGATAATGATGCTGCAGATGTTACTGTTGCTAAATTACGCGATTCTCAGGTATGCGTTGAGTCAACGCTCCTGGCAGGATCGCCAAATGAAGTGCACAGTTGTCGTTTTTAATATTCTTATCAATAATTAAATGGAGTACGTCTGTTGCATTTTATTTTCATTAATACATATTTGAACAAAAATTAATTTTTATAAGACAAAAGAAAAACTGATTCACAATCTTTGTTGGAAAAATTAATAATTATTAATTAAAAAATTTGAAAAGCTTCTGACATTAAAATCAAGAATACAATAATTATTTTCAACATAAGAAACATGAAATAGTGTACAAGAATGTATATACCCTACAATACCCTACACCACTTGGTATATTATTCAATTTAATTTTTTCCTTTGAAAAATCAGGGTATTATGAAAAATTTAATTTTTCTATACCTACTTGTGTTTTAAAAAATTTCAAAATGAGACGTCAGAAAATTTTTGTTTTTTGTGAAATGAAAAAAAAATTTAAATGGAGAGGTGTTCTAAAAATGGTCCGATCCCATCCATTTTCAAAAGAGTTTCTTCTTGGGCCAATACATATTCTTGTACCAAATTTCATCAAAATATCTCAAAAAATGCGACATGTAGCTTGCGCACAAATGGGTTATGGTTTCCCGAAAAAAAAAAAAGAAAAAATTGAACTCGAAAAGTGGCGATTATCCAAAAAGAAAACAATCTCGTAATACCAGGGAGCATAATAAAATGCGGATATTGGAAGCGGCGAAAAATTATAAAACACCAGAATGTCGAAAAAAAATTACTAATTCAATGTGATATATTATGCTTTGTTGGACTTTAACTCAAAGAAAATTATAACATTCTTTATATAAATTAAAAAAAAAAATTATCTTATCTTACCTCATAGAAGAAATCATCTTTCAGCCGTACGACAACCATCTGTTGCTATTTTCACTTGTTCTGTTCTTCTTCTTGCCTTCTGGGCTCATCATCAAAAAAAAAGAATAAACACATAAAATGAGAAAAAACATTGAATTATGAAGAAAGGAAGTTCTGAAGAATTTTTGTAAAATAATACATGTAAATACATATTCTCTACTTATTAGCTATACATAAATAAATTTTAAAAATATTAAAAAATCTTCATCCAATTAAAAGGTCTTCTCCTACTAACCAGATACGTCAATAACGTTACTGACGTCTGCTTTCATGCGTGTGTTCATTGTCGTTATTTTAGTATGTCCGTCCGTCGATTCCCTACATACATGTTATATAAAATGATTGCTTAACATATCAAAATATTTCTAACCGTATACACACGTGTTTCCTAACTGTACATCTCACATTAATTGTTTTTGTAAATATTCAAAAATGTACAAAAGCCAAGCAATCATATAAAATTCAAGCATGCTTTATTTCTTAAAAAAAAAAACTGCATAAAAGCAATAACCTCTATATTTATTTATTCATTCAAGTCAATAATGCTGGAGCGGAAACATTGTAATATATCTGGGCAGAATGAAACGCAGTGTTTCATGGTTATCGAAAAAGTAAAAAAAAGTTTAGTACAGTAGTACTGTAACATAATGTGTCTAATACCCCCTCTCGATCAGATTTGTGTTAATCTTTTAAGTTAACCCCATAGTCGATGAACAAAAAATATTTTTATCTATGGGAACAGGTTTCGTTAAATTGTCAGCCACCATATTTTGAGTTGCTATGGCTTTGAAACAAATGATGTTTTTTTCCTTCTTTTCTCGAACAAAATGATGACGCACGTTGTGCACTTTGATTGTCTGTAAAAATTGTGGTTGGAACATCCTTAAATTCTGGGTTTAGTTCGCTATCTAATCCTCGTAACCAAACAATCTTCTGAGTTGTTGTAGACAGAGCCATGTATTCAGCTTCTACTAGACAAGGCAATTGTTTGTTGATGCTTTGATGCCCAAGATATTGCGCCACCTTGAATGGCGTTGACACAGGATTACAATTAGTCATGTTGAATCTTTCTAAAATGGTGTTTATATAATTTTCTTGATCTAGATATATATTTTCTCCTTTCCGGGTAATTCTTATTACTAAACGTTGTTAAACATCGCCAATTATTTTTATTTTAAAATCGCTCATCAATTTGGATATTAATTCATCACGAAAATATTTATCATTGCTAAATATCAGGATGTCGTCTACATATATTGCTACAAAAGTCATCTTTTCATTTGTATGATTATAGTAAACGCAAGTATCCACTTTGAACCGTTTCAAGTTGTATGTTCTAAGAGCTCCGTCCATACAAGACTTGATTGTTTTAGGCCATATATAGCCTTTTTCAAGTTAAGTACCTGTCCATCATTACCAACACGTATGCCCTCGGGCCTTTCAATATATATGTCTTCGCTTAAGTCTCCCTGAAGGAAAGCAGTGACTGCATCCATTTGAAATATTTCTAAACCGAACTTGACAGAAAAGGCCATTAAGTATCTTATGGAGGTATATGGTACAACAGGTGAAAAAACTTTCTCGTAGTTTATTCCGTGTTTCTGTGCATAACCTTTTGCGACCAAACGTGCCTTATAGCGAACGGTATTCTCTTGCTCCTTTTTTATTTTGAACACCCTTCACTACATTTACATTATTCGGTTTATCCACAACTTCCCATGTTTTGTTTTCTGTTAAGAGTCAATTTCGTTTTTCATTGCTTTGTCCCATTTTCGTTTGTCTGTCATAATGCATCTTTAACTGTCAAAGGTGTGACATCAATTTCATCCTGTGTTACTGTGTAAGCTTTTCGGTTATAAACTTTTCGGGGTTTATTTGTCAATCTTTCATTCCTACGTAGGACCGCTACTTCTTCTTCAAAAGGTTCATTACATGCATCCGATTCGACATTGTCTAAAACTTCATTTTCGGTATCCTCCACTTCAGAAGTTTCGTCCTCTAAATCTTCATTAATTTCACCGACAAACTCATTCATTTCTCCCTCTTCAGGTTCATTCATTTCTATTGATGAACATGACATGGAATCATTATCTATTTCAACAACAGGTTGGTCAGTGTGAACTGTAGTTACGTATGTAGGATTAATTACTTCTTCAGGATGCATTTGCCCTTTATAGTGAAAGCCATTTTCATGAAAAACAACATTGCGACTAACAAACACATCTTTTCGCTTAAAACTGTACAAGCGGTAGCTTTTAAAAGTCTCTGAGTACCCCACAAAAATTGTTTTTTCTGATTTAAAGTCTAATTTGCGACGTTTTTCTTTGAGAATATGCGACATTGCAGTGCAATGAAAAATACGAAATAGCTTACGTTTGGTTTCTTTCCTCCCCACAATACTTCTTCAGGGGTTTGATTTAGCCTTTAATGGGGCGATCTATTAATTAAGTAACAAGTAGTATTTAGAGCTTCTGAACAAAAAAAATTAAAACGCATGTTTGCATCAAACAGCGTCGCTCGAGCCTTTTCCAGTATATTACGGTTCATCCTTTCGGCAAGACCGTTTTATTCAGGCGTGTATGGTACAGTGGTTTGATGTATGATACCATATTTCTTTAGTTCAATTTTCATTGCCTTGTTTACATACTCGGTTCCATTGTCCGTGCGAAGAATTTGAATGGAGGCCCCTTTTTGATTTTCCACTTCTGCCTTGAACTCACGAAAACAATCTAAAACTTCATTTTTATATTTAATAAAATATACATACGTTTTTTGGTTAAAATCATCTATAAAAGTAACGAAATAAAGACTTCCCAATTAAATTAAACAAGGAACGTTCTCCTTTTTAAAATTTCTTTTGTTTTTCGGCATACTAGGCTGATGGGCTTTATGATGATGCGCCTATTGTGGTTTGTTTTATTTTATTGAATAGAAGCAACTTAATTCATTGAACGAAAAAAGAAAGAGATTTTTATTTTTTCATTTTTGATTAACAACTCAAATATTTGACAATAACATTTAAGAAAAAACTAATTGATTCATTTGTACAAAGCAAATATATATAAAGTGTTTATATATATATTTCCAACAGCGTCTTTTTGGAAATTAAAGCAGAATTCACAATGTGGCTCAATTTTCACACCTTGAAGAAGTTTCATTTTTATTTGGTCAGCGGAAATAGGTTTACCATAGCTTCCAATACTCATTATCATTGGTTTATATTGATTTGGTAGACCCTTTAATAGTAGGTACCAATTCATTCATCGTTTACAACAAAACCAATTTCGTTCAACTTCTGTGCTGTTGATATGATTTGGTTCACATATATGACATTGAATTAGTAATTTTTATTTGTATTTGTATTTATTATAAAATATTTGGCAATAAGGAATAACAATAAATAAATATAATGCCTAAAACTATATAATTATCAGTAAAGTAAACTTAAAAATAACCGGAACCAGCTTCAGCAGCAGCAGCAACAACAACAACAACACCCACTGCAACAACATTCGCTGAAACTTACTGGAATAACCAATATAACTTAAACCAAAAATAATTAATAATATTGCTTAAAAATAAGTTACTACACCATTTTAAGGTTAAATTGAGAACTTCCAAATTATAATTGAGAACTTGCAAATTGAAATTGAGAACTTCCAAGTTCAATTTGGTTTTCTCAATTTAAAACTTCAGTTTCCCAATTTCAACTTGCAAGTTCTCAATTTAACCTTAAAATGGTGTAGAATAAAATTATAATTTAATGAAAATTAATATTAATTATTAATTAGAAGTGAATAGGAATTACAATAATTAGATCTTACAAAATAAAATATAAATATAAGTAAAATAAAATATTACAGTACAATATAAGAATAAACAGTTACATACATTTACAGGATAAAGTATATATGTGACTGCTGTAGAAGTGAGTATACATTCCGCACGCATATGACTGTAACAAGTACATCGCATACGTAGAAAATGCATACACAGATCAGCCTGGCAACCCAACAGCTAACATTTTTTTCTTAATAATGGCAAATGATTCAATTGTTTCATCAAAGCGATGAACATTTTCGTTATATAGTTTATAAAACGACCGAAATGGATCAAACAATTCGTAATTTGTTCGACAAAGCGATAACGTTATTGGAATAAAGTTACGAGACACTCTACCAGGAACGTTAAAGTTAATACAATTCAAAAGATGTGGTGAGCAAACAACACCGCGAATTAATTTTACAACAAAAAGTACGCTTAACATATCACGCCTCTTCTTTAATGATGGCAAATCTATAAGCATAAGCCTATTTTCATAAGGTGGAGGTAATCTATTACGATCCCACCCCCAGTCCACGTAAAGCAAATATCAAAAAGTTTTTTTAAACTGATTCTAAACGGTCAATATGACATTGATACATAGGTGCCCAGACGACAACACAATATTCCAACGTCGACCTAACTAAGGATGAAAAAATCCTTTTGAAAATTAAAATTTTAAATTTAAAATTAAATTTTAAATTTTAAATTCTCTTGACCACCTTTTGATAAATCCTAACAGCGACAAGGCTTTATTTATTGTAGCATCAATATGGCTATTAAATTTAACACTGAAATCTTTGAAAAAATTTACATTTTCTAAAACATAATCATGTATTGAATAAGATGTATGAATAGGAGATATCCAATGGAATGACAATTTCTTGCATTTCTTTAAGTTAAGTAACATACCATTTTTTTCACACCACAAATAAATCACATCACTTTGCTTATGCAAAGAAATTTATTCCTTATATCACGTGGTGTAGGGTATTTGATGGTCGGGCTTGACCGACTATAATATTCATATGCATATGTTGGTTGCCTCTTTCACGTCGTAATAGAGGGCACCGTATCTGCAGGGATATGGTTTCTGTAGAAGCTGCAGGGACGAGAAAGAGGCGGAAACTGTGTGAATTGACAAAATTTCAATTAATTGTATATTCGTACAAAAATATTTTTTCATTTATTTTAAAATTTTTTCATTTCGTTTTTTTGAGAGAACAACGGTTGCATTAAAAGAGATTGGTGAAGCGGCCACTTGTGAAAGTGTGGTCCCGATTACAGCGAAAGCTGCGAAAGTGCAGCCAAAATTAGTTAAAGAGAATGTAGTCGATACGCTGGAAAGTGGCGTACGCTACTTTATACAAAGCGAACAATTAACGCCCGCTGATGATGAAGAAGGCGAATCAGTATGCGAGAGTGTAAGCGATCATAACGAAGTGCAAGATCGCTCACGGCGCCGAAATAAAAATTTTTAATGTAATAATGTTATATTCACACATAAAAATCGTTTTTTATTTTTTAATGGAATATGGTTTCTGGTAAGTGGGTAATGATGGTGGACTCAGGATATAGCCCGTTTGTAGTTTTTATTATTTCTAAAGGTTACGCGTGAATGTAATTTATTTTGTACTCTAGTGTGTTCACAATTAAGTGAACAAATTCATTCAATTATTATATTTACATGGAGTTAGAATATGAAATTGATTCATAGATATTTATGTCACTTTTGAAAAAATTTTTATGTAGTAATAATATATTTGTCATAATTATATATGTATATATAAAAAATTTGTTCTTATGTGAATTAATAAATATTGCGTAATATAAAAGGTTATGGGCTCTCACGAGAAGACTGGAATAGTTCAATTTTGTGAACTGGTGTTTTCGGGTAGAAAAACATTTGGCAGTATCAGGATATTTGGAAGCTGTAAAGTCAACTGTTCCATCAACTGGTACTGCAGCTGCTTTAGAGCAGTGGAATAAAATTGATTTGAAGGCTCAAAATATATTAACCAGTTTGCTTCATAATAACTATTTAGAATAAATTCGTGACAAAAATTCTGCATTAGAAATGTGGAATAGTTTAAATAATACATTTGCAAGGAAATCTCATCAAAATCAAATTCTTGTACGAAAAGAGATGGCAAATCTTAAACTGAAAGAAGGTGACAACATTTCTCAACATTTTGTAAAATTTGATTCCTTGGTAAGGCAATTAAAATCAACTGGTGCAAAATCAGAAGAAGCAGATTTGGTGTTGCAGTTATTTTTGACACTATGATCCCATAGTTACAGCATTACAAAATTTAAAAATTTAAGAACGTAGTCTTTCAATTGTAAAACCGCGATTACTAGCAGAAGAATCTAAAAAGAAGAATCGTAATAACGAAGAGAATAGCCAAAATGTTACAGCCTTTCAAGTGAAAAAGAAAAAGTTCAAATTTAATGGAAAATGTAATAAATGTGGAAAGTATGGTTATATGAAGGAATATTGTACAATGAAAGAAGCTAAAGTAGCAGGAAATTTTTATTCAAAGGTAATTTTTGTGGCTGACTCTGAGAAGAAAAATTTATCACGTGCAGAAGGAAATACCTTTCACACCAGACTATGGAGCTACAGGTCACTTTCTTAATAATAAACGTTTTTTAAATCATTGGAGAAATTGCCTAATGCTAAATATATATGCATAGCCAACAAGGATCAATAGGTATAGAATTGAAAAATGTTTTATATAGTGCTCAATTTGGAGAAAATTTGCTTTAATAGGTTTACCGAAAACTGTTCAGCAAAATACCAACCAATATAACTTTTGTGGAGTGTGTGTCCAAAGTAAGCATACTCGACAATCATTTAATGGTACTCGAAAAATATCGGTCCGACCCTTAGAACATATCCACTCTGATGTGTGTGGACCAATATATCCATTAGCTTGGAATGGAAGTAAATATTTTCTAAGTTTTATAGATGACCACTCATTTTGCAATTATATATATGCTGAAGAAAAAGTTAGAAGTATTTGAAAAATTCAGAGTATGAAGCATTAGTTACTTCTAAATTTAATATGAAAATTTGCATACTCACTGTTCACCGAGGCCATGAATATAAGTCAAATGAGATGATTCGTTTCTGCAAAAGATTTCAGATTTTTGAAACAATGGCTTATTCACCACAAGAGAATGGTGTCGTTGACGCTTTAATCGAACTGTTGTTGAAAAAGCAAAAGTAATGCTACTAGAGGGTAGTTGTCCAAAATTTCTATGGAACGAAGCAATATACTCAAGTACTTACATAATAAATAGGAGTCCCTGTGAAGCATTAAATGAAATTAAAACTCCAGCTGAGTTATGGTATGGCCAAAAACCAGATGTAGCAAAACTAATAATATTTGGTTGTGAAACATATACTCGTACATGTATGGAAATCGAACAAAATTAGATGCAAAAAGCAAACAATATGAAGTGATAGGATATTATCCTAGTGGTTAGCGTCTTTGGAATAAAGAAAAACGAAATGTAATTATTGCTCGAGATGTTCGATTAATGACCATTTTTTTCCATATAAGGATACTGTAAAAACTGTTAATGCGACTTGATTGTATACAGAATCGATCAGAAACGAGGGGGTAAATGACGTATTATATGATGTTTCTGCCCATGCGCAGGAACAAGTTGAAATAAGTACACTGCAACAAATGAAGTTGATGATCAACTAAGTAGAAGTGAGAGAATACGTAATCGAACCAAAAATGTTTTATCCATATTTGAAGCTTCTAATATAGACGTTCCTGTTAAGTTTGCAAACATTGAAAAGTGTTCTGATTGGATACAATGGCTAAATGCCGTAAATGATGAATTAAATTCAATGAAAAAAAATGGTGTTTGGAAAGTTGCACCACAGCCAAAAGAAGCAAAAATTTAAAAATCTAAATGGATCTTTGTTATCAAAAAGGATTCTGATGGTAAACTAATACGATATAAGATTCGTTTAGTTGCCGAAGGATATCTTAAAGAACTTAGAGTACACTTTGAAGAAATTTATTCACCAGTTGCAAAATTAACAACAATGCGTACTGTATTAGCAGTAGGTAATTATAAACGATTCTTTTTTCATCAACTCGACATCAAAATGGCATTTTTACATGGCGACCTAAAAGAAGATATATTTATGGAAATTCTAGAAGGACATGTATTAAAACTTTTAAAGTCTATATACAGGTTAAAGCAGGCAACTAGATGTTGGAATGAGAATATAAGCGATTATTTAATTGAAATACGTTTTGTTCGTTCATACCATGATTTTTGTTTATATACGAGGGTACATAAAGAAAGTACAATGTATCTGTTATTATATGTTGATGATATACTTATTGGGGAAAATGAAGCCGATATTGAATTTCTAAAAGTTCAGTTATCGAGAAATTTGAATTATCTGATTGCGAAATATTACATTACTTAGGTATGAAATTTGAATATGATTAGGAGAGAAGTAAGTTAAGAATGACTGAGCTGGCTGATTCGTAAAATCAACGGGACTTGCATATGAAAATAAAATGTGGAAATGTGGAAATGGCGAAGAATTATAAAACACCAAAATGTTAAGGAATAAATTACTAATTCAATGTCACGAAAATTATAACATTTCACACTACACCTCGTCATATAAGTGTAAAAAAAAATTTATTATCTTAGAAAAAAGCTTTCTTGGGCGCACCATCATGCGGTTTTATATCACGATGTTTCTGCTTCAGCATTATTGATTTGAATGAATAAATAAATATAGAAGTTTCTGCTTTTATACAGATTTTTATATTTTATATACCAACTAATACGCGTTCATATTTGAAAAAGTATATCGGAAACAAAGCATGCTTGAATTTTTTATGATTGCTTGGCTTTGGTACATTTTTGAATATTTACAAAAACAATTAATGTGAGACATACAGTTAGGAAACACGCGTGTATTACATATATATATGAAGAGTTAAAAATATTTTATCATTATCAAAATTAAAAATCTTGGCATCTGTTGTTTTATTAATTTTTCCTTAGCTAAAGTTGCCACACTATTTGTAATTATCTGCAGCATTAAAACCTGTGTTAATCTAACTTTAATTATACGTGTGTCTGTTAGCTGTTGAACCGTCCATGGTCATAAATTCAAGCTATTCAGCTTAAATTCTGTATAAAATTTATGTTTGAGTTTATTTCAATTACGACAGCATTAAAGGTTAGTGACACTATGTATATGAGTGAGCGGTAGATACATAAATGCGGGTTTGTTGTTGATCGTATTCAATGCAATGTTATGAGTACACCTACTAGCATAAGGGTGCTGAAGTATATGGTAGTAAATAACTCTCCTCTTAAACCTCAAATGTGTAAAAATATAAATAGGAAACAATTTACATATGTAAAAAAAATTTAAAATATTTCTATTTTGTATGGGGAAGGGTATCAAAAATGAACCGATTTGACTCAAATTTGATACCTAGTAATTATTGAAATGCTTTGGATAATGTTTATTCCCTGCACCACCCTGTGGTAAAGGGTGTATTAAGTTTGTGCGGATGTTTGTAATTCCCACACGGCAAATGCCACACCCATCTTCAATTATACCGATCGATTCAGATTCAAAATCTGGATCGATTTAACCATGTTCGTCTGTCTGTCCAAGAAAATTTGTGCGCAAGCAGTGTCGCACTTTTTGAGATATTTCGATGAAGTTTGGTCCGAGAACATATGTTGGTCCAAAGAGGAACTCATTGAAAATGGAGGGGATTGGACTCTTTGTAGAACCCCTCCCCATAAGGGGTATTATTATCTTTTGAGACATTTCGATGAAATTTCGTAAATGTATTGATATGTATTGGCCCAAAAATGAACCCTTTTGAAAATGGATAGGATCGGACCATTTTTAGAACCCCTTCTCATATAAAAATTGTTTTTTTGATTTCAATTAACAAACAAAAACATGACATATGTATCATTTTGAAATTTTTGAAAATATACGTAGGTATAGACAAATAAAATTTTTCATTTTTCAAAGAAAAAATTAAATTGAATATTATATCAAGTGGTGTAGAGTATTTGATGGTCGCGCTTGACCGACACTAATATTTTCACTTGTTTTCATATAAAAAGTTTTTGTTGTTAAAGAAGGTTCATATGGGAAAGGCTGAAAATGGATTTGATCAGCGGACATACGGACAACCTTGGCTACATGTTGATTCTAAGAGGTTATAACAATAAATAAATGGCTGGACTGATAGACGCACATAGTTTCAACATGAACTTTCAATATTAATGATTGGCGTCTTTTTCTTCTTCTTTTGGTAATTTTCCATCCCCTTGGTGAACGAACATTATTAACACATTAATTATGATTTCCTATCATTTCATACCTTTCAACTATTAAATATTTATGAGTGTACGATTTGGAATGTCATGCTTGGGGAGGAGAGTATAAAACATAAAAAAAAATCTCTCTTGCACCCGCTCATACATAAGCTGGCAACCAGCTAGACAAACAGCAGTATAAGTGTTGCTTAAGGTAGAATGTGAAAATCAATTAAAATTGATGGAATGGAAGTTCTTAAGGTGTGGCAGAAAAGCTTTTTTTTTTGTTGTTACGTTTCTCTTCTTTGAATTCATAGACTTTAACGTTATGTGAATCATAAGTTATAATCATATTCCCATATCCACACACCGCATATGTAGTTTTTATGGTTTGTTCACGTTTTTTATTACATCCGTAGTTTAGCGTTATACGGCTGAAACATTGATAAAATAATGTGCGGTCATCGTTTACCGTAATGGTTGGTTCAGTTTAGCTAGGTTAGGTTTTGAGGTGAGTACAATTTTTTCTAGATTTTGTTTTATAAGTAAATAAAATAATAAGTAAATAAGT
The DNA here is from genome assembly GCA_949710015.1 of Crataerina pallida. Lineage (NCBI taxonomy): Eukaryota > Metazoa > Arthropoda > Insecta > Diptera > Hippoboscidae > Crataerina > Crataerina pallida. Next base: position 9,772,126 of record OX453293.1, read on the forward strand.
ACTGAAGTAGTTTAGTCTCCCTCTATCGTTAAGTTACATTTTTCAATTCAAAGCAATTTAATTCAATTCAATTTTAAAAAATTAATTATACAACAAGAAATATTTTCTTATAATAATTTGTTGTAATTGATGAAGAATTCCGTGACGCTAGTTATCTTATTTGTACAGTTATATGTTTCGTTAAAATTCTCATGAAATTCAATATTTAAAAGAATTCTCTTGTACGAAAAAGAACATTTCAACCAATAAAAAATTATTGAGTATTTATTAAAGAAAAAACAATAACAATTTTAAATACAATACATGTAAGGTGTAAAATACAATTTGTTTTACTTATTTATTATACTTGTACTCATTACAACTCTTGTTATAATTTTTTTTTATTGTTTTTTCTTACAATACTTAACAGCAAAAGAAAGAAAAAGGCATTGACCCACAAGTCTCAATTGACGTTGAAACGAAACGTATTATAGTTGCAAAGCATATACGAGTACACGCTGTATGTCACGACTGTACTAGTCTACATATTAACGAAAAATAGAGCCAAAGGTGTCGTAAAAAACAGCAACTATTTCTATACATACATGTATAAAAGTATTTTGTAACAGGTAATATGATGCCACGACTATGAAACCTTCTCAATGGGACAGAAATAAACGATTTCTTGATATTTTTTGCTATTTTTTTTTAATATAAAAAATCGTTAAAAAATCTTAAAATTGGCTTAAATTTTAAATATCCTTCACATGTACATACAAATAGGGGCGTGTCAGGCACGTGATTATACTCTCGAATACTTTATGATTTAAAGTATGAGCTTGTCAGTAAAGTTTTGTCAGGTTTTTTGTAAATTGTGGACATAACTGTTATTGGACCATGCCCATTGTAGGCACATCGTTGAATGCGGTAATTATAAATATACCAATTTTCAACTTCATAGCTACTTTTAATAAATAGATAAATATATTTTTATCGATTGTAGGTGGGGTTTTTAGATAAATTTTGCCCAATCTAGTGCAGACACTAGAGGTGTATGTACAAAGTTTTAGCTCATTGGATGAAAAATTACTACGGTAACAGTGCTAATAACAGATAATCACATGGACACCCGAAAGAGTTCTTAGATTGACTCAGATTTTGATGCAAGTCAAGAATAAATACACTTTGTATGGTCTCTGACGCGTGCATTTGGGCATTGTAAATAAAATGACAAACTTAGTATATCTGTGCAGGGTACAAAAATTAAATTTAGCTCAACCCACAACTTAAATATCCTTTCCATCGATATACAAATAGTAGGCGTGGCAATTAACTGATTAAACCCAACAACTTATTAACTTACAAGTTGGATTCTACGCCGAATAAGATCTTTCTCAATATTAGTGCACCACCACCATATAATTTCGATCAATTTAATTTTTGTTAAATCTTTAACGATTTTTCTTCTTCTTCTTCTGAAGGTTACACACGGAATAGCCGACTTTGTATAGTTTTCATTTTAGGTAGAGTGTTTAAAATGCACATTAACAACAACAACATAACAAATTAACAAAACAATTAGTTGGAAAAGTATTGCTTGCAGTAATCTGCACATGCAATCAACATGTTCAAAACCTTGTGCAATGATGAACTTCTTCTTTCATAATTTGCTCTAATTAATCTGAGTACACAGCACTCTAATAATACACAATTATGATGATAATAATAACAACAACAATAACAATAACAACCAATATTAATGACATGAATACGTTTATAAATAAACGTTATGTCTGTTTGTATGCGAGTATGTGATGTGTGATGTCATAAATATTAAGGCAACACGCGTTATAATAAACACTGATAGCCACAACCACCACTGAATGCTACATGTCATAATAAAACAACAACAACAATAACGAGAGTGGTCAATAAACCACACTTAACATAGATTTGATGGTCTACGCTTTTACGACGCCGTATATGTATATGTATGTAAGAATGCATTTGTAATTCGTACAAATTTATTATAAATTTTCATACACATACACATGTTATGGAATATGTTTTTTTAATGTTTTTAGTGGTACTCTTACTCTTACCAGCTCGGGTTCCACATTAATTGGATTTTACGCAAATTAAACAACATTTAATTATCATGTTTTTTATGGAGGTTTTGTGCCATCCCATCAGCTTCAATTGAATATGGTGGCAAGTAAAAGTATAAAATGTAGTAGAAATGCGTTGAGTGCGTAGAACACTAAGTGCTTACTTACATTAGGATACGTTAAGTGTGTATATATGTACACAGCAAACGGAGCTCAAACTATGGTAAGTAAAGAATATTGTACAGCGCACACAAATAAATATATACGTGAGTACGTGAGTAAGCAGCTTTAAAAGACTTTTGAACAGAAATCTTTGTAAAGAGAAAATTGGTGACAATTAATGTTAACACTGATTTATGGTTGTTGTTGTTGTTTTTGTTGTTTTATTCAATATGCGTTTTTGTGACTGTGTACATATATACACATATCTCTATCTACATATGTATTGTTCGCAGACCACAATATTGACTAAAGAAAGATTATTTTATGCACTCTACATATCATAGCGGTGTGCTTACTTTATTGTGCATCCAAGAGCAACTACATATACTCACGTTTATGAGTACTTTATGAGTATTTTGATATATATTAGCTTGAGACGTGCGTTTTTGGATTTTTATGCATTTGTCAGTCATATAACAGACATGAGCACAATTTACACCTTCAGATTGATTAATATTGGACTGAAATTTACATTAAACAATTTTTAGTTTTTGCAAGAAAGGTCCTTTTAAAATTGGGAGAAATTAATTGGAAGCCACACCCACAATTGATAAAAAATTGTCAATTGAGTTGAAATTTGGCATATACACACTTGAACTTATTTTTTTTATTTTCGAAATAATGGGTGAGCAGCCCAGTCATACAGTAAAACAGACAATCTCATCACTGTTCATTAATTTAATTGGGGTCACATGTAAAAGCATTTGAGGGTTTAAACTGTTAGAATACCAATTACAAAGAATATGTGAAATCTATTAAAATAAGCGGAAATGTGCTTATTTAAGAAAAACAACAAAACAAGAAAAACGTAGCATGTTGTGATTTTGAAGTAAAAATATTTCAAAATATACGACAGTTGAGTAAGTTTGCAGACAAAGAAGTCATACATTAACATAAATTCATTTTTGTGATACGGAGAACATATACTATAGACGGACATGCAGGCAGAGATTGATTCAGAATACTTTGTTGGGTCTCTCATTCATTCCGATTGCAAGATGAAATTTCTAAACTGGAAAAAGACCTAGTGTATGTAAATATTTTTTTTAAATTTATAAATTATTGAATTTGTAATATTTATTCAAATAAAAAATGTAACAATAAAGCTCATCAGCGAAATAAATATAGTTTTTGTTGAGTGGATACAAACCACAATAAATCCAAATAAAACTCGGCTTTCAAGCGCATTGCGTTTGCATACATTATTACAAGTTTACAATTTAATTTTTTTTCAAAATTTTTACACAAAACACCTCAATTACAATTTACACAAACACATCAATTCACCAATTTTTAAGTGACTACACCACTTTACCACGAAGCTTCTTCCAATACCTCGGTCAAATGAACATCAACGTAAGAATGGCTTGGCGATTCATTTGTGCTTTTGCTTTCATCTGCCCAAAAATTACTTTCATTAAAATTCGGAAAGCTACCTGTGGAATCGGTAAACATATCCAAGTCTAATTTAATTTCTTTGGCGTAGATTGTTTCAGAAACTTCTGTTGGTTGCTTGAAAGTAGTAATATTTTCTTTTAAATTCCTCTTTATCTGTCGATGGACAGATTACATTTAGGGTAACGTGCCTTTGAAAATTTATTCCGAAATTCTTGGCGATCATGAATTCAGCTATAAACTCAAATATTTTTTTAAGAAATCGTTGGTTACTGTCTAAATAAATATTTGAATCAACATTTATTTCACAAGAGAATTGATGCAAAAGTTATAAGAGTTTTGGAATATATCAATTATAAATTTAAAAAGCGACCACGCCGCTCCTCGTCCTCGCTGTCTTCTGTTTCTTTCGCCTGGATATAATCATAGCGTACATAGCACCGATGATTGGCCTTAAAATGTCGGCAAGCAGATATACAAAAGGAAATTCACGGGAAGATTCAGATTAACAGTTAATACAGTAATAGTTTCTTGCCGTTTGTTGGGATTGATAAGCTGCCGTTAAAATTCAGTCCGACGAACGTTTTTGGTGTGGAAATTGACATGCAGGTAAAACGGATATGTCTGCTCGATTTTCTAGCTGATACGTTATATGTGCACTATTAGATGTCGATGTGGAGCATAGATTTATTATACTATACTTATATTATTATATACTTATAGTAAAAATAATATAAAAATTTATATAAATTGCTTTTATATACTATATATTTTATTCCATATTGTTGGACATTGCAAACAACAATACTTCTACTGTATTTATATTTCAAATGTTTTTGAAGTAGGCTTTGCTTTGCATGCATATGTATTGCAAACCTGTAAAACAAACTCACTTAATAAGAATTATCACATATCTATATATGTATATAGTAATTTATATAGTATATACAAATTTTAACTTCATATATCCACTTTTTGGCTAATAGGTAAATTTTGGCCTTATATTTTTGGGCATGACTCTGCACCGATTTTGTGCAATTTAGATATAAATCTTAGTACAGACACCGCAATAGAAAATTTACGATTTAGTCAGAGTGCCAACAATAAACAATCATTCACATATTCAGACGGACGCAACTAACTTGATTCAGATTTTGATGGTAGGGAAGAATATATATAATTTGTAAGATACGTGGCACCTCTTTCTGGGTGTTACCAACGGGATGACAACTTAGTATACCGTACGGTATAATAATCAAAGTGTGTGTAAAAGTGTGCAATAATAAATATTTATATATTTTTCTTATAATTCTTATGCCAGTTGGACGCCAGTCGGCTTGTGCCTCTTATGCGATATGCAGGCGCAGTGTCTATTTTTGGAATCAGACAAAACTTTTTACGAGACAATATTACTCAACGCATTTTATCACATGTGGTTATTTCTTCTATTAGTAACCCAATAAGCAAGCCAAGCGGGGCATATGTGTGAGCGCGTGTTAAGTTTCGCAATAAAGTAGGCGTTGAATATATAGAGTATTCAGAAATTGTACAAGATCGCATTCTACAACATGCTTCAGCAACAAATCAAAGCAAATGAAATCGCAACGTTATGTGTTCATGAAGGAATTGTGATAATTGTGACAAGGGCAGGATTTCTTAAGAAACCAATTACGCTGCAATCATGGAATGGAACATTTTTTCAGTAAAAATCATTTTCTGTTAACCATCATTAAACATTTTGGAATGCCTGTCAACTGGTTTTATGGTAAGTCGTTATACATTCACATGTAACGGAATATTTGGAGTCGTAAATAATAATAATAAAAAAAAAATAATTATACGCTCTAAGAGCAGAACGAATATTCAGAGTTGGATTGTACATACGAAACAATGGCACAGCCACAACAAACATTTGTTCGTAATCGCTGGACAAAGTAGTGGAATAACAGATAAACGATGGAAAACCCAGAAAAGTTTTTCAAATTTCCCATAAGAGCGTTCAGGCAGAACAGTCTGGTCTTATACATTTATATAAAAATTGTTGAGCAGTGAATAATGGGAGTAAACTTTTAACACTCTAACGTAACGGCCATGTAATGTTACATGTGCTGTGGTTGCTGAACTCCTGAGTTGTATTATGTTAGATGGTCAACATTGTGTGCCATTGTCTTTAGTGTGTTGCTAGCTCCCTAAGCTAAAACATGAATTCTCTCTGCACTCATGGTGAAACAACAAGAGTTGTAGGAAGCTACATCACAAACTCACACACACACAAGTGCATATATACAGCTTTCTATGTTTGGCGGTCTCTAATAATGCAATGAACTTAAAACATTCTAAAGCACTGTGTTCTAAATATCCGGTCAATTCAATTGCATTTACAACAGTTACACACCCACTCGTATGCATATGTATATATTATATAGTGTTTGTGTTCCATCTCTATTTATACCCTGCTTCACTTGTGGTATATTAAGTTGAAAGTATGTTTGTAACGATTAAGCAACAATCGTTATATCCTCCCTCCGCATAAGATGGGAAAGAGAGGGTCAAAGACCTTACAAAGTATATATATTATTGATTAGCATCAAAAACTTAGTTCATCTACATATGTATATCTGTAAGTCCGTCTGTTTTTTTTATGAGATATTGAGCTGAAATTTTTGTACAGACATTTTTGGTTTCTGCACGCAGCACACTATTTAAAATGGGCTAAATAAATCGAAAGCCACGCCCACAATTGACAAAAATATATTTAACTGCCACAAAAATTTACCTATGAACTTGAATATATATAAATATCGAATAACGGACAGGTAACAATTTACGGAAACCATACGCAGTGTATAACCCGGCTTGCAAGCTGATACGTAGTACCAACACTGTTAGGGGGCGTAATAGTATACATGACACGCCCACCGTTTGTTGTAGAGAGTATTTAAGATTTCGTCTAAGTCAAATTTACTTTTTTTGCTTGTTTTTTTTTTTGCTTCTTACCTGTTAGTGCTGACATATGTTTTTGGTTTTTAGAAATTATTTACAGGGTACAGAAATTATTCTTTTTTTCGTGTGTGCTATACAAAATAACACAATACCTAATAATTATGTTGTTGCTATTTTCATTTTATTGTTTTGGGCATGTTTTTTTATTGTTAACTTGTGAAACAGGTCCCTCCACCTTTCAGTTAAAAGTAGGAAAGGAGTTGTAGAACAACAACGAAATGGAATGCAATGGACAGACCTTGTACGCAGGTGTGTTGTATATTCACATGTTCATTTATACATGTGTAAATATGTTTACATGTATAAGTATGCAATGCACGGTTGTTGGTATATTCATAATTTAAACCAGAGTCTACATTATTGTTATGGGGTGTTGATGGATTATTTGCTGTTAGGTTTTTTTCTTAATTTTTTCATTTTTTTATACCCTTCTTGTTATTATTATAGTTTCACATTTCCATATCATGCATGTTGAATTTCCTCTTTACATGTTCAACTTTCATTACTCTGCCCGACAGTGCCTAACTAACGTACCTAGATTTACTAATAAACATATTGGCCTGCTGTTCCCTTAACGCAATCTAAGCCGGAGCTTCTTTACAACGTATTTGCATTTATCCAGCTGGTACAAACAAACTTATTCATTCTTTTCACATCTGTGCATGTACAAGATTTCATCAGTTCATTGCTGAATCATATATAATAAATAACAACACCAATTGCAACATATATATGTATAATCATCATAATATTGATGTTGATCAACGTTTTAGTAGCAATTCACAATTGTTCTGCTCTTCCATGGTATTTCTTTCGCCTGTTCTTGCTCTGTTATTAAATTACTTGGTTTTAATAATAGGTATCTTTCCTTCTAATAGCTGTGAATATGTCTTGTAATGTCTCGTAAAATAGAAAGATTTTCACACGTTGGCAAAGGGACAAGAAGTGTTTAATTCACACACGCATACGTAATGTACTTGTATTGTAAAATTTTTATTTACTTTCTCAAAGCTACTTAAGAGCTAGCGTTTGTGTGTATGACATTGAGTGAATATGCAAATTTGCAAATGGTGCGAAATACATGCTGTTTCCTTCTTTTGTTCTTGTCATGTCATAACGTAATGGAATATTTCAAATATTTTTAAACTGTATACCTAGGAAAACGATGCCAGAGATTCCATAAAGTATATATACTTGATGTGCAACTAAATTTGAATCAATCTAGATATGTCCGACCGTAGGTCCGAGTATCTGTCTGTTGTTGTCACTCTTAGGATATTGTTTTAAAGTTTCGTGCGGACATTTTTGGCTTCTATGTACATTTTGATTTTTAAATTGGGTAAAATCTGTCCCTTTGCCACGCCCACAATACACTAAACACGAGCTTCACAGCATGAGCTATAAAGTTGAAATTTGTTAGACTTGTCAAATTTATAAATCGGACACCCATCTATGTGCCAAAAATGGGCGTACTTGGATAACAGGTGCGTCTCCACAAAAAAGACTTATCAGCCTTAGCAAGTGATTAATAAATTGAATTTTTTTAGATATATTTATAATTCGTATACTCATCTATGTGTCGGAAATGGGTGTGGTTGGGTAATATATTTATGTTGTGTACAACAACGTAGTGTGGCTTATGAAATGTTTATTTTGAAAGTGGTTTAAGTCCATTTTGACTACATATTGCTTCATCTATTTGAAGCGCCATTTTCAACGTATTCTTCTTGGAATTTTGATGCTTTTGGGTGAAATGGACTTACGTCACTTTCAAAATAATCCAATTATATGCACATGTACAATTGAAAACGGTATAAATCACAAAATTCCCCATAATGTAAATTTTGTAATAAGGGTGCATTAACAGCAGTGTAGTGCAGTATCAATCACCCCACTCTCCATATGAAAGTTTTTGTAAAATATGTAAGTACACACACACACATATTATTTTCTGTTTTGTAACATCAATCAAACCGCTGCGATAATAATCTCTTTCTCTAGCTCGACCCTAAACCGAAAACTATTTCTTATTACATGGAGGTTTTACTCTATCTTGCGATACGTACTTGCGTGACCTTTGTTTAAAACATTTTGACGAAACTTGTTTTACTTTTATTGTTCTTGTTCTTTTTCTGCTTTTTGATACGCAACGTTTAATGATTTGTAAAGCAGTTAAAAGTGTAAAACGAAAATCACTAAAAAAATAATTCAGGAAATAATGTTTTTTGGACCGTCTGTGCATGTGTTCATGAGTGAATGTAGAAAAAACAAGGCAAAAGTGTCATTTTAGCTTAGGTCAAATTTCAGATACCGTCCACATATATGCGAACGATGAGGGCTTAAAAGGTCGTAACGAATATAAAAAAAGTCGCAATATCAATTTTTGCACATCTCTTGCCTGTGATTTCAGGCATAAAGTCCGACAGAAATAAATATTCTTTAAATATAAAAATCTTAAATCGATCGAAAATTTTTATAAATCGTAGGCGTATAGCACCCCGCTCATTTTTGGACATCGTTGTATAGATCTAAGGTAGATTACTGTGTAAATTCTGTTTTTTCTAAATTGTAGGAGTGTCTGCCATCCCACTCCGGCCATTTTTATACATCACCACATGAACTAATTATAATTTTGTGCAATAAATGTCAACTTTGTAGCTCCATTTTTTTGTCTGGTGGATAATTTTTTATTACTTGTGGGCCTAACTTTACACAGAAACCAAATATATAGTAACGACAAATATCAAATGTACAAAATTTCAATTTAATAACTAAATTTTATGGAGACCTTGACAGATTTACGTACAGACATATCTAAATCAATGCAAATTTTTATGCTTTTATGTACTTTGTAAGACCTCTGATGTCCTCCTTTACAGGTTAAATGAACAGAATAACAAACTTAGTTTACTAATAACTAAAGTGTAGGGTATCATAATTATTAACTCCGTGGTAGAAACATAAGAGAAGATGCAACACAAATGTTAAACCGCAGAAAAAAATGTGTTTTCTGACTAAAACTTTTGTAAATGAGTAATTTTTCAGCTGCTACTTGCTGAATAAGCGCACAAAGAATTAAGAAAAAATCAAAGAAGCTAATTTAACAACAACAACAACAATATTGCTAACAATGCCGCTAAAGTGGCAGCAGATGTGTGGTTGACTTCAAAGCTTTAAAGAATGAAAGAAAAAACATGGAACTCAAAGGTTTTTAGAGTTTCCTTCCATTTGCACACAAACCCATACATGTAGCCATGTTCAAAAGCAGGCGCTATATACATACGTACAAACATATGTACTGTAGTAAATATTATTGGCAGCCATGGCGTTTTTATGAGTCACAAAAAGGCACAAATTTTGAAGAGAAAGCGAAATAATTTATTATAAAATTTTAGAATTCCAGCTTCGATACGATTTTGCAAAAAGCACGCCCACAATTTAAATATGAATGAAAGGATTATTTCGGGTTATCACTTATAGTGTACCCGCGTCGGGATCATATGAAACCCGATTTATCTAAACATTTGTAGTACCCAGAATAGGTATCAGAGACCCTTGATCAGCAAGAAATTCTATCTGTATGTCGCTTTGTGGTAAACATTCTTTTGATCGCATTAATGAAGATATCGATTTCAAACTTTGCTATGATTTTGTTTGTTTTTATACGCAGGTTGGTACTGAAATTAAATAAAATAAATCGAAGACAAGTGAAAAACGGTGTATATTTTATAGGCTTTTAACTGATGTTTGAAGCTGTTTTTGATTCAAAAATTGCCTTAAGGCCCCGCCCATAACATATAAGCATACGTTTTACTTTATTGCTCTAAGATAACGCGAGTATTTTTAAAATTTCTTAAATTGAATAAAACATAAACCATGAGCAACATTTATAAACATGTATGTGTGTGCGCAATGTATGTGCAATGCAACATGAAACAAACTTTTCTATATCATTTATGCATACATATGTAAGTTACACATATACGATAGTGTTGGCATAACAACTGAATCTCTTATTCTTTGACCCCATTTTTGTTGGTTGGTTAGTTGTTATTGCTGTTGTTATTGTTAATATTTATTTTACTTAAGCAAGAGTGCTTATGAAGTTGTTGTGTTCTGCCATAAAAGAATCAACAGTTTCATGTCTTTCCATCTCTCGTTATATACCAGACAGACGGACAGACAGTGTTTAAGAGCTGGTTTGCTGTACTCGTGCTTGCTTGTCTTTTTATATTCAAAGATGAATTTATGCTCATAAGTGTGTTATACATATAATTTTGAACTTGATGTTTAATGTGCTTAATACGTATACATACATATATGTATAAATATATTTAATATTTACATGCTCACACAATACATGTGGGCGTGCTGGAATAAATTGTACGTGTAGAGTGAGGCCTTAAGCGCATTTATCATAATTGAATAAAACATATTGTAATATAGGTACACATATGCACGTACATATTATGTATGTCCAATACATGGGCTTCTACATATTTAAACCAAAAGTTGCACTACCGACCACTTGAATAGGTTTAAAAGAGAGCTTGATCAAAATAGTTTTATATAGGTTAGATATGTATAAGTATCAAGTGGGCGTGGCATGCATGCAGGAACGTCTTATTTCAATTACTATTAAGTTCTTCACTGCATTTTACTTCAGAGGTTGAATTCTGCAGCAAAGTAAATTGTAGGTGTGTATGAACCCATTTTTATTTTATGTTTGTAACTCCTAAACGGCAAATGCCGCACCCATCTTCTATTATAAAAATAGGTAGTAAATTTAGAGATATGTCGTTGAAATTTGTTAAAAGAATGTATATTGGCCTAAAGAGAAAGGTTTGTGAAAAGGGACCGTATTGGAATATTTTTAAGACTTCTTCCTATACAATGATACTTCACGAAGTGACATATACGGCAATATCTCGCGTTTACCGATACAAGTAAATTAATTGTAACATTATTTGTGGGTAGGTGTAGGGTATTAAATGGTTGAACTTAACTGACTTGAATATTTTCCCTTGTTTATACATATGGTTAATGGGGTTCTTAAACAAGTAAAAAATCTAAATTTGATTCCTTTCTTATCCTCTTCATCTGTATACAGTCAGTGGAAGTGGCATGTATTTGATTACGCCCTCTATATGTAATATATTATGTGTATCAAGTACCAAAGCGAATTCTGCGCCAAATAAGGTTTTAAATTGCTGGTATGTCTGCTATACTATCCCGCCCCTTTTGGACACATTTTTGGGTGATATTTGTACCAAATTTTAACTTTTAAGTTCAATTTTTAGGGGAGATAGAGAGATTTTTATCGCTTGTGAACGTGGTTGCCCAATTTTGCTTAATTTAAGGAAATATTTGTATAGTTGAATACCGCAAAATTTTCAATGGTCACATCAATTCAGATTTTCATGCTGACCAATAGTTTTTTACCTTAAACAGTCTCTGCTGCCTCTTTGTGAATATTGTAAACCAACTTAGTGAATAAAATTTATTTCTTGGATATGCATGGACTTCCTATTTTCCATCCACTTAAACCGCTTTCATAGTCTTCATAATTTGCTTAATACCTGTATTTTGTAAAAAACTTAAAAATGACGCATAATAAGAAAATTTGCTCACAGCTGTTTATTTAACAGCAAAAAATTATGAAATGACACCAAACGCAGATTAAATAAACAAAAAATAACAATAACAACAAATTTGGAATACCCTACACATTTGTACGTGTGCGTGATTGGCAAGATTGTAAATCGCTTATCTACGTAAACTGAAAAGACACAGGAGCGGATAAGCCTAAATCGACTTATGACTTGAGTTGCTGATCAAAAATAAAAGGTACACGTTTCAGTTTTCAAACACATTCTTGGCATTTCCAAATGGTGGCGTAAACTTAATATACCCTCGTAGTGTGGAGGGTATAAAAATATCAAAAAATCATGATACGTATGACATGTTATATGCATACATACATAAGTACATATATACGACATAACTTCATTATTCATTTATTGGCAGCGACAGGACAAGCATGCGCATGCAACACTTTCTTAAGAAACATGAAATGCATTAAAATTATGCACATTTATAATAGGTATACGCGTGCGATTCGTTCAGAGAACAATGATTGAGTGGCTTGATAAAATATCATAAAAAAGCACCCATACATACATACGTAGCCAATTATGTATTTATGTATGCTTTGGTGCTAGTTGTAAATTACATTAAAATACATGTTATTCATCCCTATGGTATATGTAATGATATGTATGGGAGAAGCTGACACTCAAAACAAACGATTGTAAAATTGTGTGACTAGCTCCATAACAAATCAGATTGATAAACGAAAAGAGCCAAGTACTCGTGTTTATATGCAGGCCGTAATAAAAATGAACAGAAATTATGTCCAGAGATGCTTACACAAGCTATTAAAATAAATATACTCCCAGAACACTATCAGCGAGAGAGATGTGTATTAAAAGTATTGTGTGTGGTGGATAATAAAGTTCCATTCATAACAGATGTTGTTACGGTTCGATTGAGACAGATATGCAAGCAGCTCTAAAGTGGCAGCAAAACAAAACAAAAAACATTAAAAAATATGCTATCATAGCGATCACGTACAAACACACAGCCACACATACGCACACAAGCACGTTATGGGTAAACATCATTCATCAAGAGTTTTCGATTAAAATATATACACTTGTTAATCTATATATAAATATAAATATAAATATAAGGAGTACTTAAGAGTGAATCTACTCTAGTGATTTTTCACTCCAGTTCTTATGTTTATGTAGCCTACATATAGTATGCACTTAAGTGTGTGTGTTTAAAAAAAAAAAAAAAAGAAAACATTGAAAGAAAGCGTTCAAGCATCCAGTGGAAGGTGTTTCACTTCAAATTGTCACCCCAAGGATGTCGCCAATTTGCCGTAAATGTAGCGTGACAAGTGAAATAATTTTTTAAACCGTTAATTACACTAAAGTGAGAATGTTTCTTTGTTTTCCCATTTCAAAAACCACAACGAATTATCTGAAAGAACAAAGTAACTAATTAAATGGTGTTTGCACTCCCTTTTCCGTGAAGGTTATTATCAGTGAGGTATATACCTAACAAAAAAAAAAAAGCAGAAACAAGTAAGAAAACTAAAGCTAACTCTAGCCAAATATTATATACCCTCCACATCAACACACAAAAAGTGCGGGCCAAATATATGATTTCGTGCATAGTGTACGTACGTACGGTTTTTTGCAAATTGTGAGCGTGTCTATTATTCGACCACGCCTTTTTTTGACATATCGATGGATGGTAAAAGTATAGAAATGCATACCATATTTTAAGTTTATAGGTCAATTTTTGTGGCAGATATGTAGATTTTTGTCGATTGTGGGAGTGGCTCTTGACCAATTTTGCCCATTTTAATCCATCTGCGTGCAAAAACTGAAAGTGTCTGTACAAAATTTCAGCTCAATATCTCAAAATTTTGCACCCGTGAGAATGCCAACAATAGACGGACACACGGGCATACGCACATATATGTCAGGATTGATTCACTTTTTGATGTTGATCAAGAGTTTATGTACTTTGTACTGTCTCTGACGCCACCTTCTGAGTGTTTCAAGTAGAAGGACCATCGCAGTATACCCTCCATCTTATGTAGAGAGTATAAAAAATAAAATGTCAACTCTACAGATTACAAATCATATATTTAAATACATTCATAATGTCTCAAGGAGGACAACAACATTTCTAAGAAACTTGAGAATAATTTACTCAAGAATAGCCTCCGTCTAATAAATCTTTAATGGGGTTTTGCTTTATTGTGGTATTATTTTCTATGGTATTGTCATTTATCTGGTAGATTGAGATATATTAGTTTATAAGTAATTCAATTCAATTCAATTCAATTTTAGTTTTTTTCTTACACTAAAAACATACGAGTACACCACGAGGGATGTCCCTTTGTAACATTTATTAATTGACTCTACATGATATTTTCTACGTTAATGTGCGTAAATTCATGTAAATGGTACTCGTTTCTATTATCTAGCTTTTTATATCCTACACCACAGTTGTAGTGTAGCTGATGAATCTTATAACTTTTAACTTCATGTGCGGCATTACCCGCCAAAATTCTTGATATTTTCCAATGAAACTTTTCTCACTAATTCCCCTTAGTATAAGAGTGTATCATGTCAAGTTTGGGTTTAAAACAACTTGATATGTTCCAAATGAACTTGGCACCATTATTTCATTTGCTGTAAAACTTAATCGTGCCAACATTGAGTTCAATGAAAAAATTTTACTTTTTGCCGAAAGCACAAGGTACAAATTATATTTCTCGAAGAGTTGTTATAACAAAATTTTGATGTCAACCGATATAATAATAACTGATCAAACGAATTCAAAGGTGCAAGTTTGAATTTAATCAGGCCAGGACTGCGAAAGCTTCTGTGATGATTTTGAAGTACCATAAAATGCAATGTCACGTCCATTAATTGCTAATAAATGGGGAGGTTATCTTAGATTTCATATAGCTTTTTATTTTTTTTTAATATATATTCTCTCATTTTCTTCCTTAATATCTCCTGAAAATTTTAATCGAAACTTTCGAAACTGTTTCTTTTTTAAGATCTATTGAAATGGTTCATGTTTAATTGTTTTACGTTATTAATTGTCGCCCGCATATGATTTTTATGTGTGATTTACAAAAATTAATTTTTATTATCATCAGTCATAGTTCATTATTAAATTTGTTCAATTATTTTCATAAAGATTTCCCAATTTCTAATTATGAAAACAGAGATTCTCTGGTAGTACGTGCCCTTACGTAGTCATGGTAGATTTAATTGAAAGAGTCTGCATTGAGAAACTGATATAATTATCATGTAAAGTAGTTTATTGTCAATGCATTAAATAATAATACAAGTACGTGCTGTGTCTCCGTATATCCCATATATGTACGCGTAAGAATATATTTCAAATGAATTAAAGTTAAATAGGAAACTTTGACATTTGACCCTCCATATAACATGGGAGGTATAATAAGTTTGTTAGTCCCTTTGCAACGCTCAGAAGGAGGCGTTAGAGATCCTACAGAGTATATATATTCTGGATAAGTATCAAAAACTGAGTCGATCCAGTCCGTTTGGTACGTAATACAAACACTATTAGCGGACGCAATATGTATATATATATTTGTCGCATCCACCGTTGTAGATCTGGAGAGTATTTAAGATTTGGCCTAATCAAATTTTAATTTTCTTACTTGTTTTAATGCATTTTAGATGTGAATGAGGCAACAATGACGAATTATTCACACCGATATATATGTGAATACATACACAAATCATACAAATTTATGGTACAGTTGGGAGGACCAATATTAATGTGTATTCCAAACAGGGTGCGGAAAAACGAGACCAACTCTCGTGTTATGAAGTTACTCGGATGAAATTTTTCGAAAAACTTTAAAAACAAAGGTTGTTGGGTTAAAGGAAGGGAACTTGATCTAAGATCATTATAGGAATACTTTTTCATATATTTTCAAATTTTGATAATTGTGGAAAATCGGACTTGGATCACTTATCACTTAAATTCATAAAACCGAAAAATGTTTTCTGTTAAGTCAATACATATAATGCCTTTGTTGCTATTTAGTTATTTATAAGAAAAATTATTGATTTCATTCAATTTTCCTTTTTGTATCGCATAATTACTGTAATAATGTGTAATTATTAAAATGAATTTTTTTTTGCTCAAATGTCGTATTGCGCTCAGCGTGAAATATGAATTGTACATAAATAAACACATATGTGTACGTTTATAATTTCATAAACATAAAAAAACAAAAACAAACAAACATTCGTATTCCGTATAATAACTTCCCACAAAAGGTTGAAAATAAATATTTCCAAACAAAATGTCAAATAAGCAAAAAACTAAAAACAAAAAAAAAAAGTATAAAAAACAAAACACTCTACAATCTACAGAACAATAGTAGAAACTCGTATGTAGTGCATGGTTACGATATCAACAATATGTTGATTTGAATCATTTGCAATCTTTTGTGTTTTTACCTCCGTCTACTCTACATTTCGATGGTTGTTCATTAAGATTTTTAAATTTAATCAGACTGTCATTTGCTTGAGAAGCAGATGTAATGGCTTTTGAAAACGTTCTTACGTATATGACACCAGTTGTTTTTCTTCCTTTGTACTTGCTTTTATTGCACATGTAATAAGAAAGAAATAGGGAAAGTTGTCCTTTTGTTAAATCCAATTTTAGTTATTTACCAGTTAAATAAAAGGCAAAGAATTTTTTTTTCATATTTTGATTTTCCCTTTCCCAACTGGATATAAAATGAAAAAAAGTGAGAAAAAAAATTTATGATATTTAATACACATCTTAGAAATGTTACCAGGGAAAGAATTTTTTAAATAGTTTTAGAGAAAAGTAGCTCTTTTCGTCTTAAACATAAAATTTTGTAATCATATAATTTTAAGAATTTAAACTTTCAAGCGATGTCAAAGATTTTCTTCTAGTTTCATTTTTATCCATTTTACAGCAATTCAAACCTTGTATTGTAGTGAAAAACACCAAAACATTTTTATATGGTAAAAACTCACAATTCTTGATATTTTCCAATGAAACTTGGTTCGTGAATTTCTTTTACTATAATTCTTAATCGTGTCCAGTTTGAGCGAAATTTGTACTATTTTTGCCACATTTTTTCCAAAGGCTACATAAAGTGAAGCAAAAATTTGTAAACTTCGGAAAAAAATTTCTATCAAAATTTTTTATGCCAACACTTAGTAATTGATGGGACAAATTTAATGGTGTCAGTTTGAGTTGGATCAGACCGTTGCGACCACTTCTGTGATGATTTTTTAAAACCTGGACTCATTTCGACTGGATATGAATTTTATACGTAAAATTCTTGTATTCTCATGAATTTTAAGAATAAAAGATTTCAAGCGATGTAAAAGGTTTCCTTTACCCCACAACTTAGCTATATGCCCGCTATTATATTAAATGCGGGTATTTATGCGTCACCGTCACATAATTTACCATCCACCAGAGTATAATAAATATAAAATATTGCTTATGTGCACGCGTTTGCTGTCAAACGAGAGTGGTCCAGAGTTTTGTGATATATACTGCCGCGACGAAGCGCTTGTTGCTTGCGATTGTTTTGTTTAGATTGGTGAAGTTTTTAATGGCATTGTTTTGAATTTACACCCCGTTGATGTAAAATGCTTATAATATTGACTTTATAAATTTTTAATGAAGGTTCTCTCTCTCTCTTCTTCTGGTTGCCCTGGTGTATTAGGAGTGATGCTTGAAGATGAGATTTTTTATAAACAATTAATTTAAAACCCTAATACTGTTAAGCTTTAGTTACCGTTACAAAAGTTTTCATTATTAGGCCATAAGATTAAGTTTGTCATTTCACTTGTAACCCCTACAAAGTGTATATATTCCCCTGATGAGCATTAAAAACTGAGTCGATCTAGACATGTGTGTCCGTGCGTCTGTCTGTTGTGGGCATTCTCAAGGGCGTAAATTTTGAGATATTGAGCTGTAATTTTGTACAGACTTTCAGTTCGGTATTTAAAATGGGCAAAACCGTTCAAGAGCCATGCCCGCAATCGACAAAAATCTACATAACTGTCACAAAATATAAGCTATGAACTTGAAATTTGATACATTTATTTATAATTATGCCATTCATCGATGTGTCAAAAATGGGGGTGCTCAGATAGCAGACACGCCAACAATCGACAAAAATCTATATATCTGCCATAGGAATTGACCTATGAACTTTAAATTTTATAAATATGTGTATAATTATTTTATTTATCAATATGATAAAGATGGGCGTGGTCCTATACAATTTACAAAAAATCGTTCTCAGCATTAAACTCGACCTGCAAGCTGATACGTAAATCCATACACTAGTAGAGGTCGTATTCAAATACCTGTCACGCCCACCGTTTGTATAGAGTTGTTAAAAGTATTTAAGATTTGTCCTAAGCCAAATTTAGTTTTCTCACTTGTTATTGACATATTTTGTATTTTGAAGCTTACGTCGGCAGTATTTATATGAAATGTATTTTGTTTGTAAAGACGTTGTAAATAAATAAAAGTTGTATTTTTTAATTTTTTCTGAAAAGGTCTTCTAAGTTTGATACAATGTTTGCTCACGTTTTCAGGAAGCAGGCTGGTAAAATCCACATAAATGCATCTGTGTGCTAATGGATTTCAGCAGCGTAAAATCGTAGAGAAATTTTGCACATCTATGGTACCACTGGGACTTTGAAGTCGCAGACACTACCTCTTAGAAACGGTTTCAACTTTGAACCTTTCAACATAAATAACGAACAAATACTTTTAAGTAGTTGCAACACACTTGGGAAATGTAAAATTATGTTTTCTTTACATTTAGAGAATTTAAAAAAATTCTTGTACACACACTTTTGCTATTATCGTTAATGGAATATTTATCTTGGTATAAAATAATTAAGTAAATATTGGAAAATGATAGTGAAAGCTTATATAAACAACTATGATATATTTCTACCAGGCAAGATAAGTTTCCATGATAATGGAGAACTGCTCAAACTCATTCAATTGACGAACTGTCTTCTCTTTGTGGGATACTCAAGAAATGCTGCAACGTTCGTCTCAGATTTCTATCTGAGAATTAGTAATAATGAGGTTAAGGAACTTCACTTGGTATGCAAGCAGGCGTGTAAGAACTGAAGAACCAATATTTATAAAAAATGCTGACAAATTGTTTGTAATATTACACAATAAGGGTGGAGTGTGTGTGGCGATACAATTGTTAGAATGAAATGAAATCAAACACCGCAAAACAAAAAAATGTATAAGAAAAAATTACTTAAAAGGTTTAGTAAATAAAATAAAATTTTATTTGTTCAATCTAAATGCTAAATAAATTTTAAAGAAGCTGCAGTAAAATATTTAACCAAACAAATTCGGTACAAACAATTTTTTATGCTTCGCTGGCGATTGCTTATGAGTTAGTGAATCAATTAAACCAGGTGATGCCGCAGAATTTTCAAAATCTCGCCGTCTTGCTCCAGCCGGTACAATGGAGTTTCCATCCACATAATAATATCCGCGGGACAAATGTTGAACTAGATTTTGTTGCACTGGACTGTTAGAACGAGTGTAGTAAACAGTATTGTCGTTCAGGTTGGTTGATAGATCTTGCGTTGACGCTTGGCCAAATAATGAGAAATAAAAAACAGTTCCTACCACCAATAGATAAGGATTTGTTGCCTAGAAAAACGTAAGTTTTATTACTTTTTTTAAAATGTAACAATATTTCTCTTCTGTTTAAAACCTTCAAGCTCATGCTAACCACACTCAAAACGTTGTCACACCAAGAACTTAACTAGAGCTATACAATGTTTCTACTAAAATTTTATTATTTAAGTTTAATATTTTTTATAGATATATATTTATAAAATGAAATGTAATCTCATCAAAGAATATTTTCACACTTTCGTGTGATTTTCATACCTTTTAAAAGAATTTAATGTTAAAGTAAATATTTAATCATACATAAAAGGGGTTTGTTGTGTGTATGCACTAATACTTTATAACATTCATCTGTATAAAGAGTATATATATAACACTACACGGCTTGTGGAATAAGGAAATTAATAGATTTTTGAGTTCGAAGAAATAGTTCGCTGCTGACCAAAATCAATTTAAATGAAATAATTAAACAATGCCCAATAGTAGGCAATGAAATTGTCATCATTTTTGTAAGTAAAAATAAAACCCTAAAAGTGCATTTGGCTGCAGCGGTGTCAATTAATTTTTTTTTCAATATTTATTAATGTGTATTATATTGCTTGGGCAACTCTAAATAATTGCGGATTTTAAATAATAAAAATTCAAAATTTTTACTTAAAAATATAAATTTATTCAATTAGATGCTGCCCGCCTTTATCGATGACCTTTTGCCATCGTTCAGGCAGTGTCGTATAATCACGTTCATAAAACTTCTGATCTTTGCCAACAAAAACTGAATTAAATGTAATTTGATATATAATTAGCGTTAATAAAAATTTTACACTTTTTTTTCAATATTATACATTCATACATACAATACGTACGTCTGTCAAGAAAACATTCAAATTCAAATCTATCAAATTTTTTGTATTGATATTTTTATTTTGTGTTAATATTTGAATTGGGTGAAATGGGTGAAATGGGTAAAGTAGCACGCCCACAATCGACAAAAATCTTTCTATAAACCACAAAAATTTACTTTTAAATAGAGCGTAACATTTATAGATATGACAAAAATGCGCCCACAATTTATTTAAAATAATAAAACTACGCCCACTGTTTGAATGTGTGGGATATTTAAGATTGGCTTAAGCCAAATTTACCTGTTACTTGTTATACCTCCGCAACGGAGGCGCTCACAATTTACAAAAACCGTGCTCCAACTGGACTTGCAAGCTGATATATAATGGAGGGCGTAATCATATACCTTTCACGCCAACTATTGTAGATGTGGAGAATATTTAAGATTTGGCCTAAGTCAAATTTAGTTGTCTCACTTGTTGATCATAAAACTTTTTCGATTATTCGGGATCTTTATTTTCAAGCGTTATTTTTATTAGGTACCTGTATTCCAATAGTTTTCGTATTGCTGTTAAACTATAGATAATAAAAAAGGGAAACAAATTTCTATTAATACTTTTCAGGAAGGTCTCTTGAAGACATTTGATTAGGTCAACTAGAAGACGTTTTTGATTCACTTTAAATTAATCAAATTCATTCATTAAATTTATAGATATTTTAAAAAATGTTTTCTGCTGCCTTTACATGTCCTTCAATATTTGTGCAATTTTCCAATTCCACGTTTCATTTAATTCTCCACTCTCTCAAAGGTTTTTCATCATCGTAATCACTGAACTCGTAGCCTTCGTTGTCTTCCGTATCAATAATTTTACTGAAAGGCAATGCGAGGTATATTTTGATCTCGGATTTTAGGCAATGGCAAAAATCTAAATCGCACGTTCCCAAATGGTATGTGGAAGCACTCGGTTGATAAATATGCAAGCCACGGTTAGACTTAATAATTAAACCATTATTAAATATGATGCGACTCTCTAACAAATCATTATCAAACTGGTAATTGAAATTTATATTGCCAGCATTCAAGTCCGACTTAATATTTTGGAAGACTTTAATTTGTAAGGAGGTGAGGCGGGGATCTCGTTTTGTTATAACTCGCACAATTTCTAAATGGCGACATGATTTCACCAATAATTCTATAAAACTGATCAAGTTTTTGAAATGAAACTCCTTTTCAATAATGGGTTCGTATATATGAACTTCTACCATTTGATCGCTGAAATATTTCTTGAACAATTTGGCATAACTGTGCCCCCTTTTATCTTCAGGTATTAAGATCTCCTCCATCAAATGACTATTCGCTATGTACTCTTCAATTAATTTGTGAAATAATTCCGTTTTTTCTTCAAATTGTTTTAGTTTTTTACGATAAAATTTCTGATTGGCCGTATTTGTGCAATCTTTTAAAGCTTGCCGCAACTTTCTTTTGCCTTCTTCGTAGAGTTTTTCCGATTCCAATATGTGACCTTCTCTTTCATGCATCTCCGCTCTAACAATATAACCCAAATCTTGTTGCACACTCCATGCAGCCTTCCTCATGGTCATTTCCTTTGTTTTTAGAGTTTATTTAATGGAGATGGTGGTCCGAAAAAGAATGTACACGATTGAAATTGGAATCAAAACATTATAGGAAAATGTGTAAAGAGTAAAATTTTCACTTAAAAATTTTATTGTTTAGAAAGCGTACAAAAATTGACTTCAAAAATGAATTGAATTGAATTTCGATAATTTCCTTAAGTATCCGTGTCAAAAGTTGTGGTTAAAGTTAACAATATTTTAACTAGAGTTAGCAAACTTAATACAAAATAAAATTAATTAACAAATCCAAACACAAAATGTGTCTGGGGGCGTGGTGACATTAAACTTTTACGCTCCGATAACAGATATATCTTTTCGCTCCTATTCCAACTCGAACAAAATATCATTAAGTTCATTAATTCGAAATTTAGTGATGGACATGGTTGACCGCACCTATTCGTGGAAACATTTAATAAAACCTTCTAAATAATATGTGTCAATTTGAAACTGTACATTCTATACAGTACTTTAAGAATAATAGAAAAAACTTTATAAAATTGCTTGCCTTTCAGTTTTCTTTGTTTGACCGATTTTCTTCATTTTCAGCCTATTTTAAGTGTATTTAGAAGAATGTTGCCTATCTTTGGTTATTATTCATTAATTAGCAACAATTTTTGTACCCTCCACATAAGAAGGGGGGTATACCAAGTTTGCTTTTCCATTTGCAACACTCAGCAGTAGGTGTCAGGGAACGTACAAAATATACATATATTATATATATTGTTGATCAGCTTCAAAAATTGACTCAATCTAGACATATATGTCCGTATGTCCGTCTGTTGTTGGCACTCTCACGATTGTGATATATATCAAATTTTGAGCTATACAGACACTTTTAGTTTTTGCACGTGCAGTGCTATTAATGTTGAGAAAAATCGACCAATAGCCACGCCCATGAAGTTGAAATTTTGTATAATTATCCCATCCATCAATGTGCCAAAAATAGGCGTGGTCGATTAACAAATATGCTCACAATTTACAAAAAATCATACCCAGCCTGCAACTTAACTTTCAGGTTGATAGATAATATGTACACTATTAGAGGGCGTAATCATATACCTGTCATACCCACCTCCTATGCAGATTTGGAGGGCATTTAAAATTTGGTTTTAACCAAATTAGTTTCCTTACTTGTTTTTCTTTTAAATTCTTGTTTAAGATTAAAGCTTCATAAGATGGTGATAATGAATGAATAACTGCTACATAGCGTGCAATTTAAGAGTACAGGAAATGACACTTTCTAATACGGGAATGAATCACTTCAATGAAATTAAACGTATTTAGAAACAGGGAAAAAAGGAAATTTGTTTTGAACACCCTCCACATCAAAGCAGGTAAGCTTTCTAATAGTACCTGTAATATACATCATTTTACATGCATATCGGGCATACCGCCCACTTTTGACATATAACTCATTCAAAAGCATCAAATTTCACCTCAATATCAAAATTTATTCCACCGTTAGGATTTCAACAAAACTCACGGACGTGAAAAAACATCGATTCAGTTTTTGATGCTGATTAATAATATATACTGTGTGGAATCTTCTTCTTCTTTCTGTTGTAAACACAGTAAACGCCCATCTTATGTAAAAGAAAAAACAACACTTTGACGGAATATGTTAAAGTCTACCACTGTAGGGCTGGGGGATGTTCATCACCTTACATTACATTTGATCAAACATGAATTAGAATTGTCCGTCCGTCCATCTATAATTATGTTATTCTTACAACTACGAGATAAATTTGTCCCTCCGTCCATCTCTAACTAGTTTGGTATTTGTTATTATAACAAAATGTGCAAAAACAAAAAGCGAATAAATTATTTCACCACAAAGTATTGATTAATTTTGAATTTAAAATTCCTTGATTTAAAATTTTTCTTAGAAATTGTAAACAAATAAACACCTCGTTGCGTTTGCATGTGTGTATTAGTCATACGTCCAGATAAATAAATAACTGCCAAGAATCACATGCAACATTTTTCTGCCACGATAATCATGTAAATTATATGAATAACCAATTTTTTCACCCCCTCTCTGTATTCATTATTTAGCTTAAACTCTACTTTTTTTTTAACAGAATATGAACATGTTCACACACATACTGTACAAAATTAAATGAAACCAGTGTTTTATTAGCTGTCATCGGATTATGTATTAATTACCAGAACTTATCTTTCTCCCTCATAATTATCGTCGTCATCATTATTATTCAAATATTGACAAATAGTGACACGACAAAAGTCTGACAACAAAATTAAATTAAATTAGCAAAACGTCTGCATGCTGCTGTGTGTGTGTGCGTGTGTGCAAGTGTTTATTATTTGTTGTTGTTGATTACTTAATAACATTTTATATAAAAATGATTTTGTCAATAGTCTCGTGGAACAGTTTAACATTGTTGTCGAACGAGTACACAACGAGTGGTTTTTTTAAAATCAAAAATTATAAACAAACGCTTTAAAAAAGATTGCTTAAGGACGATAAGCTGAAGCGGGAATTATATATAATAGCAAAGGATATGACATTAATAAAAATGCAAGGAACGTTAATAAATTAAACAAAGGGACGATTAAGAATAATTAATAATTAGTGAAAAGAAATAATAATAAAAATATACAAAATTACAAGTGTTCGGTTTTATAGAAAATATATAAAACTGTTGTAATTAATTTGTAAAGAAAATGTTGGGAGCATCGTTTAAGGTGAGTGGCACTAAAACAGGACCAACCAAAGCAACAATTTTATCTTACAATACCTTTCCTAATGCAAATTATGAAATATTCTTGAACATTCCTTTAAATGGATCAAATCAATTAAGGGCCACGCCCCCAATTTTCAAAAACCATCTATTAGCAACAAAAATGGATGCAAATATTTAAAATTAGCCCATTCATCCATGTGTAAAATAGAGATGAAACAACCGATACGCCCGCAATTTACAAAAATAAAAATCTTCCTTTAAGCAGAAACCTTGAAACCTTGAAAGTTGATTCGTAACTATTCACTATTTGAAGGTGTAATCATGTACCTGCCACGCCCCTGCTTTACTTATATCATATATGTAGGGCATTTAATATACAGTCTAAGCGAAATGTCGCTTTTTTTACACTTGCTGTGATTTTTCAAGTACCTAGAATTTCAACTGAACTCAGATTAAAGTAATTGCACGGTTTCATACACAACTCATTTGTTTGTGATTATTATATAATTGGTTGAGAATTCATAAAACTGGCTTTTTTTTACTTGCATTTTTTTATTATGCTAATATTTTAAAACACAAAAACAGGTCGTTCGTTCATTGTTCTTACTACTAATGGTTTAGTAGTAGTTGTAGTTCATATACAATTGCTAAGGAATAGAACAACAATTTCAGCAAATATCTGGCTCAGGTCTAATCTGGAATACCCTACACTTTTAACAACTTATAAACACATTTTACGTCATTGCGACTGCGTCTCAAAACTCAACTTGTGCATTATGCGCTTTTTGTGACAGTTAAAAAACATCACAGAGATTTGATCAAGCTCAAACATGCACCATTGAATTTGTTCAATCAATTATTATCGATTGGCATCAACATTTTGACAACTTATAACGGAAACTTACAATTTGCTTGCCCTGCCTTTAAAGCCTTTGTTTAGAAATGGACAACAAAGTAAAAATCCTTCGATTATAGTCAAACCTGGCTCGAATAAGCCTAATAGCGAATTAAATGAATGGGCCAAATTTCATCGGAAAATATCAAGAATTGTGGATTTTTCCCTTATAACGATCTTTTCATAGTGTTGTTTTAAGATAAAAGTTTGAATTGTTATAATTTCGCGTAAAATTCGGATAGAAAAGAAATTTTTACATTTTGTAAAAGGAAAATCTCTGAAAATTCGTGTGAATAAGGAATTTTTTATTTATGGGTTATATTTAGATGGGATGATATTCATTTCTGTGAGTCAGTTTCAAAGATTGTTTTTTTTTTGTAATCTTTGTCAGGTTGAAAGCCTCAGAATGTGCTACAATAGCCTGATTAGGCTCAAACTTTCATTATTTAATTCTTAGAATCAATTACAATCGATTGGCATCAAAATTTTGATATAAAAAGGCTTTCCGAAAATGTACCATTTCTGTTTTTTGCGAAAAAATGATGAAAAAAAGAAATTTTAACACATATCAAGTTTTTTAGCGAAATGAATTGAATATACCAAGTTTCATCGAAATCTATCAAAATTTGCGAATTTTTTTCATAGGAAACCAAATAAAGGAAAAATTGGAATTATTTATTAGAACTCTGAAAATTTTACACACATTACTATAATTCTGGCTGAAATGAAATGAATTTCTGTTTTTAGGTGTTGCAACCGGGATGACAAACTTAGTGCACCCCCTTACATTGTGTAGGGTATACAATTATTTATGATTAATAATTGTCGTTAAATTTCACACCCTTCTAATAAATCAAATTAATTAGTTAGTTATGGAATTATGCTGCCGCCTAAATACATTTTTGTACATAAAACATACAACACAACCAACAACATGAATCGGATATTCACTTAACAATGGGCCTGGCCCTGATACAGAACATTGGTCCGTTAATGGAAATTAAAAACAAGGCAACATTGGCCGTGTTAACAATATCACAGGATTGTTGTAGCAAATAATTTAACGGATTACGGCTGTAGGTGTCTTGAAGTGATAGATTCTTATTAGGGATTCTTATTAGTCCAACCAGGGACAATATCTGGTACCGCGGGGTACTGGAGCCCCAGGATCGGCGGTTCCTGCCAGTACTTGGGATGGCCCACTTGTGGGAAAAAATCCTCGACCAAGGGGTAAACCTGTGTACCTACAATACTATTCAAAAATTGGTACCTTCGGGTAGTTACGAACGCTTAAATATTCCTATCCCGCGTGTCTAAGCCTTCACGACAGATACACATGTAAAACAAAATCCGTAACTGTATCGCATAACCGCTTGGCACAACTTTGTATTTGTATTCAATCAAAAATAATTTACCTTTTCCTATTTTATCTCTTGCAGATCTCAACGCTCTTAGGTTTAATAACAGCAATAACAACAACGATGCCGCCTGTGTGTTGGGCTCAACAAGATTTTAATATAGAAGTGGAAGCTCCATCAGTACTTAGCTATAATTCGCCATTACGTAGTCCGGATAGTTTAAAATCACGCCCATATTTTGACTTCTTAAGTATGCTGTACCGACATGATGTCACAAAATCTGATTTGTTTCGGCCCTATAAGCGAGCACAGCGATCTCTCAAACAACATAACAGTAAACAATTGGAAACTATAACGCCGATGCGACAACGAAGAGCTATCGTGTTTCGTCCGTTGTTTGTGTATCGACAGCAGCAAATAAAGCGACAGTCAATACGAGGTCAACCGCAAAAACAATATGGCAGATAAAAATTATTTATAATAAACAGTTATTATCATGTATTTATTGCTATAGACGACGCTGAATAAATGTTTGCCCACTTTTTTTTAAATAATATTCATAGCTCGTCTCGTTTCTTTTTCTTTCATGTGGTAAAAAAATGCTTTCTTTAGAATTTTCTATTTTTGCAACTCTCCATTTTTAATGCCAGTATTTTACTACAACTACTTACAAGCTTTCATGGATAGGATTAGTATTTGTATGGTTGGTAATTTATGATGCATACCCTTGGCCAGGATACCGGCGACCATATTGTTGATACAAATCATTCAAAGTATAACTTCCAGCGGCCATTATAGGATTTTTATCAAAAGTAGGACGTTTGTCATAAGTACCGCCAAATTTATTTAAATTGTTTTGCTCATATCGGGGCTGTGAGCGCACTCTAGTAGATGGCATTTCATAAGGGACACCATTCCAACGGGTATTGTAAATAGATTGGGCCAAAAAATGTGCATTATTAGCAGGGTTGGGACTAGCTATGGGAGTAGCTATAATAATAGTGCCCTGGCCAAAAGTGTGTGTGACGGGATTATCGTAATTGTTGCTATAGTAGCCGTATTGAGGATAATAAGCAAAACCGTAAGTATCAGATGTATTTAAATCGTTATCTGATGAATCAGTATTGGAATCAGCAGCAGGAGCTGGCGCAGTAGTTTTTAAAGGGCGCTGCTGTAGTGAAAAATTATTTATATATAAATTATAAATTTTAAATATAGATAAAATTACCTCTACCGCCGGCACAGTGAACGCTTCAAACAATAAAGTCAAAAATATAAAAGCGAATAAACCCATAATTTAAATAAACCGTTTAACTTTTGGAGAATGTTTGCGCACAATGGTACTTTATCACTTTATTTGGGAAACGTAACTTTGCCAACACTTTATATAGTGGCAAGAATTGGAAAAAAATAACATCATATGCGAATACCATTAAAACCGTAAAACAATGAAAATTTATTGTTAATATTATTTAATTAAAAAAACAGCCAAATAAATCCACATGCTTTTAACGAAGTACTTGTAATCTAAAGTTTTAAAAGCCCTCTAGAATGTGAAGAAAAAACTATATGGAGAAGTTTTCTTTTAATTTGGTTTTAAAGGCACTGACTTCCATTTCTAAAGACACTTAACTTATAAAAACACGGGAATCATAAACTAAACAAATGTGTGATATTTTAGCAGAAATTACGAAATTTTATTCAATATTATTTTTAATTTTGAAAAAGACTAGGATACATGTGTTTATTAATTATTAAAAACTTTGTTTGAAAATTGGGTCACAATAACGGTTTATAAGTTTTTAAGTAAGCAATAATATGTTTTAAAACCATTGTTTGATTGCAAATGAAGGAGTGACATTCAAACCATTCAAACATTTTGTTAGGGGTGGAATAACTGTGGTACACCAACGAATCAAATAAAGCGCAAAATAAAACACCATTTAACTTCGCATCTCTGTTTTTGTAAAACAAAGCAGATGCCTGAAGTTAAAAAGTTTTAAAAAGTTATTATTCTCTGAGAGAGAGAAGAAGGAGGGAGAGAAAAAAAATGAAAATCCGAGCCAAAAACACTGCCCTCTATACTATAGGTGGTGCTACTAGGCCACGCTTTAGGCATCACATACCCGTTTTAAAGTTAGAATTATTCTCTCCAGAGAAAAGTAAACAAAAGAGAAAAAAACATAAACAAAGAAATGAAAATTTTTGACCATTTTTGTTTTAAAATTTTACATATTAAATATGAAAAAATATTTTTAAAATTTAGAGTATGGAACATGTAGAACCTTTTCTACAAAGTAATTACTAAGTAATTTACTAATAATATAAATAAATTTATATGAAAAGTTAAATAAAATGAAAATTGTGTGTGAAAATTTGTTCTATAAACTAGGTACAATTCTAAACATTTTTAGGTATATGCCATATCCCAATTTTTTTTTGGAGTTGGCCTATAAGCATTTGTCTATGACGATATATAAATTTTAAAAAAGTAGTACTTTAAAATTTTTTTTTTATTAATATTAAAATAATGCAATTGTTTTCAAAATAGTTTAGTTAAGTTAGTACAGAAAATTTTTAAATATAAAAACAAACATAAGTAATTCATTACAAAAAATAAAACAATTCATTAGAAAAATAAATAGAAAAATAAGGACTTAAAAAGAATTAAATAAAAAGTAATCCATATTCATATTCATTATTTTATTATTATAAATTAATTTTCATTTTGTGGCAATTTTCATTGTATGCAATACACACAAAAAAAGTGTTATATATTAAAAATTAAATTTTATTTAATATTTAATATAATATTACCTGCTCCTCCACAATAGAAATATTGTTGTTGATTGGTTGTTGAAGTTGATGCTGTTGATTGTAATTGTTGTTGATTGGTTGTTGATGTTGATGCTGTTGATTGTAATTGTTGTTGATTGGTTGTTGATGTTGATTGCAGTTGTGTATGTGTGCAAAAATTGCACAAGTGTTATGTAAATTATGTTAGCTACAACATAACAAAATATCTAATTAGCCAACAAAGAAATCAAAACTTAAACCCAAGTAAAAATAATAATATCAGGAACCAGCTCAGGAACCAGCGACAACAACAACCGCCGAACCGCAATGATGAAAAAATAGTGCTATGATACAACTAGATTAAGAAAGTTTGGCTTAAGCCAAATCTTAAATACCCTCCACCTTTATGAAGTTATATATATGGGCGTGTTCGTTATTCAGTCTTGTCCATTTTTGGCACAGCGATGAATAACGGTACTGCCTACATATATACCAAATTTAAACTCGATAGGCATAATTTTGTTCGGGTCATAATTTTTTAAATGTAAAATTAAATTAAAATGTCGAGGTATGTTTACATTTTTGTTAATTGTGGGCGTGTCCTTTGACCGATTTGGTCCAATGTCAATAGGAAGCTGCCTCGAACAACTAAGAACATATACGCAAAGTTTCAACTCGATATCTCCAAAATTACGCCCATGAGAGTTCCAATAACACTCACACGGACGGACATGTTTCAATCGATTTATCTTTTCATGCTGTTTAAGAGTTAAGAATATATTTGGTTTGCAGGGTCTCCCCCGCTGCCCTCGATGTGTTGCAAACGAAACAACAACCATAGTATACCCTCTATGCTAAGGTGGAGAGTATAATGAAGTTTGACAAATTTTCTGTGCAAATTTCCACGTTACCCATGAGGTATTGCACATAACGCGTTGCCAATTGTTTTTGATGGCTGGCATCCCCAATAGGCCTACGAACCATCTTGTGTTTTTTTTAGTAAATTTTATTATTTATCGTTATTTATAATTGAGTACAAGGTTATCTTTTACATATGTACATACCATATATATATGTGTGTGTAACACACATATTTCAAATGTGTGTGTCCTCTTACATACGAATCCTCAAACCAGAATTCTTGATTTTTCTTTGCATTCATGCCTTTAAGTTTACGCGAGGACTAAATTGTATTTAACATAATATTACTACAATAAAGCGGTATTTCTTAAATGTGTGCGTTATCTCCACACACAGATTCTCATACTTGTAATACCTTATTACCTTTAAGAATACTTTATTGACTAACACTTTTACCATTAAATGATGTAAATATATATACATATATATAATTTTAAGTCATTTAGGTTAAAATTTATTTATTATTGACATTAGAAGTAGTGAATGCTATTTTGACGTGTATGACATAAGTAAAAACTATTACCAAAACAATGGGGTATGCAACTTAAACAAATAAAACTTGAGCATTTACCACATTCTTTAGAATTATTTAATGATATATCTGTGGAACAATGTCGGCAAAAATATTTGTAGTCACAAAGATTTCGTATAAGCATATCTTTAAGGTATATGGATTTATTTATTTTCCTTATACATTTTTTAGAATATCCAAAGCTAGTATTCGTACGTTCAAAAGGGCCTGTTTTTTTTAATTTTCGAAATTTTGCGAGAGCCCAATTTTTCCTAACTCATAAATAAAGTTATTATCGTTGTGGCCCTCAACGTTTAATTCTCGCGACTCTCTATGTTTAACTAATTTTTGAAATTCCAATATAAATGGGTCGAGTACCATTTTTAAAGAATTACTACACCGAATATCATTTTCAACAATTACTTCTTTAAATACTGCTTTAAATGCAGTTGGTAAGTCATTAATTGTTTTCAATAGTATTTCGAAAAAGGTTTCTAAGCCCTCCTGGGACATATGTTTACCTTTTTTAAAATTGCTATTTTGGTATGAATCCTGCGGACATTGAACAATATGTGTATTTTTTTTAGGTGTAGGATTATTTTCGTTAGTATTAAAATTATAGTTGGGTAATTTAGATATGTGAAAGGTTTTATAAAGACTATCTAAATCTTGAGGGCATTTAATTATATGTGTATTTGCAGAATTTTGTAAGTTAGATCTGTTCAACCTATCAACTTGCTGGCTAAGCTTTAGTAAACCCTCTACTGCTGACATTTCTAATGTGCCAAGCACATTAGAAATGTTTTGTGGTTCTAATGAGCTTCTGTCATTAAAAATGTCTAATTGTGTTATTGTTGTTGGCAAATTAGAAATGCCTGGTGGTACTAATGTGGTTGACGTGTTGGATGTGTCTAGTGGTTGTAATGTGCAAGGCGTATCAGAAATGTTCTGTCCAATTAGCTTTAATATATCCTCTGCAACATCAATTTTGAAATTACTCAACAAACTATAAATATCTTCATTAATTAAAAAGGAATTACGAGAATCAATTACATTATAATCATCACTACATTCTTTTGAAATATTATCATTTATTGTTGGCTTATCATTACTAATTGAGTTTGTGTTTTTGTTTGGGGAGTTTGTACGATTGAAAATTGAATCTTCTATCCTCCTTTCAACATTAATTATGTATGGCTGATATTGTTGGTCCACTTTACAAGAGTGTTGTTGTGGCATTGGATGAATCTGTAATTAAATAATAACTTTTATTAATAGCTTATATATTTACATACCTCTATGTAGTTTAGTATATTTGTGTAAAAGTTGTTTAGACTAATAAATACAATACGGTGTTTTCGGAAAAACCAACATTAAAGACTTTATTTGATTCGAAATAAATTCTGAAGTATATTAATATATTTTTTTTGACGCTCGTCATCCGCGTTCCCTTGAGACACACACACACCAAACACCAAAAATTGAAATTCCACTATATATATTTCTTTTTCTACTAAACGAATTTAAACGATTTATACATTAAATGAAAGCTCATTAAAAATTTAACAAATCTGTATTAATTTTAATTATATTAATTAATCTGCGCAATTTTTGAGATATCAAACTGAAACTTTGGATACGTAATCTTATTTCTTATTTTTATTTCATTATTTCCGCTGATCTGTATAGAAATTGAGCAAAATCGCTGTAGAGACACGCCCACAATTAACAAAAATGTTAACATATCTCAAAATATTTTATCACTAAAAAATTATCTCACAAACTATGTAGATTAAGATGAAATTTGATATACGAGGTGTGTTCAAAACGTAACGAGAATTTTTGTTTTATGAAAAAAATATTTATTTATTCATCAATATCTATTTTGTCCCCTTCAAAGTAATCCCCCTCGGATATAATACACTTGTGCCAACGCTTTTTCCAATCCTCGAAACACTTTTGAAACTCGATCTTTGTAATAGCTTTTAGCTCTTTCAGCGATTCGCTTTTAATGTCATCTATGCTTGTAAAACGACGGCCTTTTAATGTTCTCTTTATTTTTGGAAATAGAAAAAAGTCACACGGAGCCATATCTGGCGAATATGGAGTTTTGTTTTTGGCCAAAAATTCACGAACAAGCAATGAAGTGTGAGCAGGTGCATTATCGTGGTGCAAAAGCCGTGAATTGTTTTGCCACAAATCCGGGCGTTTCTTTCGGATTGCTTCACGCAAACGGCGTTGAACTTGTAGGTAGTACTCCTTATTGATTGTTTGACCTTGTGGCAAGAATTCATGATGCACTATGCCATTAAAATCGAAGAACACAGTGAGCATAACCTTCACATTTGACCGCACTTGTCGAGCCTTTTTTGGTCTTGGCGATCCAGAATGCCTCCACTGGGACGATTGAGCCTTAGTTTCGACATCATATCCGTAAACCCATGTTTCGTCACCTGTTATAATACGTTTTAGTAGTTCTGCATCGTTATTAACTTCATTTACCGACTCCTGAGCAACTTCCATTCGCCGCTGTTTTTGTTCGAAATTCAACAATTTTGGAACGAATTTTGCTGCCACACGTTTCATACCCAAAACATCCGAAAAAATTTGATGGCATGAGCCAACTGATATGCCAACATCATCAGCGACTTCTCTGATTGTGATTCGGCGATCGTTCATAACCATTTCTTTCACTTTTTTCACGTTTTCATCAGTTGTTGATGTGCTTGGGCGTCTTCAACATTTTCGCGGCCATCTTGGAAACGCTTATACCACTCGTAAATCCTTGCTTTACTCATAGCAGACTCACCATATGCCTTTGTTAACATTTTACAAACTTCACTACACTTTATTTCATTTTTTACGCAAAATTTAATGCAGGTTCTTTGATCCATTTTTTTTCACTAACGAAAATCGCCGAGCTCGAAAAACACGTCTCACGTTAGCGGCTGCCATTTAAAAAGTAAACAATGAATATTGCTGAAAATTTTATCGTACTTCAGGGGCATGTGTACCAACATAATAAAAAAACTCTCTCTCCAAACCCGCGAAATTTAAAAATTCTCGTTACGTTTTGAACACACCTCGTACATTTAAGTAATACCCCTTAATCCATTGCTATGTCAAAAATGAGCCAAACTTTTCAACCTAATTATATATGTGGTTCTTTTGTTACATGCTTATTATTACTTACAGTATTTTGTGATCTACGTTTATTTCTTTTCCTAAGCAGAAGCCGCGTTATCTAAAATACAAAAGACCCTAAAGATAATAAAAGAATTAAATTTTATTGCATTTACTTACTCTATATTTAGTGTGCCTTCTGTTTTGTAGTGTATTTGGTATGCGAATATCATAATTTTTTTGAAATTTATTAAATAAATTTTTGAAAAAATTATTTTTGTCTTGGTAATAATACAGACATGTGAAATCGAATTCAACTCCGATTTCCATTTCTAGAAAATTATCAAGACGTTTAATATAATTCTTTGTGTATTTCATATTTTATAAACAAATGTTGTTGCTACAGAAAAAGGAAAACTTTTGTAAATAAAATAATTTGGTTAATTGTTCAACATTGATGTAAATGTTAAAACTCAATAAAACGGGTTTTGCCATAGACACTTCAGCTTTAACATTTAGACACTCGTCCGGTAATTAAAATTAGCTTAAAAATTTCTTAAGTCTATATCAAATAATTGTATAACACAATACACCACAATATAATATATTTATTTAATTACATTTATTTAATCACAATTTAAAAGTATATTATTATTCCTATTATATGTATTATTTTTTTAAGCACTAAGAATAAATTTTCGGAGAAACAACGGAATTAAATAATATGATAAGTGGTTGCCATAGGTAGCAAAAATAACAGAACAGAGATTGCAGAAATTAACAATAGGGTCTAAGCACATAAATGCGTTAATTTACTTTCACAAATTATTTTTTACCAAAAGAATTGTTATAATCAAAATATAACAATTAAAGTTGAAAAAATAATTAATTTTCCGTCAAATTTGAATAAAAAGATAGTAGTAAGTGACTTCGTTTCTAAATTTGGGATACATATTATCTTTAGTAAAACATTTATCAAATAAATAAGTAAAATGCCAAGTTATCGAGAAGTTTACATTTTACACAAAGGGTAAACAGTTATATTTTGGTTCATTTACTTCCTCTAACAATTTCTGTGCACTTCAGGTTTTATAAGCTCTTTGCAAGCTTGAACAGCCTGCTTCATTTCACCCAACTTAATTTTGGTATCAGTTTCAATTCTGGCAGCTACATCTTCACGGGAACCCATATGCTTGGCCTCAAATTCCTTAAACTGGCGCTCCCTTTCTTGAGGATACTTCTCTATTTCTTCGGCAGCTTCCTTTTTAGCCTGCTTTAGTATTCTGTCCTTGCGTTTTCTTGCCTCCGCTACTTTTTCGGCAGCTATTTTTTCAGCAGCCAATAACTACCGAATACCTTGGGTTTGGCTAGTCATTTATAATTGCTTTGCAATGAAGCAAGAAAATTACGCAAATTAAATTAAAATTATAAAAGAATTTTTATAGAAATTGCTTCTACTACTTCCGAGGAAGAAAATTTTCTCATTTTTTTAATAAAAATATTACAACTAACAAAATTTCTATTGTGGACCTGCTCGGTAATATTATATTAAATATTAAATAAAATTTAATTTTTAATATATAACACTTTTTTTGTGTGTATTACACACAATGAAAATTGCCACAAAATGAAAATTAATTTATAATAATAAAATAATGAATATGAATATGGATTACTTTTTATTTAATTCTTTTTAAGTCCTTATTTTTCTATTTATTTTTCTAATGAATTGTTTTATTTTTTGTAATGAATTACTTGTTTGTTTTTATATTTAAAAATTTTCTGTACTAACTTAACTAAACTATTTTGAAAACAATTGCATTATTTTAATATTAATAAAAAAAAAAATTTTAAAGTACTACTTTTTTAAAATTATTTTATATATCGTCATAGACAAATGCTTATAGGCCAACTCCAAAAAAAAATTGGGATATGGCATATACCTAAAAATGTTTAGAATTGTACCTAGTTTATAGAACAAATAACAAACAACTCGACAATTTTCATTTTATTTAACTTTTCATATAAATTTATTTATATTATTAGTAAATTACTTAGTAATTACTTTGTAGAAAAGGTTCTACATGTTCCATACTCTAAATTTTAAAAATATTTTTTCATATTATTTAATATGTAAAATTTTAAAACAAAAATGGTCAAAAATTTTCATTTCTTTGTTTATGTTTTTTTCTTTTTTGTTTACTTTTCTCTGGAGAGAATAATTCTAACTTTAAAACGGGTATGTGATGCCTAAAGCGTGAAGTTAAAAAGTTAAAAGCGTGGCCTAGTAGCACCATCTATAGTATAGAGGGCAGTGTTTTTGGCTCGGATTTTCATTTTTTTTCTCTCCCTCCTTCTTCTCTCTCTCAGAGAATAATAACTTTTTAAAACTTTTAGATGCGTGAAGTTAAAAAGTTTTAAAAAGTTATTATTCTCTGAGAGAGAAAAGAAG
The DNA here is from genome assembly GCA_949710015.1 of Crataerina pallida. Lineage (NCBI taxonomy): Eukaryota > Metazoa > Arthropoda > Insecta > Diptera > Hippoboscidae > Crataerina > Crataerina pallida. Next base: position 9,809,374 of record OX453293.1, read on the forward strand.
GAGAGAGAGAAAAAAAAGAGAATCCGAGCCTCCCTCTATACTATAGATGGTGCAACCAGGCCACGCTTCTAACTTTTTAACTTCACGCTTTACGTTTTTACTACCTTTTTAAAGTTAGAATTACTCTCTCCAGAGAAATGTAAACAAACCAAAAATCACATAAACAAGGAACTGAAAATTTTTGACCATTTTTGTTTTAAAATTTTATATATTAAATAATAATGTTGTGAAAAAATTTTTATTTTACTGTAAAGTATGAAACATGTAGAACCTTTTTTTATAAAGTAATTAAAAATGAGTATATATTAACATAACCAAATAGAGGATGGTTTGTACCCTTATTTTTACTTATAATATAAATAAATTTATATGAATCACTAACTTTTTTTTTTAACGAGCAGATTGTCAGGCATCTGGACTAATTATTATTGGACTAGGTACAATGCTGAAGGTTTCCTAGTATAAGGTATATCCCCAATTTTTTTTGGATCAGAGTTATTGGACTTGTCTATGAGGGTATATGTGAAAATTGCAATTTTTATCAGGTAAACAACTAACTTTTTTTTTAACGAGCAGATTGTCGAGCATCTGGACTAATAATTATTGGACTAGGTACAATGCTGAAGGTTTCCTAGTATAAGGTATATCCCCATTTTTTTTTGGATCAGAGTTATTGGCACTTGTCTATGACGGTATATAAAATAATTTAAAAAAAAATAAAAAGTAATCCATATTCATAGTCATTAATGTATGTATTACAATAAATTAATTTTCATTCATTGCAATAAAAAAATATTCCATATATCCAAATTCAATTCATTAATTTATTATTATAAATTAATTTTCTTTTTGTGGCAATTTTCATTGTGTGTATTATCCTAAAAATATATGTTATATATTTAAAATTCAATTTTATTTAATATTTAATATAATATTACCTGTTCCTCCACAATAGAAATATTGTTAATTGTTGTTAAATATTGTTGTTGATTGGTTGTTGAAGTTGATTGTAATTGTGTATGTGTGCAAAAATTGCACAAGTATTATGTAAATTATGTTAGCTACAACATAACAAAATATCTAATTAGCCAACAAAGAAAACAAAACTTAAACCTAAGTAAAAATAATAATATCAGGAATCAGCTCAGGAACCAGCGACAACAACAACCGCCGAACCGTAATGATGAAAAAGTAGTGCTATGATATAACTAGATTAAGAAAGTTTGGCTTAACTGCCTATATATAATTAAACTTAATAATTTTGTTCGAGTTGCAAACGGAACAACAAACATAGTATACCCTCTATGCTAAGGTGGAGAGTACAATGAAGTTTAACAAATGTTTTATGCAAATTTCCACGTTACCTATGAGGTATTGCACATAACGCGTTGCCAATTGTTTTTGATGGCTAGCATCCCCAATAGGCCTACGAACCATCTTGTGTTTTTTTAGTAAATTTTATTATTTATCGTTATTTATAATTGAGTACAAGGTTATCTTTTACATATATATATACATATATTATATATACATATATACATATGTATAATATATATACATATATGTGTGTAATACACATATTTCAAATGTATGTGTCCCCTTACATACAGATCCTCAAATGAGAATTCTTGGTTTTTCTTTGCATAGATGCCTTTAAATTTAAGCGAGGACTAAGTTGTGTTTTACACAATATCGTCACAGACAAGTGCCAATAACTCTGATCCAAAAAAAATTGGGGATATACCTTATACTAGGAAACCTTCAGCATTGTACCTAGTCCAATAATAATTAGTCCAGATGCTCGACAATCTGCTCGTTAAAAGAAAAGTTAGTGATTTACCTGATGAAAATGCAATTTTCACATATACCGTCATAGACAAGTGCCAATAACTCTGATCCAAAAAAAATTGGGGATATACCTTATACTAGGAAACCTTCAGCATTGTACCTAGTCCAATAATAATTAGTCCAGATGCCCGACAATCTGCTCGTTAAAAAAAAAAGTTAGTGATTCATATAAATTTATTTATATTATAAGTAAAAATAAGGGTACAAACCATCCTCTATTTGGTTATGTTAATATATACTCATTTTTAATTACTTTATAAAAAAAGGTTCTACATGTTTCATACTTTACAGTAAAATAAAAATTTTTTCACAACATTATTATTTAATATATAAAATTTTAAAACAAAAATTGTCAAAAATTTTCAGTTCTTTGTTTATGTGATTTTTGGTTTGTTTACATTTCTCTGGAGAGAGTAATTCTAACTTTAAAAAGGTAGTAAAAACGTAAAGCGTGAAGTTAAAAAGTTAGAAGCGTGGCCTGGTTGCACCATCTATAGTATAGAGGGAGGCTCGGATTCTCTTTTTTTCTCTCTCTCCTTCTTTTCTCTCTCAGAGAATAATAACTTTTTAAAACTTTTTAACTTCACGCATCTAAAACTTTTTAACTTCACGCATCTAAGCGAAGAAACGAAATAATCTATGAGTATTGCCACCTGGCAATGATAGATCAGTCAATCAGGTGGCCATGCGTGATGTCTGTTTCATGTGATGTTTTCAATGCAACCAAGTCTCGTAATAACGTTATGTTTTACCGTTTTTTCCGGTAACAAAATGAATTTATTTGTGAGATTTTTCAATATTTATCATTTATATCACTTACATAATAAAAAGCGAATTAATAATCCGTGTGAAATACGGTTTTAATATCCCTTAATTGTCACGTACGTTTCAATTTTATACGGCACATTAATTTTATCTAATCAGACAATTAAATTCTGTTAATATTTTTTACCCATTTCTAAAACTATTACAGTTGTTGTTTTGCCTTCAGTTCGAGTGCGATATTTTTTCTTGTTCATTCTACAAAGATATTCGTTTTCTTTTATTTTCCTCTCACATCTATTTTATATGTAATTCTGTTTAAATATATTTTCACCGCAGAAGATATGTAAAAAAATACACAAGTTTGTGATATTGCCTTAATATTAATTTAATCGGCAAGTGTATGTGGTCTAAAGCGGGTACGCACGGTATAGTGATTAAAAAAAAAAATAGAAAGTGTTAAAAGTACAAAATAAGTAGGGGTGCAACAAATTTCTTTTCCAAATCTAACAAAAATTTATGAAGTGGATTAAAGAAATTTAATAAAAATTTAATAAAATTTTACAAATGTAAATAAATAACATTAATTAGAAAGATTATATTTAAAATTTATGCGTAATTTCGCTAGTCGTAATAATAAAAATGTGACTTTCTTTTGCCTTGCTTATTTTTTGCTTGTTCCATTTTACAAAATAGAAATTTATATGAAGTAATACAAAGTATTTATGTAAGAGTGAGTAGTGCAACTGGACATGTTTTTCATATTGTAATATATGTTTACTCATTTGCTCTTATTGTTGCCGGTATTCATAACGAGAGAATTTGTGTGTTATACGAATCCAACACCCAAAAAAGGGAATAAAAACCACACCACTACTCTTTAGCTATTCTTGCATTCGGTAACTTGTTGCTGTATTTTGTCATCATTATTAATTGTGTTGGTTATTTATTTGCAAAAACAAAATACAAAAATCAGAAGCATACGGACTAAAGAAATTGTAGAACGCAAAAGTACGCTATTATAATGTATTTTTGCATATAATTAAAGTTTTTTTAGTGCCTGCTCTGATTTCATTTACATTTTTGCTTTTTTTTGCAAAATAAAGAAAAGAGCATGTTTGGTGAAATGCATGTTTATAACTAAAAAAATAAGGCAACAAGTTGTTATTATGTCGCTATAAATATATATAAGGAAAGTGAAATTAATTTAAAAGAGAATGTCTTGTTTTACGAATGAAGAAAAAAAAAAATACTGCAATATTAAAGTGATACCATTGGCAAAGGAATTTTTGTAATGACATATTGTCCATTTGTTTTCATCAGCTACATATATACAATTGTATGCTTGTACATGATATCTGGTGGCATATATAAAGCATGAATCATCAGTTGTAATATTATTAGTTTTGTTCTGTGCTATCCATGCTGTAGTATTACAAGATAAGAGACAAAAGATTCATTATTCTTTAAACTATGCCGTTGGGGAAGAAGTGCGTGCAAGTGTGTGTGTGTGTGTGAAGGAACAAATCAAATGCATTTCAACATGCATGATCCAGATAAAAGTGCGTTGAACAATTATTTATTCGACAAGAAAGAACTAGAGTGAATGAGAGAGAGATGCCAAAACTGTAAAAATAAACATAAAACCCTTACTCATGCTTATAGGAATATATATGTGTGTGTGGTTGTGTAACATATTCCTACTGCGTCTTTTTATAGTTGAATAGAAAGAAAAGGTGGTACAGTAAAAAGCCGGTATGTTAAAATCGTCATTCCATTTATGAAGATCGTGAAGATTTTTTAAGCGGTCTAAGAAATTTTTTTAAGCCCATCCGTGCAGATTATTATTTAAAAGCCATATATCTTTAAACAGATAAAAATTTTGATGTTTTTGGAAAATTTGACTTAGTACGCTTTCAAAATTATGGACAAATATGTAAATGTAGGCATATATATTATATATATCTGGATCGACATCGATCTTCAAACACTGTGTACGTGATTAATATTTGCTAACAACCTGCTGATGATGTACTATTTTTTAATAACTTAGGAATGGGCTTTACAAGAAACCTTACAAAGTATTTATATGTTTGTTCAGCAGGAAAATCAGAGTCGGTCTAGGCATATTTGTCCGAACTCTCACCGTTGTAACGTTAATTCAGTTGAACTCCCTATTAGCCACAAAAATTAAGCTAAGAATACACATTAATTTAACAAAATGGACGTGACACTTCCACAATTTAGAAAGAAGTACACTTGGCGGAACATTTTATTTGTTTCTTAACCTATAATGTATAAATTATTACAGACCGCAGGCAAGTACATGCCACGCCTTAGTTGTTTTACTTTTTCTTTCTAAAAGTTTTTATATATACATATGTATAGAAAAAAATATATTAAGTATCTGAGGTGCGACCTGAGTTCTGTTTCACATAAATAAAAGAAGAAACAATTCACTATACTCACTGTAAACAGTTTTACACATTAGTCAACTTAAAAGTTAAGTACATGTTTCTCCTACTATATATAAACATAAAAACGAAAATGTGAAAAACATTTACAGAAAATCAAATTTTTACAGAGATAGACAGTCAGACGACTTGCATGGCTGTATATAGTTATATATGCACAAATAAAAAAAAACACTTAACGTGTTACCACCGCGCTAACAGTAGTCGCATTATTATTTCAGTTGTTTAATGTCTAGCCACATCTAGGATTTGGTCCAAGCCCAAACAACTTCATTTTAATAGGAAATAATGAAAAAAGTAACGACAAAAAAGAAAAAATTAAAACTCTCCACTTTCACTTAAAACGCAGCTATGTAGAATGCGTGTGTGTGCGTATGGTGAACATGCGGACTCTCTGCCAATGTTTATGTATCATCTGATACAATGCAAATGTTTTCGACTATGGCTGCCACACGGTGTCTAAGCCAGTGGTAGTGGTTGTTATAGCGGTAGTGGAGCACACCATGCTTGCACAGTGATTTTTTGGTGTTGTTGTTGTTGTAAATAGTCTGCAAAATAAGATTAATATGAACAAACAAAAAAATAATTTGTGGTCAAAGATAAAATTGCGTACACAGTCTAACCAAATGCAATCACTTATCCATTCATTCAAAGAAACAAACTAACAAACAAAGATTTATTTGGTTGGAAAAAAGAAATGTTATAGTCGGTCAAGCCCGACCATCAAATACCACTTGATATACCACCACCAATACATATCTATGTACCAAATTTCACTCAAAAAATAATAGAATATCATATGAGGAGGGGTTCTAAAAATGGTCCAACATGTCCTTTTACCAAATTTCATCAAAATATCTCAAAAAATGCGACATGTAGCTTGCGCACAAATTTACATGGACAGACGGACATGGTTAAATAGATACGGATTTTGATTTCAAATCGATCGGTATACTTTTGTCCAAAAAATAAGATAAAAAGCTACTTTGATAGAATTCCCTTCCTGTGGGCGTGGCATATATACAATTGCGTGGACTTTTCACATTATATTATTTATATCTATTCTATTATCATAAGCCTTATCAGGGAACACACCACTTGAAAAGAAAACTTCAACATTGTAGCTTAACTATTAAGCTTCTCCATACAAGGTTGCGTCGCTCACTCACTCACTCATTCACTGTTCTCTGAAACATAAATTTACGTGCAACTGTAAAATAAAATCTAAATGTCTCTCTTTTGTGACCTTAAAATGTAGTGGTAAGCAATATATACGAGTATAGAAGTGGTCTTATAAGGTTCAGACAAGTATGGAGGCGGTTAATCAATTCGTGGTATATGTCACACACATGTACAAATGGCTGAATAACTGATTTAGAAATAACAACATCAGCTTAAAACAACTTATGAGCTCTCTTTGTGACGATTTTGGTATATTTCCGCTTTTCATACTCCCCTCATAAGATAAAAGGTATAATAAATTTGTCATTTATATTACATTAGCAAGAAAGTAACGTTAAGAATATATTCTTGACCAGTATCAACCTGAAGCCATATCGGTCTGCTGCTGACACTCTCACGGTTGTAAAGTATAAGATATCGTGCTGAATTTTTGACAATTCAATTTCTGCACACATGATACTTATATTCATTAAAAAATCTTATTTGATTTTTTTATTATTAGTTGATAAACAAGAAATAGTTGTAAAAAGTCGTTTTTTAAGGAAATGGGATATGCCACGCCCACCAATTAAAGATACTGGCAAAGCTACAGAAATTTCCAAACGTTTGCAAAAAATTTGACCAAAATTGAAGCAGTCGTCTTCTAGTTATAAGCCAAGAAACAAATAGAGTTCACAATAATTTTATTTTATTTTTTTCTTGTCTGACAAAATACAATAGCATCCGCAGAAAGCGTAATAGGGCACTATTCCACCTGTTGCGGGCTGAATGACAGGCGAGTTAGCTGGTTAAGTTAATGTTCCTTTTTTTTTGTTGTTACATAAATTTTGTACGTTCGTGTGCAAAAAAAAAAAAATAAATAAAACAAAAAAATATGGGGATATTGCTATATATGTGCATGCTCATGGTACGAACATCGTACATCGTGCATAGTTAAGCAAAGTGAGTGAGTGGAAAAACTGGTATGGAATGTGAAACAAAAGTCACATAGCCTGGCTGGCTTGCTGGTTGCTTTGATATTACGAAACAATGGCAAAGCAAAGGAAATTTTCTTCATATCTACATAGAGCGTGGAGTGTGAATCAGAAAGACAGAAATCTCCAACTACGCTGACCTATATTATCTATTATCTATAAAAATTATACTCAAAAATCGACTTTTCATATAGATTGCTTCTTCTATAATCATTCGAATCTTTCACGGAAACGTTTCTTAACCCAGAAATGTCATTTTTAATACAAATGTTTAATAATTTTCATAACCGCCACCTTGAGGTGAAAGTATTCTCAATTCGAAACTTACTCATCCTTCCTCCTACGTACGTAAAACGTAAAACGTAAAACAACGCAATTGGCCTAAATCATCTTCAATACAAAACTAATAAAAACAAACATTTTTATAAAAACGTTGAATGCTTTATGAATATATTAAAATGTTCAAAATGAAAATAATGGAAATAAAATGAGAAAAGTCCCTGAAATGAATTATTCACGTTAAACGCATACACACACTGTCACACACAAAGTATAAATACCTGAATAATTTCAGATTCTAATAAATGAAAATGCCAGAAGCTGGAACGTTTAATACCCTACAATACAGCTGAACAATGAAATGATTGAACTTTATTGTTATAATGAAAAGCAACACGTGGCGCTCTAACAAATTATCGTTATATGGAAAAAATACATAATTCTTAATATTTTCCAATGAAACTTGGCAAATTAATTCCACGGTCTATAAGGTTTAATCGTGTCAAATTTGGGTACAATCGAACGATTTTTGCTTTTTTGCCCCCTTTCTAGAGAAGGCAAAAAGTAGAAAATTTCCGAAAAAATATTTTATATTTTCGCTATAAGGTGTAATGGTGTAAACATTGAGTGAAATCGGACGATTTTTACCATTTTGTCATTTTTCCCAACGTCTTTGGAAACTTTCCGTATACAATATGACGCTCTGTATGGCAAATTTTGAAAATTGAATTAAAAAAAAAAACATTAAATGTGACACAGGATCAAAATTTTCATGTGGATTGGTCCTCATCCCAAGCAGGTCCCAATGGTATATAGCATAATCGTGTAGGGTTTTTAGTTTAGGCGTGGTGTAATTTTTAAATAAAATTTTTTTCTTTGTATTTTTCTCATTTTTAAATTTTTTTGTATTAAAATTAAATTTATAATTTTTATATTATTAATTACGTAATGTAAACGTAAAATGTATTTAATTTATAAATTAAATCTTTAGTTTTATCCATTTTCTTCTTATATCTCATCTTAACAGAGCTATGTTAACTACTTAATAGAGCTCTGCTAAAATTTTTGGCTTATGTCTTTGCTAGTTAAATTCGGATTTATCTTCACGCCCTTAAATTTTGATGCCAATCAACTTCAATGGTAGAAGTTTGAGCTTGACCCGACCACTGTGACATCTTCATGAATTCATGGCATAAATGGCGTTTTACATAAAAATATACAAACAAACATATGTGGATACGTACGATACGTGTTGCATTTAACAGAAATGTACAATTTTCTTAACCTTCAAATTAAAATAGTGTCAAACAGATATTCATGAGATAAATTATTTGCAAATATTTTATAAAAGCATTTAAATTTATTCGTGAGCGGTAACATCATCATCATTATTGGCATCATAATGAAATGCAGACAAAAAGCGTGTGAGAGGTTTTTCAAATGAATTGATAGTGTGGGTATACTAAGTTTGGCATTCTCTCTACAAAATTACAATAGCAAAATCTGATGAGATTTAATGCTCATCATATCAGAAATTTAAATATTGATAAGATCTTCTGAGTACATGCTGCGAAGTTCCTATTTAAAAAAAGCAAAATAAGTGGACAGCCACGCCCATAATTTACAAATAAAATATAAAAAATCGGAGCAGAATTTGTATAAAAAGGATTGTTAAAAAAGATTGTGCGACGCCGTTAATTTAAGTTTATAAGTGGAGGGTATCCCGGATATAACCTAAACCAAAACCGTATAGTTGTACCCCGTACCACTTGTGAAAGGATATATTAAGCTTGTACGTTTGTTTGTAACTCCTAAACGGCAAATGCCACACCCACCTTCAATTATACCGATTAATTCAGTATCGATGTAAAGTGCCGTCTGTGCATCCATGTAACTTTGTTCCCTAAAGAAAAGTTCTATTAAAATGGGACCGAATTGAACCATTCTTAGAAACCGTCGCCATATAAGGTTCTATTATAAAAGAAAGTCTTTACAAGGAGCAAATATGCAAATCTAATATTTTTTTAACAAAAGCAAATGTGCAAAATTTGGAACCGATTCCACTTGTATTTACGGACGCAACTCAAATAATTATTTTATGAATTGTATAATAAAGTGGTGTAGGGTATTAAATAGTCGGGTAGGACCGATGATATAATAAATAAAATATTGTATAATATAATTTTTGTGGCCATTTACGAGGCAGGAGTGCCAAGAATAGATTTCATTCCGCAATATACTTTGTTTGCTCTTGCACATCTAGCTAGAAAGGTAATTATAAAAAAGAAAAGAAATTCAAACGCATTGGAAGTTATAAATTTAATAAAACCTACACCGCTAAAATAGTTGAAATTATTATCTTAAAATAAAAAAAAAATAAAAAACCTTCCACAAACGTTAATTGACTAAAAAGCGAAACGAATATTGACGTAAATTCCAATTAAAAGAATTTTTTAATAATCCTGAAATAGTAGTTTTTTGTTTTTGTTTTTGTTTTTCCTTCAAAAAAGACTCCTCGGAACTGTGTGATGCATAAGGAAACGAATGTTTTACTTTCATCGTCAATGATCAAGATAAAAGAAGGAGGAAGTGAATCACGCTCACTATTAATAATACTTATAGATAAATAATAAATAAATAAAAAATCGTTTAAAATAATGTTTTGTCTGCTTTCCATATTTCTCATACTCATAGAGTCATTTTGAATCTCTAGCTATAAGCGGCTGCGGCAAACATTTCAAGATTCAAAAATATTATGGAATTCAATTGAACGGCGGCCTTATAATAAAACACAACAAACTTTATTACAGTATACGATTTTAGTTCTTTCAAGAAAAGAAAAAAAAACACCCAAGTGCCAATTAAAACGACAATAATAACCACAACAACTCTATAATCATAAAGTAACAATAACTTAAATAACAACAACAACTAGAACAAGAACAACAAGAACAAGTATTGACAATTGCTAAAATGTCATTTCGAGTGGTACGTAGTTCGAAGTTTCGTCACGTTTACGGTCAAGCTCTAAAACGTGAACAATGCTACGATAATATACGCGTTTCCAAAAGCAGTTGGGACTCAACTTTCTGTGCGGTAAATCCGAAATTTTTAGCCATTATAGTAGAATCGGCTGGCGGTGGAGCATTTATTGTATTGCCACATAATAAGGTGAGAAAATTACATTTTTTTTTTTTTTTTTTTTTTAATTACAAACGGTTTTTATAACCCCCGGGGAATATATGTCAGTGTGTCAAAATGTATGAAACGTGTAGAAGGTAGCCTGTGCAAGTTGGTTGGTATTGAAATTGGGCAAAATCTTTCAAACGAAACGGCACGTCCACCTTGAGACAAAAACCGATTTTTTGATAAAACATCATTTTGTACCATCTTGAAAATTTTTCGCATGCTGATCCAACTTAACTTGCACTGTAATTCTCTTAGCCGTCGGTAGTTTACCTGTCTCACATGACAGGGTGTAAAAATTCCACTAAAAGAAACTTCTTTTTTTATGGATTTGAACATGCATCTTAGTTAGTGGCCAAAATTTAACATCTTCCTCCAATTACCAAAAAGTCCAACCGCAGTCCACAACTTTTGTGAAAGTTCTAATAATCTCTGTGGCCCACTAAAGGACAAGTTCTATTGTAGCTGGTCACTCATGATTGCCCGTACTTAAATAGCTTTTCTTTAATCATATTGTTGTACGTGTTGCGTTCGGGTAAAAGGGTAAAAAGTTTCCATAAGTGGCTCATAGAGGAGGAAACGTATGCTTTCGATTTTCTTGTTTAATGTTTTGTGGTTTTGCGCGCGTTACCTCATATATTGGCTGTTGGCCAAAATTTTAAATATAACGCATAAAATGATCACCAAGAAAATTTTTGTTTGTAGTTCTATTTATAATGAAATTTTCCTTCACTTCCATAAATAGTCAGTCAGTCATTCGGTGGGAACAGTTATTTTATAAAATCATTTTTGTTGATTATATTTCTTGCTTCGTCTCCTTCCACAATCACCAAATTAAGAATGAATTGTATAATGAAGAAATAATATTTTAGTTGGGTACGTAAATATATGTAAATATGAGTCTATTAGCGATCTAATGGAATTCTTAAGAAAGTAATGAAGTGCGAGGTGTAAAATAAATAAAAATATTTATTACAATCTTAAGCCTGGACATTGGATTAAAAAGAAATTTATCCAATTTAATGATTTTGTTTTAAAGGTGGGTCGCATAGCTGCCGATCATCCTTTGGTTGGGGGACATAAGGGTCCCGTGTTGGATATAGCCTGGTGTCCACACAATGATAATGTTATAGCATCCGGTTCAGAAGATTGCGTGGTGAAAGTATGGCAAATACCTGACGGCGGACTGTCGCGTACCCTCACTGAACCTGTAGTCGATTTAGTATTTCATCAACGTCGCGTTGGCCTAGTGCTATGGCATCCCTCAGCTTTAAATGTTCTATTAACTGCAGGTTCAGATAATCAGGTTAACTTGTGACAAATGGTTTTTTTCATTATCGTTAACTTAAAAAAATATTTTCTTTTTTAAAGGTGGTTATCTGGAATGTGGGCACAGGAGAGATTTTAGTTCATATTGATTCTCATCCTGATATTATTTATAGCGCCTGCTTTAATTGGGACGGCTCCAAATTGGTTACCACCTGTAAAGATAAAAAGATTCGCATCTACGATCCGCGTAACGGTGATATTGACAGTGAAGCGTTGTGTCATGAAGGCTCAAAAGCTACTCGCGCCATTTTTCTACGTCATGGTCTAATATTTACAACCGGCTTTAATCGCTCCTCAGAACGGCAATACTCATTACGAGCGCCTGACGCTCTAAGTGAACCAATCGTTATGGTCGAGCTGGACACATCCAACGGGGTAATGTTCCCCCTGTACGATCCAGATACGAATTTAATTTACCTCTGTGGCAAAGGTGATTCTGTTATACGCTATTTTGAAGTAAGTTGATGATGTGAAGTTAGGAAAATGTTTCCCATATTTTCTTTATTTTAATAATTTCCAGGTTACACCGGAGCCTCCTTTTGTTCATTATATAAACACGTTTCAAACGCCAGATCCACAGCGTGGTATTGGTATGATGCCAAAGCGTGGCTGTGATGTCACAACCTGCGAAATTGCCAAATTTTATCGTCTTAACAATAACGGTCTGTGTCAAGTAATATCGATGACTGTGCCGCGTAAATCTGATCTCTTTCAAGAAGATCTGTATCCGGACACACTGGCAGAGGATGCTGCAGTGACCGCCGAAGCGTGGATTACAGGAACTGATGCTGATCCTATAACTTTTTCGCTTAAAGTAAGTTTTTTGTATGTCAAACTTAAGCATCAATACAAAATACAAAATACTTAAGAATTGGAATACAAAACCGGTACAACAGTGTAGATGGCTAGCTATTAGATAGACCCTAAAATGAACTATTAAGGAAATGCCGTTTTATGAATATTAGCAAGAAATAGCAAAGGTTGGAATTGAGTTCACAAAAGTGGATGCGTTTTATAAAAGAATTGCTTTTTAAATATAGCCATTACACTACGTTTCCACTGACGAGGTTATCGCGGTTGAGAGGGTTATCCCCCTGACCACATTGATTTTTGGATGGTTACCCATATAAAATTTAACAATCTCTTTAAAGTGGTTAGCAGATAACCACGTAGTTAACGACGTTAAATTTCAATGTAACTCTGACAAAGTACCTAAAAATACAACTATTTACGATAAAACTTCTCTGATATGTCAAATAATAACTTTTTTTATTTTAAGTCAAACATATTTCGTAAAACTCTATAATTTTTTTTTGCTTCTCAATATTGCTAAAAGCGAAATTTTTATTAGCATTTATATAACAAATTGTATTTAAGATATTTTCCATTTTTATAAAAGAAATAAAAGCCATAACGTAAAATATCAGAGTTGTAATCATATCAAAGCAGTGAAAATGTCCGTAGTTAGGTAACGTGTAAACTCGAACAATCTCGCCATTGTAAACGTAGTGTTGAGGTATGTCGGTAGCGGTGTTCAATCACAAAATTTCAATTACAAATTTAAAGGTCTGGCTACACTATTTTCTGAGTGGAATGCAAGTGTACAAGATCCGTGCGATATTATTCCAGTAGTAATTCTTATAAATTATATTTAATATTGTGGAAATATCAATTTTTAAGTATACTGTTGCTCAAAATGTCTTTCCGTCCAACTTTCCGTTTACTTCTCTAATACTTTCTGAAATTGTGTATGTCAGTCCGTCTGTTTTGGCTTGTACACTGGTCGAATCCGTCCCTTTTTAACAACCTTTATGTCTTTTTGTTCGATGCCTTAGTGTGTCTATCCGCTTATTGATTAAAAATTAGCCCCCATGTATTCCAATAATTAAAAAAAAAAAACCATACATACAAAATTGAAGACAATACAAGTCTGTTTCGTTCGTTTAAATTGATTGATTGATTGTTGTTGTTAAATTGTTTTATAAATAATTAACTAAAAATGAATTAAAAGTGTTCCGTCTCGCATGCAGAGTATTTCATGCAAGATACAAACCAATAATCTTTCTTATATATTATTGAAGTGAATTTGTTATTGCTTGCAATTCATAGATATTAGGGATTTCGCTTTCACCCTTAAATAAACTTTTAACCAATATATCCTTTATTTGCCTACCCACCCACATATCAAGTGTTCGTGCTTGCTCGTTGTGTTTTGTGTTATGTGTTAATTGGCATCATGGGTTAGAACAGAAATGCTAAAAAAACCTAAATAGGATCGTGTTTCTATTGTACAGGGTGGTTATGTATCGCAGTCGGCCAACAAATCGTTGTCAGTGAATAGAAAAGCGAATATACTTAATAAGTCGGCGGCAGGTACGTCAAAAAGTGCCAGCAATGCTACCCTTGTGGGCAGCAGTTTGGGCTCAACTACCAATCATGCAACAAGTGGGTCAGCGCCGGTCAGCAGTGGAGTAACGGTAAGTTTTTGGATACCTATTAAATCACAATTTATTTGAATTGTAAATTTTAGGAGAAAGATTTGCGCGACATCACCGATGAAATACGTAAACTGAAGGCGATTATTGTTAAACATGAGAATCGCATACGAGCTTTAGAGGCAGCGCTGCGTGCCCAAGATGACGATACAACGGGTCATGCACTGACACGCAATAGCACTAATAATAATAATACCAGCATTAATGACACCAAAGCCACAACCGATAGCCACAATAACAAACAAAATGTATCCAATGATAGTGGCAAAGATAGCCATGACACAACCATCTCATCCAGAACATCCGACGAAGTATAAAAAATGGACAAAATACATGTGTGTGTGTATGTATGCATGAATGAAAGTGTATATGGATGAATGTGTGTGTGCATGTGTGCGTGTATAACAAAAGCATATGATCAAGTAGAGTTTATATCAATTTTTAGAGAGATACACACCGCCCCCAAGCTATAACCGCGCATGCTAAAGTGTTAAAAATTTGTTAACGTAACGTGTTTAAGTCACAGCTAGACAGAATGCAATATACTGCTGCATACTGCAGTATAACTGAGATCAGGCTGTCTTTTTAGTCCCCACCCAAAACCATGTTAAAATATATCAATTATATAGAAAAAAACTGAATTGTTAAAAACTTTTAAAATATGTTAAATAAGGCTTTTTCCCTAATTGCACCTCTACATTATTTGTAAATTATAACGCTCTGCCTACTTTTTCATTCACTTCACTATATTCATCGTAAGTTTGTTTTTTTACTTTTTGTTAAGAAATTTTTATAAAAAATTTTTTTTTACACAATTGTCATCTTTAAATAAAAAGCTAAATAATTTATCACAAAAAGAATAAATTTATATACCTACATATATATATGTATATAAACGCAGGTCTTGTAATACTTGATTTGTTAAATTGGGACCATTAGTAAATGAGTATGTACGCATATACAATGCATTGCTTTAAAAAATTATTCTCTTGAATGGAGTTTTCCTAGACAACGCGGCCAATATCCCTGATCCTAATCAAACTGGTTATATTTATGTACGTAATAATTTCTTTTTTATGCATTAATATAGAAATAATGAAAATACAATACTACCCTAATAACAAGAGTATAAGGTCTACAGAAATTAAAAATATTTATATTTTTTTGATAATTAGAATTTTGTATTTTTGAAACGATTAAAGAAAAATAAAGAAATCTTTAAGTGGAA
Organism: Crataerina pallida; assembly: GCA_949710015.1. Taxonomy (NCBI): domain Eukaryota; kingdom Metazoa; phylum Arthropoda; class Insecta; order Diptera; family Hippoboscidae; genus Crataerina; species Crataerina pallida. Next base: position 9,825,131 of record OX453293.1, read on the forward strand.
GTGATTATTTACAAATAATAAACATCGTGCACTCAAGTGTGCAGAGGATGCAATCTGTCAAATGACAAATTAGATCCAAATTTACAATAAAAACTTAAAAGAGAAAATGAATTATCTTTATGTGTGCGCTCTTTATCTCAACACAATTTAATCAAGTAAGTGAAACAAAGTGATTGTTGTTAAAAGTACAATATAAATTATTTGATATAGATGGCGCGGGTGTAACTTTTTCTATTAATTTATTTATTCAATTTTTCATATAATTTATTATTACTAGTTGTATTTAAAAGTAGCTTAATTTCATTTTTATATAAGTTTAAAAAATAATTTTCAATGAATTTAAATATCAAAAACTCCTATAATACGGTTTCAAATATCATATGATATAATAGGTTTAAAGCCTCACATAAATGCTAGAATGGACCACTCAAGCTGAAACTTGCCCTAGTGAAATCCTATGATCAATTACTAACGATTGGCATCAAAATTTTCATATAAAAATTATTTGGGAAATTTGCATATTTTTATCGTGCTATAGTTACGAAAAAATGGACAAAAAAGTAACAGGAAAATTAAACTTGGCTTAGGCATAATCCTAAATACCCTCACACCTACAAGCCTGGGCGTAGCAGATTTTACGCCTTTTAACAGCGTATGTATTACGTATCAGCTTGCAAGTCCAGTTTTACGTTGAGTATGTTTGTTTGTTTTTTTGCAAATTGTGCGCGTATACGTTATTCGCGCGCGCGACCATGAGTATTTTTATCACATCGTTGGATGGAATAACTTTAGATATACATACAAAATTTCAAGTTCATAGGTCAATTTTTGTGGCATATATATAGGTTCGTCGATTGTGGGCGTGGCTTTTGATAGATTTTGCCCGTCATTTTGCTAACATTTCTACATTTTCATGATTTTCATAATTACGGCCACAAGGATGAAGGCGAATTTCCTTGGCTTATAACTAGAAAACTACTGCTCCGATTTTGGTCAAATTTTTTGCAAACTTTTGGAAATTTCTGTAGCTTTACGAGGATCATCGATGGGCGTGGCACTTCTTATTTCCTTAAAAGAAGACTACAACTTTTTCTTGTTTATTAACTAAATGGGTGGTGCCACGCCCATATATTATACCGAATTAATTTACAAGCTTTCACAAAAAGTTAGAACAAAATCCGTCATCCCTATATTCAAGATTGGCAATATTTTGCCTATTCAAAATAGCGATTTGCGTGCAAAAACCAAGTGTCTGTACGAAATTTCAGCTCAATATCTCAAAATGTACGCCCATGAGAATGCATACAAGGTTGAAATGAATGAAAAAACTTATTTATTTTAATTCAACCTCTTCTTTATTTATGTTTATTTTGATTATTTTTATACATTATTTAAAAGTAAGAAAATGGCATTTTTTTGTCTAGTTGAATATACACACGTACCATTGTATAATCATGTGATGATGACCTACAACACTAAACAACACTTAATTATGATAAAGAATGGTTAGAAATGAACAATGCACACACTCACACACATATACACATTCAAACAAACAATATTAAAATAACGGGTTGAGGCACTTTTTTAGACGTTTTTTGTTGGTTTTCCTTTTTTTATACAAGTTGAATTTTTTTTTAAATTATTTAAAAAAAAGTAATAAACGTAAGTTGTTCAGTACGATTAAAAAGTATTTGTACACATTATTTCATATATATTGTATAAATATAACTAAACAAGTATTGAGTTAAAAACTTAATCCCATATATAGGATATTAAGATGTTGAGCAGGTGGGGGAAGAATAAATGATTAATATATAATCTACATTCATTACTTATGTTGAATATCTTAAAATGTATTAAGTCTGTAAAAATTGGCAAATTTTGGCACAATATTATTAAATAGAAGATACACGCTAAAGAACAAATTGTATTGGCAAACATTAGCGGCAATACGATTGGACAAGTGACTAAGATATCGTCTTGCTGTTGTTGTTGTATTAACTTTAATGTAAATCCTATATGTTGTCTTTTCCTTTGATAATGTATAAAATACAGTAGGAATGAACAATATATACGGATATATGCATGTATTATGTATTATTTGTATAAAACGTTTGGTATATTGGAATATTTTATACTTTTCCTTTACTCCTTCTTACTTTGTGAACTTTACGTTATAACGTTATTAACCGTTATTTCATTTTTGTATATCCCCTACGTCACAAAATGGTACAAGGCCTTTATTGTATTTCTAAGTGGCGTTTGTAACTCCTAAAAGACCCATGCTGGTAATAGAATCAAAATGTGAATCGATTTAACTATAACGGCTTGACCCATTATTTCATATAATGAACCCAGAGCTCGGAATTTTTCATATTCACTGATAGCATAGGGATGCCTTTTATACGTCGATTACGAGTAAATATAAACCTAATCAGTCCTCTTTTAGAACCCCTCCCCATATTAAGTCTATATGAAACAAAATAAGTATTTTACCGCATCGGATCTTTTGTAAGTAAACCATTTCATATGAATAAACTTCACAGTTTTCAATATTTTTTTTGGAACAGTTGGTAATCGTGATGTAGGATAGTAAATAGTCCGGCTAAACCGATTAAAGCTTTTAAAACTTATTTGTTATTAATGTTGATGATATTTTCATAATGAATTTCTTGCCTTTTTTTACACAAAGCATTTTTTTCTGTATATGTTATTGATATGGATTGAGATAAGTAGTCAGAGAAAATAAATTGCAAACCTTACGTGGTAAATGTATATTTAGGCACTATCTAGTGCTAAAAGAAATCTTCATTAAGTCATAGTTTCAAAAAACATTTCTTAAGATAAGCACAGGCATCCCTCGGATAGCGCGGAATTCGATTATAATAAAACGGAATGAAGATGCGAAAATAATTGTTAAAATTCGATCACACAGGACGTCGGTTTATAAGGAAAACTTAACGTTTATGGTATATACTAATACCGCAATAGAAGAAAACCTCGAGTACTTCGTTAATCGTGCTATTCGGGGGATACTTCTACGCACCAATTATAGCAAAAAATTCAAATATCTTTGACTTTGTTTTTGCGATAGGCAAAAAAAGAAATGGAACATGTGCCGTTATTAGTACTTATGAAAGGTGAAATAATGGCCAAAATGTAGTTCGGAAAATCACTACATTAAACAACTTAACCTACATTAACATTCGGAAGACCACTTAGAGTTACAATTATTAACTAGAACGTCAACTCTTACACTAAATAAAAAAAATATGTTTTCAGTACGCGTTATCTTGATATGTACAATACACACTTTTTATCAATATATTGCCAGAATTGCAAAACTATTGCTTTTGTTGTTGTTGGAAAATATTCATTTTGCTGAATATTTACATGAAATGCTCGTAATGTTACGTAAAACCACGACTAGGTGATTGCACGGGCGATGGTGGTGGTGGTAGTGGGGAAAAATATGTTGATGATCTGGAACTGGGCGAGGGTGGGCAAGAAGATTCTGGCAATATTCTAACGTCACTGTGATAATGAGAACGTGGTGTGGGCGGCGGCGGATACGGTTCACTGTCATAACCATATTGCATGCAAGAATTCCCATTAGCAGATGACGATGATAATTTGATGGCACCATTGCTGTTGTTACTATTCGATTTGCTAGTATAGTTGGAGTCCGATTCATCGCAAATATCTGTGGAACAAGGCGTTGGGGGTGGTGGTTGATTAATAATCTTGTAATGGCGATAAGGTCTGCGGGATCGGGTGGCTGGTGATGGTGGTGGATTAATGGGATAGGCTACCAAGCTGGAACCGTTAGTTGTTGAACTAGAAGCTCCCGTTATGTGATTTCGGTCATAAGAATTCATGCTGGTGCGTGAATTTAACGTCGACATACGTACAGCATCCGCCACGGATGCTATTTTCGACACTCTTTGCGATTTACTTAAGGTTGAGGGAGACAATGGGTCAGAGGCTTGATCGTCTTTGGGTTCATTGCGTTGTTTGCCGATGCGCGTGCGACAGAATTGCAATAAATAAACTATAAAAAATATCATAAACATTGTGGCCACTATGAGGATGACAAAAGCAGTTTTATCGGAAGCTGGGGCCATACGCCTTGTAATGGCTTGAGAGCAAATTTCTGCAGATTCATCAGCACCATCAGCACAATGATCCCAACCATCACACAACAAAGCAGCCGAAATGCAAAGCTAAGGTAAAAAACCAAATTAAATATTTTTTCCAATTAAATATTTGAACCCAAAAGTTACCTTATTAATGGGACACTGAAATTCTCCTGGCCGCTTACAACAATCAGCTTCGTCATGCCCATTAGCACAATTAGTTGTACCATCACATACCAAGATCTTATCAATACATTCTCCAGACTGACAACTAAACTGATCAGCGCGACACGAAGGGCAACCAACTTCATCTGATTTATCGGGGCAATCGTTTTGACCATCACAACGCCACGACGCTGGTATACAGTCTTTGTTCATATCAGTGCTGGCTCCACCGCCCAATACAGGAGCGGCACAGGTGAAATGATCTGGACCGCAGGCCGGCAAAGCACCACAGTTTTGTTCATCTTCCAAAAGCATTAAGTTTTTTGGACAAGAACATATCTGAGAACGTGAACTTCTACCCTCTGCCGATGCTATGCAAATGTGTGAACACTTTGTACGATGATGCATACACGTGTGATTACGAAACAGTTTGGATTCGGGAGTCCATACTGCAGCAATATCTATAATCTGAGGCATGCGTTGCAATTCAGCACGTCGTCCCTCGCCATTTGTATTAATACGTTCCAAACCAATCTTATCATCCAACCAATAAACAAAGCCCTGTAAAGCCGCCAAGGACACAACTTGCGATATATGTGTAGAAACTAGAATTTTTCTAGAAGAATATATATAAAAAAATGGAAGTAATAAATGAAGCATTATGAAGAAATTAAAAAACAGTCACTTACTTGTTTTTTCCGTGTATATCCATTGAGTCAATACGTTTACCATGAGCATAGTACAACATATCATTTTGTTGATCAATGGCCAACGCGGTGACACCTTCCAATTTGAAAGCTAACACTACACGTTCGGCACCATCTAAGCGAGCTCGTACAATAGCCTGCTGACTACCAACATCACTCCAGAATAGTAAACGTTTCATCGCATGAACCGCTATGTTACGTGGCTTTTCCGAATCCCCCGTGTCTATGACGCCGACAGTTTCGCCATTGAAACTATATATATACATAAAATAAAGTCCTTGACATTATACTAACGACCAATAAAAAATTCAATACTTACCTGGTCACGTTAATACTGTTTGAATGAGAGCAAGTCCAAAATAGTAATTTGCCGATAACATCAATGGCTATGTCAAAGGGTTGAAAGCCGGAGCCCACCACTATTGAAGGACGCGTTCCATTAGCCGGAGATCTTTTAATACTGTGACTGCGTCCTTCCACCTAAGGTACAAGATTGGTTACATCCCAGGACATATAAGAATAGATTTGCTTACCCAGTAGATATAATGTGCGATAGGATCATATTCTACAGCTCGTATATTCTTGCCAGTTACTGGTAATGGTACATTGGGACAATCGCTGGTATTCGGTAGTAAGCGCCCAAAACTATTGCGTTGACTGAAGATAATATAATTTTTCGGTGGTATACAGGAGAGATTATCTTTAGACAAAGTATAGTGAGTGGGGCAAGCACAGGTCATGCCTTTGCGTCCAGGCGTAGCCAAACATAAATGAGAACAGCCTCCATTGTTCACTTTACACGGATTATTTCCAGATTGCCGTTGATTGTAATACACCAACAAAGAGCTAATATAACTCAAACCGCTATGAACCAAACTTCTATTCTGTCCGGTAAGTTTATGTACTCTCTCAATGTCCCCGGTATTCCAGTCGCTCCAGTACACATAGTCACGATACAAAGACACAGCATACGGCTCATCAACATCGGTGCTTACTAGAATTTGTCTTTTCTTGCCATCCCAATCGGCCGATTCGATTTTGGTGGGTCGTGATTGGGTAGCCCAGTATAAACGCCTAAATTCTGTATCTAAAGTTAAGCCCGTGGCATGATTTGCTGCCACTATAATAGTTTGTAATTCCGAACCATCCATTGTGGCCCTGCGAATAGAATCTGACGGTGATTCGGTCCAGTACATATAACCTTTGCTGGGCTCTAATACTAGAGATCGTGGCTCTTCAACACCTTTCCACACTAACACTTTACGGTTACTGCCATCCAGTCTTGCCAATTCGATGCGTCTAGCTTCTGAGTCTGTCCAATAAATATTTTGACCCAACCAATCAACGGCAATACCTTCGGGTCGTATAATGCCTGCATCTACAATGCGCTGCACAAAGGAACCGTTCAAGAACGCACGATAGAAACTTTTCGACTTTTGATCGGACCAATACAGCCGCTTATCCCTTACATCCACATCCAAAGCATAAGCAAACCGTACATCCTTAAAAGGAATTTTCTCATCATTGTGATTCCCTTCATTATTTTTTATAGAAATGCGACCTATATGTTCCTGCCGAGAAAATAGTAGATAAGCCTCGGGTATGACGCAAGTCTTTTTATCGTTGGCCAACTCGTATTCAATAGAACAGCGGCATACATAATCGCTGGGACGATTTAAACACAAGTGAGAACAACCGCCATTGCGTTCGGCGCAAGCATTGGTGCCTTTCACTTCTCCTATGCGCGCTACCTTAAGACCCATTAAATCAGGATACTGATCAACCACTACTATGCGATTGTTGCCAGTTATCTTGTGTGCACGATCAATTGAACGCCGCTGCCAATCGGTCCAATACAGGTAGTCATCTAACAAGCTGAGACCGAACAAATGTTTTAAATTATCTCTTATGATTACCCGACGATCGGAACCATCCATATTGGCCATTTCGATTTTATCTGTTTTACCATCGCACCAGTAAATAGTTTTGGATTCTATATCCAAAGCAATACCATTTGGCCACGCCAAGTCTTCCGATACCAAAACTACACGTTCCGAACCATCTAAAGAGGCCCGTTCTACTTTTGGTTTTTTTTCATTCCAATCACTCCAAAACATCCAACCCAATGTGGGAGCTAAAGCAATAGCTCGAGGCTCTTCCAAATTCTCATGAACCAATACTTTGCGAGCTGAACCATCTAAACGACATACCTCGATCCGATCAGTATCGGTATCGGTCCAATACAGATTACGTGCCAACCAATCTACCGCCAAACCATCCGCATGCTTAACTTCAGAAGTTATAAAATCAGACAGACCTGAACCATTTGGATGAGCCTTTCTAATGGTAGAAAGCTCCACATCGGACCAGTATATATACTCATCTACTGGATCGTAATCGATAGCAATCGCATATTTAACTTTGCCCATGCGTAAAGGAAAAATGGTAAAATCTGGTGAATCCAACGAAATGCGACTGATTTCTCCTTTTTGTACTATGAACAACATTTCCTGCGATCCATTAGCACACGTTGTGCTATTAATAAGTTTAACACCGGTGGGACAGGCACAACTGAAGCCCTTAGCATTGGTGGCCAATAAGCATAAATGCGAACAATTGCCATTGTTGACGGCACACGGATTATCAGTAGTGGTCTGTAAAGAAACATCCCAAGCTCTGACACAATTCGGAGATATGGGGGTATCAATCAATTCTTTCATTTCCAACAGTTTCAAATCGAATACATTTAAAGATCCCTGCGACCAATCCGTCCAGTATAGACGATTCTCGAAAAATGTCACACTGTAAGGATATTTTAAATTTCTCACTATATTCCGCCTACTGCTGCCATCGTATTTCATTGCATCGATAAATCTTAAATGACCATCCGTCCAATAAATTAAATCACTTTTTAAATCCACCGCCAAACCATTGGGCCAAAAAATATCGTCCTTCACTATGGTCATGCGCGTTAAGGGATCACCATCCATGCTGGAACGTTCAATTTTCGGGAATTCACCCCAATCGGTCCAAAACAAAAAACGTTTTGACGGCACCACCGTAATACCGCGGGGTTGATCCAAATCCGTCCAAAACAATACCTTTTGATATTTACCATTCAGCGAAGCCACTTCAATGCGATTCCTTTCACCATCCGTCCAATAGATTTTATCGGTATACCAGTCTATGGCTAAACCCTCGGGCTTCTCCAAACCCGACGCTATCACAGTTTGTTTGGCAGCAACAGCAGCTGTCTTCGCCAGTGGCCTCGTTATATTTGTACGATTAACGCACTCGATTCTTCCCCGACTACAATCCGACCAACATATTAAATTTTTACCATAATGATAATCCACGGCCATGGTCTCATTTAGATTCTTTACTAACACCTCAATGTGAGGACTGCCCGTCGGTTTGGTAATGTTTGCCACCTGTATGTCACGATAAGTGGTAAATAGTAAGGTCGCGGGAGTATTAATGAATGTGGAAGACGATGGCACAGTCGATGTAAAGCTGCTGCCACCAAGTACTGTAATGAAATAAGAAAATGTTTTATATGTAACATCCAGCACAATTCTTCATAACTGTATGTGTAAATATGTGTTTCAAATGTAGAACATATATGTAACTAACCCCCAAACTCTCATCAGCATAACAACAACAACAACTGAAAAAAGGAAAAGCTTACGGATATCAAGTGTTTAACTATTCCTCCTCTCGACTAGACGAGCATTCCTCGACAAGGTGGCTACAACTATAATGCATGGTATGCATAACTCATAACTCATATCCTTGCATACTAGAGGTAAGTAACGTAAAGTAATGCTGTGTAGTGGTTGATGTTAACGTTCTCGCTCGTTGTGAACATAATGCATTTATGTTTATCGTATATGCACTTAGGTAAGTGTGATTATTTGAACTTATTTTTAAAAATTTTTCAAAAATCTATCAATCGTACCATTCGTTGGGTTTTGAAAATATGAATTCATGTGAGCTTGATCGGATCACTGAGACGGTAGTTGTGATCATTTGAATCTAAGCTTGTGGCGAAATACAGCACTTGTCGCACAGAAAAGACTTTATATGGTTAAAATCCACATTTCTCAATATTTTTAGATGAAACCTGGATCAATTATTCCATTTACTATAATATTCAATTTCAGACAAGTTTCAGTTCAATCGATTGATATTTACGGTTTTTTCACTTTTCTGAGTCAATTTTAAGAAATTTCACTTTTGAAATCTCTAGTTTCTACACCGCTTCCAATTACAATTAGAAAAGGTGTAGTTTTTTAAAAAGAAAATAGTGTTTAGGCGGACCAAATTTTGGAAGATCCCATCCCATATACGTAATCGGTAGGTGTGGCATCTCCTCTTTCATTGACTATTCAGTCGATTTTTAAGGTCTTATAGAGTGTTTTTTGGTGGGCGTGCTTATTATTATTACTGTTATTTATTTTTAATGGCTACTTTTAGTGGCCATGAAGGATTATTGACCATTGAGTTTGCTCTTTTTAACTAAGCAACGGCCTGCTTATGCTAGCAATGCTTGTAACGAATTTCACAATTTTTGGATTTCAACAACAGGTGAAGCGACGTACTGAGAGACATGTCTAACCGAAATCAGAATTTGATACTAATCAAATCAATATTTTTTACTCGTGTTTTTTTAAAATGGGACCAAGAGTTAGGATAGCCCAACTAACATTTAGAAGACATTTAGATGGGTCACTCCATCAATATTTTAGCAGACTAACTGAACTTTTTCCTTTAAGATTTCAACTAAATGCTCCTTGAGAGGCAAAGTATAATAATCAGGAGTAGTTTGGAGATAATTAAAATAAACAAATAATTCTTTGGTTCTGAGAAATGCTGCAATCTTCACTTTGCTACCAAAAAAAAAAAAAAAACAGCGAGTAACCAAAACATGGAAGAGCTCAAATTATATTCCAAAAGTAAGTAATACTGATGATGCCCGTTGCTCTAATTACAATTGGATTACTCCCCAGAGTAATCACAGGTGCAAGTACAATTTGAAAAAATGAGTACTTGGCTAACACCAACTTTGGGATATCTTACAAGTTTTTAAAAGAAAATTTTAAATTGAAAATTGAAATTGGAAAATGAGGAACATGCTGAATTGGACCCCAGGTATAAATTATTACTACTTAAGTACTAAAAATATCAACCTTACATAGTGTTCCCGTTATATGCGATACAAAACATTTTTATAGAGTTGACAATATATGTGGCATATGGGATAATAAATTTAGTACTTTAGCCAAAAACAACAACATTCGAAATGTGGGGGAAAAATGTAAACTACAATACTTGCAGATATGGTATACACAACATTGAAGGATATGCAACGACGCCCAGTATACGACGAAGAGCCGCACACAACATATTAGTGGTGCTGGCTTCATTGCCACTGCCAACTGGTGTTAGCATAGTGTAGTACTGCATGCAGTCAGAAGGGATTGAGTATTGCGTGCATAATGTACCACACCATCATCAGTGGGGCCACATAAAAAAATTTAATAAAAACATATACATATTGCGTGTACATGCACTTGTTTACTTGCTGATTAATATTATGCAGGAAGCTAGTGGTTCATATTAATTTCAAGGATTCTCGAGTCACTAGCTCTTCACATTATAGGTGGAAGTTTTTTTTATTATACGCAATTTTTTATTGCCTTAATTTAAGATTTTTTTAAAGCCCCTCCATACTGATATGGAAAAGTATTGTTTTTTTATTAATTTATAAAAATTTACGTTGCTCGTTAAATAATATCGTTTTTTCTGTTGTCTTCCTAGCAAACATTTATCGATTCAGACTAGGTTCAGGTAGTTTCTAAATTAATACTTGCCTATATTTATAAATTCTATAAAACAAAACCAAAAAATTGCTAAATTTTTACCCACATAATATACCCAGGTGCATGACTATTGCTTCAATGGATAACTCATAGAATGGCTGTATTTGCAAATCTTGAATATCCACCATGGGTGCACCAAAGCTCTTCAATGTATTATACATATCTTCTGAACTTCATAAATAATATAGAAAATTTACTCAAAAAAGTTTCTTCTTTTTCGGTTTTTGTTATGTTTTGACGTGTCGCTTGACCCATCACGCTCCATCTCAATACCAACCGTCGTTGAAAACCGCCAACACTTTTGCCAAGTTTAGAATCTATGTCTCAAGTATTGCGACCAGTAGAGTGAAACGCTTAGACAAACATAAACAGATCGACTCAGTATTCGAAGATTATTCAGAATATGTATACTTTTGGGGGTCTCGGACACCCCCTAGTGGTCATTGCAACCATTTCTACAATACAGTGATGCTTGGGGGTACCCACACTTGTGATGGTTGGTATAAAATTAAAAACAGTAGAAAAATTCATTACATTACACAACACAGCGACATATAAATCAATTAAGTAACCCGCGGTGCGATTTTATTTTTATAAGTAAAAATCCTTTGAGAACAAAATTTAGTGAAAAATGTGTTAAAGTTTGAGTGTGAAGGGAAAAAAGGCCCCTTTAAAAAGCAGACCATCCTCATAGGGGTCCAAATATGTTTAAATTGTTTTTGACCACATTTTTTTGAAAATGTTATATGAGAAATACTTTCATATAAAGACTAACTTGCTAAACGGAAGTTCATAAGGGTATTATATCAATCGGGTCCACTTTCAATAGTAACAGAGGTTGTCTTAATAGACATATCTATGCCAAATTTCAACAATAAATGTTAAAACTAGTTACATATATTTATAACTTACAAAATAAAATTTTATTTGGCGCAGAAACTAATTCGTTAGTTGATAAGTAAGGGAGAAAGGGAGAGGGTGTGTGAGATTTGGCTTAAGTCACAATTAATTTTTTATATATTGAAATATAATGGTTGTAACACTCAACCAACAAACTGATACATCTCAGACTATAAAGTCCAAATGGATAACTTATAATTCTAAATTTCACTGAGCGGTCAACATAATTAAAAAGCTTTAAAGGCTTTAGAATGGCTTAGTAAGCTGTAGTGAACAATTTGAACCTTCATGTGAATTACATTTAACCACAAAAGTAAGACTTGGGGATGAGATATAATCCAGCCCCCCGGATTATATTTTCATGTTAAACCTTTACAAGTGCGAAAACAAATTATTTGATTTCACACTGTGGTGGAGGCAAATTTATAGAAATTTCTATAATATTAATGAACTAGGCATTCTTGTAGGATTACTACAATACGTCACGACCAAACATGTATTTTATACAAGCACATACATATATTTATAATTCAGTTAAATACGAAATTCTGATGATGGTGTATACTGCTTGTTGTGTTGTTATGCTATTCATCAAGTTGATGCTGGCGGGTACGATGATGATGTTGATGTTGATGCTGAGATGCCACTTGACAAACTGAATGCAATGTGTGAATGTGTATAAATGTTGCAGCAGCCGCCGTCCCTATTTAAAGCGTATACTTCCATCCCATCAACGAACCTTAGCTACTGTTATACACGGTAACAAAAAATTTGTATATATAGTTTAGTCAGTACATGCAAGGATGGATATTTGGATGAATTTGTTGTTGTTAGGTTAATTTAAAACTTCGACGTTCGCACAATGTTTCACAATTTAATTTTTTTATTTTATGCATTTTCCTATTTCCCTTCTTACCTGGTACCTAGTAGGGACATTAGTAGTATCAATGTTAAGGTTGAAACAGATAACGTGCCTTTGCTGCAAGCAATTATTCAAGCTGAGTTGAGTTGTACTTAAATTGGCAAAAAGCTTGTTATATGTCTTCGTTGACAAGCAAACTAATTAAACATGTGTTTTTAAGGCAGCATATTTTCTTGTTTATCAAGGGAGCGTCAGAATTGTGCTTTATATATTCGATAAATGGCAGCGCTGCACTATGCATATGCTTGTCATATGTTGCAGCCATTAGTTGGCAATTGCCAAGTTGGGCATGTGTTTTTGCTGTTATTATTATCACAGCTGATACTACAGTTTCCATAACCATACTGGCACTACTTAACTTCCACTTCAACTTCAAAACTACACACAAGTCAAAAACTTTAACGGACACATACCGATTGCTGGCAAATTGTTGTCGATCTGATGAAAAAGGAGATGATGAATAAGAAGACGAAGCATGACTATGGTATATGGAAATTATATTATTAGAAAAGTTTGCTGGAATTTGGCGAAGCATCTATCGATGAATGTAGTTTACCAGTTACGTTATGTTTTATTTCGTTTTGATTTGTTTTCATTACTAAAGTGGAGAAAACTTTATGCAATAAAAATAATTACAAAATGATTTGAATCCATAAACAATAATCACTTGAATGAAAAAAGAAATTATTGAAAAAAAGAAAAATGAAAAATAGATATTTAATTGTCGATAATTAATAAATTGAAGCAATAGATTATTTTGAAAGTGGCTTAAAGACACTTTCCCAAAAATATCAACTTTTGAAACATTACGAAGAAATACGACTTTTAAAATACCTAAATCGATACGTTATTATCAAAATTTTGATGCCAATCTATGGTAATTGATCAGACCGCTAAGACAGCTTTTGATTTTTTAAAATTTCCATTCTAATCCTGAAATTGTTATTATTTTAGCCTGAAACACCGTCCATTTTCAACTGGGAATAGTGTTTGAACAAAGACACGTCCTTGTGTCTAGATTTCATGGAAATGTAGTGGTAATCTATGAAATTGAATGCAAAAATCCATTATATTAACAGCAACCTTTTATCTTCCTACAACTACAACACCACCACCTCCTCTTCCTTTTCCATCTTGTTAACTTGCGCATTGTTACATATTCCGTTTTCATTATTTTGTCTCTGTTTTTTGTTTTGTTTTTGTACCAGCCAGCATTCAAATTACCCAAACTATACATACTGCTATCCCGTAGAGAATATGTGCGAGTGTATCTACATTTCTAAAATGGCACGAATCTACGCTTGACTCGTTGTAAACTTGAGGAAAACATCGTATACATCCACTTAACACATTTGGTCTGTTGCCTTCACGAAGGTGCTGGTTGGCTTGATGACTGATTGTATGTAGAATGTATGCTGCAGCTATACTGCGGACAGACATGATTGTGTTATATATATGTGCCAACAAGCTGTGCTATCAACACTTTTATTTAATTTAATTTTTTTGTTGCTTATACATATCAACCAACCGGGTCAAAATATATTAACATATATTCCAGTAAGATATTCCTGAGCATACAGTTGTGGTAACACTATTAAGAACGTGAATTGATGGAATTTTGCGACGACAATGATACAGAATTTTAATTCAATTTAATAAATAAATAAAATTTACAACAATCTCTATGATATGAGTAAAGGGACCGAATGGGTAGATAGTCGTAAGCTAGGTGATGTGATACTAAATCCAATATGGCGACCGCGGGAAAACTTTAAATTATAATCTTATAATCCTTTCACTCAATATATGAAAAATGTTTCAATTTTGCCGCTCTCAATAGGCTGGATGCATAACAACTAGCTCTACTACGCAGGGTCGCGGGTTCAATATCTACCTACAACGGTCGAAATCGCTTTTATATCTGGGGGGTAAAATCGACACGGTCCTGTCATTTATATGAGAACATCTACTGACAGATCGAACTTTTTGAGATATTTCAATGAAATTTGGTACAAGGATATGTATTAGCCCAAGGGGGAAGCCTATTGAAAATGGATAGAAGCGGACTATTTTTTGAACCCCTCCCCACATAAAGACCTGTTATAAAGGAGGTCTTTATAAGGCAAAAAAATTTTAAAAATTTAGTTGAACAAGTAAGAAAACTAAATTTGGCTTAGGCCAAATCTTAATTACCCTCTACATCCACAACGTTGGGCGTGGCAAATATATATATATATATATATTGCGCCCTTTAATAGTATAGGTATTACGTATCAGCTTGCAAGTGTAGTTTTATGGTGAATATGGTTTTTTGTAAATTTTGGGCGTGTCTGTAATCCGAATATGCCCATTTTTGGCATATAGATAAAGCTAATATTAAAAAATCAATTTTTGTGGCAAATAAATACATTTTTGTTGATTGTAGGCGTGGCTTCTGACCGATTTTGCCCATTATAAATAGCGATCTGGGTGCAAAAACTAATTTCAGATCAATATCTCAAAATTTACGTCCGCGAGAATGCCAACAACAGACAGACATACGGACATACATGTCTAAATCGACTCAATTTTTGACGCTGATCAAGAATATATATACTTTGTAGGGTCTCTGACGCCTCCTTCTGGGTGTTGCAAAGGGAATAACAAACTTAGTATACCCTCATCACCAAGGTAAAGGGTATAATAATACATCATGTAGTGTAGGGTATTTGATGCTCTGGTTTGACCGACTATATTTTCACTTGTTAGTACGTCGAAATAGGGGTTAATTACAAACGCATACACCAAATTTCTATTTTGCATCTTTATATTTGAGGTCTTTAGGGATATTTATCCCATGTAAGCGTGGTAGTTTCCATTTCATTCATTTTGATACCTAACTGCACAAACTAAGAATATCTGTAGAAAATATTAGCCCAATATCTAAAAATTGACGACTGTATGACTGCCAACAACCGACAGACAACCGGACGGACATGCCTAAAATATTTTACATATTGATGCTGACTAAAGATACATATACCTTATAAGGAGCCTGCCTTCACTGTCTGGGTATGACATACGCGATGACATACCCATTAGAGTGGGCCGAAAACCATGTTTGTTTTTTTACAATATATTGTAATCGAATTGGAAAGATGAATAAGCCGTCATAAAAGTAATAAAATTGATTAATACCTTCTGCTCGCGCAAGAGCGCTAAAATTGGAAAATATATTATTATTATATATTATTATATTATTATATTATTATATATTCATTCATTCACACTCTAGATATGATAAAGGACTAAGTACAACATATGTATTATTTCGTTAGATACATCCCCAAGGTATCGTTAGAAACCATAAAAACTTTATTTTCTTTATTAGTTTACAATTTCGAATCTATTGAAAACGATACATCGGTTTTTCCGTCTGTACGTCCAAATTGGTGGCACAATTTCATTGGCACCTGTAGAGGGATTAAATGTGTAAAAGTTATGTTTTATCAATCACAGATAACACTCGAATTATATCAGTTTCGCATTCATGAAGCTTTGGCTATAATTCGTACGTGTAGACATGCAATCTCAACAACGACGGCAAAAAAAACTATAAAATACAAAAATAATTATGTGGTGAAACAACATAAACACAAGCGTCATTCCAGACAGAAGTTTACACAACAACAACTACTACTACAACAACAACAATAACATATGCTGAGGGCCTCATAACATAAAAAAAAAGATAACAGAGAATGGGCAAGTAAGAAATAACGAGAAAGAAAGAATTATATGAACGATGACGACAACAACAACAACAACTCAACTACAACAATAATAATGTTGATACAAGACCCAGCGATTCTATTAAACAACACGATAGAAAAGTTCGGTTAAGACCGAAGCTTAAATACCCTCCACCTTTTGTAATCCTCTAAAAAATAAGTTCCTATTGCCATATTTATGTAAATGACTATTTCATGTACTTACGCAAATAGTGTTTTTTTTAATTATAGGCGTTTGTGTTAATCAATCACGCTCATTTTTGGCACAGTGTTGGATAACAGTACCACTTATATTTATACCAAATTTCAACTTGATAGGCATAGTATTGTGCGATATATAATTTTGTAAAGATACAATTTTTTCGAGGTATGTTGAGATTTCGTTTGTTTCAATACGGAACTGCGAAATTAAACTAAGAATTAGTGTAAGAATTAGTTTCAATTTGATATCTCAAAAATTACGACCGTGAGAGTGCCAACAACAGACAGACACACGGACGGACATGTCTCAAACGATTTCTCTTTTCATGCTGATTAAGAATATATATGGTTCGTGGGGTCTCCGAGGCGAATGATCAAAATGAATATACCCTCTTCCCCAAGGTGGAGGGTATAAAAGCAAAATGATTGTACCTTTGGGTACACACAATCGAATATATGTACGTGGGATTGTTGGTTTGCATTGTACAAGAGTATAATTATACATATATGTATGTATGCATATATGTGTATAAAAACCGAGTAAGTATGCTTCAATGACCATAATACACACAGTGGTCATTGTTAGTTAACGAAATGATGAAGTAGTTAAGAGAGGACTTGGCATGCGCATTCACACGCACACATATATGCACATGAACTTGCATTTACAAACACATACATGCTCAAACATAAAGTACGAATATTTTAATATAATTATACGGGTTGTTTACTTCCCTTAGGGTTTTGTAGAGTTGTGAAATTTTTGCATTTATAAGTCAGAAGACACGGGCACCAAGTTGAAGTCGATAATTATAGTCTATGGACTAAATACATATATGAGACGCATATTAATTTTATGTTGTGAAGTATAAATATAGTAAAAAGCTAGAACCATATCCTAGCAATAATTTTTCATCAAAATTTCCTACAGTTTGAATAGCACTCATTTCTGTATTGAATTAGAATTCAAAGCTGTAGGTTTTTAAATTTTTCGCTATTCAGATTAACTTTGCTACCTATTTTATAAAGTAAATATATTTTAGTAGCATTGTTGTTGGAAAAAGATTACGTTTAATCCATCACATAAACACCCAACCTGGTGAATATTGTTGTTAACCAAAAAAGGAAAAATGCGTTTGGGATAACATGAGCATGTTAATATACAAAACTGCGTAATCAATTCGCTAACTAGCTTTAGCATACACGCACACATACACACATACTCGCGTTCACAAGGCTACAAGAGACCACAGTCTAACTAACAGCTACCACCACAAGCCAACAACTGAAATGAAGAGCCTAAACATCATCGTCACAGCAAAACGGGACCATTAACAATAACGTGGCAAACAGCTGCCTGAGTTGAGAACATGTTCAACACAAAATATGAACATTAAAGTTTGCAGTTAACATGAGCACAACAAACACATACCCACACACACGTACACACATTACACTTTTAACGATAACGATATACGTGGCACAAGAGCTAAGGCCAAAAGCAGTATGAAGCCAGCTCAACAAGGTAAATTCAGGTATCCCGGCCAAGATCCCCTTTATGTATGGCAAGTTGTGTGCTCATAACAAGCATGATTTAAATTTTTAATTCCTTACAACCGCGCTATAATATCTAAATTCAGCACCATCATCATCATCATCATCAACCACTTAACCAAGGGAGTCCAAGAACGAACGAACGACCGACCAACCGAACACTTCACTGCAGGCATTTTAAAAATGGTGTCGCGCAGCCTATACATGTTTATGAATATATGTAGATGTTAAGTGTCCGGTCCATATTCGTGTTGTTGTTGTTGTAATCAGACAAACAATCATTGCAAAAATTATACTACAACATGTTTAATCGTCAAAACTATTCTTCACTCACTCACCTCAATGATAATTTTAAAATTTTCTTGAAGATCACTACGTTAGCCTTTAATAATCAAGGGGAGATATACTGAAAATCAGAAGAGACGCCAAACTTGATGAAAAGTGCGATTTGTATGGTTACATATAAAACATTGGCTAAGGGAGGACATAATCAATTATCTGCCACGCCCACTATTTTTATATCCATGTAGAAGGTATTTAAGATTCGGCTTAAACAAAATATTGCTTTTTTACCTGTTTTTCGCTTATATTCAGTTAATTGTAACCAATCCCAGTTAGAACGTGAGCGTGTGTGTGTGTGTGTGTGTGTGTAACTGATGCATTATCTATCATATATTTTATGTTTAATCACTATAAACGTTTGTTTTGCCAGGTTTTCAGATGGGCTATACAAGTCAATAACTTACATTATGTATACTTAACAAGTCAACAACAACAACAACAACAACAACACCAACACCAACAACATTATCGTATATCGCAACAACAACAGCAACAGCACATATCCTTAAGGTAAGATAAAACTTTTTTTCGAAATGAAGAAACAAGAACAAAAAAAATCATCGAGAGCAATACAAAGAGAACAAAAAGAACAACCTAATGGAAGATGGAAATTTTTTAAATATACTTACACTACATGATAAGTTGAAATTGTATGTACAAGGAAGATACGAAATACAACAACAAGTGCATCAATAAACATAATTATGTGCATAAGTTGATAAAAAACGACGGACTGGCTAACTCAACAACTACACGTTAGGTTAAGGCCTCTAAAATGAACACAACAGAATATCTGCTGACCACCGCATATGGGATATATGTATACAAAGGTATTGTATGTTGAAAACACTGAAAACAAGTCAAAATACAACAAGAACAATAACAACAACAACAACAACAAATTCACTAAATTAAGTGGCAGACGGCCGTAGCAAACAATTCACAACATTAACAGGCTTGATGATAACCAAAAGAACAAACAAACAAACAACAAAATAAATCTACATATATTACTTTTTTGCAAATTTAAATCATGAATATAACACACAAACATACACATTGTGCCTGTGTTTGTATGTAGCAATATAAATAGGCAGAGACAATAATCATTGCATGCCAGGTATTGAAAAGGCTGTACGTTCGTTTATGTGTGCATATGCTTGTGTTGAGAAGAAACTGTACACAGCTCTAGCTATCAGTTGCTACCAGTAATTGTATTGTGCGAGTTTGTTAAAACTATGGATAGAGTTGAAGTAAGCAAGCAAGCAAGTAAGCAGGTATAACAACAACAATAATAATAATCAACAACAGCAAATTTGTTGTACGGCCTTAGGCAATTTTAAGTCAACACCACCTACATATGTACGTATGTACGTCCGTACTCATTTCGTTAACATGCCTTAATAACAAACCAGATAAATACACAAGAATAATGACAACAACAACAGCAACAACATATAAGAATTGGTAAATAACGATTTTGTTTACGTGCCTTGCCAATCAGCTAGTTAGGCCAGTCACTCGACAACTTGTAATGGTAATGGTGAGTCAGTCAATCATTTAGTCATAGTTAGTGAGATGACGCCAACATTTTCTTCACAATTTAAATTGTGGCTGAAAATGGAATTTTTATGTACAACAATTGACACGTACACAACAATAAAAGGAATAATTTTTTAAGTGATTTAAAAATATCACATAAATTACATATGTAGAAAAATTGTGTTTTAGTATGTGTGCAAAAAAAACCCTCCCATAAGAGAGGACAATATTTTTAACTTTGAATCTTGTGTGATCGATAATGATCGATGTAGCGAATAAAAGGCAGAAATGCATTCATAATGAGAGCGTAAATAATTCATACCTTAGTTGGTCTGCGATGTTGCTTTTTTCCTCATAACAAATGAGAAAGAAAAACTTGAGCATTTAATTTTTTTTTTTTTTTTGAAAAACTCGATTTTTAAATAGGAAACTTTTTTTTTTTAATGCTCTATCTTACTTTCACATTGACAAAATATGATTTTAAAAAAAATCCATTTTTACACATTTTTCGACCTCCCATTAGCTGAAGGAATTTTTTGTTTTATCTTTTTCAAAAAATGATTTAAAAATTACACTATAAACTCAAATTTATATTAGAATATTATTTATATATATATATATGTATTCTATTTTTGAAAATAGGCATTTTTATCATTATATCGGTATATAAATATTTGTTATCAATCATTGTAAATATCGATTTGAATCAATCAAATCTTTCTTTGACTTTGCAACTTTAAAGTCATCCTCAGTAAAAACGAGAAAGTGATGAAAAAGCCTCCCTATTTTCAAGAAATTAATTTATAGCAACAATCTTGGATATCCACCACCTTGCATTATTAAAAAGAAAAGAAAAAAAAACTAAATTTAGTTTAGGCCAAATCTCCCTGCTCCTTGTCGACGTGTCTGTTATCCGAGAGTGTTAATTTTTGGCACATTACTGGGAAGACTAATTATTAATGCTTGTGTCGAATTATTAATTTGTAGCATAATTTTTGTGATTAATATATAGAGATATCCATAAGGTTTATCTATTATATTATATCTATTGTGGGCGTGGCTCAAGCGATGTTTTCTAATTCAAAAAGCGATCTGCGCGCAGAGAGTATAAATGTCAAAACAAAATATCAGCTTATTATTTCAAAACTAGTCCATAACAGACAGACATACATTTCTACTACATTTTCATACTGGACGCGCTGGATGTTGCAAATGGAATAGCAAACTTAGCGTACTTCCATTACGAAGGTAGAAGGTATAACTATTATTAATTTGAAATTATGAGTGAAGCTTTGAAGAGATTTTTGAATGAAATTTAATCTTGTCCAAATATTCTTTAATTGTGCAAATATCTCTCGATCGATTTTGCCCAATTTTAATACCAACCTGCTTGGAAGGACTATTCATAATGAAAACGGACAGACTGAAATGGCTAAACCGGCTCAGAACTTTTAAGCTGATACGGAATAAATAATCTTTGTAGATTATCTACATTCGACTTCAATATTATACTTGAGATAAAAAACAAAATGTCTACTTCAACTTCATCGTGTGCTCTATAGGAATCAAATAAAAAACTTATAGATCAACTCAATGTAAATCTTTTTAAAAATTATTCATTTTTTAGAAAGCTAACGAATGTATAGATGTCTGCAAAAAAAATTCAAAACAAAACTGCATTGATTAATATACTTGAATAAGGCAGCAAAATGATAATCGATCACAAAAAAGCCACCTGTGTGTGTGTGTGTATAAAAAAACTGAAATAAAAAATTTCATAAGACAAGTCGATGCTGTGTGCAGTCCCAATTTGGGGATGCGAACCACGCAAGAAGCAAGAGCAGCATAAATAATTCAATTCGTCAGCAACATTTTACCACAAAGAGCCTGCTTTTGTTTAAGGCACTCGCATTAATTTGCATTATTTTTGTACCCTACACCGATACGACACGACAACGACACGACTTAAGTGTATCCGTCTGCCTTAGTGATCGCTGAGTGGTTTGTATTGAAATAATTTTTGAAACAATTTCGAAAATCGTTGTAATGAAAATAAATTGTTGTCTTGCTACACATCGTCCAGTCTTTGAAACCATTTCTTTTTTCTACAAAAATTTCTTTCTTTATATAAAACTGTAAGAATGTTTTCTATACAATCCGTGGAAATCTTCCAAGAAAACTATGTGCAATATAGAAAAAAGGCTGTTTTTATTATATTTTCGATGTTTACAAAAACGTGAAAAGATCAAAGGCGTCGTTTATTCGTTAGTGGCGGTAAAACGGGGGAAAAAACGTACAAATAAATACAAGGAAGTAATCGCGCAAATAAAACGATTTCAATTACTATACAAATGTTTGTGTGCTTTAGATTTAATGCGTGTAAATATTTGAAAAACCAATAGGAACGTAAAAGGAACAAACATGCAATAATAATAAAGAAATTAAACGCAAACGCAAATGCAAACATAAACACAAACATCTAACGAATGTTTGCTTAATGACAAGAAGATAATACAACAACAACAATAATAATAATAATAATACGAAGAACAAGAAGAAGAATTATGTAATAATTTCTCTTCTGCGTTCATTTCTAGTAACGTCACAACAGTTCAAAATCTTGTACTGTAGGCAGAGAAACCCATCACTTGACGCCACAACAAAATATCACCACATGGGAAAACCCCAAAATTCTTCTTATTTTATTTTTGATATATTTTCTTCCAAAAATGGTACATTTTCGACTACGACAGCTTTTATGATGATTTTAAATTACAAAAAATAAAGCGCGTTTTGCAATCGTGTTAAAGAAAAGTTCACGTCGTTTCAATATGTATTACAAACATAAAATTTCATCATTTTGTATCCCATCTGAAATTTAAAACTGTAAGCTTTGAAACGATACTGAAAGTTGGTCCTCTCCGCTTATTTTTCGCAATGTTTTAGCAGTTCGAAGTTTCGGTCACATTTTACCAATGCATATGTTTAAAATCAATGCACGATTGCTTCAGTTGTACGAAAGTGCAATTCCTTTCTTATAATTGTTGATCACATACATTGTATTTTACACATTTTTATTTCACCTCAACTGGAGTGGTTGTAAAAATCGAGTAATACAGCAACCCAACCCAACGTAACCCAACCTGCCAGCCAGCGACCTAGTTAGCCAACTATTACTCATGTTGTATGCAATACATAGCTGGTATAATAATATATTGATGATCGTAAATATATTTTAACGTCTTCACATTCGCACTCACTTTATCATTATCACGTTACTAAGTAGGTTTTGAAATATGTGTGTATGTACATAAGTATAAATTATTCGTTGCTTTTTATCGTCCACTCAAGGGATGTTGTTGTTGATTGTAATGCAATTGACTGCTATTAAATGTTTGTGTGATTGTAATTTCTTCCTTTTTTGCTCTTTTATATTTTATCGGGTTTCTCCGTATAAATAAATGAAAAAATAACAACTTTAGCAAATTTTTAGGTGAACGACAACAACGTATTATACGATAGACAATAATGTTCTTCTTGATCAGCAGTGTGTCTGATTTTGAAACGCTAATAATCGCAAAACCTGAGATATTGAAAAGAATATTCTACAAAAATTCGTAGATTATGCAGGAAATATCCTATTTAGAATGAGCAAAATTAGTCGTCAGTCACGCCTACAATTGACAAAAACCGCTCATGGGTACAGAAATAGATCTACACTCTCGAACTTTCGTGCACATACAAAAATGTTCATTTAGTACGAGTTTAGAATGCGTGGGATCTTATAACAGACCCGCATTACGAAGAAGGCAAAGTTCACTAAGACAAAGCCTTTGTCAACTCCACTACCAAAGTTTTATTTTCGACTTAGATCGAGTGAGAATATCCAGCACCTTTAAAAATTGATGACTGGCCGAAATGCTTATGTATTGTGGGCGGGATCTTCGTGGAATTTTTAGGTGAGAAGCGAATGTTTCAATTACTCTGATTTTTTCAGAACCAACATCTCAATCGATTTAACCATGTCCATCTGTGCGTCTGCCTGCCCATGTAAATTTGTTCGCAAGCTGAAGACAGCATTTTTTGAGATGATTTGATGAAATTTTTTCCAAGGGGCTTGTATTAACCGAAAGAACGACCCTATTGAAAATGGACCAAATGCGATCCTTTTTAGAACCCCTCCCCACATAAGGTTCTGTTATAATAAAAGTCTTTATGTGGCAAAAAAAAACGCTATCCTTAATATTTTTTGACAAAATTTGGCGAAGAATTCGCCTATTCGAATTTTGCTTATAAACTTTTTAGGATAAGTAAGGCCTCTTCCTTCAGTGCCAATTAGTGTTATTTTTCTAACTTCTTCACTGGTATCCTATATTCTGATACACACTCGTACCATAATCATCATTATTTTTTTCCAATTACAATGAACTGAGATTTTCGGTCACTTAATTCTAACGACGCTGTTCAAAACTGTTCAAAACTTTGCCAAAAGGATATTTTCAAGAATTACTATACAAAACACTCTGCTTTTGAATCGCTTGAACGCTTCAATTACTCGTTAAATTGAAGATGAAACAGAAGTAAAAAGAAGTTCATTGGAACTAAATATAAGAGTGTGTGTGTGTGGCTGTGTATTAAAGTTAGTTCAGCAATTAACAGTTAGCAGAATGACTGTCTAAACGTACTCACGGAATAGAGAAACAATAGAGGCACACAACCAAGCTTGCACACTGAAACTGAAATTAAACTGAACTTGATGTAATTGTAATCTAATGTTTGGCCATTTAGTGTGCGTGGCAACTTTATGCTACTTGATTATTTAGCCAGTTATTCGTTTGAGAGGTTTACCCCGACTTTCTGACAAATGCTTCGCTACGCTTTGTTTAGCGTTTACCCCCCTGACTATTTGTCTGCTTGACTAACAGACTGCTTCACTGCGCCCTTTTCGTTTGGTTTGACTTGGTTTGCTTTTGCACTATATTGCCACAAGTTTTGTGCTAACAAGACACATTCGTTAAGCCTTGTCTGCGATGTGTTGGCGAAAGGCTGCCGCTGCTGCTGTTAGTGTAGGTTCTGGTTCTGGATGGTGTTGTTGGCATTGTTAGTTTAGCTGTTGTGTTAACTGTATGCCTTAAGACATAATCACTTACACAGTCACCCACTCATGCTATCCCTGGCTATATACTACAACAGTTGACGTCGTAGGCAACCAAACCACTGTGTTGCTTGTTTTTTTTTTTTTTTAAGGAGGAAGAGTTTATACCGCCCTTGTGTTTCACGACCAAAACTGACACGATTGAAATGAAAAAGAAAAAGAAGAAGAAAACAGAAACCAGCAGAGCTTGTTAAAAGAAACAGTGTTGGCAAGTTTTATGGCTTATGTAAACTTCGATGAGAGACTACTACTAAATGCTGCAATTTCGGTTGCTGCTATGACTCCGAACTGAAAAGTAACAAGCAGATTTGATTTGAAAAAATTTTACGCCTATAAATCAAATGGTTTCGATCTGATCGGTTCTAAATTTTAATGGACCATGTGTAATAACTCCCTTCTGTAGGTGAGTGGGCTAAGGCTTTGTTTTTGTAAACTCTGCCCGCTGTAGGACGGGTTCAAATCCAGCTAAGAGAAAAAGTGAAAGAGTTTTTCAGCTGGAATTCGAACTCATGTGTCGCGTTGAACATTTAAGAATATTGTCATAAAAGTCTAGGTTGGTTCGACTGGCGAATGAGCTTTTAAACTTGTAAAAAGCCATGTTTCCTTCTAATTTTTAAGTACAGTACCACAAAAATCCACTGTTTCCGAAGGTCATTGCTGAAACTTTCATTAATCGCTGAACTTTATGATTCCATGGAGAGAGATAAGTTCCAAATTAATTTTAATCGCGCTATTCAGATCAACTTTTCCTATATTCGTTTATAGTGCTTGCGTTACAACTTTACACAGAGAGATTGAACTACTGGAATTATTTTGTTGGCAACTGCTTAAGATTCGACTTAAGGCTTTATATTATTACTATATAAGTACGGTTTACGGACCGGTATATACAATTTCTTTCTGAATGGTGTTGTGGTTTATTTGGTATGTAGTTAAGAGTGTTCACACTCGGGCATTGTTAACATATTGGCGAAAAGTTTTGTATTTCAACTCGTTAAAATTGTGTTGTAGTGTGGAGTCTCTGTCCTTTTTTTATTCCTTGCTTAAGTTTTCAGTGCTATAAACGCGATTTCTCTTTTTTTTTCTTTTTTTAGATTTCAATTTTTGTAGCAGTTGTTTGGTTTGCTTTTCGTAACCATTTAATGCGTCCGTCCTGTGGTATGATGGATAAAAAAGTAACAGCCCAACACAGTCTAAAGTACATATATATTAATATACACGCAAAAGGATATGGTACCAACTCAATTTCAACTTAAAAGGCTTCCTTTTAAAGTAATCAAGCGAACATAATAGAAACGTGTGTGAACGTGTAAATGAAAGAGGAAGACGTAAAAATGTTATATGTGGCTCAGGCCAAATCCTGGATACTTTATACAAAGAAATGTAATCAATGGGCGTGGCATGTACACAGATACACCCTCGTTAAGAGCTTTTGTATAACCTACACCAAGGGGAGATTTTTATAAACTAAGGGCTTGGTTGATATTCGACCACGCCCATTTCATTTCGTTTACTCACATTTTGATTCCGATCAAGAATTTGTATAATTTATAAAGTCTCGGAAGCCTCATCCGGGCCAGACTTACAGACGGACATCCATATATGATTAAATCAATTGTAATCAAAAATATTTATTCTTTGTACCCTTTTCCTGGGTGTTGTAACAAACGTTTGTACAAAGTGTGTATACGTCTGATACAAATAGGAAAAAACAACAACAAAGTTTATACTAACAAATCTTACAGTTGGTTAGCTCTAACACAGTTGACCTTCTTTGTCTTCACTTGCCATAAATAAAACGACAACAATAATAACACTAAAAAAAGATAAACAAGTCCTTAGTCCGAAACAAGGTTTCAGATGTACGCAGATCTGTGTGTATTCTGTTGTGTTCTATTCCATTCTGGTTTATTTTGTTTTGTTAGGTTTACTCTTTGGATTCCCTACTGGGATGAGACAATTTCATTGAAAGTTTTGTTCAATTTCTTTCAATTTTTTGCACCTTTTTTCTATAAGACTTTATACAAACAATAAATGTGTATCACATTCTTTCAGTGTCCTCTTTATCATAGTTGTTTCTTTAGTTCAGTTTTTTTTTTTTCTTTTCTTTTTTGGAAGGTGTTATACTTTTAGATCTCGTACATAAGCTGGAAGGTATACTAGATTTGTCATTTAGTTGGTAATATGTGGTAGAAGGCGTTAGAGACCGGAAAAAGTCTTGATCAGCGCCTATTGTTGACACTCTTCCGATTGCAAAAATGTGAGATGTTGATACATATTCAATCTTCGCAAAATCGGTTAAGAGCCAGGCCCACAACTGATGAAAATATTTTAAGACTACAAAATTTAGATTTTTATTTACGTTGGTTATCAATTTAATAAAAATGGACGGTATCTAATAACAGACAGGCCCACTATTTACAAAAAAGTAAATATTTTATAAAGTCGCTAAAATATATTAGATTTATGTATATATATACCACGCCCAGACTTTGTACAAGTATGTAGAGAGTGTCTCAGATTTGTTCTAAGCCATTTGTCCTTTGTAAATAACACATTATTCATTTTATTTATGTTATTTTGTTAGGGTTAGAGACCCCACAAAATATATATATTCTTGATCAGCGTCGATCTAGACATGTATGTCCGTGTGTCTGCCTGTTATTGGCATTCTCACGGCTGTACCTTCTAAGACATTGAGCTGAAATTACGAACAGACACTCTTTTTTTTTGCACGCAGATAGCTATTTATAATGAGCAACATTGGTCAGGAGCCACGATCACAATTGACAAAAATTTATTTAACTCTCACTCTAATTGAGCTATCGAAATTCGTTATAGACATTTACAATGGTTGGATAACGCACACGTCCACTACCAATAAAAATCTAAATTTCTGCGACAAAAATTAATCTACGAAATTGGAATTTGGCATGCACTTCCTTAATTATCTCATAAATTGTTGTGCGAAAAATGGGTGTGGTCACAGATAACTCACGCGCCCACAATTTACAAAAAATCATACACAGTGTAAAACTCCAGTTACAAGGTAATGCGTAATGCAAAAATTATTAAAAGGCGTAATATCTGCATGCCCACTGGGAGGGTATTTAAGATTTGGCCTAAGCCAAATTTAGTTTTCTTACTTGTTTTTATTATTATTTTTTTCTTTTTCTTATCCGTTTGTAAAGTTTGTTTTTTATAGATAACTTCGTGTATGCCACAAGTATGGCTCGTTTAACTCTAAAAGGAAACTTTACTGAACGTTCTTTTTCAGTTTTTTTAAACTTTTTTGCAACCTTTTGCAGAGATTCCCTCTGAACACAATTAACAATAAATTTTTTTTGGCATTCGGCTTATATTTTTTATAAGGGCGGGGTTTAAAATCGAAAAATCAGTGCCTTTTGGTACACAACACTCTCCCAACAACTTGTTGAACGTTTCGTAAAGTATGTTTACTAAATTAATTTTGCGTGAAATGTATTGTACAACATATTCGGGTGGATACCTTGTATAGGATGTGAAAAATAACAAACAACAAACACATAAATCAATAAAATCGAAAATTGAGCGTTTTTTTTTTTTAATAATTGTTTACACAGATGATTTGGTGCAAAAAAAAACCAATTGAAATGTTTTAGAGGGTTACGTCAGAGCATATAATACCTTATACTACTCCGAATGATAACTTTAGCCAGCGGGGTCCTAAGAAAATATATGAAAAACTAGAATTGGCTTTGGCTAAATTGTAAATACTTTCCACATCTATAAACAATGAGTGGGCGTGGCAGGTACCTGTTTACAACCTTTATGCAATATTTTTTACGTACTATCAAGTTGCTTTTTTCGTCAAAATTTTTTTTATAAACTATGGGCGTGTCTGTTATTTAACCCCTCCCTTATATTTGGCACATCTCTTAGATGGGACCAAATTGCTGATAAATACATTTACGTAGATTGTGGGCATAGAAAATTTATATAACAACCTGTTTGCACCACTTAGGAATAGGTAAGTACAAAATTTCAGCTTATTATCTCAATTTTTGCGAGAGAGTTTTGATAACAGACAGACATACGGACAAAATCCTAACCTGACTCAGCTTTTAATGCTTACTAGTTTGTAAAACCTTTAAAAGTAATAATTAATTAAAATCGAAAATGGACGCCTCCTCTTGGGTGTTTCAAACGAACAGGAAAACTTAGTACACCGCTCATTTAATGCAGAGAGCTTACAAATTAAACAGAAACAAACGAGCATTTATAATGATTTGCAATTTAATGTGACAGTTGTTATGAATTATGTTTCATATTCCTCATTCGCGTGCAACAATGAAATTATTAAGGAATATGGGAGTGCCTCTCGTTAAATGTTCTTCTCTTTTTATAATTAATGGCATTAAAAGCATAAATGAATAATGTGTGCCATGTGTGTACATATGTAAATATATTGCGGGGATTAATTCCGAGAAATCCAATGAAATATTTTTCTTTAATTAACTATAACAATAAAAAGAAGAAGAAGACGAAGGAGAAGATCGGACATTCGACTCTTTTATGCTTTTTTGTTGTTGATGCTCTGCTGCTGCTTTACAATTATATAAATGGTTACATGTTTGTTCTCTTTATTTCTTTCTTTTTGTTATTTCACCTTTAATCACAACTCACACACAACTCCACGTTTACATCTTTACATCAATGTGCATATTCATCGAAAAGGAAAATGAATTATTGCCATTTCACATATCGATGATTCCTAAAGAAAAATCAATCAAACTGTTTGAGTACAATCGGCCAATGGCTTTACCTGCCTCCCTCCCTCATACCTTCTCCCTCTCTTTCTATCTGCTGCAGGTCCCCGTTGTTGTTTGATTCTGTGTTATTATCTTGGAATTTGTTGCAATTGTAGGTATAATAATGTAGATGTACACTGCGACGCTAAAAATTGTTCAAATTAAAATATGTAAAGCTTTAGAATTCTACCTTTGAGATAAATTGAAATGTATGCCATGCCCACAATGAATGGGAACACTACCTCAGATTTGCCTTTTTTTACTTATTCCCGGTAATTTTTTTCTGAGTATAACTAAGTACTACTCTCTACTCTGTCCCTACTTAAACTTTTTTCAAAGTACAATGTTCCCCAATACGTTAAGGGTAGCTGTGACGGCCTTGCAGTCAAATTAATAAATTATTAAGTTTTTAAACAGATTTAATTATTTTTTTTTTTTCATTACGCTGTATTTTCAGTATTTTATTCGCAACCCTCCCTATCGATCGATACCTCTTTACAACCCGTCGGGGGTTCACGGCTTACCGTTTGAGGAACATTGCTTTCGCAAGCAGTAAGAATTTATTTGTGTATGTAAAAGCTGCCTTCATTGGCCAGTAAGTAAATGTGTATAAAAATGAAGTATTAATTTTAAATCTACATGTTTTCTATACCATGCTACTAATACTATTTTATTTGATAAAGGGGTTTTCAATAACAATTTTGTACTTAACTAAAACACAGACTAATTAAGATTCTTGGCCGAAGTTTATTCCAAGTGCGCCACACATGTTACGTTTAACTATGGAATTCAATTTATTTTATATAACCACCACGAGTTTCTTTGCAGAGTTCAATTGTTGGCAATTGTGCTTTTTAACTTTTTTGAGACTGCAAGTCTATCCACAACTGGCCAAAAATAATCTTTCAACATGCCAAGATAAAGAGCTCCTTTGACTATAACATAGCAACCATTTTCCTCAATTTTTCTTTACGGAAATTGCGTTTGTAATATGTAATAATTTCAAAACGTAACATATCATGAAAAACATTTAAGTATGCGTTTGTATTAAAGTACGAAATTGTTATGTCCCTATTGAAAAACCTATTACTTGGGGTGAGTAAGCCCCTCTTGTGGCTGAATATCTTTCTTTCTCGTAAAGTTAAAAAAAAAATGTTTAAGAGATTTAAAAAGTTGTTTATATTATAGCACTCAAGAGAATTTTAAAAGCTTAATGCTCATTCGCCTGTCAAACGAAACTCGACTTTCGTGGTAGTATTCTTATTTGCCAACGCGATACATGAGTTCAAATTCCAGCTGAAAAAAGTCTGAAAAAACTAGATTTGAACCCGTGTCCTACAGCGGGCAAAGTTTACTAAGGCATTTTCAAAAGTACATTTTTGTGCTTGATGGATAGATTTTCGTCAATTGTGGACGTGGCCCTCAACTAATTTAAATAGTTTGTTTATGTTAAGTGCCTGTAGAAAATTACACCACAATATCTTAAAACAGACAGACATACTGACAGACATTAATAAATCGATTCAGATGTTCAGTGTTTAAGAATATATATACTTTAAAGGGTCTCTAGCGCCTCCTTCTAGGTGTTTTATGTGGAAGGTATAAAAGAGTAAAAAAGTTCCTTTAAAATATTTTTACTTTAAGTAAACAAAAAATTTGTTTGTCAATAAACACAAACCCAACATGTACATGTATGCAATAGTTTGAATTTTGCATCCTTATACATACAAACCTTTACATACATTTAAGCGTTGCCTTGTCTTGTGCCAACAAGACACACAATTGTTTAACTGTAAATTCTATAACTTGCGTTTTATGTGTTTCACCAATAAAGCAGCAACAAAAGTATTAGATTACAAATTGAATTTAAAACTAACAGAACAGTTACCTGAATATCAGGTGTTCAGGTGTACAAATTTCTATGCATAAGGGTTTGTGTGTGTTTTTTTATTGTTTTTTATGTTGTTATTTATTTACATTTTGTACCCACAAATTAAAATCTGAAAAGTTGATTTTTTTAGCTAAAAATTTTGCGTAAATACTCTTCATCTGCGGGAAAATTATATTAGTAAAATGCCACGCCCAATTTATATAACAGACAAGCCTACAATTTACTTGGTATAGTACACGATCGTTCAGGTAAAATGTAACATATATGTACTTTGGACACCCTTATATTATAGAGACCCAGTTGTGGGACAAATCCGTCCTAAACGTAACATCCGTGTAATATATTTTACTTGTTACGCCTTAAATGCGATTAACGTAATTGTCTCCGTTATTATCATTGTTAACGCTTTGTTGTTATTACTGCTGCTTGGATAATAATACCCACCTGTGTGCGTGTGCGTGCGTGTGTGTGTGCTGTATGCTGCGACTCCAATTCATGTTATCACTTGTCGTAATCTTGTAATTATATAGGTTGTAAAATGTTTCAATGGCAAAAACGGCAATCGATGGCACTATAACAAGGGCAACAACAGCAATAACCCTCATACACACACACACACACATACTTACTTACTTACTTACTTACAACGAGGAGACGTAGCAACGAAAATTTAAATCAGATAAATATTGAACGCAGCGTACATGTAGCTTACATACATCCTCCTATGTATACAAGTAAAAACCACAATCACGACTGAGTTGAGACTGAGGTTGAGTTGACTCTCCCCAACTAACCAGATGCTATTTAAAGTTGACTGCGTTACTAATGATTGCATTTACTCATTATACTTGTGCTGAAACCGACTGGCTAACTAACCAACCAACCAACTCACTTTGATTGTTTGCATGTTGAGCCATTTAGCTTTAAATTGTTGTGTGTTGAATCGATTTGATATTTGCCTATGTGCATATATTTATAAGCTGGTCGAGTATACGACAGAGAGTAGGGTAATTAATGACACATCACATACATACAACAATTCGAGCAAGCCACACGGATCAGAGCAGCATGCAGAATGTTGCATGAATTGCCCGATTAACAATTTGTAGCATGTTAGTTATCGCAATAAGTGGTGTCTAGAATGTTTAGTAATGTTTATGCTGCAACACAGCAAATGAGCGCTAGAGAATAGAATTATCGCCGAGCTTCCGTGCGTTGCATAAATATGCGTGTATAATGTCACATGCGAAAAAAATTTACAAAAAAAAAAATAATGTCAGCGCTTTTTTTGGTAGCGTTTAATGTTTCACAGGATTAAACAAGTAAGGAAACTAAATTTGGCTTAGGCCAAATCTTAAATACCCTCCACATCTAAAACGGTGGGCGTGGCAGATATATATACATTACGCCCTCTAATATTGTATGTATTACGTATCAGCATGCACGTCTGCATTTACGTTGAATATGGTTTTT
The DNA here is from genome assembly GCA_949710015.1 of Crataerina pallida. NCBI lineage: Eukaryota > Metazoa > Arthropoda > Insecta > Diptera > Hippoboscidae > Crataerina > Crataerina pallida. The sequence goes on from OX453293.1 coordinate 9,858,564, forward strand.
GTAATTGTGGACGCGTCTTCTATCCGACCATGCCCCTTTTTCAGTACATAGATGGATGAACTATTAATAAATTCACAAAATTTTAAGTTCACAGATCAACCTTTGTGGCAGATATATAGATTTTTGTCAATTGTGGGCGTGGCTCATGACCGATTTTGCCAATTCAAATGCCAATGTACGTGCAAAAACTAAAAGTGCTTGTACAAAATTTCACCTCGATATCTCAAAATTTACTCCCGTGAGAATGCCTACAACATACAGACTCACGGACATACATATCTAGATCGACTCAATTGTTGATGCTGATCAAGAGTATATATACTTTGTAGGGTCTCTGAGGTCTCCTTTTTATAGGCAGGGTATACAAAATTTAAAAAAAAGTTTCACCTGAGAGTACAACATTCATAGTCGTAATATACAATATATTTGTTTGTAGTCAGGCTTCACCACTATCATGGCATAATTGTTAAACCCCGTTCAAATTTTCTTGGCTACCTGTAGCGGTTTTGTCTTTTTTGTTATTTTGCTCATTTGATAGCTACGTTTCATCGTAGTTGTTGTAAAAACCACAAAACTAATTTTGTTTGCTTAGAAAAATGCTATGGATTCATAGATAATGTGGTTTTTTGAAAAGGAAAAAAAAAAGAAAACACACACACACACAGTACAGTGGGAGGCTATAACAACAACATATAATATAACAAGTAAAAGAAACTAAATTTGGCTTAGGCCAAATCTTAAATGCGCTCGACATTTACAACGGTGGGTGTGGCAAATATATATATTATGCCCTCTAATAGTGACTGTAGTACGTATCAGCTTACAAGTCTAGTTTTACGTTGAATGTGGTTTTTTATAAATTGTGGGCGTGTCTTTTATCCGACCAAGCCCGTTTATGGCACGTCGATGGAGGGGATGCCTATAGATATGCATACAAAAGTTCAAGTTCATGGGTTAATTTTTGTGACAGATATAAAGATTTCTGTTGATTGTAGGCGTGGCTCTTGACCGAATTCGCTTATTGCACACGCGTGCAAAAACTGAAAGTGTCTCTACAAAATTTCTGCCTAATATCTCTTTTTACGCCCGTGAGATTACCAGCAACAGACAGACACACGGACATACATGTCTAGATCGAATTAGTTTTTGATGCGGATCAGGAATGGACAAGGAAAAGGATACTTTGTAGTGTATCTGACGCATCCTTCTAAGTTTTGCAAACGAAAGACGAAAACAGTATGTAATCGGCCAATAACGATAATGAAAATGTCTTTGCGTCCGTCTTTGTATCCACTTGCTTATTATGCTTATTAAAACAAAAAACAGCTCGGCGAAATTTATTTTTCAATTACTTTAGTTGTGTACATTGGTGTATTTGTATGTGGAGTTGTGTGGATGTTTATTATATTATCGAACATAATATTTGTGCAAAAGCACATTCGTGAACTCAAAGCACTGAAGCAGCAAATGCTTCAGATGATATTATCTTTCGCAATCAACACAAATTATATCAAGTTTCTGTAAACGAATTAATTTATACTTTAAAATAAATATCCAACCATCTGTTACATTATGTATATATACAAAGGATGCTTCTGTAATTACCAACAATTTGATGAAAAACGTTTCCTTATACTCTCTCATCAACAATATTTTCCAAATTGTAGCATTTAATTGTTCTCTCTTTGGTATATTTGTGGAACATTTAATATGCAGCCACCTCCTCATATATTCTAAATGATGCATAACGGAAGTTAATGAATTCAGAGGAAATATTAAGACAATAAACACCACACAATAAAAAGTGGAAAGACGGACAGGCAGACAGACAGACGGCAATCAGACCAGTATACAATTAAACAGAAAGGCAATTAAATACATAACCAAGTAAATGATGCAGTGAATTAAGAGGATGCCTCAATGCTTCTACTATCAAGCAACTTTATTTTTTGAATGAAAATTCAGCTCTTGTGGAAAAGGGTATATTAAGTTGAGTTTGTGCGTAAGTTAGCAACTTCTAAATGGCTAAAGATGGACCCATTTTTTATCATATCAATCGATTTAGAATCATTTTCTAAATCAATTTAAGTATGTCCGTCTGTCTGTTGTGTGTCCATGCAACGTTACGGCCACACTTTTTAAAATATTTCCTTGAAATTTGTTACAAGGCGATGCCTTGGTCCGAGAATGTGCACTATTCGAAATGCTTTAAATTGGACCTTTTTTAGGACCCCCCTCTCATGGAACGTTCTAATTTGAAAAAAACCTTTATATGACGAAAATTCGGAGTTCTCGATATATTTTAATAAAACTTGATGAAGAATAGTTACTTCGCTTCATATTATGTAATTTAGGCAATTTTTAGAACCCTTCAATAGTGCATTTAATACGAATTTAATACAACTCAAAAATAAAAATAAATTTTTGTAAATTATAGGCCCATGCGATACCGCCCATTTTTGGTACATCGATGAAAGGCATTTCGAGAGGCATTTCATGACTTTGGACACAGTTTGGTGCTCGGAGTCTAGAAGGGTGATAAGATTCATCAAATCGCTAATCGCTGCTGGTCGAGAATATATATATGTCTCTCTCTCTCTCTGGTAACAAATGGAACTACGAAGCAACTTTTCGCATATTAGAAAACCAAACATTGTAAAGTATAAATATAATATAAATATTTGTACACTATAGTTGAGTTAATCTGAAAGAAAAATTGCATAAAGAGCTGATACTTGAAAACAGTTACTTTGTAGAGTCATAAAAAGAGTCCAATAACGGAACGACAAGTGAACAACTCTAGGGCGAATTTATTTAAAAAAAAAAGAAATTAGCTGTGTGTTAAAAGGAAAAGTAAGGCAGGGAAAGGTATTTAAAGCAAACTTGAAATCATCTTCAGTTGAGGTTTTTGTGGTGAAAATAAATTAAAATTACAGAAATTGATCTGAACGAGCAAGAGGCAGTCGCGCAGACGGGCAGGCAGAAGGCTTGCTTCTCAAATGCTTAGGCTAACGTCTAAAAGTATTAAAATGAAAAGCAAACTATTTAAACGCTTTACTTGCTATTTAGACAAAAACTCTATAAAGAAATGTGCTGCTCCTGCTCCTCCACCTCTTGCTGCAACAATTTCACTTTGCTTCAATGGAACGTAAAGAATTCAATAAAAACCTTTCCACTCTGAAGAAAAAAGTTTGATTAACGTTTGTGGCAAGATATCTGCAGAAATGCGGTGGATTACGTTGAAAAAACACAAAAAAAAAAAAACTACAACAAAACCTAAAAAATGCAGCAGTTAAGAAAAGTTTTAACAGAAAGAAAAAAAAAACGCCTGCGAAAAATTCTTTGAACCGTAAAATGAGAAAAAATAGCACAACTGCAGTTATCGAGTAATAGGGAAATTTTCTGTTTTCTTTTTTTTTTCTTTCTTTTTTCCTATTTTGCCATTGACATTGCATCATGTTTCGCAAAGGCATTGGAATAGGACGGCCAACAAGAACGAAAAAAAGAGAAAAGAAAAAAAATTTATATGAAAAAAAGTCATGCCTTTATAAGAGAATATTACAATAATAACACGTACGAAGATGAATGATGGAAATCACACGTACACACAAAATACAGGGTGTTTTGCAATTCAAGCCGTTATATGTAAATTCAATATATGTACATAACGTAGAAGGCAAAATTTAAATCCACAACAACAATAATAATAACAACAACAATACAGCATCATTCTCGTTTATTTTTTAACACATCATCACCAAGCTTTACAGCTTCAAACTTTTCAGCACATCTTTTTTTTTGGTACTTTTCAAAAAAAAAAAAAATTGAAAAACGAATATGCACAACCATACACACACGCCTAGAAGCATTCCCATACAGAACAGCTAGCTTGTTAGGTAAACAGATAGGAGGGCGAGCCAGTGAGTTTTGTAACGTTATATTAAACATATGCAGCAAAACTCCTCATACACACACACACATATTCTCACATTCATGTAGCACGTACATGCTACAGCGCTGTACTTATTGCACGTTTGCATCACATATATTTCTTGTGCCCTTTTTAGGTAGCTGCTTTATAAAACGCGCACACACACTTAATGCAAACAAAACAGCAGCAGGCATGTGGTAAAAGCGGCCCGTGCTAATGGCCCGCCTTAAATTTGAACAACTTTTTATATCATATATGTACATTATTTACTCCGCAGTTATTCCGAAGAAATATCCATTGTGACATTGTGTACAGGTGTGATTTCCGAAAAATTCAAATTCAATGTTCACATTTTCAGAATCGTAGTTGTACAACCTTACATTCGATTTAAATTTAGATGTTTCGTCTGTTATGGCATTCTCGCGGACGTACTTTTTAAGACATTGAGCTGAAATTACGAACAGACACTCTTTTTTTTTGCACGCAGATAGCTATTTATAATGAGCAACATTGGTCAGGAGCCACGATCACAATTGACAAAAATTTATTTAACTCTCACTCTAATTGAGCTATCGAAATTCGTTATAGACATTTACAATGGTTGGATAACGCACACGTCCACTACCAATAAAAATCTAAATTTCTGCGACAAAAATTAATCTACGAAATTGGAATTTGGTATGCATGTCCTTCATTATCTCATACATTGTTGTGTCAAAACTGGGCGTGATCGAATAACAGACATGGTAGATGGGAGGATGTTTAAGATTTGGCCTAAGCCAGATTTGGTTTTCTTACTTGTTTTTTATTTTTTTTCAAAAGGTGGCAGTATTGTGTTCACTGGAATTCAATCCCTCCGACATTGTTTCGAATTCGGAATCATTTCATGTCAGTAGTATTGGGGATGTAAGCTACCTTAATTTCCACGAAATGTATGAATTACTCTGACTGCATACCAAAGGTGCGGACGCACACACAATGTTCTAGTGTGCTAATCATTTGGGTTGTTGGTTGGTCAGTTGCTAAAATAATAATTTTTTCATGTAAATGCTTTTAGAAGTTTTTGTGAAATCTCGTACGATTTTGTGAAATTGTCTTCTTACAGTTGAATTGTTTTAATTGTTTACAGGTTGTTGATGTGTGTTGTGTGGTATTTACAGATCAACTCAAGCTAACTCTTTAATACAATTATAAGAAAAATTACTGCAATAAACTAATTGTGGACATTGACATTTAAGCACACATACACAAACAGTGCTTATATACAAAAAATAACCAACAGTTTATTTGTTGGACATTTAGCGCAGCGACTTTATTTAAATACAAGCACGCGATGTTTTTTTATACTCACCACCATCAAGGTTGCTTGTATATGTAATTTTCTTACAAAGCTTTGGCGGCCCACCGAAATTATGATATTTTGAATCAGACACAAATATAGACGAGTAAACCATGTCCGTCTGTCTGCGCATGAAAACTATTGTTGAAAAAATTGAATTTGCGCACAGTCGGTCATGCGGCACCCTAGGGCAACACAAAATTGTTGAATTAAAAAAAAAAAAGAAATTTGTAAATTGATTTTTCCATATTCCATAAAGTTTAAAAAATAGACAAAAATTTAAAATTATTACATATACTGCTTAAAAGGCTATAATACGTGGGTGGTGGGTATTGAAGATTTATTTATTTAGATTTTTTCCTCCTTTTTATTGCTTTTATTGCATTTTCTTCATCCTTTAGCTAAAGTTTGCTTTTATAAAAAGCGGTCGGAAAAAAATTCAATAAAAATTCAAACGTTCTTCGCTTAGGAGTTTGTCTGTATGTACGTGCGTACGTATCTGCAAACGAGCGTGTTGGCATTTTGTAGGTTTGTTATAATGGCGTAAATCGGATTTACAGTAAACGTAAAGTAATCATCAGGACAGCATCACAAAGGAGCGTGTTATGTTAAGTACAAACGAGCGGGTTTTTCCCTTCTTTTTCTCTAGCTTATACTTTTCAAACCCTTACACTGTATATATATCAAGTATGCGTAGTTTGTCGCGGAGTTCTTTTCTCAGGTATCTTTATTAAGATCAGCATTAACATTTAAGTCTACCTTCTTGGGTTTGCTGAAGCACCTACGGCCGTAAAAATTCATATATTGAGCTAGAGGGTGCAGCAAGTTTCACTTATAAAATTTACAACAAAAAAATCCTTTTTGGTGTAGAGTTCAACCTTCGGCTTGTGTACCTGTCACCCTCACAGATTATATAATAAATGTGAAAGGTACCTCACACTTGGCCTTAGCCACGCATGAGTTTTAAACCCTTGCATTACTTGCCACAAGGAATATATTGAGTTTGTGCGTTTGTTTGTAACTCATGAACGGTAAACGCCACACCCACCTTTTATTAAGCCGATCTATTCAAAATCAAAACCTGAATTGAATTAACCCTGTCTGTCTATTCATCCATGTTAATTTGTGCTTAAGCTACAGGTGGCATATGTTGAAATATTTCCATAAAATTTGGTTCAAACAACATTTGGTGAAGAATAGTTAAATAGCTAGATAAGAGGCTGTGCCATATATGGACCCGTTCGGACTATTTTTAGAACCACTTTCCATATAATGATATTTCACGAAAGGCTTATATGGCAAAGCCTTGCGTTTATTGACCCTACTCAACTAATTCTAGCATACTTTGTGGAGCTAAGTGGTGTAGGTCAGGGGTCGGCAACCGGCGGCTCGCGAGTCACATGCGACTCTTTGGATGTGAAGCTGCGGCTCTTCAGTTCCACAAGCATATATTATTTATTTTATAAAAAAAAAAACCATTAAAAATCGTTCTGAATCGATTAACAAGGATTAGGCTCCGATTCTATTTCTCAGCGCGCTTTTTACCGCACCACTCCCCCGGAAGACGCTTCGTTACTGTCGTGAGGTGAAGAAGTTGGCATTTGGAGTGCTCACTATCTTCTACTTTTTATTGTTGGCAAGAAAAAAACTTGTGGCTCTTTAAAAACTTTGAAATTTTGTAAATTGTAATTTTTGACTTTTCCGACTCAAAATGTTACTGACTCCTGGTGTAGATTATTAAATGGTGGGGTTTGACCGGCTTTAACATTTTTACTTGTCCACTCTGTGACTGATTGTATTAAAATTAAATCTTATATAACATACATGTACGTACATGTGTATTTGCCTCACATACTAAGGGAGTTGGCTTTTGTAGAACCCCTTGTAATAGGATTTCCAAAAGAAATTGTCATAGACTTAAAAATAGTAAAGAAAATACTTTTTTTTCTTTAAAGGGAAATATAATAAATGTTATTTGCCATCCTCTAGATTTTTATAGAGAGAATAATAAAATAAAAAACATGAATTTATTCATAATTTAAAATATTCTCAATTGGTTTCGATTATCTCAAGTAAGTTCATAACAACCAATTACGAATTACGAAAACAGTTTCAAGAGCAAGCAAATATTTACAATTACAATTTTGCTCTTATACGGATTGTTGTTTCTAGAGAACTGTCTTATCCAAAGATGTCGATATCAAAAGTCGATAATTTTCGCTTTTCTTCTCGTTTTAACATAGCCAGACATTGTTTTATACTGTTGTTGTTGTTATTATTATTGTTATTGTGTTTTTTTTTTTAATTGCTATTGTTTTCAACGTGACATGAGAAAATAAAATATCAGATTCTTCCCTGCTCCTTTTCTTCTCGTTACGTTATACCTAGAAATCGTCGTTAACTCTAAACGTATTATTCTTATAATGTTGATGCGCGTATATATTATGTGTATATAAAAAATTAAAAAGTTGTATTACAGAGGGAACGTAGTCAAGTTCAATAGCTTGCCATGACGTCTTCAATAATTAACAAAATGAGAGAACAAGTAAAACAAGTAAGAAAACTAACACATCTAGAGTGAAGAGTATAAAAAACTATATTTGGCTCAGATTAAGTCTTTAGTATCCGAGAGATTTCAAATAAAATTTTTAACCGATAATTATTCATCTAGATGGGGCATGGTCTCATCGTAAAAAAAAGACAAACTCACAATTTATAAATGGACGATTTAATATTTAGTACCACTTAAAAATATTTACTGAACCGACTAAGCCATGTGCGTCTATACGTCCTTGTGTGATCGTTCAGCTGTCCATCTGTCTATCCATGTAAGTCTCTTTAACCTGAGATTCACGATTTTGAGATTTTTCGACTTAAGTATGTCCGTCTATGTGTCCATTTATATTTCTTTAATCTAGAGATTACGGTTTATAAGAAATTTTTGATTAAACCATGTTTGTCTATCTGTCCTTATATGTATATCTCTTTAACTTAGCGATAGATATTTATAAGAATTTAGTCATGTCCATCTGTCTGTCCATGAATATTTCTTTATTATAACTAGAGATAGCTTCATGAAGAGAAATTAATTGTACTTGCAGGAAAAACCAGCAATGCTAAATGCTTACGCCTCTCAGTAACAGTACATATTATATTACAGATAATTGCATAAAATGTGTGCATGTAAAATCATGCCTTATCATATGACACACACGCATTTTTACACATTAAACATTGCGACATGTACTCGTGAGCATTAATTATAAAAAAGTTGCACTTACCATTTTTAAACGACGTACTAACGCCAACACAACCACTCAATAGCAAATATATCAATAAAACTGAACAATGCCAGGTATTGCACTTTTGGAAGCTACATGGAGGAGGAGTATGGGCGACGGAAGTTTTCTTGCTCTTACTGGTGGCGGTGGTTGATGATGCCTTTTTAGTTGTTTGCTTTAATGAGGCAGCACCATCCCATTTGTAGAAATATAATTCTCTTGATATATAATTAACTAATTGTTCGCCGACGTTTTGTATAATTTTCCCATAATAGGATATTGTACTTTTAAGTTTTTGATATGTGAAATTTCTTGGCTTTAAAGCCATTCTGATTAAATTAGCATAAAAGTTTAATTATTCCACTAAATTAATCAGACTATTATTTTTTATTCATTCTTAAATAAATGCTAATTACCGTTATTTTCATGGAGGAGGACTCTTTTTTTTTATTCATTTTAGATGATCGTTTATTCACTACGTTAAATACAATTTATCACGCATCCACTATTCAGTAGATGGAATAGCAGACTGAAACGGAATACATACAAATATTATTTATAAAGAATACAAAATCCACACAAAAGGAAAGTCTAAAGTAAAAAAAACTATAACAAAACGCGAAATTGGAAAAAGGCATAAACAAAGAAAAATGATATAAGCAATAAAAAAACAAACAAAACGCAAATACAACGAATGGTACGGTAAAAACAAACAAAAGAAAAATATAATTAATATAAACTGCAACAACAGCAACAACAGCAACAACCAATCTGACCAATATGAAAGGCAAAACAAAAAACAACATAGAATCAACCAAATACTAAAGATTAACAAGAAAAGAGATTGTAACACATGAATTGTTTTTAGGAGGAAAACAGACATAAAGCATAATTAATAAATAACTAAGCACAGTACCGTAATTTTCTATAATATTTGATTTAGTTTAATAGTTCATTATACTTTTCTTAACACATTCCAATACACAATTTACTTTAATTTTATAAAAATTGCATTCTTTGTTTTTGTTCCCAAAGTAATTTTTCACGATCTCTATTGTTATCTACATTTCGTTTTGCACTTTGCTTTAATGGTCTCTTGAATTACTCAAATGCAATTTTCATCCTTTTCACACATATAAGTTCTATTTTTTTAAATAAATTCTTTTGATATATTGTTGAAAAGTTATAAAAATATTTTATTTGCAACAAAAAAGTCAAATATGCACTTTATTAATATTGAGCTATATTTGTTTTAGAAGAAAAAGCGCACACCAATTAACTAATGTTACTAACCGATTGACAGAGAAAGAGAAACTAATCATTTTTCTTTTAAGCTGAGATGAATAGAACAATGCGAATGACCGACAAATGCTGTCAAGTTTATTGCAACCTCCACTGAATGGATGCAAAATTTGGTATCAACAGTTGGTTTAAGATAAAGTGAAAGAACCGCTCGTTGCTCGTTTTTCTCTAGATAGCGCAACTACTTTAAGCTATGAATCGAAATAATATTAGGTTACCTAAATTATCAATCGAGTAGAAATTGCTTTACTTGCCATCATAATCATATGCTGACTAATAATTGGCTCTAAGCGCGCCAAAAATTAACAATTTCAACAGCCATCAATAATTTTAATACGTATTTCTAATTAGAGAAAATGCCCCGACAGTACGATAAGCCAGGTCCTAAATCATCAAAAACACATTTAAAAAAAAAAGTTATCTTGGATGAAACAAGTGAAAGCGTTGAAGATGATGAAACAATAATTCCTAGTCGATTTGAGCAAATGCGTACAAGAAGTGATTTTCAAACGCCCACAAGAGATTATGACGCAACTGATTATGGTTTGGAATTTACCTCCAGTCGATTAAATATTTCACCGCGGCGATGTTCCACCGTACGGCCGGAAAGTAGAAGAGCAATAACTCAACAGGAGCCAACGCCACAACGAATTAGAGGTAAAGAAAGAAAGAAATCTAATTTGAATTATATTAAGAAATGTGTATATATTTTAGACCAAAGCAGGGGGAATACTGCTGGATTAGTGCAACCCACATCGGGACCACAAAAACGGCCCACAACTACTAAAAGGGCATCAACAACAACAACAACAACAGCACGGCGCAAACAAATGAATCCCATGAGAAAAGAACAATGCTTCTGGAAGGAAGTGAACCGATTAGCCAATTCAAAGCATTTTCTAATACCACGACTACCCTTCTCCCGCCTAGTGCGAGAAATATTGTTTCAGCGTACCCAAGAAATAAGTCACATGAGTCGGGATGCCTTGGAAGCCCTCCAAACATCCGCAGAAATGTATATAACGCAACGCTTGCAAGATGCCTATCTCCTGACATTGCATCGTAGCCGTGTAACCTTAACTGTACCAGATTTACAATTGATTAATTTTTTGTTTGGCAACATGTAGAAACGACGAACTTGAATTTTCTTTCACATACATTTATTTATTCTTTTTATTAACACATACATATTTCCTATGCATAAACACACAAACACACACCGAAAGTTCGTATACAGTATTCATTAAATGTATTTTCCAAAAAGTTTAATTTTCATTGTAATAAACTATTCAATAAATACTAAAAGAATTTTAATTAAAATAGATTCTGTTTGTTGTTGCTTCATTGGCTTCTTACATGGGATGCGTACACGTAAATATATTAAATAATTTATTTTTTCGTTTTTGTAAAAAGAAATCCTTAAAAAAGTAAATGAGAAGGAAACAAAAAATAGGAAGAGTCTAAAAATATATATTTGAACAAAATATAGGACCACAACTCCATAACTGCAACATCTCTAACAAAGCATACACACAAGATTACAAGGCGGTAAAAATATTTGAGGTTAATGTTTTTTATTTGTTTGGCGTGCAGGCTTTCGATGAAAATTGGCACCGTTCTTATCACCGCCCATATTTCCCATACTTAGGCTGGTGTTGGGAGCATTGGTGCCCTGGCTAATAGTTTTCGGTGGATATGGGATGCTGAATAATTCTATATGCAGATGTGCACAAATTTCCAAACAAACCTTAACGAAGACAAAACAAATAACCAATTAGTTTAGATTGTTGTGCAAAGCAAAGCTTGTATTCAGTTATACTTGTGAACAATAGCGGACTAAATCTTGTATGGTCCAGAGCAAAGTGAACCAGAGTAACCAAATTTCCGGTACAACACAATTAAAATATTGATTAAGGAAGAGAAATCCGGGCCCCAAAAGGGACCAGTCTAAATATTCCATTTCTGCTTTCGTCATATGGGCGATCTGAAACAAACAAACAAACAAACAAAAATTAAACAAATCAGACAAATTTTTTACTCTCCAAGTGTTTACCACTTACCACCAATTTATTGGTTACTTTGGCTGCCACCATGCCAAAGCTAATAATGTATAGGGAAGCGTGCTTTTCGAAGATGTTTTCTGGAGATTTTTGAGCAATTATAAATGCTGGCAATATCACCAAAGTCAATGGTATGCTAGGCGATAACACACTGGTTCCCTATTGTTGTTGTTTTTGGTTTTTGTTGAAGTTGATAAAAAAAAACATTCCATTATTTTAAAATTTAAAAAAAAAAAATTTTAATTTTGCAACACAATAAAGGAAAATGAAATGCTTTGGAATTTAATAAAGGATTTGAAAAAGAAAAAAAAACAAATTACAGTTTAATAAAGTTTTGAATTTAACTAAGTGAAGTAATATTTTTATAAATATTTGAGGATTCCAGAAAACCAGTTATTTATTAATTAGTAACCGTTAAAGAAGAAAACATTTCATTTTCATGAATGCAAGTTTCTACAAAAATTATATTAAAAATTTCAATTTTGCATGAACACTAATACATGTTTTGGCACTTGTTTTTTACTTCTATTTTTTTTTTTTCAATTGCAATAAATATAATTAAAAAATGAATTTCTCTATTTGTATTAAAGCGACTCTAAAAGCACATTCATTGCTGTAATGGAAACAAATACAGGGACGTTTGTAATAAAGACAAAGACAAAGACAGGGACCAATTAATTTAAATATTATTAGAGTTATATAAAGAAAAATATTATACAATCAGAGAGAGAAAAAGATACGACAGTAGTAACAAGTAGAAAGAGACATTTGGTTTATACCAAATTTTGAATACCCACCATCTTAAGAGAATTTAATTGATTTTGTATAAATTATAAGTACAGGAAATTACACAATATTAATTAAATCGACTTAAATATTGATTCACTCACCAAGGTGGAGATTACTTAAAAATAATTGCATAAGAATCGAAAGTACCGAATATCTTTTAAATAACGGTTTTTCCCGCATCACGAAATAATTCTAAACAACTTAAAATCATATAAATAATAAGAAAATTATATTAACAGACTTGTTAATATAATACTTTGTTATTATTGGTAACAAATATATGAAAATAAACTTGCTGTTGCGACGGTGGGTATTAAAAATATTTTAACAATTTAACTATCAAGCATAATAATATACACGTACAAATAACAAGGCACACTCTTATTACTATAATATAATATACGAGTATGTATATTATGACATACTGTCTAAAAGCAAAAGTGCCGATTTACATAAAATTTTAATCAAAGACAAAGAACTCAGTGCCTGCGTATTGCACTCATTAGTGTTATACTAAAAACTACCGATTGCTATATTTTGGACAATTTATTTCTATTAATATGTAAAGCAAACATAGACATTCCATCAATGAAGAAATCAACTTAATGAGTAACGAAAATGAAGGGGTTTTCAGTTCGAAAATGGTCTGGTGCGAGTATAAATATGATAATGATGTGAGGAATTCAATGCTTTAGATGTTCCCATTAATGGATGTATGAATGTGTTTTTGTACTCTCTTGATGAATTAAAACTAAATCTAATAATGTTAAAACCTAACACAATTAATTAATTTTAAAACTAATGCAAGACAAAAAAACAATTGAATGAAACAAAAATTATGATGCTTCATGTTATCGATAACATTATTCGATAGGTGTAGTATTAAATAATATAGAAAAATTATAAATTTGTTAAAACTTCTTACAGCGACAGTCGATCCATTTTTCCCACATCCTTCCGTTGTTATCACTTTGGCACACCGTATGGCTAATAACGAATCGATGGCGAAAGCAAAATACAGTGGGAAAGTGCGCACTTCATACCCACCAAAATATGTTAGCTAAATGCATATGATTTGTTTGTTGTTGTTTGTTTGTTTTTTGTCGTTCACGTTTAACGCAATTTAAAAATATTTAAAATTTTGGTTTTTCAACATTAACAACAAATAAATAAAAAAAATATATATATAAGGATATGTATTTTAAAAGTAATGTTCTTGAGAAATAATACAAAATTGAGTTGTAAACTAGTCGTGCGTGCGTAGATTTGACCCTGTGGGTAGCTGGTTAACAGAAATGTGAAAATGTTTGTTTGTCACACTTGAACGGGACTTCATAAGTAAATGGGGGTGTACACGCCTCAAAACTTATAGGCCATTAAACCTGGGGTAATACGATTAATATAACACCATATCCCTCTGCTGGTCTGTCTGTCTGTCTGTCCATGGCACATTTTTGAAGAGACCCAATAAACTTTTATATGACAACTCGCATTGACTCGCATTTATCGATATGTACAAATTATAGCAACCAATAGTCCTTTCGTCCTTTGTATAATACATATGTATAATATATGGAAAACCGTGACCACAATAGATATATGTGACAAATAAAAATGATAAAGTAAGACCAAGAAGGAACTCAAGATAATTAAGTATTCCAGAAGATGTTATTATTATGTGTATCGTTTAAGTTCCACTAATAAAGGAAGAAAGTCTACAGCTAATCGATAATTTGTTACAATTAATTAATTAAACTACGAATTGTATTATTTAATTTAAATACTTAAATTTCCACAAAATTTTTATTAATCAACTGATCACCAAAAAAATAGTAAAAAAGTCGAATCAGTAATTAAAGAAAATATTAATATTTTGGTTATATATAAAAAAATTTATCTGGAAGTTATGCTAAAATTAAGACAGAGGGATGGACAGACATTTTAGTCATTTACATAAATAATTCATTAAGCAGCTTGCACAGGAGGTTCTGAACAAAAAAAAGAACAATATTTCTTTTTGAACATTTTGTCCGTTTTTCATTATACCCACCACCTTAGACATGAGGATATACTAAGTTTGTCCTTCCGTTTGCAACACCCAGAAGGAAGCGTCAGAGACCTACAAAGTATATATATATTCTTGATCAGCGTCAAAACTGAGTCGATTTAGACGTGTATGCCTGTTGATGGCATTCTCCCTGGCGTAAATTTTTAAATATTGAGCTGAAATTTTGTTCAGCACGCAAATCGCTTTTTAAAATGGGCAAAATCGGTCAAGGGCCACGCCCACAATAGACAAAAATCTATTTATCTGCCACAAAAATTGAGCTATACACTTGAAATTTGGTATGGTTTAGTTTTCTTACTTATTATAAATATATGTTCTGAATGTCACCTTCATCCCGTTGTAGCTCAATTTTAGAAGCTGATCGGTTTTTGTTGATTTGTGGGCAAGGCACTCAACCTTGAAAAAGCGACCTGCAGGCAGAAACTAGAAGTGAGTAAGAGAGCCAAGAACAGTCACGTGCACGGGTATATATTTCCAGATCGACTCAGTTTTTGATATTGATTAAAAATATATACTTCTTGAGGGGCCTCTGGCACCTCCGCCTGGTTTATGGCAAACAGAATGGGAAACTCATTAAGCCCCCTCTCTTTCTGAAGCCGTAAGAAACATCACATCAATGTTTTTTATCCAAATATTAGGTGTAAAATTCCGATTAAATTTGTTTAAGTCATTTTTCCTTATCCTCACCCTTCCCCTATAAATGTTTCCCATTCACTTACACAATTGATTTTTAGCTTAACCAAACCATGGATAATCGATATCAAAATTACACGTTGATCAATGAAAATAAAAAAACTAAAATCAAGTGAAGAAACCCAATAAGGGAATTAATTAAAATTTTCGTTGTTTAATACCAATGCAAGTGTTCATGTGTTTACTCCATTTACTTAAAATAAAAAAAAAAATAAAAAAAAAACAATGATTGAGTTTGTTTAATGAAATGCTTACAGCAACTGAGGAACCGTTTTTGCCAATGCCGCCTTGTAAGAATATTTTACAAAAGTTGACAAAATTCATAACATAACAAATAGTTATTCCCGCTAGAAGTATATAATGATAGATTGTATCCAATAGTGGCACCTTTGTAACGAGCATGAAACGAAAAAGACGGCATATAGATAACACAGAATAAAGTAAACAGAAACAAAAAAAAAAAAAAACATCACAAGAAAAATATAACAAAATCACACACTTGGTACTTAAAATACGAAACACTTGGATGAATGAATGAATTTATGAATATATACAGGGTGCGTACGCTATTTGAGGACACTCACATATATGTAAATGTATTGTATATTTAAAAAAATCTAAATTTCTCAATCGCGTCCGATCATTCGTACCTAAGGTTGGTCACGAATTGAACGGAAGAACGTTCGGACACCACTAGAAATACATTACTTTGTCCGAAAAGTACAAGAGATCGTTGACAAAAGCCCTTCAAAGTCCATGAGGGCCATTGCGAGGGAGCCTAATCCGTCCAGTTGTCCACGAAGACCTCCGCAATACGTCCTACGTTATGTGTCGGCACAAATTCGGGAATAAAGATTTATCCGAGCAAAACGTCTTTTGAACAAACTTAAGCATCCTGAACCTTCTAACATGCTGTAGATTTTTTCTGGCGAAAAAAATTTCGACCAAGACCAAAAAATCAATCGAAGAAATGATATGTGGTTATGCTCTTATACTACAGAGTCTCCTCGTGTTATGCAAAGTTGGAGGCATGAAGGACATGTCATGCCACCCCTTCTTTCGTTAGGGGCTTCGGATGAATGCTGCCGCCTATATAGAGGTGAAACCCTGGCTTGATAGTGTACGTAGGGACAGGCCTTACATATTCTGCTTCTCACAAAGCCCTGACGGCACAAGATTGGATGATCGAAACTTTCTATGACCACATTACCCCAAATTTATGGCCATTTAGCTGCCCAGACCTTAATCCTCTACATTATTACGTATGGGGCGTAGTTGAGCAGGAGACTGAAGTATGTTGTAACAACAACCACGTCTAAAATGAACAAAGAACATTTGATTCGGGCATGCAATCGTTTTCGACCCCGCATTGAGTCCGTTATTGCCGCTCATGGAGATTTTATTGGATAATTAAATACTCTAGGAGTCAATAAACTTCGTGTAACAGTTTCTTGGAATTATAATAAATTTTGCAAAAAAATATAAAGAAATTAGTTTTTATGTTAATTTATCCTCAAATACTGTACGCACCCTGTACATAGTTAGATAAATATTGTTGCTACTCTTTGACTCTGACTTTTGCTCTGTGTTGCCAAATCATCTCATTAGATCAAATCAGTTTGCTTTTGAATTTTTCCTTAAGAAGAAATTTGTTATTGTATAAATACACAGTCTGTCCCAGATACGATGAGACTGGTTCCATCAAAATTCTTGACGCAGCGACATCCATGAGTGAATGATGTTAATTGAATGTTCTACCCTTTTGTCTACTTAACCGCAATATTTGAGCAAATTCGGTTGATATTGATATAAAATGTATACGGGGATGAATGCTTGCATTTTTCGTGCACAGGTTTTCCGTTGGTTTGACCGATTCCGTGACGGGTGTGAGGTCACCGTCTGCAAGGTGCAGATGACCGAGCACCGCCGCCAAAAATCACTCGCAATTAAGAATCGAAAAAGTCAAAAAAAGTGACCACTGTGCAACTGCGGGACTCATGGAAGAGGAAACTCGGATACCGAAAAGCGCAGTCTAACGAATTTTGACTGAAGGTTTGGGGCAAACAGAAGGTCTGTGCGCAGAAGGTCCGCCCACTCTCAGGAATGACCAAAAAGATTGGAGAGTTCAGCACTACAAAAACATGTTAAAAATGTCCCAAAGGATTACGGCAAGCATCCCAGCCATTGTAAAGCATTTTTAATACGAGCTAAAAACAAAACGCCAGAACTCGGCATGAAAGTCACCAGAAGAGCCGAAAGAGAAAAAAATATGTTTTCAGAACAAAATCAAAACAATGCTGACCGTTTTTTCAAAAAAGGTCTCATTATCTTTATCGATCATCCGCCATATTCACCTGATTCGGCTGTCCCAAACGGAAATTGACTATGAAAGCTAATCGTTTCGCCACCATTCCGATCATCCAAAAGACTTGGGCCGCCATACTAGAGGCCATTCCAGCCGATGAGTATTTAGAATATTTGGGAAATATTTGTTGAACGTTTGACTCAGAAGGGGACTATTTTGAAAACATTTTTGGAAAACATTTTAGCAAGGTATAAAAAATCAACATAATAGAGACCTCATACTTTTTTAGACCCGTCTCATCGTATCTGGAACAGACTGTGTGCAAAATAATAAATAAATAATAATTCATAAATTTCTATAAAATGAATATATTTTCTTTTACATTGGATGATTGTTCATATATTATTTATAAGTACTTAAAGTTGAGCTATTTTTCAATTAAATAATTCTTAAACTGGAGTAAACTTAAAAATATTTGTAACGGAAAAAGAATATAAACGAATCTTAAGATAAATATACAAGTGAATATATAATAGGCGGATATACGCGGCCCTTTAATACCCTACACCACTTGGTTCCACAAATTATGTCATTCTTGGTTTAATTGTATCATTGAATACGAGGTATTGCCATAAAAGTTGTAAAAATGGTCCGATCGAGTTCAAATTTGACAAAATTTTATCAAAAATAAAAAATTTTCCTTTTATAAAATCTTCGGTTATAATAGAACCTTACACGGGGAGGGGTTCTGAAAAGCGTTCAATTCGGTTTATTTTTAATGGGGTTCCTCTTTGGGTCAATTCATGCCCTTGTGTCCAATTTCATCAAAATATCTCAAAGAGTGCGACCTGTAGCTTGTACATAAATTTACACGGACATATAGACTTGAATAAATTTATATAATTAAAGGTGGGTGTGGCATTTGCCGTTTGGAAGTTAGAAAAACTCCTCAAAATACTTCAAATACCCTTTGTGTCGCAAGTGGTGCATGGTTTAAAGAATACGAGGTGTGTTCAAAAAGTAACGAGAATTTTTAAATTTCGCGTGTTTGGAGAGAGAGTTTTTTTTATTATGTTGGTACACATGCCCCTGAAGTACGATAAAATTTTCAGCAATATTCATTGTTTACTTTTTAAGTGGCAGCCGCTAACGTGAGACGTGTTTTTCGAGCTCGGCGATTTTCGTTAGTAAAAAAAAATGGATCAAAGAACCTGCATTAAATTTTGCGTAAAAAATGAAATAAAGTGTAGTGAAGTTTGTAAAATGTTAACAAATGCATATGGTGAGTCTGCTATGAGTAAAGCAAGGATTTACGAGTGGTATAAGCGTTTCCAAGATGGCCGCGAAAACGTTGAAGACGCCCAAGCACATCAACAACTGATGAAAACGTGAAAAAAGTGAAAGAAATGGTTATGAACGATCGCCGAATCACAATCAGAGAAGTCGCTGATGATGTTGGCATATCAGTTGGCTCAAGCCATCAAATTTTTTCGGATGTTTTGGATATGAAACGTGTGGCAGCAAAATTCGTTCCAAAATTGTTGAATTTCGAACAAAAACAGCGGCGAATGGAAGTTGCTCAGGAGTCGGTAAATGAAGTTAATAACGATGCAGAACTACTAAAACGTATTATAACAGGTGACGAAACATGGGTTTACGGATATGATGTCGAAACTAAGGCTCAATCGTCCCAGTGGAGGCATTCTGGATCGCCAAGACCAAAAAAGGCTCGACAAGTGCGGTCAAATGTGAAGGTGTTCACTGTGTTCTTCGATTTTAATGGCATAGTGCATCATGAATTCTTGCCACAAGGTCAAACAATCAAAAAGGAGTACTACCTACAAGTTCAACGCCGTTTGCGTGAAGCAATCCGAAAGAAACGCCCGGATTTGTGGCAAAACAATTCAATTTTGCACCACGATAATGCACCTGCTCACACTTCATTGCTTGTTCGTGAATTTTTGGCCAAAAACAAAACTCCATATTCGCCAGATATTGCTCCGTGTGACCTTTTTCTATTTCCAAAAATAAAGAGAACATTAAAAGGCCGTCGTTTTACAAGCATAGATGACATTAAAAGCGAATCGCTGAAAGAGCTAAAAGCTATTACAAAGATCGAGTTTCAAAAGTGTTTCGAGGATTGGAAAAAGCGTTGGCACAAGTGTATTATATCCGAGGGGGATTACTTTGAAGGGGACAAAATAGATATTGATGAATAAATAAATATTTTTGTCATAAAACAAAAATTCTCGTTATTTTTTGAACACACCTCGTACAACAGGCATACAGGCATTTCCCTCTTACGATATATATACAACTCTGTGTTTTATATGAAAATAATATTTTATCTAAACGTATTTAGTAAATATTTTTATAAAATATTCTACACATATATACCAAATAATAAAGGGAAGGAACACACATCAAATAATTAAAAAAGAGTTAAATACAAAATTTTTTTTTTATAAAATTGCTATTAAATTAAGAAGAAATACTATCCGACACCATTAATTAATATTGTATGGATTCAAGGCATTAATAATCAGGTCAATAACATTAACACATTCCCACACTACTAACCAGAAAGTATAGAATTATTCTTAAAAAAAAAAAGATAATATTTAAAAGGAGAAGAGTAGTGCTTCCCTGAAACACACACAAGGTCCAAAATGTAACATTACTTTTTACTTTACACGAAATTCAGCCAAAAAGCAAATCACCAAACAATTATAAGCAAAAGGTTAGGAAAAAAAAAACAAAAAAAAAACCAAAAAAACGGTAAGCAAAATAACATGCAAACAATAAAGAAAAAACTTACTGCCACAGTGGAGCCATTCTTGCCGACACCGCCAGCCAGCACAACTGAGGATATATATGATAATGACCAAACACCACAAACTATAGTCAATAGCGATATGGAAGACCATAATTCTAAATTACCACATATCTAAGAGCGAGTTTATTGCACTTTGTTAAATATTATCTCAAATTATCTCAAATAGTATATAATTTGTATGTGGATTATATTTTATAATCCATTGAATATTATTATTATTAAGCAAGAAAATAATAATAATAAATGTTGTATTAATTTTTATATATGTAATTATGGGGTTAACGAAAAGCATAAGCGATTGGTTTGGGATATTTGTTGTTATACCCACCACCTTGAGGTATATTCGCGTAATCAGATAGTAACGGGGTAGAAACATCGGAGACACCACAACAGAAGACATATTTTGGATCTGAATCGATTTAGCTGTTTCTGTCCCTCCGTCTGTCCCCTGTGGTATTATTATTCCTTCTGAAAGAATTCAATTATCTTTTTTGTACTTGCGACGCGTCTTTGTTTGTGGTTTTCGTTATAAACAGTTCATTAGACACGCCCACACAAGTGAATAAGGAGTAAAAAAAAAACTTCACGTTATGAAATGTTTCAAATTAAAAAAAAGAAAATTAAAATAACCTTAAGTATAAACCTAAGAACACGCCCACAATTTCTAATAGTCACTGTCAGTTATAAAATTTTATTTTACATTTCTAGGTTATATGGTTAAAGCTAAATAAAAATTTTTCTGGTTGTTTCATAAAGAAATTAGTTAAAAAGCATAGAAAATAAATAATAAAGTATGATGTGTGTGCATACGTAAGAAATGTTCTTATAATAGTCATATATATATATATATATATATCTGTGTGTGCGTGTGTAAATATGTTACTTCTCCGTCTATTTAAAGACAATATGTTTAATGGTTGGCTAACTAAAGACTCATTTTCCTAATAAAAAAGTTTTTAAAATATTTTTAAAAGTAAACACTACACCTCACACAACTAAACTGCTTGTTTGTTTGCCAACAAGTAAGAAATTATTCTAAAGAATGCGAACACGATCTATTAAGAAAATTAAAAAAAGGTCCGCAAGGGGAAACAAAAAGCTAATATGCGGCGAGTGCGTGAACTTAATCCTAAAGGAATAAAATTCTAGCCGCTGTTGGGTATATTGGCACTTAACAAACCCTTCCTGTTGTACACCTAAACTGCAAAATTAACGTATGTGTACATTTCTATATTCTTCTTCTTTAAGCAATTCACCTTTTTCTTTTGACATTATTATTATTACATATGTATTGGTAACTTAATAATACTTAATAAACAATTTATGATAATATAAATAAATTAAAAGCAAATATCTACATGTGTATATATGTGTTTTAAATTACAATACACAATACAATAACAGAAAATAAATCTCCTGGAAATGTAATAATATTTCAATTAAACAGAAAGAAAAACAACTTATTTAAAATAAGTATAAAAAGCTAAAAACAAATAATGATAATAAAAAGGAGAACAAAAACAAAAACTATGTACTTGTAACGAAAGTTGAACTTACCTTGGTTAGCCAGATTTCTGGTCCATATATGGCAGATATTAAATGTATACCCATTATAGTCAACTGAGCCTCTGTTACATCGATTTTGCCAAAACGTAAAGTGCCCGACACGTACGTTTGCCAGTGGGCACAGTAAAACAGGCCAATGGCACAAAAACACTAAAATATTTTACATTTTTTTATACAAAATTATTAAGCGTTTCACATTGTTTAACACAAACCTGGAAGAACAGCCAGTTAGGATAGTGGCCAAGTTGGCAGGACAAACAGGCTGATAGAGCGACAAAGACAGTGGATATAGAATCGCAGCCATGATCGAATAGTTCACCCAATGGTGACGAGGTATTTGTACGTCTTGCCTGTTTGCCATCTATGGAATCTAAACTTTGATAGATGAATAAACCAAGAGCACACACAAGGGAAGCCCAACGGGGTGGCGGTGATACAACGCTGGGACTATATCTGCAACAGAAAGTCATCACATCACTTGATTATCATATGACAGACAATAAAACAGTTACTTAACCTAAACGTTAATCACGTTTTTCTTTATATGCAAATATAAATATTTATGTATGCATGTGTGTTGTATCTATTGTGTGTGGTTTTGTTCTTATCAACAGCAATACTATTTAAATGCAAATGCATACAAATGTACATGTGATGGATAAATTTTATTACATTTTACGCTTCACCTGGTATACACAGTGTTAGGAAGCAAAAAATTGGATCAAGTAGGATTTCCAGTAGGGAAACTTGACGTTACTCGAGTTTTCAACTTTGTTTTCATCACCCTTTTTGTCATATATGTTATGCATGGAGAGGAATCAGTGAACTGTAAATTAACTTAAACCACTACTTGAATATCCTTTATAAATTTACATTTATGTGGGCATGGCATGTACACAATTACGCTTTCTTTTAAGGACCCTTGATATATGACTAGAACAATAATTAATTTAATTATTTTATTTAAATTTAATTAATTTAAAACTGTGCACATACTCATGCTGTACTTGTACTCTGACGGCTTTCTCACAGTTTATTCGTTTTTTGACATTCAATGATTACTTTGTTGTTATTATTGTCAATTGCTTTTTTAGCGAAACGGGTCAAATGTTACATGAGAAATTGAGACATACGAAATGCAAAATGTGTATTTCTTGATTCAATAAAAGGGTAATTAAACAGCTTTCAAAAACTGCATCAATTTCATCTTCAATGAGTGATAATAAACTAAATTTTCTACTTTTATTCTAATAGCTTTGGTCCAAAGGGTGAAATTTGAATATATTAAAGTAAGTATTTAATAAATGAAATAAATAATAAATATTTAGAAATATGCACACATTCTGTGTGACAACCTTTTTTTTACTTACGCTACTAATATCAAAGTGGTCACAATGTTTACAAATAAACCCACAATGGTTATAAGATTGGGAGCTAGCCACAATGGTGTCTTTGAAACCAGAAAATTCCACCAAGGTTGCAGCCATGGATCCAATAAACTGGAATTTGTGCAGGAATACTTATGATCCGTTAATTTTTTTAGTTGTTGTGGCGTTAATATGCGTTCTTTATAAGACAGCATTGATTTTCTATTCATTTTTTATTTTTATTCAATTGTTGGTGTATTTTCTCTAAATGATTACAAACAACTTTGCCTTGAATTTACCACAGCGTAATAAAATTAGAAAATTGTGTTTACGTTAAACGGCATAAACTTTCCGCATCACAATTCTAATTAATTTTTCTTTGATTATGTGAATTTCTTGGGCTTTTTTTTTTTTGTGTTTCGATATACTTGTATATGTATTTATATGATGTAAATGAGTCTCTTTTTGTTATTTATTTTATCTCACACACACTTGCACTCGCGACCAAAAAAGAAATTTTCTAATTACATAGCGTTGGCTTTTTATTTCTTGCCTAATTCACGTGTATTTTATTCCCTCCATTTTATTTCATATTACACTTCATATACTTTATTTTTCGTTTTAATATATTAGCAATTGGAAATTAATATTTTGACATTGTTATGTTACAAATTAGATATTTATAATAAAATTAAATTTTCTATTAAGAAAACGCTTCTTTTATTCTTCCAACCGGGACTGGCAACCAAACGTATGAATATGTCAAAATAGACTGTGTCAAGAAATAAATACCGAATACTGATTATTCATAAATAAAGAACAACAGCCATTATTAAAGCAGGGCTGTTACTTACCTTATTTATTTGATAAAAAGAAAATGCTACTTTTTCTCTTAATATATATATAAATTGTTTTTAAGTATTTCCTTTTATTTTTCCATATATATCAATCATTAATGGTAGTGTTAGTCATTGCTAAGAAGTTCTGGATTTTCTTATATGTTTGCGGGTAATCTTCAGCTGTATAAAAAGAATTGAAAATTTATTAATTTTACCCATACATTTGTGTACGTATATCTAAAGGTTTATATTTATAATATTACCGTTACATATAGTTGGCGATTTATGTACTACATTTTATAGTTGCTTAAATATTTGTGTTTTAGGCAGTAACGTGCCTGTGCTACTTAAAATAAAATAAAATAATCCCTAAATACCGGTATTTGTGCATTCTATTATTAAAATGGAACTTTGTTTTTTTTTTTTTTTTTGTTGGTTTCATGGTAAACTTAATTATATTTTCTTAATGTTTTTGTAAGTATACGTATATTTTATAATGAAATGCATATGATCTGTTGAAATGAAAATTATATGCCAAAAATAAATTTAGTGAAAAATTTTTATTAAAAAAAATTTTATAAAACAAAACAATTTATATAAAAATACAAATATTATTGTATGGATCGATTTATAAACGTATAAATATGTATGTATGTATGTAGCAAATATTATTACTCTACATCCGCCACAAAACGTATGGGGATTCTGTTTGCAACTAGCAGAAGCAAGCTCCAGTAGATTTTTCTAAAATTTATAAAAATGGCCACAACATAGAGTTTGAATAAAATAAAAGTCACGCTGATAATTGTTGCATTATTTGAATTTTACCACCTTCACTGCAGTTACACCACAAAAAAAAAAGGTAGGGCGGGTCCCTGTAGCCAAAACATGTTTTTTCTTATAAATCATGTATCACGCGGCAGAGAAGGGGTTATATTGAAAATGTTACACATTTTATGTAGTCATTAAAAAAGAAGGAGTAGTACATTATGAAGCCTTGCCACGCTCTTCAATTGTTTAAAAGGGTATTCCAGATTTGGCTGAAGCCACGTTTAGCTGTTTTTTTTCTTGTTGTTCTTACATTCTTTATTCTTTTATTAAGTAAACACAAAATAGTTTAGAATTTAATCTTATAATATATTCCGACATACATAAATGTTTATATTCTAGCTTGTATTACAAAAAATATTACGAAAAATTTATGTTGTAAGAGACAAAATCCACCTTCAAGACAAAAATAATTGTTAAGATAATATGGCCGAATTTTTTTAAAAGAGAGAGAAGCCGGTTTCATATAAAAGATAATAAAATTTGTTCAAAGCTTTTTTATAAAATGAATTAAATTATTCAGAAGACTTTTATGAATATAATCCAAAGCAACTAAAAACACATGTGACTGTGCAAGCAATTGAAAATTGATGCAGAAAATTATTCAGAGTTGAAATTTATAGACACAAATGAACAAAGAATGCCAAAATAATAATAAAATAATAATACTGAATATACCGCAAATTTATTTAGTGTTAGTTCTTAAGCAATTCTTTTCCCGGCTTTCTCTTTCCCGTTCTAACTCTACATATGTTCTCTAACTTAATTTCATATCCTCTTCAGTTTTTGTTATACATCTGCGTTCACTTGCATACGCTGCCCACGTTGTCATAAGCGATATATATTTATAGTTGCTTATATATATATAATTATGTAACCGATGTGAATGTGTGAGAGGACAGCGGTGGAGTCAGAAAATAGGTGACTTAATTTTTTTTTATTTAATTTATGTTTAAGCTTAGAAATGAATAAATTTTATGCATAATCTTTATACTTCATATATTTATGTATGTGTGTATATGCTTGGTTGATGTGATTTTTGTAAAATTTTTTATGCTTGAGACAAATGCATTCGTTTCTTATCATCTGATTTGCCTTTTGAACGATACATTCCCATTTTTACACTTTTTCTCACATGCGAGACTTTTTTTTTTTTTTTTTTTGTAAATGTTCTTTTGAAATGCCGTAAAATGTTTTATGCAAACGTACATTTGTTAGTTGTAGTTGTTGTTATTGGTGTTGTTGTTGTTGCTACTAAATATTTATATAAATTTTGTGGAAATTTCATCATTGCATCTTTCAATTACGTGGGTAAATAGGATTTTGTTTGTGTTTCTGTTTGTTTAATTTTTTTTTTACTTTATGTAAAAAAGAATGTTTTTTCTTTTGTTATGTGTCTTTAGCATTTTAGATGTAGTGTTTTTCTGCCATGTTATTGTTAATGTTCTTGTTGTTGTATTAAATTTTATTTTTTGAAGACGTTTTCTAATTAATGTTATTATGAATGATATGGTGTCACATAGGTAGCTGGGAAAATGCCTTTACGATTGCCAATTTCGCCATTCCACCAATTGTCATCGGAATGATCTGTAACAGTGATAACGTCACCACGTCTAAAGTCTAATTCACCAGATTCTTGTGGCACAAAATCGTACAAAGCTTGTACAAGCATCTAAAATTATATTGAAACGAATGAAAATGTTTTTAGACGATCATCATTAATTTTTTTTTTTATATAATTTTCTGATCCAAGTCACATTTTTTAAAATCTTCACTTACCTCCTCAGGTATCATATCTCTTAATTTAACATCTTGTGATCTGGAAACGCTGGCTGTTCGATGATATTCCACCAATTCATTGAGCGAATTAAATTTCACCACCCAAAGGAAAAATTTACCTTGTGCATCGCGCAATACCTTAAAATGTTGAACACCATCGGGACATCTGTTGCATTGGAAACGAAACGAACAATCTTAATTAGTTTTTAAACATTTTTCATGAATTTTTTTTAATTCAGCACTTACTTGACCGACAATGAAAAATCACCGGGACTGGATTCACTGATACGTATTAAGAAAGCGCCTTCATGTTTATTCGATAATAATTTCTCAGCATCTGCCCGCGTTATGCGACCATAATACCAGCTTAGAGAGAAGAAGAGGGGAATAAATACATATCTGAAGTTCGAGAGAAGGGTAGGTTTGGTTCAGGCCAAATCTGGGATGCCCTTCACATATTAGCGTTACATAGAGGGTGTGGCATGTATACAATTGAACCGACTTTTAGTTAATTAAAATATTCGATGTTTTACTAAGAAAAAGCATTACGAATAGTGATCTGTTATCCGAATACGCCCATTTTTAAGAAATTGAGGAAAGGAATGTAAATAAGGCATGCGCCAAATCTGTGATACCCATCACCACACCCTGCTACAAAATTCAGCTATGTTTTTAGTGAGCCACTGTATACATATAATCTCGCCCATTTTCACAAATAAATTTCCAACATAACGGAGGACTACTTGGTTTAAATTTCATCACCTCAAATATTCTAAATGAATACCTATAATGTAATTATTAAAAGGGGGCGTGGTTAAAATGAATTTTCCCAATTATGTAAAAAAAATCCTTAATACTCTGGCAAATTATGACTTTACCAGCTCCTATGAATGAGCTGTAATAATGGAAAAACCCTATAAACTATTTTAGAGATAAACCCTTAGTCTAATTTAATATATTTTCAATACTATACTTCGTACCTATGTAACAATTATTTGTGTTAAATTTCAGAAGAAAATCTCAACTTTTTCAAGAAACGAAAATACCCGCTCGTATAAAAATTGTCCATATTCAAATTTCAGCTCAATATCTCTACTTTTAAGGCCCCGACAGAAAGCTGGAAAAGAAGTTCATACAGACGGACAGACAAAAGGACTAAATCGTCCCGGTTATTGATACTGATGAAAAATATATATACTTTTTGGGGAGTGGCATACCTCCTTTTTTTAGGTATAATAAACATTTGCCCAAGACCAATATGCCTTCAAATGATCATGAAGCGTATAAAAATCGTGATGGGTATAAAAATGTATCAAAAATTGAACTTGCAATATTTGTGATTGTGGCAAATATTTGTAAATAGTGGGCGTGGCTATTAAGCGATTTTGCGCATTTTATATAGGAAAATATACACCAGGCTGACGATCGAATTTTAATCAAATTTCAGCCCATCCCATTTTTATACAATACAAGCACACAAGCAAACGCGGACATTGCTACATTAATAATAATGTGAAGGGTACAAACAAGAGATGTTAATATTATCCGGCCAGCACGCATACTCATGATTTTTCATTTCTATATAATTGCTGGGTATTAAGCCCTCTTTGCCATCCAGCTCAGCTCGATACCAATTTGAATCGTCCTCCATATTCAAAATCTGTAACAATACAAAAATTAACAATAACAACAAAAAAGGTTATTTTACTTAAAAAATTACGAAGATCGCAATTCTTTACACAATTTTTGCAACTAACACCAGTTGTAGTATAAAATCTCTATGTATGGGTAGGGTATTAAATATTCGTATTGGATCGCTTTTTTTGTGCGCAATAACAAATTTTACTGCTATAAATGTTATAATAATAATATTGCATGTGCATTGAATAGATTCGTGTTGTTGGTGGCATTGTTGTCTGCGTGGTATGCAGTTTGTGTGATGTGTTTACGATTCACTTTTCATTTTCATTTCAGCTCTTATGAATATTAAGCATTTGCACATATTGTACATTATATGCTTTTATTTGCACGACCTCCCTACTACTACTGGGTGGCATATTAAGTTTTTCATTCTGTTCGCAACTACCTCGCAGACCTTATAAAATATATATTCTTGATTAGCATTAAGCCTCGAGCCGATCTACATATAATGTCCGTGCGTCCGTGCTTATGTTGATGAAATGTTTCCGTTAGCAACAATTAATATATGGATTTTTTACACACATTACTTTATGCGTTACGTAGATAGATGACTTCTTATTAAAGTTGGATAGAATCGAATATAACCACGCCCACAATTGGAAAAACATATCTCATGTAAAGTTAAAGTGTTGAAAAAGAGCGGTATTAGATATATTAGACACGCCCATAATTTTTTAGCAAAGGTGAAACTACAAAGTTGAAGTTTAGTAAACGGATCCATAATTGGTGAATATGAGCGGCATTAGGCACGCCCATAATTTACAAAAAATGCATTTTTGTGCCAGTAACGCTACAAAGTTGAAGTTTAGTAAATGCATTCATGTGCGGTAATAAATAACAGACACGCCCATTTTTTACAAAAAAACAAATTATTTTGCATTAATCGACCTTCGAGTTGTTATGTAACCCATATTAATTAATAGTTGTTAAAAATTTGGCTAATTGATATTAATGCCACGCCCTAGGTTACTTAAAAATAAGGAGCAGAAGATATCCATAATTTAGCCAAAGTCATATGTATACAATGTAGCTTGTTCCGTTGTTATTGCTGTTTTTCTATAATCTGTTTAAGAAACAACAACAACAATACATGGTTTATATAAATTCCGGCATCAATGAATAAATCATAAATTTAATTTTTTTTTTGTAAATAGAATAAAGAGAATGGAAAAGTAGTTGAGTGAATAAGTCAGTGTGTTTATGTGTGTATGTAAGGTGAGGTGAGGTGAGCCAGCCAAACTCATTAAAAAGCAAATTTATAAATTTTATATAGCTTGAGGCATTATATAAATTACATTAGCATCTAGTACAGTTAAACGCCTGAAAACTGAATTGGACCCATTTTATAACAAGTAAAGAAAAACTTGTATTCGTATGTGTGGTTCCGGTGCGTAGAGGTCAAAGGTCTTTTGGCTAATTGTTTTTTTACATTTAAAAAGTAAGAAAACTAAATTTGGCTTAAGCCAAATCTTAAATACTCTCCACATCCGCAACGAAAGGCGTGGCAAATATATGTATATTGCGCCCTCTAATAGTGTACGCCTTACGTATCAGCTTACAAGTCTAGTTTTACGTTGAATATGGTTTCTTAGAAATTGTGGGCGGGTCTGTCATTCAAACACGCCCATTTTTGGCACATAGATGAAACTTATATTTATAGATGTACAATTCCAAATTTAAAGTGTATAGGTCAACTTTTGTGGCAGATATATAGATTTTTGTTAATTGTGGGTGTGGCTCTCGATCGACTTTGCCCATTTTAAATAGCGACCTGCGTGCAAAAACTATTCTAGTTTCTATATAAAATTGTGAATTAAAATTTGCGACCGTGAGAATGCCAACAAGAGACAAACATACGGACACACGCACATACAAACATGTCTAAATCGACTGCGTGTTTGACGCTGATCAAAAATATATATATGCTTTGTGGGGTCTCTGACGCCTCCTTCTGGGTGTTGCAAACAGAAGAACAAATTTAGTGTACCCTCATCACTAATGTAGAGGGTATAATAACACACACAAAAGATGGCCGGGACTACGCCCACCACATAATATGAAATAAGCACATTCGGAGTTTAGGCCAAATCTGAAATACGTTCCATATATGCTAATAGGGGGCTCATCAGGCACTTGCTTACGTCTTCAATCAGTGCCCTTCGATCCCGCCCACTTATATTACAATTTTATATATTTGAACTTATTCTTCCTAAAAAAATTTAATTTTATTAACCCAAACTGTGGTCCAAAATATCTTTTACAAATTCACTAAATTTTATTATTTTTTATAAATCAATTTTTATAACCCATCATCATAATAATGTGCGTGCGTACCAGAAGCAGGCGAGTCACACCCCCAAAAATATATTTATATTCTTGAGCGGCATCAATAGAAAAGTTGATTTAGCCCATCTGTCCCTCCGTGCGTCCATTTCAGCAATACACTTTTTGTCTCTCACAGTCATTGAGGTATCGCATTGAATTTTGGTTCCGAGGCTTTCTACGATTCCCTACAGCAATTCGGCAAAATGGCGCAAAGGATGCGCCCCCTATGACGTCCTAAACCTTGCACTGGAAGCTCCCAGCAGTCTCACAGTCGCGAATTTTGCTATAATTTCGTACACAAATAACGTGTACGTCAACGTTAAAAGTATTGAAAATGGACAAAATCGGTTCACTGACTGGCCTGCAACACTTTAATACAATAAAAAAAATTTAATAAAAATCGACAACTACGATAGGAATCGAACCAACAATATACCATTTTGAAATCTCTCACTGTACAACGGCATCAGTCAACATTTTTCAAATCAATCCCTTAGTACTTACTTGTGTACATGTAAATATAAAATTTACGTTAACAAATTGATATATATTTCGCAACTATTTAAATTATGCAGCATTCGGGAAGTAATACTTCCCCCCTTTGCAGCAAGCAAAGCTGGTATCGAGAGACTTATTTATCAAGTGTCTTCACTTTAAGGAGAGAAATGATTTCAAATGTCTTTAAATAACTTCAAAGTAACAAAAAATCGTATATTTGCAATCAATTAACTGAATATTACACATAAATACAGAGGAGAAAACGTGTGTAGAATTTTAAAATTTTAAAAACAATAACGAATCGTCTGTTTAACAGTTAAAATCGATCACACATAAAACATATGACTTTTTTATTGGATAAACCGGTAGCCAAAACCGGCCAGTTTTATTGCATTTTTATTCAAATTTGCATACAACTGTGCTTACGTACGTGAAGGGTAAGAAATTGTAAATGAAATGTAAACCCTCCACATAAGATAGTTTATCATTCCATTTGCAATATCCAGAAGGAGGCATCAGAGACTTTACGAAGTATATATATTCTTGGTCAAAAATTAAGTCGTTCTAGACATGTGTGTCCGTACGTCCGTGTGTTTGTCTGTCATAAGTTATAACTCAAAATTTTTTACAGAAACTTTTAGTTTCTGCACGTAGATCCGCAGATGAAATTCCACACCCACAATCGACACAATCCACACCCACAATCGAGCTTAAAATGCTAAAGGTACTACAGATCAACCTTAACCACTGTGAAGCAGCTCAAAGCCTACTTGAAGAAACAATCAGGGAAAAGGATGTGGACATCGCCTTAATAAGTGAGCCTTATAGACACTTAGACAATACTACGTGGGTTAAAGACCAAACTGAATGCGTCGCGGTTTGGTCATGCGGACTACACGCACAGGAAGATGTTGCATACTCATCAAGGGGTTTTATAAGAGTCAAAATTAAAGGGATTTTCTTCTATAGCTGCTACGCTCTACCCAGATGGACGCACAACGAATACCAAGACTTCCTAGATGCTCTGGCAGCGGACGCTAGATTCAGACACCCTATTATTATTGGTGGGGCTTTTAACGCTTGGGCAACAAACTGGGGTAGTAAATCTACAAACGCAGTTTACTCGAAACTTTTGCCTCTCTAGACATAGCAATCGCAAACACGGGAAATAAGGATACCTTCAGGAAAGCAGGAAGAGGTTCAATTATTGACATCACGTTGGTGGACAGCTTTCTTGCCAGAAACATATCGTGGTGGGCCAGCGAGGAATATACCCATAGCGACCACCAAGCAATTATGTACATCATTAGAAATGCCGCAAAGGACAACAGACAGCACGTTATGACAACTGGGCCCAAATGGAAAGTCTCAAGCCTGGACAGAGAAATAATGAAAGAAGTCCTAGGGACGACTGCAATCAATCAGAACCCAGCAGAAAAGATGGCCGAAGACTTATTCTCGATAGTAAAGGACGCCTGCGATGCTTCTATGCCTAGAAGGTGCCGAAATAGAAGAAATAACCCATGTTACTGGTGGAATAATGAAATTAAGTCCCTAAGGGCATTATGAAAATGCAAAGATCACGGAATAGGCCAGGGTTTACAGAGCGCCTAAACGAATTTAGAACGCTAAGGAAAGCCTTACAATCGGCTATAAAAGCAAGCAAAAGGCGGTGCTTTGAACAAATTTGCGCGGAAGCAAACGTAAACCCCTGGGGAACAGCCTATAAGGTGGTTACGAAAAAATTTAGCAAAGGTAGCCCCCAGCCTACGGACCCAGTAAGAAGTATTATTGACACCCTTTTTCCAAAGAGACCGGCTCGACCCGAGATAATAGTTGATATTTCGGGTGAGGAAATACAACCTATCACCATTGACGAGCTTAGAATAGCCACCAGAAATATAGCCGATTCCAAGGCACCAGGACCGGATGGTGTTCCTAACAAAACACTTAAAGCGATGATTGAGGACAGGCCTGATTTATTTGTCGAAACATACCAAAAATGTCTGGAGGAAGGTACTTTCCCAAAATGCTGGAAGAGACAAAGCCTGGTGCTTATACCGAAAAGTAAACCAGAAGTAGGCGCAGTGCAGGCATACCGTCCAATATGCTTGCTGGACACTTTGGGCAAGATATTGGAGAGAATCATATACAATCGCCTTCTCCCGCTAGTGGAAGAAGCAGGCGCTTTGTCTGAATATCAATTTGGATTTAGAAAAGGCAGATCCACCATCGACGCAGTGGACTTAGTCACCAAAATAGCAGCTACAGCCATTGAAGGCAAAAGGTGGAAAGGGGGTGCCAAAGAATATTGCTCGGTGGTAACCCTAGACATCAAAAATGCATTCAATACGGCTAGCTGGCCTGTCATTTTGAATGCAGTTAAAAAAGTTAAAAGCCCCAAATACTTGTTTAAATTAATCGGGAGTTACTGTGGAGACAGAGAATTACTATATAATACCGATGAGGGAACGAAATCCTATAATATATCCGCAGGAGTACCACAAGGCTCAATTCTTGGGCCACTGATGTGGAACTTGATGTACAATGACGTCCTAAATCTGCCCGTACCTCGAGGAGTGCAAATTATAGGATTCGCGGATGATATTGCTCTCGTAGCGGTGGCCAAACATATAAACGGAGTCGAAGCGGCTACAAATGGAGCCATACAAACTGTATGGGACTGGCTAAAATCGGTTGATCTTAAGCTGGCAGAACACAAGACGGAGGCGGTATTAATCTCGAGTCGGAAAGTTACGGAGACAATCCATGTGCAAGTAGGAAACGTTACCATAACTTCCAAACAAGCCATCAAATACTTGGGTGTTATGCTGGACTGCAGATTAAGCTTCAAGAACCATATAAACTACGCATGCGACAAAGCTACTAAGATGCAATCAGCCTTATCTAGGATGCTACCCAACGTAGGTGGACCGAAACCCGCAAAGAGGGCCCTGCTAGCAAACGTAGTTACCTCAACTTACCTTCTCTATGCATGCCCAGTATGGGCCCACTCTCTGAAAATCAAACAGCTGAAACAAAAACTGTGTTCAGTACAAAGGATCAGTTCGTTAAGAACAATTAGCGGATTCCGGACGATTTCTGAAGATGCAGCAAACGTCATAGCAGGAGCTATCCCAATGGACATATTGGCAGATGAAATGAAGCGCATCTTTATAAGAAAGGCTAATGCTTCTCAACAGGTGAAACTTATAAAGAAGGAAGAGCGTCAAAATTCTCTAAATCAGTGGCAAAATAGATGGGATACGTCAACTAAAGGAAGGTGGACTTACAAATTGCTGCCAAGTATAGATACCTGGATAAAAAGGAACCTTGGGGAAGTAAATTTTTACATCACGCAGTTCTTATCCGGTCATGGAGTTTACAGGAGCTACTTACATAGGATTGGAAGATGCACGTCTTCTCTGTGCCCATCTTGCGAGGACGAGGAGACCGCAGAGCACGTATTTTATTACTGTAGGCGCTTTAGAGACAAGACTTCCCCAATGCCTACAGTGGAGAACACAATTAAATTCATGACAGAGAATGCGCAAAACTGGCTAATGACCAGTGACATAGCTGCATTCGCACTCACAGTGCTACGGAGATTGGAACAACAATCCAGAGACTAAAACATGCGTAATGGCAAATCTCCTCCTGCGAAGTAATATCTTACGACTGTACCGTAGGATTCAAACTGGATACCTTTCGGTAGGGTTCCCTTTAATCCCTGTACCACGTAGAATGTTTCCAAAATTGCGACCCGCAGCTTAGACAAATCTTAAACGGACACATAGGCGGACATGATTGAATCGGCCCGGATCGGGGTTCTGAATGGATCGGTTAATGGAAGGTGGGTGTGTAGGGGTCCGCATAAACCTAAACCTCTGACCATAAACCAAAACTCACTAACTATGAATTTTCCATTAGTATAGAATATTATATTATTATATTATATTATTATAGGATATCTATTAAAGATACAGACAGAGAATGACTGACATGATACGTACGATTTGAGCTGAGGCTCAGACGGTTCTCCTGACGTAATACTTAACGGTAGTCCCAGGAGACCTGCCGTCGGACGTTGAAGGGGTTTTAGTGGGTGAGAGTCCCACACTGACTGGGTTTTCAACGCTTTCCCCTTCGTTAAAAAAAAAAAAAAAAAAAAAAAACCCACAATCGACAAAAATTAACCTATTAATTTGAAATTTGGTGCACATACCTATGGTTATCCCATCCATAAACGTGCCAAATATGGGCTGGGCCAGATAACAGACACACTCACAATTTAGAAAAAACCATATTCACCATAAAACTAGACTTGCAAGCGAATAATGGGATGAGTAATACATACACTATTAGAGTACGCAATATATAAAACGCCCACTATTGTAGTTGTGGAGGGTATTTAAGATTTGGCCCAAGCCAAATTTAGGTTTTCAATTTATTTGCGCTTACATTTGACAACAATTTCACAACAATAATAACGCAATTAATATGTAACTCACACACCCAATAAATACACTTTTATGCAAAGTTTAATGTACTACACTACCGTCCGATTAATGTTGTAGCCTCTCTATCACAATCATAAATTTCTGTGTATTTATAACCAAAAGGTGATTTTTTTGTTTTGTTTTTTGCTTATTGCAATTTTTTTCTATACGGTCAACGCACATTTTCGCTTTCATTAATTAACTAGTTTTGCAGATAAACACACACAGCAACACATACATTCACATGTATGGTGTATGATAACGGAAAACCCCTTGTAGTGCAATTAAAAATTTAGTATTTTGTAACATGTATGTGTTAGTAAATGTTACAAAAGAAAAACAAGTCAAAAAAACTAAATTTGACAAAAAAATTTGATAAAATCTTTAAAGTCCTACTCAGCTATATGTTTAACATATGAGCGCGGCTTTTTTTAAATAGTGCATACATATATATGTACATATATAATCTGCTTAAAAAGAGTTTTTTTTTGGTTATGGGCGTGTCATATGTTCATTTTCCCACTTGAATGGAAGAGTTCATAAATATATATAAGTTTCAAAATTGAAATCTATAGTTATTTTTGATAAATCGAATTTGTGGGCGTGGCATTTGTCTGATTTCGCTTCATTTTAAAAGGAACCTGCGTGTAAAACCGAAATGAATTTGATTTGATAAATATATATTCATACATTTCTACCTTCTACAGTTTACTACTTAAATTGGGCAAAATCGATTGAGGTCCACGCCAACATTTGATAAAAATCTATCTAACTGCCACAGAAACTACAAATAAAATTTAATACATTTGAAGTATTGATGATATATTTTTCTATTTGATGAAAATTGAACAAAATAAATGTGAATAAGTGAGAACAATTGTTTACATTCCAAAAACTATTCATATTTGGGTTAATGTGAATGTAAGCAAATGGGCTTTTGCACTCGTTAAACGTTCAGTTTAACCACAAATATTGTAAAAATATTAAAAAATTTTTTTGAAAAAAAAAACAAGTAAAAATATTACAGTCCCTCGGTCCCCTCCCACCACTAAATATCCTACATCACTTGCTGTAATATTGAAATTCGTTAGGAAAGAAAACTATTTTTTATTTGATTTAATCGATTTTTCATGGGGAGGGGCTCTAAAAATGTTTATATAAAAAACAAGTAAAAAAAAATAAACTTGACTTAGGCCAAATCTTAAATACTCTCCACAATCGTAACTGTGGGCGTGGCAAATATATATATATATATTGCGCCCCCTAATAGTGTATATATTACGTATCAGCCTAC
Source organism: Crataerina pallida (assembly GCA_949710015.1). Lineage (NCBI taxonomy): Eukaryota > Metazoa > Arthropoda > Insecta > Diptera > Hippoboscidae > Crataerina > Crataerina pallida. The sequence continues at coordinate 9,895,864 of OX453293.1, forward strand.
AAGTCTAGTTTTACGTTGAATATGGTTTTTTATTAAACTGTGGGCGTGTCTTTTATTCAAACACGCCCATTTTCGTCGCATCAATGAATAACATAACTATAAATATGAGCACCACATTTCAAGTTCGTAGGTTAATTTTTGTGGCAGACATGTAGATTTTTGTCGTTCGTGGCTCTTAACAATTTGTACCCATTTTAAATAGCGATCTGCGTGCAGAAACTAAGAGTTCCTGTACAAAATTTTGAATTATAACTTACGACCGTGAGAATGACAACAACAGGCAAACACAGGACGCACATGTCCAGAACGACTCAGTTTTTGAGGCTGATCAAGAATATATATATACTTTGTATGTATATGACGCCTCCTTCTGGATGTTGCAAATGGAATGACAAACTCAGCATATGTAGAGGGTATAAAAATTTATAGTTTAGACATATTTACTTGAAGGCCAAATAAACAGACGGATATAGTTAAATCGATTCATAATAAGAATGCTCAGGATTTATCATTTGTGGGGTAGAGTATAATAATTTAGCTGTTCCACCTGTTTTTTTTTTCTTTTCACATAACTTTGGGAACTTTTTTCATCTGCATTCAATAAAATAATTAAAAATGCAAATTAAACAAAAATTTTACATTTGTAGAGATTTTCATTTAAATAATCATTTCTTTTTTTACAAACAAGCAAACCCGAGCTGAGTCAGCATCCTATTAACATACTTGTCGGTTATTTTCAGTAATTTCAACATGCATAAATATGCATACTTTGGTATAGCCTTGAATCAATCAACGTCCACTCGGTTTATGGTTGTAATAAAATTTTATAGTTTAACGGTGTATGATGCATATTGTATGAAAGTGGATTAGAGATAGTTTTGTCCGATGTCGGTGCTGTTGGTTATTTATTGTTTACTTGTTGTTATTATTATTTTCAAAAAAAGTAAAAGCACAGACGACTTCAAGATTATTACTCATATTACTCTTAATTATTAGCGGGTGAGTCATTCTGTGAAACAATAACAATAAAGGAGATAATAACTGTCACCGAACACCAGAACAAATAAAAGAAATCAAACACCAGCTTATGGGAGAGTTTTTGATCAATTTGAAACGAATTCTGAATTATAAGCATTAACACGTTAAAAAACGGAATGTGGACGGAACTACAAGAATAAACAATAAATAAATACTTTAATACCTAGTAGTAAGAAAACCCGAAGGGTAATAAATGAATATCTTGAGAAAAAACCGAAAACCGATATATAAATACAATATGCAAAGTCATACACACGCACACACGTACATACATACATACCGAAAAAGACACTGTTTTATTATTTTTTAAGTCCCAAATACGCGCTTGGGCTTAATTTCGGGGGTAGACCAAAATAAATGTATTTTTATATTTTTTAATTTAATATAAATTTTACACAGTGTACAGAATTTAAAATTTATTCAATTACAGTCATTTCATCTTCTTCTGGAACATCGTCATAAAATAAATACTGATTTTTTAACAAATTTATTTCCTGTTGAATCATTGGTCCAAATCCCTCATGTCTTTTTATCTAGGGCTTATTTTCGGAGGATATCTTTTTTTCGGAAAAAGACGGTATTTATTTAATGTACAATTTCGTCTTTACCAAGAAAGAACTCATATCATTTATAAGTAGTTTAATAGTAATTCCACTTAAAAAATGTTATGTATGTATGCATATAGGTATATAGATATAGACAAGCAATCTCAAGACTGCACACATGCGTAGTGTGTGTCCATACACATATAGCAATGTATGGGCAATACTCTAACTGAATAATGAGAAGACAAAGAACAGAAGAACTGAACAACTTTACCTTTAAAATTTGATTTTTACGAAAACTGAGTTCATCATCCGCTGTAGCTGAGAAATCGTGTTTGGCAATTGCTTCCATTGTTCCTGCGTGTTTTTAGTTGTATGGTGGTTACTTGGTTATTGGTAATTTACTGTTGTTGTTTTCGTTATTATTATTTTTGTTGTTACTTTTCTTATTCTCCTCTTTGCAAGTGTTCCGTTAACTCGTGCGCTCGTACTTTAGTTGAAGTTTAGTTAATTTAAAAATTCTCAAAATATTCTTTATGTAGGGAATAACTTTTGCCGTTCTTACTTTAACTTTAATTCGTTGTTGCGTTTTCCTTTTCTTTTTATTTCTATTTATATTTTTATCTTTTTAATTGCTAAAAATTAATTTACTGCAAACGCCTGTGTTTTATAAATAATTGTATTTTAATTTCAATATCGGAATTGACATCATTTGCATGCCAGTGTGTATGTGCGTGTGTGAAAATTTTTTACGTAAATTGTTTCGTTTCTGTTTTTTTTTATTATTCACCACGTCAGCTAAACGAAATCTTTTTTGGGGTAAATAATTTTCAATAAACCACCACCACCCGCACCGCACATCAAGAATATTTATTAGAAAATTAAAAATAAACATACACTGTATTTAATGTAGTCGTTAGTCGTGAAACTAACTTTAAAAAAACAAATACCACCGTCTGTAATCACCAGTTTTACGTATGTGTATGAGCGCGAAATCAAATAAACAGCATCTTAGTTGAAAAAGAGAAGTGTCAAGCGGACCGTCACTAGTCTCATTTTTATATTAAGTGCGATAAGAGCGCAAATAGTTGTACAGCATTGCCAGCAGTACATTAATCAGTATAACAAGTGTTTCAAATATTTATATAACATGTCTTACCAGTCAGTGGTGTAAAGGAAATTTCACTTTTTTCAGCAATAATAAAACCGAATAAAAGAATATTCGTTAAATTTGTTGTATTAAAAGTTATCTTTTAGAAAGAACAAAAATCCCAACTCTGGTAATGCTTTATATATTGTGACGTCGTAATGTGCGTTTACTTCGGTTGTACACACACAACCCACACACACACACTGCATTTTGTTGTCCCCCACGAGTTTCATTTGATCAATGTCGTTGTTGATGTTGTTGTTGCTTTCTTTTGTATCGGCATAACTCGCCGAAAATAAACTACATATCTATTACATTTATATACACGTTATTATTGCTATTGGGCTTTGTAAAGGCTTTTGTTCTCGAAACAAAAAAAAATGGTTTGTTTATTCTCATATTCTTTCGCACGTATATAAATTTATGTACGTGCCTTAAAAATATATTAACTTGAACTATTTACATATGTAATAAGAACTTTGAAAAAGGGTAGTTTAGTTGAAAAGAATATTAAATGCATATTTAATCTCACTAAAATAGACGAGGTAAAACTTGTTTCTGAAAAAGGGAGAAAAAAGCCACGAAAGGCAGCGAATAGCTAGACAATTTTCATATATATACAAATGATTCTGATGTGAATGCAGAACCTCACAGGGTGCCTGTTTCACTTGCACGCTCCCTACATATTAAAATATAGACACATTTGTACATAATATTCTTGTTGCTAAAGGGCTGGTTCGCGAATATGTATAATCAACAATAGTTTGATTACATACCAAGAAAAAAAGTAGGTGCAACGAACTACACACAAATATGTCTGCATAGGAGAGACAAAGGATAATTCGCACAAAGCAACAGTAATTATTTTTATATATTTTTTAATTATTTTTATTTTTATAAGAAATTACACCAAATGTTTAAATTTTTCCAAAACATTTTATGTGTATATACATATTTGTGTATAATTAAGATTTCGATACTTGTTTTTTTTTTAATTTTTGCCTATAAATATTTTTATATGCTTAGCACTTTTTATTTGTATTTTAAAGGATTCTTTTTCAATAAATTTATTACATACGTTTTATTGATTCAATTTTTTTATTCTTGAATAAAAAAACACCAGAGCTTCAGCCGAGAATCACCATTTCTTGTATTGCTATTGCCAGCCAACAATAAATTAAACTACGTTAAAGAATAGATAAAAAAGATTATTTTATACCGGTTGAAATCAACAACCGGGTGACTCTTATAAAAATAATATAATTTAAGCGTATATCATGATTGGCACGCTAAAGATTTATAAGAGAGAAAGAATTATATTATGTATCTCTATTTTAAATATATGCCACACAACATATAATATTTCTTTTTTCAGTTATTATTATTATTATTCACTTATTATTAAAAATCTAAAAGTACGGGTTAACATAATCACGAGTATATTTTTATACAATATTTTATCAAGAAAAATAAATATTTCTGGACCATTCTATATTAAAAGAATAATGAGCAAAACAAAATAGAGTATAGAGTAAAGAGAATTGGTTAAACACAATCTAGGTAATCTTTATGGAAAATCTGTTAAACTAGAAGGGATTTTTAGGTATCCATAGAAATTAATAAAATGGATGATCCTTTAAAGCCTAAGGCAGTGCCTTTGGCTGCCGAAACAGTATTGTGGTTTGAATTTTTATTGGATCCGGAATTGATCACAAAACATTTAAAGAAGTCAAATCCCGGTTGGTAATGAAAACTTTATACGTTACCAACTAAACTTAAGGCTTTTGTTGCAGAACCCACACCTTTGGAACTCATGTCTCAATTTATTTCCATGACTCCTGACAATGGAGTACTAGCTACATATAATTTAACTGCCGCAGAACCAGTCAGCATGTCCGCCGCACCAACAGCTTTGGTTACAGAGGGTTTGCGTTTAACTCACAAACAAATGGCATTAAAGATATTGGCTTTAAAAGTGGCCACTTGGCTGAAGTGGAACTTGGACATTATAGAGAAGAGTCTGCCCATACCCAAGCAATTGTTTTTGTTGAGAGATTTGTGTACAATAAGTTTTGGCAAAAAGGTTATGATACCGTTTACAACTGATTTTCAACAAACAATAAGTAAGTTTAACTGATTGGAAAAGCGGTTCCATTTAGAACATTTTATTTTTACTCTAATAGCCTGTGATGGTAATGAAAAAGCTGCTCGCTTTGCTTTAATGTTTTATCATCGCTGGGTGTTGCGGTTACAAATAATACGAGACATCGCAATGAAGTCTGTTCGACCTTCTTTGGCCGGCAATATGTAAGTTTTCTACACCATTATTATAAGTAGGGCCGTTCATAATAATAGTAATAATTGTAAAACTTTTGTAGGTTTGTTGCCATGGAGCCTATGAATCAATTTTTTACACCCGACATACCTTCACAAAAGAGTATCGAATTTTTGCAAAATTTATGTAAATCGAATGAAACATTTTTCATATTCACCTATGACACTTTTATTCCCTTAAATGGCAGTGATGGTGTGGAAACGTGTTCGAACCAAAAATTTGACGCTATGTTACCCATCTCCTTGGCTGAACTGAGAACACAAATCTATTTTGATTTAGTAAACTTTTATTTATACACCAAACAATACAATTTAGCACGTGAAGCGGTGGGTGAGTGTCGTCAGAATTTGCTGTTAGCGAAGGCGGAGTATGAAATGTTGGGCAAAACGCCAGCACAATTTGTTTTCTGTCACATTAACGAGGATGAATTAGAGGGCTATCTGTTGGCGTGCGGCCGAAGTGCTCATAGTCAAACGTTAATGGAACAATTCAATTTATCTACATTAACACAATACAAGGTTAGCTAGAACATAAATTGAAGTTCTTTTCTGTTACTTATCCCATGTTTGTTTCACAAGGATATTGTGGAAATTTTAAAACTGGATAATCGGAAACGTGAAATACCGCTGGTTAAGCGTCGCATTGTGGAATTCGATATTGAGGGAGCAATATCTCAGGGCATACTCAAAGAATCGCGCCAGCTGGAAATGCAAGTGGCCGCCTTAAATGTGGTACGTGGCATATTCGAGGAAGGGAACATTTTCGCCAATATCGATTTTTTGGACAAATATCAACAACTGAATTGTTTTGCCACCTTAGTAGAGGTACATATTATCATTGCATTTTTTATACCATCGCGGTCGTAAATTTTGAGATATTGAGCTGAAACTTTGTACACTCACTTTTGGTATATGTACGCAGATCGCTATTTAAAATGGGCAAAATCGCTCAAGAGCCACGCCCAAGCAAGCAGATACGAAATAAATATATATATGCTACGCCCACCAAGATGTGGAGGGTATTTAAATCAAATTTGGTTTTCTTACTTCTTACGGAGACTCCACAAACCATATATATTCTTAATCAGCATGAAAAGAGAAATCGTTTGAGACATGTCCGTCCGTGTGCTGTGTGTTGTTGGCACTCTCACGGTCGTAATTTCTAAGATATCAAATTGAAACTTTGCATACTTATTCTTAGTTTAATTTCGCCGTTTCGTATTGAAGTTGGGCAAAATCGGTTAAGAGAAACGCCCACAATAAACAAAAATCTCAACATACCTCGAAAAAATTGTATTTTTTAAAAATTATTATATATCACACAATACTATGCCTATCAAGCTGGCAACCACTGTGCCAAAAATGGGCGTGATCGAATAACGTAAACGCCTATAATTAAAAAAAAAACTTTATTTGCGTGAAATAGTCATTTAGTCATTTTAAATATGGCAATAGGAACTTATTTTTTACAGGATTATAAAAGGTGGAGGGTATTCAAGCTTCGGTCTTAACCGAACTTCTCTATCTTGTTTAAATTTTTTTCGCAGTACATGCAAGATATCCTGTTATACTGTTCGGCTGAGGAGAGTAATAATTTAAAGCAGTTTTTAATTGATGTCATTTTGAAATATAAGCAAAAGCACTGGCTCCCCGAATTAAGGAATTCTAATCTATTTAATAACACGGAGTTACAGAATCTGGAACAACAAATACAAGAAGAAGACTTACCGATGCCGCCATTGGCTTTGTTGCAGGAGTGGAAATTCCACACGAAAAGTATGTTAACAAAATATTGAAACTAAAATTTTTTTGAATTTTACTTAAACAAAAATAAATAGTGCCACGCATTGAGATTGGTTCGTTGGAACGTCAATTGATATCCTGTACCAGTGCCAACACGGTGCGTAAACTATTGGTCAAGTTGGCATCCACAAATCCCGCCAAGCCATTGTGGACCGTAAATCCCAGTTGGGAGATAGCCACACCCATTAAATCAGTGTTAATGAGCATGCAGCCGGGCTTTCTGCAAGATTTTGCTTATGTACTGTTGGGCAGGTCACGCGAACTAACTGCCAAACAGGACTTTACTGGTGCGGTGTCCTTGTTAAGTGTCCTAAAATCGGAAACGCAACGGCTCGACATCTCCAACGCTGCCATTATTGCCAAACTGGGTAAATTGGTTAACTGGGAAATATTATTGATACAGATTGGCCAGTGTTTGGAGGAATGGAATCGCAAACCATTGGATTTGCAATCTTTAGGGACGCGCTGTAAGCAATGTTTGAATTCCTTGCAAAACGGTGACACCGTAATACCCCGAATTGAAGTATGTGAGAAATGCACCCAATCAATGCTGTAGAAAATATTAAGCCAAGAATTTTAATCATTTTCAGATCATTGAGAGCTGCGCTATTATGTTGTTAAACTTGAATGATTGGAACGCTTTAATGTTTTTGGATAAGCCCAAGTTGGAGTTGCCACACTTGGAATTGCCCATAGCGTTTGCGGCCACTTTCCTGGACATGGAAAAAATGAAGGGCTCGAAGAAAATTTGCCGAGATGTTTGGGATTTGGTGTTGTCGATGTTTTTCCATAATACGAAACGTGGTAACAATACGGGGGCGGCGGGCAATGTAGCCGGTGGTAACAGCAATAGAAATTCTCCCTGCTTAGCTTTATCCACGGGCCTGCAGCCGTTCTTCAAGAGAATCAGACATCAAACGGTCTTTAATTTGGCCATTTCCATATTGGGTAAAATACATAATCTCCTGAAAGATGATCCAAATTATGACCTGAATGGTGAATATATGCAAATATGGCCCACCACACTAAATAGGTATAATCCCAACATCAGTCTAAATATAATTTAATATTAAATCAATTTTTCTTTGTAAAGCCCTCTGCCCAGTTATAATATAAGATCGGTGGGGGAGACGCTGCATTGGCTTTTAACGGAAGCTTTAAAGTACTATCCGCAAACGATCAGTTGGCTGAAAATGAAGGGAGATCTTGAATTGGGTAAGTATCTAATGTAAACGCACATACACACACATTCATTTGTAACTGTTCTCTGACTCAGCTATAGGTAACAATGAAGCGGCAATGCGCTGTTATGTAAATGCTTTGGTTACCGGGACAGATTATTGCACTGTACCGTTACAACGCAATGTGGCCGATGATTACATAATACGCAAAATGATTCGATGCTCCTCAAATTTGGGCTGTCACATGCAGGCTACAGTTTTGTGCCAGGTGTGAAATAAAATAAAATCCTTAACCACCATTGCCCTTTAAGTATGTGTTCTTCTCCTTCCTTGTAGTTTTTGGAGGAGATTGACTATGGCATTGTGTTTAAGAATCTAACCGAAAAATCCTCAAACTTTACTGATGCCATGGACGCCTACTACAATTGCATTTGGGACACCACTCTGTTGGAGTTTATTATAAATTTACATGCCAAAAAAGGTGAACATAGTCGCAAATTGGAAGCGGTACGTATATATAATGGTGGATATAAAAAATATAATTTTAATAATAATTATTTTCAATTTTCCATATTTATGCAACAGGTTGCTATTATGGGCTCGTTGGAGTTAAATGCCAACAATAATGAGGAAATTAAGCGTGAAGGGGCAGCAATACGCAAATCTCGCTTTCTAAGAGCATTAGCTAAGCAATATTTGTTATAAAATATTCTTTTTTTTATTTTTATTATTTTATTTAAGACACGTTGTAATAAATTTTATAATTAATTTACTTGGGTCGTTTTCCTCCTTTACTGCCGTCACTTGTTTTAGCTTTCTTTTGATTCTTTTGTTTCTTCTCTTCTTCAGCTTTACGTTTGGGCGCTCCACCCGTGGGTACAACTTTGAAAAAGTTATCCAAACGCCCCTGAATTTGACTGGTTTTCGATTTGAATATTTTTTTAGCTCCCGAACGCACACGGTCCTCATTGAATTGACGATCGCCACATAGAAACTTTACCAAACCCTCTTCGTCCGGCTCCAACCACTTTAACTATAATTTGAAGAAATGATTTTTCTTGTTTTTATTAAATTCCTCTTAAATGTCACCTCTAAACTGCCCGCTTCAGCTACTTCAGGTTTTATAAACAATTCTCTGGCCACCTGATAATTCCAATTCTCGGGTATTGTATACTTCTTGCAATCAATATTTTCCAATATGGTTTCTATATCACGATAAGTATTTACCAACTCTATGGCTCTTTTTGGTCCAATGCCACGTATACTCTCACAATAGTCACAACCCAGTAATATGCAAAGGTCAATAAATTCAGTACTATTCAGACCGAAGCCCTCCAACACTTTTTGATAATGAATTTCTTTGACTGGCATTTTGCGCGCTTCACTAAATGTTAAATGTCTCAGTAATACGCCCGAACCGAAGGTCAAAGCATCCATATCCTCAGTAGCAGTAGCGTAAACTTTTCCCGCTTTGACTAAAGCAGCACATTGTGCTTCGGCTTCACAGGGAGCTTCTACATAAGGTACACCCATCAGCTTTAATAATTCTTTAGCCTCGTTGGCATGTTCTTTAGTTACTCGTACTAAGCGGCGATTGAATTTATCCATGTCGGCTTCATTTCCAGCTTCAGTAGCTTTCTCTAAAGCCTTTTGAGCCTCTTCTCGGCGTTCTGCCCGTTTGGCCAATTCGCCTGATTTTAAATCTGGTGGTTTACCATCAAATACATACACCGGCTTAATACCATTTTCCAACATACGTATGGTGCGATAAAACATGCCCATTAAATGGGAAGTAGTCTCACCATCTACAGTGGTAAGTTGGGCACCTTCAGCTCTTACCGCTATTAGGAATTGATATAAACACATGGAAGCATCAATAGCCACCTTACGACCTATTGTAAACATTTCCATTAAAAAAAATTTATAAATATTTACTTCATTCCACTGCTCTACCGAAATAGTGTTTAATTTCACTCTCCTTAATAGCTTGTGGGCACACATCTGCAATTAATTTTGAAAGGCCTAGAATTCCCATATTTTTCTTACTTAGCAAATATTATTTTCGGCAATAATAATTAGTAGATTTCTATAAAAGTTGTCAAAATGAAAAATGCAAACAAAAAAACCGCGCTATTTTATTTACATTAACTTCTTATACAGAGTTGCATTATAATTGCTTATTACAAAACGCGTTTACATTAGATGTACATAATATTCAACATCTTAAAGTGTGATATATATTTATGAAAATTACTTAATAATTAATAAAATGTTAGATAACAAATCTAAACACATTTTAAAGCTCATTCGTTAATTAATTGAATATTTTAAATTGATATTTATAAGTAAATGCTTATACGGTGTCTTCAGAATAACATTTCAAGTTATGTTATGTTAAAGTAATGTTATGGCCACATCATATGTGCTTAAAATGCCGGCTGAGTCTTGTCATTTTTTCAATTTGCGAGTAAAAACAAGAAAATGAAGTAAATAATCCCATTCTAATTGAAAATATCCGTTTTATGAATATTTTTTTCATATTAGAATTAGCATAGACGGTTTATTGGTGTATTTCCCTTACGAATACATATATCCGGAACAATATGCCTACATGTTGGAGTTGAAACGTACTCTGGATGCAAAGGGTCACTGTTTGCTGGAAATGCCTTCGGGTACGGGAAAAACGGCAACCTTACTCTCCCTAATTGTAGCCTATATGTTGGATAGGCCAGAAGTTATACGTAAACTTATATATTGTTCACGTACTGTACCAGAAATTGAAAAAGTTATTGTCGAGTTACAAAATTTAATCAACTATTATGAGAAACATGCACCCCAACTACCTGAATTAATAGGATTGGTATTGAGTTCTAGAAAAAATATGTGCATTCATCCGGATGTGAGTAGAGAACGTGAAGGTAAAGCTGTGGATGGAAAATGTTATGGTTTAACAGCAAGCTATGTAAGGCAGAGGCATGAAGTGGATCCTGACACTCCAATATGTATGAAACACTATTTTTGGTTGTAGGCTGGTTTTTTTCATAATTTTCATAATTTAGGTCAATACTATGAAGGTTTTAATATAGAAGGTAAGGAGTCCGCTTTGCCTACAGGTATTTACAGTATTGATGATCTTAAAGAATACGGTCGTATGCGTAACTGGTGTCCTTACTTTTTGGCCCGATATGGGGTAGATTTGTTTATAAGGATAATTGTGTTGAGATGTTATTGTAATGTGTTTATTTTGTATTAGATAAATCAAGCCCACATAGTGGTGTATAGTTATCATTATTTACTGGATCCCAAAATTGCTGAAGTGGTCTCTAAAGAAATGACTCGAGAGTCATGCATTGTCTTTGATGAGGCCCACAACATTGATAATGTGTGCATTGATTCCATGAGCGTTAAGATTAATCGACGTATTGTGGAGCGTAGTACAAATGCTTTAAATAATTTACAAAAATTAGTACAAGAGTGAGTAAAAAATGAGCTGCAGTAGCCCAGATTATATAAACTGTAATATTTTTTTTTTATATAGTTTTCGTGATGAAGGAGCAAATCGTTTAAATGAAGAATATCAACGCATGGTGCAGGGTTTGAAGGATGCCAGTGTTCAGCGCGACACTGATATGATCTTGGCCAACCCCATACTACCCAACGACATTTTGAAAGGTATTCATGTAAATTGTTATTGTTTTGTTACATATACATACATATTTAAAACTTTGGTTGGTTTTCACTATTCAGAGGTGGTTCCCGGTAATATACGTAATGCTGATCACTTTCTCAGTTTTCTTAGACGTTTTGTGGAGTATATTAAAACACGTTTAAAAGTTCATCATGTTGTGCAAGAATCTCCTGCAGGGTTCCTTAAAGATGTTGCCTCTAAAATATGCATAGAACGCAAACCGTTAAGATTTTGTGCTGAACGTTTGGCCAGTTTATTAAGGACTCTTGAAATAGCCGATATGACCGAATATGGTTCCTTGGTTCTGGTATTTATTAATAGCTTAAAATACCAACCAATTAACTGAAGAGGTGTTGTTTTAGATTACACATTTTGCCACTTTGGTCTCCACTTATGTTAAAGGGTTTATTGTCATTATAGAGCCGTTTGATGATAAAACGCCCACTGTAATGAACCCTATATTGCATTTCAGTTGTATGGATTCTTCGATAGCCATGGCTCCAATATTTAAACGTTTTCAAACAGTTGTAATAACATCGGGTACGTTGTCACCCATGGATATGTATCCGAAAATTTTAGCATTCGATCCGGTTGTAATGAGTTCATTTACCATGACTTTGGCACGTCCTTGCTTACTGCCTATGGTTAGTATGCGTTTTTTACAAAAAATAATTTTTTGTTTATGGAAATTTTCTTCCGTTGTTTAGATTGTTTCCAAAGGTAACGATCAAGTTGCCATTTCTTCAAAATATGAAACCCGTGAAGATACAGCCGTTATACGTAATTATGGGCAATTGTTAGTGGAGACAGCCAAAACGGTGCCAGATGGTATTGTTTGTTTTTTCACCTCCTATTTATATTTGGAATCTGTGGTGGCTGCTTGGTATGATCAAGGCATTGTGGACACTTTACTGCGCTATAAATTGTTATTCATTGAAACTCAGGACAATGCAGAAACGAGTTATGCTTTAATGAATTATGTTAAGGTGAGTGTTGGTTAATATGCCCTACACGAAACAAAACAAGTATTTTGTCATGCTTTAGACTTCGTATTAATAATTTTAATTAAATTTTATTTAAAAAAACTATTTTGTTAAGTTGCTGGAGACTTGATCTGTTTTCAACTATGTATTGATGCCCTCCAAATAATATGGGGCGTTCATTAAGTTTGTCACTTACCCAGCCCAGAAGAAGACAACAGCGACTGTACAAAGTATATCGTATATGATCAGCATCAAAAACTGAGTCGATCTAGACATAAATATCCGAGTGTCCGTGCATCTGTCTGTTGTTGGTATTCTCACGGTCTTAAATTTCGGGATATTTTGCTGAAATTTAGAGTTTTATAATTATCCCTTCCGTCATTATAATGAAAATGGGCGTGGTTGGTTAACAGACACGCCCTCAATCGACAGAAATCTATATATCTGCCACAAAAGTTGACCCATGAACTGAAAATTTGATATGCGTATTCATAGTTATCCCATTCACTAATGTGCCAAAAATAGGCGCGGTCGTTTAACAGATGTGCCCACAAGTGACAAAAATGTATATAACTGCCACATAAATTGACCTATGAACTTGGAATTTACAAAAAAAACATATTCACCATAAAACTAGAGTTGCAAGCTGATATGACGTGCCACGCTTACACTGCCATGCCCACTATTGTACATGTGGAGGGTGTTTTACATTTGACCTAAGCCTTGTTTTATCTCAATTTTATTAATGCGTACCCAAATCGACCAAAATAAGTACTGTGTGGATTAAAAATTATTCGTTTCTTACATATAACAATAATCTTAGTAACGGAACTTATATTTTTAAATATTAAATTTTATTTAAAAAGAAAAACTTCTGACAAAAAAGGACAAAATTCAATTGATTGAAAAATTCTATTTCTATACAATTGACAATTGACTCAAAGATTGTTTTTTTTTTTATTTTATATTTGAAATTATAAAGTGTTCACATTAACAAATAATGCTTCTCTAGGCCATTAATAATTTGCTTTGAAATATTTTAAGTTACAAGTGCCTTTGATAAATTTTTATAACAGGCTTGTGATTGCGGCCGTGGTGCTGTTTTACTGGCTGTAGCACGTGGAAAAGTTTCTGAAGGTGTCGATTTTGATCATCACTACGGTCGTGCTGTACTTATGTTTGGCATTCCCTATGTATTTACTCAATCACGTATCTTAAAAGCTCGCTTGGATTACTTAAGAGATCAATTCCAAATACGAGAAAATGATTTCCTCACCTTCGATGCTATGCGTCACGCGGCACAATGTGTGGGCAGAGCGTTGCGCGGCAAAACCGATTATGGTATTATGATATTCGCCGATAAACGTTTCTCGCGACAAGATAAGCGCGGCCGTTTACCCAAATGGATACAGGAACATTTGGTAGATAGTTTCTGTAATTTAAGTACCGAGGAGGCGATGCAATTAGCGCGACGTTGGTTAAAGAGAATGGCACAACCGTTCACGCGAGAAGATCAACTGGGTATATCGTTGTTAACCAAGGAACAATTGGAAAATATGGCCAAAGAGAAATTGGAACGAAAAGCTCAGGGTATGGAGAATACAGCCGTTGAAGTAATGGAGTTGTAAAATGCAAAAGATCCCAAACTGTCTGTTTCCTCAAGTCTTGTAGAGAATTTTTAAAACATTTTTCCATTTATTTAACTTTATATTAAAGTGCAATTAAAGTCATATGAGAGTGAAGATGTACCATTGCTTTTAAGGAAGAAGAGATTAATTTAAGAGCAATTAAATGAGTAAATACAACCATCAAGCTGAGTGTTATAAATATGGAAACCACTTCTCATGCCTCAAAATAACTAAAGCTGCAAGAAAATCCTAATATTTTTGTGAAACTGAGATTTTCTTATAATACAAGAGGTGTTGATGTATGTAAATATATATAAATAATTGCTCACATTTATCTACTACATATACGAATAAATATATATAAAGCATTTAATAAGCAAATGTTCTACAGTCAACTAAATTCAATCAATGTTACTCATACGACGCTGACAATGAAAACGTTATTAATGAAGTGTAAAGCTCTCTAAACAAAAAACAAACCACAACAGACCACCAACAACAACAATAATAATAATAGTTGTAGCAATAATAATTGTAACATCAAGCATAACAAAGCATGGAACTGGTATAGAGTTCAATAAACAGTATCAAGAATCCACATGCACAATTCTTTAATTGATATACTTAAATAAAAGCTAAAGACTTGGGGAGAGAACTTTTCGAGTAATAACAGTTAAGAGCTGTGAAGCGAAAAAAAAAATTATTTATCATCCACAAGACAAAAAGAGAAATATAACAAACGCTACAAAGTTGTTTTTTTCCCTCAATTGTGAAAAAGTATGATTTTTTTTGATTCAGTAGAGCTTTTACACGAATGATACTTTGGCCGGAAATCACTCTCTTGAAGTTGAAGAAGAAATATAAAAGCCATGTCATCTCTCTCTCGTTCTCTCTCTTTAATTGTTAGACATGAATCCGCAAACAATGTAAATCTCTTAATTTTTAATTTTTGTTTAATTAGAATAACAGCTGTACTTGGCTTTATAGGAATATATGTATATTTTTAAGCAAAAGCGTCATGTTTACATATTATATCATAAATGCTCTTTTTTTGGTTTGAGTAATCAAAATAAAAAGGTTGTGAATAATTGAGAAACTGTTTAGTCGTCGGCCAACCGTTAAGGGAAAGTAAAATAAACTAAATAACTTGCAAAAGAAAATAAGGAAGGAATTAATACAAAATTAAAAACAAATTTATAATAAGTGCTTAAACTGAAAGATATTTGAATAAATTAAAAAAAATATATAAACATTTATTTAATACAATAAAATGAAACAATTAAATGAAAATAAAAGTCATGAACAAAAAAATGACCATCATCGTAACCATCATACACAGCAACAAAATTATGATCACGAAGAGATTTGTAATGATTCCGATTGTGATATGAACAATTTTCAACAATTATCTGATAATGTAGTGTATAATGGCACTACCAATAATAGTTTTAATGGTATCAGCAGCAATAATAGCAAAGTCGATAAAACGGTCATACATTTGGATTTCTTTAAAAATGGAATTAAATATAATGAAAATGGAAAATGTAAACATTGCAAAATGGGTAAGTGAATTATTTAGCTCTTTATTTAAGAAAAATATATACAAAAATGTATGCTTTCAAAGAGATCAATGATGGGTGAAAGAGCTCTTAAGTTATGTAGAGTTAAGAGACTGGTAGCTGACAAGTAGCGTGTCGAGTATCTTTAGAGAGAAATATAAACATTAAAATTCAACATATTTTGTGAATGAAAGTGGGGGGGCCGCAAGTCCGTTTTCTGAATACATCAATTTGACT
This sequence comes from Crataerina pallida, assembly GCA_949710015.1. NCBI lineage: Eukaryota > Metazoa > Arthropoda > Insecta > Diptera > Hippoboscidae > Crataerina > Crataerina pallida. The sequence goes on from OX453293.1 coordinate 9,912,010, forward strand.
AGATAATGGGTTTTAAATTTCCATATTTTGATGCGGACTTACGTCACTTTCATTGTAATCTGAGGAAATTTTTTCCAAAATTTTGTGACTGTGCTTTCACTTGCTCTCTCTCTCTCTCTTCTGCTTTCAAACATTAATAATCTCGCATATTTTTAGGTGAATTAAGGAAAACGTTGAACATGCCAATTCATGCCATTCATAACACACGTGACGTAAGAGAGCAAATTCCATTCTTAATTACATGCATGTAGATAAAAACCGCAGAATATTATGAGCGTGTACACATAATTTGTATTATTTTTTTTATAGAACGGTAATTTCATTTGTATGAAATATGTGCTGAAAGTCAAGGTTAAACCGTAAACTGGTAATTAACTGGTATTAGCAATTAGAAAGTCCCCATAATGCGGAGCACATAGGGATTAATGATTTTTATATTAAAGCACAATATTTGTTAACGTGTACATCTATCTACAATGCATTTATAAATGCGATTTGTTTAGAACTCATTTTTCGTTAAATATTCATTAAATTAAAAAGAATGTTAATGAAAATAATTGCAACCATTGTTATACACCGTACAAACGTATTAGATATATATGTGTATGTTTGTATGTAAATGTATAGGTCTGTTCAAGTATTCAATACGTAGTATTGACCGCAATTATAAAATATGTATAAATGTTTTTTTTTTATATTTTTTTAATAACAAATTATTATATTTTTTTAGCCAATTATTTTATGAAAGGGCGAATTGAATGGAATAAAATCACCGACCGAAAATAAATAATTCAGTGATTGATATATTTAAAAACAAAATTGTATAAATCAATCAATGATGATTATTAGGGATCCTAATTTTTTTTAACCTCCACATAAGATATACTAAGTTATCATTCCATGCAAAACCCAGAAGGCGGCATCACAGACCCTACAAAGTATATATTCTTGATCAGTAGCAAAAACTGAATCGATACGGACATATACGTCCGTAAGTCCGTCTATTGTTGGCATTCTCACGAGCATAAATTTTGAGATATTGGGCTGAAATTTTGTACAAATACTTTTAGTTTTTGCGCCAAGATCGCTAATTGAAATGGGCAAAATCGGCCAAGAGCCGCCCCAAGCCAAAATCAAGCTGTTAGGTTGAAATTTGGTACATATATTTACAAACAACCTTTCTTTTTTGATTTTGTTATTCTCAACAATTCGCAACTTTTCCGCGTGATAAAAATTTGATAAACGAAAAATTTTTTTCGACCCCCTCTGGTGTATATATGTGCTGTCCCTTATAATGAAAAGAAAAAAAAACTCTTAACAAAAATATATATTGTTATAGAAATGGATTATGGTAATACAACAAGGAGTATGGTTATTAAATTTTTTTTTGTTACTTTTATTATTTTTGTTATGATCAATAATTGTAATCGTCGCGCAATGCGCAACTTCAGAATCACGCGAATCACAGGGTATTTCACAATTATTAATTTTAAGTTTTCAAAAATATATTATCAGCTAAGTTGAGTTTTTAGTCTGTCTTTATTTGAAAAATTTGTCTTCTTATATATAAAAATTATTACAAAGAATTGATTAGTAAGCATAAACTTAAACTAGGTTATTTTAATCGGAAGTGAGTGTGAGTGTTATGTATGTGTGTAAGGTGTGTTACAATTACAATTTCTATTAAAGTTAAGGTCAGTATGAGAATACAATTACAGTGAAATTAAATCATAGGTAAAAACAAGTAAGAAAACCAAATTTGGCTTAGGCCAAAGCTTAAATACCCTTCATATCCATAACGGTGGGGGTGGTAAATATGTATATATTGCGCCCTCTAATAGCTTGGTAGTCCAGTTTTATGGTGAATATGGTTTTTTGAAAATTGTGGGGATATCTGTCATCCACCCACGCCCATTGTTGGCAAATCAGTGGATGGGATAACTATGTATATGCGTACCAAATTATCAAGGTCCTAAGTAAATTTTAGTGGTAGATATAAAGATTTTTATAATTTGTGGGCACGTCTGTTATCCGACCAAGCCCCGGCACATCGATGAAGCTTATATTTGTAGATGTACATATCAAATTTCAAGTTTATATTTCAATTTTTGTGACAGATAAATAGATTTTGTCGATTGTGGGCGTGGCTCTTGACTGATTTTGTCCATTTTAAACAGCGATGTGCGTGCAAAAACTAAAAGGACCTGTATAAAATTTCTCAAAATTTTCGCCCGTGAAAATGCCACCAATAGATAGACACACGGACACACATGTCTAAATCGACTCAGTTTTCGATGCTGATCAAGAATATATATACTTTGTAGGGTCTCTGGCGCCTCCTTCTAGGTGTTGTAAACGGAAGAACAAACTTAGTATACCCTCACCACTAATGTGGAGGATATCATTCAATTATTTTTTATAAATTACAAATGTATACAATGCAAATCTTAACCAGTGAAAATTTTATACTCGTTTAAGCCCGACCCTATTTTATGCTACAATCAGTTTAGTTGTAACAGTAAACGCGAGGCATTGCCGCATACATTATTTCATGAAATATCCGGAAGAGAGTTCCGTTAGAGCCCAAATTCGGTACAGACAATTATTAAGCTAATGAATTATTCTTTACCAAAATTTTGTCAAAAAATATTAAGAATAGCGATTTTGTGTCCATTATAATAGAATCTTTTATGGGAAGGGGTTCTAAAAGTAGTCCGATTCCATTTTTAATAGGGTTAGTTTCTGAGCCAATAAAGGTCCAATAGACAGTCAGTCAGAGGGGCAGGCGGTTAAAATTAAATCAATTCAGATTTTGATTTTGAATCAATCGGTTTAAATAAAGGTGGGTTTAGGAGTTACGAACATCCGCACAAACTTAATATATCCCTTGTCGAGCGGCACAAGGTATAAAAATGCAAAATTGAAAAGCTCTTGCATAGCAAGTGAACTTGCTAATATATAGAAACTTTACTTCCTTCACTTCTTTCAATGAAAACGAATCAGACAATGAAACAGCAACAAAATTGTCAAGAAACCATAACGAAGCATTCATTAGCAAGAATAAATTATTATGATTAATTGACATAAAATTTTTATTAGGTTTCTCCCTTCTTAGCGTTTTGATTGCGAAATAATTTACATCAAATTTACAAAAATTTAATTCATATTCATTCAGGATTTTGCTTTAAGTTGTTTGGGCTCGTAATTTTTGTTGACGCGTATCCCAAGCCATTTTGTAATTACGATACTCTCCCGTTTTCCATAAACGAAAGCGTTGTATATCCCGATAACGTGACGGCATATAAGCGAAGAATGTTCGACGTGGTGCAAAATAAACTGAACGAATTGCAAACCAAAAGATGCGGCTTTGTTGCATTATATTGTCGTTTATCTTCCGATCAAACTCGTTTTTTAGTCGTTTGCTCTAAAACAAAAAGGAGAAATAAAACAAAAATCTTTCCAGAACTTGAACTTCACTAATCACTAATCACTAATGCCCTAAAACCCTTTGGGTACTATATGTGTTTTTCTAATTACAAATACTTAGTGCATTGTGTAGAGATGATCTTTATCACTATCACCTTTTCTAGTACGTATTTCTTGCAATTATAACCGAGAAATAGGTTATTGCCCAACTCATTAGCTGTTGGCCCCGGGAAGCTGAGATCCATACGGTACAAGGCATGAAATATTTTCATGGAAAATTGCACTTGCTGGAGACGCTCTTTGTTGTTATACATCTTGCCGTAGCGATCAGCTATCCATTCTTGTAGCCAGGGTATTTTGTGGGCTTCGGGTAATTGAGCCCACACAAATTTTGGGTTCTGACGTAAATAAGTAAACGCATCGGACAACATGCGATTCATCAGTTGCTTATCATTGCCATTGTAGGGGACATTATTGGGATATTGTTTTAAGGGCTTATCACGGTCCACAATGTCCACCAGTGCCTTTTTTTCCTTTTCATATGTATCCACCCTTTCTCGCCATATTTCTTGAATATTTTTCGTAATGGCTTTATCGTTTGTAACGGTAGCTCTTTGCAAATCTGTCAACTTGGAGACGTCTTGATCTAAGGCTTCCAGAAACGCTAGTTTAACTTTAGTCTTTATATCGTCATCACTTTTATTCTTAGTATCGATTGAAAATATCTTATGATAGTCGAAACTGAAAGGTTTATTCGTATCGGCAGCGTGAAAAAAGGTTTGCGATGATGGTAGTTCTAACGCGTCATCCGCTCCGTAATCGTATCCATAATAATAATTTTTCAGATAGTGCATGGCAAAGGCAGACATTTGTGAAAGTCTTCTGTTATCCGCACCCAATATTTTTTGAGATGTGTTTAATTTAATTAAATCCATTGCACTTTCATCTCTCACTGTTACGTTAGTACTACGTCTTCCCGTCTTCCCCACTAAAGACTCATCGCTCTTGCCGCCATTTTCAAGTTGATTGGATTTATTGATATTAGATTTGGCGGCGGTTTCTTCCTCAATACATTTCGTAACATCTTCCCCACCTAATACCACATCAATAAGATCACAATCACTGGTCAAAGTTTTCAGGGTCATTTGTTTGCGTAAGGTGGTCGCTTGTTTATGAAACTTCGCCAATTGGTTCTCGATTTCTTGTTCCAATAATTTTTTTACATTTTCTTTTCGAGCCTAAAAAGGATATATGCTGCTTAGATGTATGGATTGTTTATATATTATCAAAATATATACTCACCTCTTTAACTTTTCGGGAGGGATAATACCTGTCGAAGCATTCATCGCGATACTTGACCAGCAAATCATGTTTAAGATTTTCTTGCATTTCACGCAAACTTTTGTGATAGCCACAGATGGTGTGAATCTGTGAAGCTTTGATATTAGCAGCTTCTAGATCTTGGAATAATTGACTGATTTCCTGGGAGATAATGTTATTGGCTATCCGCTTGGAGGTTTGAAACTGATAATTGGCATACCAACGATTGCTTTCGTTGGGCACCACATGATTGGGATCCCTGTAAGCCTTATACATTCCCAGATCCACAGTAAAGTCGGGCTGTCTTATTGTTATCGCCTTACCAAACTCCTTTGGCCTCGGTAACTTTTCGAAATAGGGGCTAATATATTTCTCCTCTACGCGTGGCTTCTTAGCCAAAGCTTCTTTCTTTTGTGCCTCGCGGGCTTTTCTCGCCTTTCTCATTTGTAACTTGGAATTATGACTTCGTGGCAATATTTTATCTAGCTCCTTTAATGTGGTTATCATATCCAAATGACATATCGCCGAACAGATGAGCTGCTCGTTAACACTCCATGTGCCCGGTTTGGGTGTTTTGTAGTGCATTTCCATTAAAAACCATAAAAAAGCCAAATCGTTACCACGACTCAGACGCATCAAAAGTTTAATTTGCTTTGAATTAACCATCGGATCTAGGCCGAGCATATTCAAACAGGCTTTTACACGATGCGATGTACTCTGTTCGGTGTCATCGCGTATAGCGTTGAACAGGCGAGTGGCACCTTCCAAATGAAAAACGGACGTTCCACGATACCATGGCGCTACATTTCGGGTACTCACAAAAGCTGCGATTTCTTCCATTTGTTTGTTGATTTTTTTCGATAATTTTTTGTCCATTGAGAATGTAGCCATCTTTTTAGGCCCTTTATTTGGTTGCTTCGCCATCACTGTATTGTAATTAATGATTAAAAAAGTATTTGTACCCAATAGATAAATTTTCCGAAAGATTCCAACGAAAATAGAAACGAAATTAAAAAAAAAAAATAATTTTAAAATTTTAAATGTAACATAAATTTCTTTCCGTAAAATAATGGAAAGTTTTTGAGCTTCTTTTTTTGACGCATTGAGTTGAAATGGCCGAATGACTGAGACTCATATACATAGTAAAGAATTGATTGTGTGATTTTATTGTTAAATCCTAAATATCACAAAATACTTGATCATACAAACTATTTCGTAATGTATACGCTCTGGCGGAAATTCCTTTGAAGTCATGGAAGGTAATTCCGTATCTACGAAAAAGTACAAGGTTGCACCAAAATTGAGTAGGAACTCATTTGAGAATTCAGTTATTATTCATATTTAAATAACATTAACCGCAAAATCAACCTGATGTACTTTCTACCTTATATCGAATTTCATAACAAAATATTGACCTTGCTTTTAAACCACCATAAGGTAGGAACTGCAAGAGAATGAATTGAATTGAATTAGTGTTTTATTTTAAGTGTCTTTCCGTCCGTCTTTATGCAGGGGAACACAAGTGTCAAAAAGTACTTTAAAGCGTTCAGTGGAATTTTTTATACTTATCAGTCCGATTTTATATGTGGATATATGTGCAGTACATTGTCAAAACTTATGAAATATATAAAAATAAAAGCTTCAAGGACTCAGCAAAGTATTGAATTAACATGAAATAATCGTGTCTGTCTTTCCGTCTCTTTATAGAAATTTTTTTTTAGTTGGACAACCCTCGTTTTTGCGAGGAAGGGTCTCACAGTTTAAAAATGTTAACAATTAAAAAACTTAACCAAATTTGGGATACTCAATATTTTATGATTATTTAGGATTCTAATGTTTTGTGGGTGAGGTTTTTAGTGGAATTTTTGAGTGAAAACCCGATTAAAAATTTAAGCGTGTCCTTTAAGCGACAGATTTTTCCCAATTTCAATACCAACCTGTATACAAAAACAATCAATGTTTGGATATATCAATCTTTGCGACTGAGAAAATAATTAGCATCGTTTCAAAATTTCACGACCTCCAGGTTGAGGGTATAAAAAAGTGAAATTTCGTTCCCTATCTATGCTATGGTTAGAAGCTGATGTGTCGGGTATCTTTAGTCGGTCACGAACTATGTATTAAGTTATCAGTGTTAGTTCGAAATTAGATGAGAGCGGATGGCACCAGCGCAGAAGCCTAGAATAGCCGCAATTCTAATAAAACGCTTGCTGCTTGACGTTTTGATTGTAGTTGGAGTGTAAGAGCATGTGTATGATTTTTAAAACATGTTTCTCATTTAAAATCGAGCTTACTCAAAAGCTTTCAAGTTCAATAAACAAAAAGTCCAAAAGAGATAGCTAATAGCAACAACAACAAATGCAACTAAAAATTTATAACAATTTTACGTATTCATTGGACACTACAAAGTTAGTTCTTTTCGGCAATTCATTAAGTGTGTACGTGTCCGAGCGGATATGTTGTAAGAAGTGAGAATTAATTCAAGACTTCTTAAGCACAAATTTCCACACATTCTAATATATTTCCACAAAATTTTTAATTGCGAAAAAAAATCTTAAGCTAAAATTAAAAAAAATCTTAAAAAAGATTAACAGCCAAGATAGCTTTAATAGCAATAAAGTGAGGCAACAAAAAACACTTTAATCTACAAGTGGTTTATCGGAAGAAAACAAATAATTATTTACCAAATTTTTTATTAAACTAAAATATCGAATTGTGTGTGTATTTGTTTTGATGGTACTTGTGTGGCCAGCCAAAATGAGTCTTACACGCCAATTATCTGATATGAGTGCCAGCGAATTGAATGATGCCATCGACGATACGAATTTCCCACAGGCTCACATCTTATCTCGTGGTCGTAATAATAGTGTTTGTTCAACAAGTAGTAATTCGGGCACTCCCTTCCTACGAGATCGTTCTCTATCTCAAAGTGAAGAAGCGTCAGCTGTTGCAGTGGGTGCTGAAGCAGTAACTACCATTATCACTGCTTCCACCACTACCGCTACCACCACACCCATTCCCCTTCCAAATATTCGACCAATATTAAAATTGAAAACAAATGGTATTATACCGGAATGGGACACAAACGAGTCCACCAATAATGGTGGTGATAAAGGTGAACAGAAAACCCCATGTACACCAAGAACTTCAACCACGCCAGGTGATTCATTTATAATATGTTCAGAGGAGAAAATTTTATTTTGACACAGATTCAATCAGACTTTAATCCGTAATATTTAGTGCTAGGGTATATAAAATGATCCGCTAAGTCCAGCTAGTGATTCAGCGAATACAATAAATAGCAATTTATCATAAAGAACTCATTGAAACTCCATCAGTGTCTCCTGGCTAGCAGAATAACAAAATCGACGTTTCTGTGAATGTTTATCCAAGACGGATTGACAGACATTGTCTAAATTAGTTCAGAATTTCATGCTACAATTAAAAAAAATCCAAAGGGGTACCCAAGATATTTGGACAGTCCGCTGTTTAAATTAGGATGTGACTACGTGCTCGGTTTTTTAAAGTATAAATAAGTATAAACGGGAACGACGATTTTCAATTTTTTGCTGTTGTAAAAACAATTTCAGACCAAATGATCCACGCCTATGTTTCGAATAGTCGCCAAGTGGAAAAAAAATAAGTAAAATTGTAAAAAAATCGATGACTAAATTATTGAAACGAATAGAGCTGCAGCAACCATTGTCATGATAAGGCTTTGTCGCTGATAATTCTCACAATTATTTATAATTAGATGTCACACATCATATATGTATATGTTATCAGTTTTTCTCTAATCATACGTAATCGATTTTCTTGTACAAATAAAACGTAAACACAATCGAAGCAGCTAACAGCTGGTAGCTGATAATCTACATGTAAAAAGAGAGAGTGTTAAGAAGAGAAAGGGAATGTTTTCTCTGCTTTAAACTCTAGAAAAATTTATGATGTCAGTGTCCTATCTTAAGATTTCAGTAGCCAAGGCTTTGCTTTAGTCAAATAAAAGTCGAATATCCTTTGAATTCCTTTATAGGTCATGAACACTGCACGTTTCATCATGATTTGGAACTGGATCATAAACCACCCACCAGGGAAGCCTTATTACCCGACATGGCCAAATCATATCGTTTACTTTTAGGCGGCCTCGGTGAAAATCCGGATCGTCAAGGATTAATCAAAACACCGGAACGAGCTGCCAAAGCTATGCTTTTCTTTACCAAAGGCTACGATCAGAATCTGGAAGGTATGTAACATTAACAATAATAATAATAATAATAAGCTTCATGAAATTAAAAGAATTTTTTATTAATGCATCCCATTGTTTTTATAAATCTACTGTTGATACTTGAGTTTTTTTTTATTTCAATTTTTTTTTAAACTCGTTCATCCAAATAAACAATTTAGACCTTACACAGTTGACAACCACCGTTCAAGAGCAAAACGTTTGATTTCAAGCTGAACCGGATTTAGTTTCGAAAGCGAAAATGAAAACAAAACAAACAAACAAAATTAGAACATAACACAAAAAGAAACAAAAACAAGTAAGAAAACTAAACTTGGCTTAGACCAAATCTTAAAAACCTTCCTCATCCACAACGGTGGGCGTGGCATATGTATAAGCATATAGGCCAAATCGTAAATGCCTTACACATGCACCTATAAAAGATGGGCTTGGCAAGTTAAGAGATTTTTATTAATTGTGAACCGATTTTGACCATTTTCAATAGAAACTTACCTGCATAAACTTTTGCAAACGTGAGCGTTTCAATATTTGAAAGTGTGTGCGAATTGTAAATATTCAATCGAATTTAAAATAACCTAAGCAGCAGTGACGTACTATTTTAATAAAAATAGTAATAAATTGTATATTAGTGATAAATTGTAGAATAAAAGTTAATTACCTTCGCGCGTTTGAATGATTTCCATTCAAATATAAAATACAAGCAAATGTTTAATAAGATAATGAAACCAGTTTCATTATATATAAGATGGGGGCAAACTAAGTTTGTCTTTCTATTTACAATACTTAGAAGGAGGCGTCACAGACCACAGACCCTACAATGTATATATATTCTTGATCAGCATCAAGAAGTGTCTGCTGTTGTTACATTCTAACGATCGTAAATTTTGAGATATTGTGGTGAAATTTGACGCTTTTAGTTTTGCACGCAGATCACTATTTAAAATGGGGAAAATCGGTTAAGATCCATGCCCACAATCAACCCAAATCTTTTCACCTACCACAAAAAGTGATACATGAACTTGAAATTTGGTACATATATATATCGTTATCCTATCTATCGATGTGCCAAAAATAATGTTGGTCGGATAACAAATCGATGGATGTGATAATTATAAATATATGTAATATATTTCAACTTAATAGCTCAATTTTTGTGGTAGATATAAAGATTTTTGTAGATCGTAGGCGTGGCTCTTGCCCAATTTTTCCCATTTTAAATAATGATCTAAGTACAAAAACTAAAAGGGTCTGTACAAAATTTCAGCTCAATATCTCAAAATTGACGCCCGTGAGAATGCCAACAATAGACGGACTTACGGACAAATAAGACTGGATCGATTGTTTTTGATGCTGATCACAAATATATTTACATTGCAGAGTGCCTCCTTCTGAGTGTTGCAAAAAAACTGACAAATTTATTAAATGTGGAGGGTATGACAATGTTTTTATAATATTTCATAAATTTTCTCTACTTTTCATTTTATGCAGTTAATCCATTTGGCAAACGAATCATTCATGTATATTGTATATATTATATATTCAAGTGTGAATACATGTGCGCGTACTTGCAGTTGTGCTCTAATGACCTTATACTTTTCTCCATTTGTGTGTATACAAATGGATTGCTTTGATTTTTTCTTTGTGATCCATCTGCCGTTCGACATTTAAAGAATATGTGTGTTTGTAAGTCGTTTACATGCTATTCTGTGGTTAGAGTGCCACCACCCCTACAGAACAATGCTCGTGAGAGAACTTTCTATTAGAGTAATGTACCGTAACGAATGTGCTTCAAGAGGGCTATCTTGGAATTTATATGCTTACACAAAAAATTCTTCATTTTACACCATTTCATTAAATAAAGCATTTTCTTTACATTGTTGTTGTACATATTATTTGCTTTCATACATAAATATTTATCTTTTTAATTAGTTTTAAAACAACTTTTGTTTCCGATTTGTAGATGTTTTAAATGGGGCGGTCTTTGATGAGGATCACGATGAAATGGTTGTTGTGAAAGATATTGAAATGTTTTCCATGTGTGAACATCATCTCGTACCATTCTATGGTAAGGTCTCTATTGGTTACTTGCCATGTAATAAAATTTTGGGTCTCAGTAAACTGGCCAGGTAACGAATTTCTATAAAAAACTTGTTAAAATGTGTCAAACACATAATTTTGAACGCTTGCAGAATTGTGGAGATATTCTCAAGACGTTTACAAGTACAAGAACGTTTAACCAAACAGATAGCGGTGGCTGTAACGCAAGCTGTACAACCAGCTGGGGTAGCTGTAGTGGTGGAGGGAGTGTAAGTGAAATAAAATCTTATCTTAAACTCTGAAAAAGATTGAAACATGTTTATAATGCATTTTGTTGCAGGCACATGTGTATGGTTATGCGTGGTGTTCAGAAGATTAACAGTAAAACTGTCACTTCAACCATGTTGGGTGTGTTCCGCGATGATCCCAAGACACGAGAGGAGTTTTTAAATTTAGTTAATAGCAAATAAAAAGTTTAAAAAGTGCCCTCGCCCGCACACTCACGCATATATAGATATATAAACGAATATCGTTGTTGTTGTTAATGAAAAACAGATATTTGCTCAGTTATGATATATTTATAGAGAGTTTTATTCAATCTCTCTTGCTCTCGTTATACATCTATACACATATATAGTATATAATAAGAATGCATGGAAGTATGCTTTATTTTTTTTAAACGCATAAGCAAAGAAAACCGGGTCCACTTGAAAACAATTCAACTTTTTATACGTGTACATATAATTTTTACATTAAGCTAATTGTTCACTTATGTTTAGAAAATTCATTTTTTTTTGTAAATATTTTTATACTTTTATTAACAAAATATAAATTAAAGGTGTTTGGTTTTAAAATTGTGTTGTAAACGAAATAATCTGCCAGGCGCTGTCGTTTAGTTTGGTTTTGTTAAACCATTTACCTCTTAAATGAAAAAAAGAAGCATAACACACATAATAGCTGTAGGATGTGCGCCAATATTTATACCCCGCCAACTGTGAACATGTTTAGGGAATTTACAAACTGTTAAACAGAATATTAAATATATGAAATATAAAAAAAAAATTTATAAACGTTTTAGGAAAAGTTGTGCTTACCTATACACATACACTACACATATATAAGAAAGTTTAAATAATCCAATTGTCATAGATGTGTGTACAATAGTGAATTTTGCCCGCACTTTATAAATGCAAACAATACTTATAGAGTTAGACAAATAAAAACCCCGTTAAAAAAACTTAAAAACTTCGTTTCATTTTTCACTTATTCTCGCTTGTCCGTACAAATATTTTTCACTTATTCATCATCTTCTTCATCTGACTTGTTGGCCGGCTTTAAACTGCCAAACACTTTCGAAGGAATAGCTTTCTGCTCGATGCGTAATTTCTTTATAACCAATTCATTGGAATCTTTGCGGGTGGCTGCTTGTTCTTGATCATTATCTTTACGTTGCAGTGGTTTATCGTTGGACTTCTTGGGTTCAGTATTTTCCTCATCCTCCTCATCATCACTGGTACCTATATCGATTTCATCGGGATTGGAAATTTTATTTCTTGCTCCGCCCCCTTGAATTTCACCGCGAACGAACATAATATTAGAAGAATTTTGCGCTTGAAGGGCTGCTTGTTTATCCTGTTGCGCGTTCATGGCTTTGGCATCCAATAGTGACATAGCATTGGTGTCGGCGTTTACATTATTGGAGGAATGTATAAATTGGGCGGCCATCATATTGACTTGAGTGTTGTAGGTAGCTTGGATTGAACGTTTTATACGCAACATTTCACGCATCGTGTCCTCATTGCCATGATTGATCTCAAAATCTCTCCAAGTTTGCCAGAAATCAGCGGTAATGCGGGGATCACAAACCTGTTTTTGGTAAAATTTAAAAAAAAAAAAGATAGAGAAGTTCGGTTAAGACCGAAGCTTAAGTTCCTATTCTCATATTTATGTATAAGACTATTTTACACAAATGTTTTTTTTTTAATTATAGGCGTTTGCGTTATTCAATCACGACTGACTTTATTAAATCATGTCTGTCTGTTTGCTGCCTGTCCTTGTAAATTTATTTGCGATTTTGAAGATGTTTTTGGCGAAATTTGGAATAAGAACGTGTTTAGAGATTTAGAGATGATCCCTAATTTTTATACCCTCCACCACAGTGATGAGGGTATGCTAAGTTTGTTCTTCCGTTTGCAACACCCGAAAGGAAGCGTCAGAGACCCTACAAAGCATATATATTCTTGATCAGCGTCAAAAACTGAGTCGATTTAGACATGTATGTCCGTGTGTCCGTGTGTCCGTCTGTTGTTGGCACTCTCACGAGCGTAAATTTTGAGATATTGAGCTGAAATTTTGTACAGTCACTTTTAGTTTATGCACGCAGATCGCTATTTAAAATGGGCAAATTCGGTAAAGAGCCACGCCTACAATCAACAAAAATCTATCTATCTGCCACAAAAATTGAGCTATGAGGTTGAAATTTATTTGGAGGATATAAAAAATTACAAAATCCACCTGCGAACAGTGCGCATAAATAGCGCGAGCACGATCAATTTCTCCCAATTTCATTTCCATTTCAGCAAACCGAACGCACATTTGCCGCATGGGTTCTTCCGGCAAACTTTCTATCGCCTTTTCGTAAATTTCTCGGGTTCGTGGTAAACCGAAAATTTCCGCGGCCTTTTTAATAAAAATATTATACATATCGAACATTTCTTCCGGTTTGACGGCGGTGGTGGCCCGATCATAGACGGCCGTAGCATGACGCGCCAAACCATGATCCTCCTCTAACTTGGCATACAACAAATAAAAATATTTGGCATATTCGGGTGGACAATTTTCCAAGCACTGCTCAAACAGATCACGGGATCTTTCCAATTTTGTACCACCATAGCGTTTAAGAAATTTGGTAAGATATGAGTTCCATATGTCATAAACATTGGGCCACTTGAACAAGGCGATACCTTTTTCGTAGGCGCGAAAAGCTTCCTCAAAGTAATTGTGTTCTTCCAAAAACAGGCCATAATTGATAATAATCTGAGGTGTACAGATTTTTAGATCAATTATACGATCATAGGCAGCTTTACAGGTTTGAAAAGTGCCAAAGGATTCTTCCAGGTCAGCATACATGGACCAAACCTTTAAAGATCTATACAAACGCATTTGCACCGTCTCCGATTCATCATGGTAGGCGACTTTTCGTTTAGGCGTAGCTGTAGCTTTTTGCATCAATTTCAACGCCCCCTCATACTTCTCCTGACGTAATTCCATTTCAGCCCATTCACACCAAACCGAAGCTAAATCTTCCACTTTGACAAACTCTACCTCGGTGGCCCGCTCAAAAACTACTCTAGCATCATCCACTTGCCCATTGGCTTCATAAAATTTGGCAAACTCTACCCATAAAGTGTGTAATTTTCCAACAGCCAACTTGGGTTGTACCGTTTGCACGGCCTCCGTATAGGTATTGATGATTTCATGGGGCTTATCCTCGTACAGGTTAACTCTTTTATGCCATTCGTGAACATTGTGGGGATTTTGTCGTAAGAGGACACTATTCAATAGCAAGAGGCGGCGTTCCATTAAATGTTCGAAACGTGCCAAACGCAATTCGACATCAATGTCATCCTCCACCGAAGCCTGAGGATCATTAGCCACCATTTCCATGCGTTTATTAAGTGAGACTTCTTCAAATTGGGCGTACTCGTCAAACACTTGGGTAAAATCGCGTACAGTGCGCACCGTTTGTATGGCCTCCTCATAAATATCACGTGCCCGATCAAAAAGACCCGAACGTACATAATAATCAGCTAAGCAATTCCACAAATGGCCCAGTTGGTCGGTGTATCTAAAAAAAGATAAAACACAAGCATTAAAGAAAAAAAAAACTATTTCATATACCTTCTCAAACCGCCTCTAATAATAGCATCCACATTTAATGAACGCACTTTATCGGGGTTCTGTGATATCAATTCACACAATTCATTCCACAACTGATGATTCGATTTGCCATATTTCGAAACAAATTGATCTTTATCAACTATATTTGCCAACTGTTGGGCCGCTTCATCCAATCTACCCACATTACGCAAATATTCAATATAGTCTTCAGCATCATCGGGAGATAATTTCAAATAACGACGATACACTCTCACCGCCGTCTCATTTATATCATATTTACACACAAATTTCAAATATAATGGCCACACGCGATGGTGCTGGGTAATAGGTAGAGCTCTCAGAGCACGATCGAATACATGTCGTGTACGAGTGAGGCGACATTGTTGGGTCATAAATATGCCATAATCCATCCATATGCGCGGCATCTTGTGCATAAACACCAGAGCTCTTTCAAATGTATTATTAACCTCTTCATAAATGCTGTCGGTAATACAAAGACCGCGTACTTGCTTTCGGCGGGTGCGCAAGTAGTTGTACCAAATTTTATAACTACCTGGTAGCTCTTTAAGAGCACGTTCATATACAATATTTACACCATTATTCGGTGCTTTAGCTTTATGATCAATATAGCGTAACCAATGTTTCACTGAATATGCATTACGTAGAATCTCTTCCTCGTACGGGACATCTTCTTCAGGCTATAATTGTAGATAATATATAAACATATATGTAAGCAGTTACCAAGCCTTGGTATATTATAAAAAAACTTACAAACTCAATATCCATTCTTAAGGGAAAATCTGCAATAGCCATTCTATATATGTATTGCTAAATTAATTGTATTTTAATATTGTTAGTAATTATTGATTTTCTAATGATTTATAACTTTTATAAAGTTTTATACCAAAATTTGTTGAAATTAGAATCATACTGTTTGCTAAATTTGCTTATCGACGTGAAGCTAGCAAGTGGGATATTTTACGAAAAATAAAAAGCAACAATTTAACGTTTTTTATATAAAGGACTAAAAACCAATTTAAGTAATTTTGTTTAAATAAATAAAACGAATACTTTTAATTAATTACATTTTTTTGTTATTAAATAGAAATAATCATTGTCGCTGCTTTTTATATTACCAATCACTTGATTTCTACCAATGACTATTTCATTTCCTCTGTACCAAATTGTTTAGTTATTTCCTGGAAACAATTTGTTATTTACTCATAATTATTAATTGTGAAAAAACTGCATTCGATTTTTTGCACATCAGGAGAACAAGTATATATTAAAAGTTAGAAAGAAGTGCTTTAAAATTATTATAAAATTATAAAATAGTGAAAATTCTTATATACACCTAATAATATAATCACCAATAGCAGTAATCGATATAAAACGCAGATAATTGTACAAGATTTGCGCTAGAGTAATAGAGTAAATGGTGTACAAGGGAAAAGCAAAAAAAATATATATATGCAACATATCTCGCAAATTCATATAAGTAAATTGAAAAAGTGTGTCATAGAAGTCTGACAAGCTAGATTGAAGAGATTCCTTTGTTTTTGTTACTTATCATTGTAATTGCAATTATTGCTAAAATGATCCGTCAGAAACCTTTGTAAAACAAATCTTTATAAAACAAAAAGTTTGTGTATCAACAAGTTAATAATTTAGTAATTGTGAGGAATTAAATCATAAATATTATTAAATGGTAAGTGTTTTCTTTCCTTTAAAAACATTTATATATATATATATATGTTTAATGTATATGTAGCGTAAATAATAAGCAATTGTAAAGCTTCCAAGTATTTTCTGCTTAGCCTGTGATTTATTGATTTATTCCCAATATTTCGCATTGAAACTTCACTGCGTTGACGTTTGCTTTAATGGTGAGTTTATGTGTACTTTAACCGGCTTTTCTTTACATATTTATCATGTAATACTTTTGCTTATTGTTTTTGTTTTTTTTAATTACTTCTAAATATATAGACCAAATGAAGAACACTTCATATGATTGTCATCACGAACAAAGCAAATAATACTTATTCCATGATAGAAATTTAAAACAATTGCTGCAAAATATGTAAAAATACGATATTTATTTAAGTTGTTGTTTATTTCTCTTCATTCATTTAAAAATATTCCGAGATTATTTGTATGAGTTTGCAATATGTAGCCTGTTATCTAAGTAAAGATAAACATAAACAAACAAACAAACAAACACACACACACACATATATATATATATATATATATATATGATTTTTTTAGCTTTTCAAAGCACATTTTCCAACACACATGAGATACCATTCCTTCTTTTAATAATCGAATTATTAAATTTCTTTTCAATATAAAGAGAGAAAAATTATGCCACAAATCGTTACTAAAAAAAAGCTTGTACCATATATTACCTGAATAATTTTTTTTATGTATTGCATATAAAAATGATAAATTTCTTAAACGTATGTGTGAGAAATGTTGTTATTGTTGATCTTTTCCCCACTGTAGTAGAGTATAAAATGCGTGAAGTAGTTATTTAAAGTTCTTAGTTATGTTAGAAAAGCTCTAAAGTGAAGTTGTGTGTAAGGCAAACTAATTTGCTCTACTTGCTGATAATTGTGAACGGAAAATCAACAATCAACTGAAATATGTATAAAGTGAATTAAAATTGAGTAAGAGACTTGGTAAAAGGAAGTAGAAGTAGATTTATTTCATTTTTAAAAATTACATTAGACTGCTTTCATAATATTATTTATTATTTGATCACTTCCAGAAGCATTTTAGCTAAATTTATTGAGTGGTTGGGCTGAAACTAACAATGAATCTTAAAATTTTATACGCATTGCATCATATAATTATAAACTCTTTTAAGAAAAGCTGCTCTTTAATACTTTCTCTGAAAGTTTGATTTTATATGAAAATTTCTCATAAAAATAACATAAATATAATTCTTTTCTTTTTTATAAAGTTTAGGTTTTTAATAGAGTTATAATAAATGTAGACGCACCGGCTGTCACAAGTAATTTACAAACTCTCTCCTATGTTTCATACTGAGTATTAGGCATGCAAGCATGTATGTGTAAAATATTGTTTTTAATTGCTCTCTTTACAGGTCCTATTGTATGTAGTGCGTGTCGGAAACATAAAAATAAATATATTTATAGCTCTCATGCGGTTTATTCTAATGAGTTACTCTCGTCATAGATAAAAAAAAACTACAAAAACATATTTTTATACCTAATTAGCTGATGAGTGCAGCTTTTGTTGTGCTACGCTTGGCTAAGCTTATATGTTGGCTTTTGATTTGTGTATGCATACATACTGAGAGGTGTGAGTTGCATGCATTATAATGTTGATTAATACACTTTCATAAAAAGTTGTAACTCTCACTCGATTAAAGAGAGACCCACTTTCATGCTATACTCATGATTGATTAATAATTATTTTTAGAATCCATTTAACTATGTCCGTCTATCCCTCTGCGTATACATATTTGTTTCCAGGTTACGGGTTGGGGCTTTTTTTGTGATCCTTACATGAAATTTAAAGCAAGGACATGTTTTGACCTAACGATGATCAATATTAAAAAAGATCGTTATTAAGAAAAAAAAAGGAATAAAAAAAAACACTTTAAACCATTTGTAGAAACTTTTCTTATTTAACACTTTTGTTTGAAAGAAGGGATTAAAAATTATCGATGTTTCTTAATTAGCCTCATTAACACATTGCAGTGCCAAAAATGGGTGGGGTCGAATAACGCACACACTTACAATTTACCAAAAAAATGCGCAGAATCCTTATTGACACTTTAACACATAAACTATAGAAAATGTAATTAGATTATTGCCACGCCTACAATATGTAAGATATTTAAAATTTGGTTTAAGCTAAGTATTTATGTTTTATTATGATTGTTTATTATTTATAACAAGACATCACCCGGCTAGTGAGCTTTTACATTTAAGCGAGAGTAGTTTTTCATAAATTTGTTCTCTGCATTCTCTCTTGTGCATGTCCATACCTTTACACGGATAATGGTTACAATTATTACGATTTTTTTATGTGTAATAATATATGTATAAGTATGTGTGCACCTATATCCACTTTTTTGCATTTACTTCCAGAATGTTCCGGCACTATTTAACAAAACCTGGTAGATAACGGCGACTTTTAAAAGCGTTCAATTAAAAAAATCATCAAGAAATATAACAAACAAAAAAAGACGAAAATTCACCATTTATTAAAATCTAACAGCAATAAAATTGAGTATATTAATAATAATTTGTTTGTGTTTGGGTTGAAAAGTGAAAAAAAGAAGAAAATTTTCGCCAAAATGTTGCGTTCAAATAGTTTATTAAACAATAAACTGACATTTAACACAAAGACTAAACACTTTATGTGATATCGCATGATTTGTGCGTATGTGTACGTGTTATATAAATCTGATGGGTAATTATTAGTGGAGGCTGCTCCAGAAAATCTCCAAATCGTCATCCGAGGCTGTTTTATTGATTCCTGCCCAAACAGTTGAAGTTTATAAAGAAACGTAACATGGCTGTTTGTTAAAAGGGAAACAATTGTGGCCGACTGTTGTTGTTCATTTCTGCATAGAATTACAAAATTGAAAAAGGCGTGACAATCGATTCGGTTTAATTGAAAAAAGCAATATTTTTGCCAGAATTCTTCCGAGTGTGTGGAAAAAATATTTAAAAAAAAAGAAAAAAATTGTATACAGTTTTATATGATATATATGCAAATATACCCAGAATTGTAAGTGTTTTTAGAAAATTTGCACAAATTGTGTAAACGAACGTGTAAAGTGTAAAGAGAGAAGGATGCTAACAGTGCTTTGCAATTTTAGAAAGAAAGTATATATGTGTGTATGTGTTTGTATTGGGCATACAAAATATACAAAATATTTCCATAACTTTTGATTAAAACTGCTGATGCTTGAGGCGGTGTTAGAGAGCGAGAAAGAAAGACAAAATATAAAACGTAAATAAACAGCATAACGGAAACAAAGTTTAACTTCCGTATGGTGATTGGTTAGAAAGGAAATTGGCATTCAAAGCAGAATTGAAAAATATTTGTAATTGCAAAAAAAAAAAAATATAAAAAATTTGAGTAAAATTTCTTCGGCGAGTTGTTGACTTTGTTGTTGTTGTTTTTTTGTTTCAAGTTCGCAACTCCGAATAGTGTTAACAAAAATTCAGGTTATTGCCTAATGGCAAGTAGTTCGTTCAATAAAACGAGACACAGACGCAGATTGGCTGCGATCTCGTTTCTATCGAATATATCATTAGATGGCACTCATCGAGATACGAAACTTGGGGCAACATTTGGCATCTATAGCGCATCAGCAGCAGCGGGTGCAGCATCGGGTATACAACGACGCAGGACAGCAAGTGCCTGTAGCGGTAGAACAGCAGCAGCAGCAACAACAGCAACAACAACATATGCTGATGTTGAAGACTGTTTGGGGCGTAAGATCAATATTTCATCATTGGATTTGCAATTATTTGGCAATCAATACAATCAGCAACAACATCAACAATATAATTTGTATGAGAAATCTGGCAAACATCACCAACATCTCATATATCATAAACGGAATGGCAGCTTGGGCAACAACTCCATGTCCAGCCGTTCCACCACGGTGCCGCGTACTAATAAAAGCGCTTTTATCGGCTCCGACAATCATTTGGACATATCTGTTGATTTGTCAGCATCATCAGCGGCATGTGGCGGTGGCGGTGGTGGTGGCAGCAGCAGTAGTGGCGGTGGGGGCGGTAGCCTTACAACTGCAAAAGATGGTTTGGGTGATTGCAGCAGCGTCAGCATGGATGGTGATGGTGGGCCTTTTAGTGAAATTGAGAATATGGGTGACAACTTGATAAGTGCCCAGCTATCGAACGCTAACAGCAGCGATGGCAAAGAATATAAACAACAGCAGCAGCAGCAGAACCCAGCTGCGAAAGCAGCTCCAATTGTTGAAACTGTGGCAGAGAAACGCAATACTAAGCGGTCAGCCTCTTCGTCCACCACCAGCAGCATTTCTAATGCGAAAAATGTCAGCAATAGAAACTTGGTTGTATGTAACGGCAAGCAAAGGCATCAGCAACAACAGCAGCAAAAGCTTTTACAACAGAAACACCACCAATTTGCCGGCGGTAGTGGCGGCTCAGGTGCCGAAAGTGGCAGCGATTCGGATAGTGTTAAGATACCAATGAAGGTGTCCAGTATGGGTGATGGCATATTAACGCCATTACGTGAACGGTGAGTTTAAACTCTTTTAACTTAACAAATAACAAAATGGTTGTGGGGAAAGACCATTTTTGGAACTTATCGATTTTGCAATTTGAAAAGTTATAAAAGTTCAATTATGTCATTTTCAAAAAGGAATGGCTCAAATATTGTTGATGGCAAATTATTCGTGGTGGGACCAACGGACATGCATAAATCGATTCAGATTTTGATTATTTTAAGAACAGTTTAATTAATTGACTGCTTATTCATTCGGGCAAACCCAGTTTACCATTGTACCACTTTGTGGTGAAGAATACAAAAATTTATAAGAATTCTTGTAGGTCTGGGTATTTTCCGATTCAACACATTTCCAAAAATTCGCATTAACTATAAATACACGTACGAGTAATTCAATTCAATTTCTGGAAAAAAGGAAAAAAAATTCAATCCTACAACTACAGCATGTACACGTATATGTAATGTGAGTGGCTGGTCTAGAGTAAAACAATCATATTGCAGCGCTAAATATATAAACAATTTATCAAATTCAATATTTTCTAAATAAATTCATTGATGCCTTGTGAAATACAACACTTTGTACAATACTTAGGACATACAAACACACACCGACAAAGCACATAGGTGTCGCATAACACCTTAGTAACGATACTTTAAATTTATGGTGTTGGCGTTGCCATTGAATTGTTTATAATCATCCGTCCGTGTGCTTTAAAAAGTCAAGTTGAAGAGGTAAATTTATAAGTATATTAGTTTAATAATATTTTTTATACTTATTGTTGTTGTTATTGCTCCTCTTGTTGCTACACAATAATTTTCTTTGAAATAGAAAATAAATTCATGGCAACTAACGGTTGTTGACATTAGCAGAAATAAATCAATGTTCAATGTACTAATAATTGAGAGAGCGATTGGAAAGGGAGAGCTAGAAAGAGAGAATATATTTTTACAACTCATTCTTTATTTAAATAATATCACAGAACTGTTATAAGAGTTACAGTTTACAATAATAGAATTATAGTAAGTATTGAAATTATAGGTAACTGTTAAAATGTTATATGCAGAGTTTTTATGAAGAATACTCTCCTCCTAATCTTCAAGAACCTTGCACAGCCAACGAACACTTTGAAGTTTTACCTAATTGGTATGTCGGAAAAGTATAAAATGGGAAAATGGACACACCCACAATTTACAAAAATGTCTTTTTGATGGAAAATGTAATCTAAACAAAGTTTTTAAAGTGAATAAAATTTTTGTATGAAATTTTTATATATTTTTATATATTATTTTGAGGTCAGGGTTGTACGCACTTCGCCAAAACGCAGAGAGAAGCATCAGACACCCTACCATGTACATATATTTTCGATCCCTCATGAAACCTATTTAGTTATATCTGTCTGCTCATTTGTATTAAACATTCCCCTGGTAGTAAAATTGGAGATATCGATCCTAAACTTGGCCACAGTTAAACAAAAACTAACTCTTTTTTAACTCAGAAATTGTATTAAGACCACCCCGCCTACAATACTGAGAAGGTGTGTATTCAATATTTGGACTAAGCCAAATTTTTATGACTTTAATTTTTTAATGGGAAAAAGACATTTTTATAGGAAAATATGAAAACCCGCCCTCTTTTGGTACGTCGAAGAAGGGCTTAAAATATAAAAAATAATGCAAATAGACAGATTTTAGTTGATTGTGGGCGTGGTTTTCAATCGAATTTTATCAAATTAAATAGAAATCCTTCGCACAGGAAATAGAAATGTCTGTACAAACAACAGATGAACATGTCTGGATCGGTTCGGACTTGCTGATGAGTTGTGGAGGGTAAAAAAATAATACGAAATTTATTTTCAAGATTGGAAACAATCATTTGGAATTAAACTACGTGGATTGGGGGGTATTATACAATAAAAAAAATGTAATATTTTCAATTCGATTGTTACAGCATAAGTTTTTGTTTTTGTTTCTAACGTAACTTAACCTATCCCAAGATTTTTTTTCTTTGCCATTTCTACACATTTGCCTAACATTTCTTAACACTCACTCTCTGATGGTGTTCGATTTGGTAAAGCTGCATAAAAAGCTTTTTTAGGTTTTTTTTTGTTGCTCAAGAAAGCTTCTTACACGAGTAAATAGTTGGTGGAGGAGGAGAGGGATCAAACGTTATTCTATATAAACCATTTCACATTGGTTTTTCGAGTGAATCGTATCACATTACCTTCTACCTTTCAACAATAGTTCATGATGGTTTAATGACTATAGATAAAAGTGCGTTCATCAGATAAATTTATATTTGCATTACAAGAGATAATGAATCCTTATCTTTATTTGGTTATCAATCATAAATTAGTTTTTAATTAACCAGCAGTTTTTTGTCCGTTGCTTTAGAGCATGTTTTGCGTATGCTTTGTAAATAAGATAAAATGATCAAGTAGGTGGAACAACATGTTTCTAGAAAATGTGAAATATTATATATATTAAGCCAGATAAAAACACGTCTGCTTCTAAATCTCTACTTTACTCTATAAAATTATCACTTTTCACTTGGAATATGGGTATGGTCTGTATAGGATTATGTAGTTCAACGATAACATGGCTAAACATTTAAAAGGCTTCCAGAGTCTAATAAGTTGGGATACCTTTCACTGACATACTAAAAATGGGCGGAATTTGATCATTATGTGAAATGTAACATCTAATAGGTATTAAAGGATGGCAGAGATTAAATCCAAGCTATTTATACCCTGCACCACTCGTGTCAAAGGTTATGTTAAGTTTGTGCACATGTTTGTAACTGCTAGACGCGAAATCCATCACCCATCACCTCCATTATACCGATCGATTCAGAATCAAAATCATGTCCGTCTATCTATATAATTTCGTACAAGCTACATGTCGCATTTTTTGGGATATTTTGTTAAAATTTGGTACAAGAGCGTGCCTAGACACAAACTCTTACACTATTGAATATAGTTTAAATTGGATACTTTTTAGGACAATGATTAAATAGCTTTATAATTGACTAGGTCAAATTTGGATCTGATCGGACCATTTTTACAACCCCTTTCCATATATTCGATATTTCACGAAGAGACTTATGGTCATATAAGCCTAAAGTAATTTTAGCATAATGTGGAACTAAGTGGTAGACTATACCATTTTCACTGGTTTTGAGCTAAAATATTAATATGAATAGTGGGCAAGGAGAAATTTTAACTATTTAATTCTATAGTTTATTTATTATGTATATCCAAAAACTGCGAGAAATAAGCCAAAGCATGGTAAAATGTTAAAATTATGGCGTGTCGTCTGTACAACCGCGCCCATTGCTGACACTTAAACGAATGTCAATTTCATAGCAAATTTTTTGTAACTTATAGATAGATTGTTAATAATTGTGGGCGTGGCTTTTAACCGATTTTACTCAATTTAAATAAATTGGAAGTGTCTGCACAAATATGCAGCTCAATATCTAGAAATTTACGAACGTTACGTCAGATTTTGATGCTGATACAAAAAAAAAATATATATAATACGTTGATCCGTTCTTCTGCCCCCATTTTATGTAGTGGGTATAAGCATTTCCATATTATAAGAGTAATTTTTGAATAACACCTAGCCCACCACATTTCCATTGAAGGAATTTTTCAACTCTCCCTCCCTATATTGTACTCAGTATTCATGTATTCAAATTACCGGCATTACAAATATTTGAAAAAAATAACAAAACAAAATTCTTCAAAATCGGCACAAAATACAGCAAAAATAACTAAAAGCTGCAACAAAAAAAGAGAACCTTACGTAACAATAACAACAGTAGCGAATGGAAAGAATCTCACGACAAGCAGTTTAAAGAAGAACATAAAGCAGGAGCAAAACATATACAAATTCCATCGAGACGAATGAGGGAGGGTTCATTGTGAATTGTCAATTATGTAATCACGTATTAATTTTATTGCGGATTGTATATCGTGTATGTGTGAAGCTTACTTTTGTTTTGGTTCTGTCGCTTCTGTCGTTCTTTTAACACCAAGAGTTATATAAATTTAAAAACAACACCTTGCACTCTTTGGTAAATATGTAAAAACAAGTGAAAATATTAAACTAGGTAAAGACCGGCAATTTAATACCCTACCCACTGCCATATGAATCATTTCGTGAACTATCGTTTTATGGAAAGAGGGTCTAAAAATGGTCCGATTAGGTCCAAATTTGGCACAGCCAAATATTGACCTAAGTAACAATTCTTTACCGATTTTTGCCAAAAAATATTTTTTGCGATTTTTTGCTTTATAAAGAGTTCCGCTGTAGAGGGATCTTATATAGGCCAGGGTTCTAAAAATAATTCAATTCGGTTCATTTTTAATAGGGTTTCTCTTTGCGTCAATATATGTCCTTGTACCAAATTTCATCAAAATATCTAAAAAAATGCGACCTGTAGCTTGCGCCCAAATATACATGGACAGACAGGCGAACCTGATTTATGTATAAAAAAGTCATTTTGGTGCAGTATTGGATTGGAAAAAGCATATACATTAAAAGAGAGGATGCAGTTTCTGTACATGCAACATCCACTAGTTATGTCTCATCGAGAAAGGTATTCCAAATTTAAATAAGCTGTACATGGCTTAAGTCTAATTTTGAATATCTTCCACATTTTTACCTGAACTATAGGCGTGGCCTGTACACAATAACATCTCCTAACTACCTATGTAAAAACAAGTTTGTGTTTGAATTTAATTTTTTTCAGTCTCGATGGCAGTGTAGGCTGTATTTAGCAACGTCTTCATTATCGTAAAAAAGGAATGCAATGAAATATTTTCGCCATTAGCAATAATACCAAATTGTTTACATGAATGCATGTGTAAGTGTGTGTATTTACTTCTTAGAGTGTAACTGATACTTTGTATATGTTTTTCTCCAGCTATTAATGAATGAATGAATGGAAGAAGAGTTTATGCATTTTGTGGAATTTGATTAGTAAGCAATTGCGTGTTGTTTGTTTTTATGTGGGACTGTTTTTTTTTTTTTTTTGTAATACATTAGTTGATGTCAACAATTTGTGCCTTTTGTAATTTTTGTTCTCACATTACGGTAAAAAATTGATATATTGCGTTGAAATTTGGATAAACCATTACACCCTACACCACATATGGTAAGAGGTAGCATTACGATTTTCGGGATATTTTGTAACGCTTAAACCCCTTCTCAATTATACCATCCAGATTCAAAATCTGAATCGATTTAACTGTGTCCGTCTGTTCATGTATACGTCTGCATGGCGACGCAATTTTGTACAAGCTCAAGGCACGTCCTAAAGAATGCATTAACATCAACCACTTTTTTATAATTTCTAGCTTTTTTCTCTCCAATAATATAGTATGGATCACAGGGTACCTTAGGTAAAAAAATAGCCACATAGTATTGATGCTCTAGCTAAGGCTGCCCAACATTAGTTTCTAATTAAAAACTACATCTCTTATCTGGTATATATTAAGTGCCGTCCTTTTTCCATTTGCGATATCAGAGTCTCTCCATATGATCGCATAGTATTGTTTGAATACAAATCTGTACTAATTGAATTCCAATTACTGTCTATTTTGTTGTTATACTATAATTAATTAGTCATCGATTTTTTGTTATTTTACTATTTCCAGTTTGTCCTCTTCTCTTTACAACCAATTGTAACCGATTCAAATCAATTATTATCACTTCGTTTCGATTCGATTTGATGCAATATTTTATTTGTTTTTAAAACTCAAAACAAAAACAAAGGATTAGCTTAAACAAAATCTTGGATACCCTGTTACGTTGCATGAGGGAGTGGCATGTTTATCTCTTAATGATTATTAAAATATGTGCTACACATTGTATGATTTCGAATTATATAATAAAATATGGTAGTTTGTAAATTGTGGGCGTGTCTGTTGGTGATCACATTATTAAACCCTGCCCCACTTATGGTAAAGGGTATATTAACGGCAAATGCCACATCCACCTTCAATTCAGAATCAAAATCTGAATCGATTTAACCATGTCCGCCTGTCCGTGTAAATTTGTGCGCATTTTTTTGAGATATTTCGATGAAATTTTGTACATGGACATGTATTGTCTCAAAGAGAACCCCATTGAAAGTGGACCGGATTGGACCATTTTTAAAACCCCTCCCCATATTAGGTCCAATTTTTTTTTGAGATATTTCGATGAAATTTGCTACGAGGATATGTATTAGCCCAAAAAGAAATTCTTTCGAAAATGTATAGGATCGGACCATTTTTAGAACCCCTCCCCAAATAAATTTTTTCATTTTATTTCATTAAACAAAGAAAAAATAAAAAAATTTTCTGACATGTATCATTTTGAAAGTTATGCAATTTTAGATATGAAATTTTTGTAAGCACAAGCACTTCATCCAAGCACATCAGATTCAAAGCTGATTTAAAATATATATATATATACTTTTAATGAAATGTCCTTCTGGGTCAAATGACTTAATATACCACTCATTCATACAACAATTGCAGCTGAAACACTGACAATTCTCTACCTACAGTTAATGAAACCAAGCACCGTCATAGGTTTTTGTGCAATCATTTAACAAATCTCCAAATCTAGACTATCTAGGTTCTTGGTACATTAAAGTAGAATTTCTGCCAGTTAAATATGTTCTGAAATTGTGGGCGTGGTCTTAATGTAACTTTTTAGTCAAACTTTAGGTCTTGTTTCTTTAAAAAAAATGTTTAAAAACTAAATAAGACGATTTTATATCTCGAGGTTGGCGTGGCCAATATTGTAGAGTTTAGCAGTGACTTAGTTAAATACTTTGAAGAATGTTCTATCCTCTAGTTTAGGAAGAAATCTTTAAAAATGTGCTCTTTTTCATGTTTGTGTTACTTAGTAGGCGTGCCTTTTAACCAATTTTACCATTTCTTTAGGCACAACTGGCGTTATGAGGTGAAAGGATATCCAAGATTCGGCCTAAGTCATATGTAGATGTTTTACTTGTGCCTTCAATAATTCATATACATTGTTTATAAACATATCTTGTAACCATGTCGTGCGTGTATCTAAAATAAGGGTTTATTTGAGGAATTCCTTGTTTATTGCACACATACGCACTAACTTGTTTACGAAAGTCTAGATTTAAGCGAAGAATTTTGAAAACTTATAACAACAACTGCAACAACAATAATTTATATTTATTACCAGTTCAAGTGGAATTTTTCCAAACTATGGTGATCGTTTATGTTTACTCTAAAATGAATGAAAATAAAAACTCCATAAATATAGTTTTCACATGCATACAAAAAAGGTTAATTTGCGTCTTTAACAATCTCAGTGTTATTTGACACGTTCGAATATTTAACAAAAAAATAATTTTTCTCTACAGCGCAATAGCTTGATAAACCTTCAACAGAGTGTTAATATTTAATGTTGTTGTTGTAGTTGTTATTGTTATGCCTACATATAAAAGTGCGTATTAGATAAGAGACTTGGATACACATACTACACGTTCAATTCTTGTTTGTCTTTTTACGCTTATTTATGTTCATACAATAATATACGTTGTAGTGAAGGAGATATACTAAGTTTGTTGGTCTGTTTGCAACACCCAGAAGGAGGCGTCAGGATTCTTCAAATTATAAATATTCTTGATCAACATTAAAATCTGACTCGATTTACACATGTGCGTCTGTTTTTGGCACTTTATGGTTTGAAAATTTTAACATATTGAGCTGAAATTTTATTTGTACACTTTCATTTTCCGTATGCAGGTTGCTATTTAGATTGGGCAAAATCGGTGCCTGGGTCACGTCCCCAATCGACAAATATACGAGTTATACATGTTTGCCACAAAAATTGAGCTACCAGATTGCAATTTGGTATGCATCAAAACTAGACATAGTTAGATAACAGACATGCCCACAATTAATAAAAATCTTTATATCGGCCACGAAAAATTTACATATGAACTTGAAATTTTGATTTGTATATTTACATTTATGCCATTCCATCCATGTGCCAAAAATGGGCGTTGTCGGATAATAGGCGCACACACAATTTACAAAAAACCATACTCAGCTTAAACTAAAATTGCGAGTTGATACGTAATACATACACTATACCTGCCACGCCCACCGTTTGTATGCATATTTAGCCTAATCCAAATTTAGTTTTTTTACTTGTAAGCTGTACCAACATTTTAATTTTTTGCACGTAAATTGGTCAAAATCAATAAAGTGCCACGCCCACAATCGACCAAAATTTATCTTCTAGCCATAAAAATTGAGTTATGAATTTGAAGTATTTCGGTGTATGATTTGGGTATTTGTCGATTTGTCAAAAATGGGCGTGGTCTGTAAACAAATGTTCTCAATTTTCATAAAATCCTATTTTGTTTATTAGTTGGTGCAAAATATATTCGTTACATTAGAGAGCGGAGTGTTTAGTTTTGTTTCTTCTTGTTTCTTTGACATTTCCATAATATCATTCTTCTGCGCATTAGTTTATTTTAAACTACTTAAACATATAGTACATGTGTATTGTCGAAATACATCCGTAGTATGATCCATTAAGACACTAACACACACTCACTTTCTTTGGAATATATATAGACATAAGCAAATTAATTATAAAACGATACAAAACACAAATCAAAGCAGAGCAGAACAGAGCAGATTCGAGATATTTTCAGTTTATCAACCATTCAAAACTGAGAGCCTAGTATAATTACCTTCAAATGTTTACTTCTAGGTCGAGGTTATATTTGTTTATTGAAAAAAGAAAGAACGAAAGAAAGAATGAAATTAAATGAGATAAGAAAATTATAAATAAATAAATATAAATATAGATGTGTTTAAATACAGAATAATATACGAGTATATTCTGTTATATACAGCTTTATAATTATAAGATATGAATGGTCAAGCATGACCATTCCATACTCTACAACACTCGGATGGGCAGGCGACATTAATTAAATTAAATCATTCTTGCTACAGAATGAAATGCGATAATAACTAGAAAAACATTTATACAAGATAATACTTACATATGGGCCATTCCATTGATTCATAATGTGTACCCTATTAGAGGGCGCAATCAGATACCTCAACACAGAGTTATAATTGTAAAAAACAATTATGTAAAAACTTACACTCGAACTATATTATTTGAACATTACATCCTTTTTACCGAAATCGTGGCAAAAACATTATCTTCTGGGTACGGACGTTGGCATTCCGATAATTCATAATTATGGCGTAAATCTTAATCTAAAATTTTGTATCATCACACTTCACATAAAGCGTATAGGTGGCCTATGATAAAATCTTCCTGAAAAAGCCTTTCCTGTCATTGGTTGGATGTGCAGCTTTTTGATTATGATGCAGAATTTATATTTGCGTCCATAAATGTGAAAATAGTTGAAGTCCATTATTCGAACACATTGATTTAGCAATTTTGAATAATTCGATTGCTTGATAAAAAATATAAAGTTTGGATGGTTTTGAAGAAGTTGACTTAAATCTCTTTCATAATTATGGACTAATTTAAGACATTTTGAAAATTAGAAAGTTCGGTAGACTAATTTTTAGAAATTGCTCACACATTATGTAGGGTATATATAGTTTTTGTTAATGATTTGTACCACGTGGAGGTATACATAAGTACTTAATTAGGTAATTAGTGACAGAGAGAGAATTGTATTGGCTTTAGGTATTTTGAGGCCTCAAGGGTAAAAGTAAACACCAAGCACGTTTTGTGACAGTCTTCATAGTGTGCCCTTCTCCTCTTTACTCAACAGGAACAACAAACTCTTCGTCTCATTATTACGGTAGTAAACTAAACACATAAATATATGTGTATGCATTTGTTGTTGGTGTCATACAAACTTTTAAACAAATTTCGGCAATTAAACTAAACCACCATTAATTAGCTGGATTTTTATACCAGGCGAACAGTATTTTGTTGGACGTGGTAGAAAAGTATGCTTCAATGTATAGATGGGATGAGTAACAAAAAAAATAATAAAAAATAAAAAGTAAAAACAGAAGTATATGTATGTATTTATACTAATGCATAACTAAATTTGTAGTAATTAATAATTATAAATACGTGAACAGAATACGTACGTACACAGAACAACTATGAGTTTAGTCATAGCAGGCACATAATACACTGCGTGGGATTATAATGGACAGCTAAAATTTAGCTTATATCCTAATTACGTTTTTACATATATTAACCCCCGTATGAAAAGCGATTGTGGTTGAAGTCCCGCAATGTCTAGGTGCCTTAAAATTACAAAAAATCTAAAACGCAAAATGTTTATTTCCACTAACAAGTAATTAATGAGAAAAAGTTATGCTAAGGCCGCACTATTTAATACCCTACGCCTCTTAGTTCTAAAATTATGCTACAATTAGTTTAGATATATCAGTAAACGCGAGGCAGTGCCACATAAGTTACTTCGTGAAATATTATATGGGAAAGGGTCCTAAAAATAGTCCGATCGAATCCATTCTTCACCAAATTTTTGTCAAAAAATATTAGGAATGGCGATTTTTTCCGTATAAAGACTTTCATTATAAAAGAACCTTATATGGGAATTGGTTCTAAAAATGGTCCCATCTGTTCCATTCTCCACAGGGCTTCCCTTTGAGGCAATACATATCCTTGTACCAAATTTCACGAAATATCTCAAAAAATGCAACCTGTAACATGGACAGACAGACGGACATCAATTTAGTTAAATCGAGTTAAATTTTGTTTCGAAATCGATTTCTATAATTGAGTGAGTGTGGTTGTTTGCTGTTATACCCTGTCCCGCTCAGTGGTACAAAAACAACCTTCAAAAATTACGCTAGTGAGCTAAAACGTTGACTTTCAATTTAATCAATTTATTTGTCTGTATGTATTATTGTTTTTACATTGCTTTTTAATTTCAAAATTTTATTTTATAGAACTTTAAGTAACGGCATTATTGATAATATTTTACCTGAACGTCGTATTGGCCTCAATGCTGCACCCAACGTACGTGGGTTATCAGCAGCTTCTAATTATGGTAGTGGCAGTAAACGTCCATATAATATAATTAATTCAAATATTTCACATGTAACAGATGATAGTAGCACTGAAAGTTTGACACCGGGAGGAAGTGCTGGTGTTGCGGGTGGCAGTGGCGGTGGTGGATTTTTCCCCACAAACCGTGCAAAATCTGTTCAAATTAATGATGCTAAAGAATTACGTCATACAATGAGAGCTAGTGGTGGTTGTGGTTCAAGGAAGCAGCATAAATTTAAGGAGGAACGTTTAGTGTTTGTGTCACGTAAAGTACCATTTTTCATATTCTCCGCTTTACCCTATTACAAGGGCAAAAATGGGCGGTAAGTTTTATCATTTTGTTTTAAATGGAATAAAAATTAATTTAATCTGTTTCCATCTAACATATATTTATAGAGCTGAATTACGCAAAGAGGGCCGCCGTCGTTACCCGTCTGGTTCAAGGCCCTTGTCTGCTATTAATGATGCTCATGCTCCCTTTGATCCATTCGATTTGTTGGGCATAGAACGTGCTGAACATGGCCAAGTATTTAGATCGAGATCGGTCAAATTTATTG
This sequence comes from Crataerina pallida, assembly GCA_949710015.1. NCBI lineage: Eukaryota > Metazoa > Arthropoda > Insecta > Diptera > Hippoboscidae > Crataerina > Crataerina pallida. Next base: position 9,944,821 of record OX453293.1, read on the forward strand.
CTATTGTAAAAGGGTTAAAAACCGAAACCTTTTCTTCATTTGCAGGATATGTCTTACGGCCATTTATTGATACCATCTCGCCATTTTAGTAAAGATGGCAAAAAACACGGCAGTGCTAGTAGTAGCGGGCATGGTGGAATTAGCGATAATCAGTACGAGGTTACGGGTACAGCAGCTTTAAAAAATCATGGTATTGCCCGGTATGTAAAAATGCAGTTAATTATGCTATCAAGTCACTTCTAATCCATTTGCTCTGTATTCTCTAACACGTAGCGGACTATTTGTAATAGTATAAATAATTTATTTTTGCTAATTGTACAATAATCTGTGTAGTTAGCTTAACAATATTTAGTAGTCAAGTAACGAAATCAAATCATTAATATCTCTTGTCTTCCTTTGAAATCACTCTCATAAAAGTACATCATAAATTATCGTAAAGGTTTTTACCAAAACCAACCAATAAATTCAATGAAAAAGGTTTCAAATGTTGGACGAAAAGACACATAGAATAATAGAATTTATAGTGCGGGAAAATGGCGTCAAATAGGACATATCCCAGTGATAGGGCAGAGAAGGTATATTAAACATGTAGCATAGAATATTTGTAATAAACAAATGGAACCGATTTGACACAGAAAACATAAAGAGGAAACTTGCTGAATACAAATGGACAGATAGACGGCGGACAGATAGAGAAATAGACTTAATTACACAATTAAAGTTAATTATGAAGGAATTTGTCTTGTTCTAGGTTTTCAATATATATAGACAGTAAAACGAATGGAAGGAAAGACAGATAGATGAACAAAATAGTTATAAATAAATGAATATTTTTAAAGTTTATAAAAAAAGTGCACTAATGTCAGATATCCTCGTACAGTTCTTAAAAAAAAACGATTTTCGGGTCTCGGTTTTTTGCTTTTCCTACAATACCGGTTTTTAAAACGCGGGAAACCTTATCTCATATAGCTATATATGTATTAGAGAGCTCTTTGTATGAAGTTTCCAACTAATCTATAACAACCAATAAACTAACGAACTGTGCTTGTTCGAATGTGAGTTCCTTCGGAAATTCAAAAGGTTTCTCAGCATGTCTATATACATACATATGGGTGGAGCTAAGTGCATAAGGAAAAAATTGTTTTCCTTTATTTGTTGTAATTCCTTTTTATTCTGTAAGAAGGTTAAAAAAGCTAGTGTTTGTTTAATAAAAATTCAAGTTCCACAGATAAGAAAAAATTATACATTTTGTGGTAAACTTATTTATAATTTGGAATGATTATGATTTCATTAATTCATTGCATCATCTTCTTCTTTCAGGACAAGAGTAATGTCGCAACAAATGGGCAAATGGTAAACTAACAATTTATTGTACTAACCTCTTATCGTTAAAGTCACAGTTGTAGTAATTACTAAAATTAACCAAAAACCTTCATTTACATCAAATCTGTGCAACACAGTATAAAACTAATTAACATTACATTAAGTAGTTAGCCTTTCATTGGGCTTTCTTCTTCTTATTCTCCTTCCTCAAATATTTAACAATGTGATTAATGAATTCTTTCAATTTTCTTTAATTTTTGAAATTATAAACAAAAGGTGCTTTACCTATGATAATAATAATCGTTTTAATACCGCCAGTCCAGTGCCCGAAATGAAACTGGATTTTGATGAAGCATTAGAGGGTAACAGAAATGTACAACCGGTTAGTAAAGATTTAAGATTCTTTGTTGTTTGCTTGTTGAATAATGAAATAAAAATAAATTTATAGTATCAGCCCTATTCCGCAAATATTTTGGATGATCCAGAATTGATTGCTGGTAAGCATCGCACTTTGCTTACCTTTACATCGTACATGACATCAGTGATAGACTATGTAAGACCGTCGGACTTGAAAAAGGAGCTTAACGATAAATTCAAAGAGAAGTTTCCTCACATTCAGTTAACTTTGAGCAAATTAAGAAGGTAAGTTCTTAAACTTTACTTTAACTCATCCTTCAATCAATTAATTTAACTTTTATTGTAGCATTAAACGTGAAATGCGTCGCATTAACAAATTAGACAATCGCATCGATCTGGTCACCATTTCTCAGGCTTACGTTTATTTTGAGAAATTAATTTTGGCGAATTTAGTCAACAAAGGCAATCGTAAGCTGTGTGCAGGATCTTGTTTGTTGCTTAGCGCCAAAATGAATGACGTCAAAGGCGATTTATTAAAGAGTTTAATTGAAGTAATATTAACCACGCCTACTATCCCATTCTAATTACTAATTAATGCTTTTTGGTGTTTTTTTTTTTTTAGAAATGTGAAAATGTTTTTCGTGTACATCGCAAAGAATTGATTGCTTCAGAATTTGCTGTATTGGTGGCTCTGGAATTTAGTTTACATGTCCCAATGCATGAGGTTTTGCCACATTATCAACGTTTATTATATGAATCCTAGAAGTGGCCTAAACGCTTGGTGGACAAGTGTTTTCTTGTAACAGCCGCTACAACTTCCAAATATTATATACGACGTTGTGCCAGCAGTAAAAAGTAAAGTTTTTTTGTGTTCTTTAATTATGATTAAGGCTGTTACGAGGACAAAAAGTTTTATTTTTCTCAAGAAAGAAGACAATTTTTATATACCTACTATATATATGTATGATACCAGTTTAGGAGAGCAAGGTTGGTAACTTTTTTAATAATTGGTTATAAAGTTTATTATTAAAAAATACAAGTGAAAATATTTTATTCTGTTGTACTCGATCATTTAATACCCTGCACCACTGCCTTCTGCAATTTATGCTTCAATGAGTGTATTTGTATCAGGAAACGTGGCATATTATCCTCTAAAAATGGCTTGAAATTTGTTTTATTATTAAGCTAATTATTTTTTCACCAAATTTGATTAAAAAATGTTGAAATGTGGGAATTTTTGTTACATAAAAACAATTTAAAAGGTGTTATATGAAGAGGGTTTTTATTAATCAACTGATTAGGTCCACTTGGTTAAGTTCTAGGTACAAAACACATCCCTGTACCAAATACGTTATCAGTAAATGTCAAAAATTGGGATCTGTAGATTTATAACACAAAAATAGAAGGACATACAGACAGACAGATCTGGTTAAATCGCTAATTCTTCATCTGTTTAGTGAATACAAACATCCGCTCTTATGCAATATACCCTTGTATTGGTGGTGTGGGGTATAAAAAGTTTCAAAAAAATAAAAAATAACTTTAAAACGGAAACCAACGGACTTCAATTATTTGGCATAAGGAAAATTGAAATAAAATTTTCTTCAATTAAATTTTGTTACAGTATCCCCTACATGGAATACAAAAAATAATTCCCCGTTTAGTAGAAAAATTTTAAGTTGATTCCATTCTTTAAACCATCAACTCTTTGATATGATTTTTCAAGAATTAAGAATTTAAAACAAATAAAAAACCACGTTTGTCTTAAGGTAAATCTAAAAAACCCCCATATTTATGCTTCATTAACGAAATTAAGTATTTTTTGTGGGCGTGTCTTATATAGAAACGTAAATTTTTGTGTTAGCAATTTTTGTTAAATTATTAATTGATGCTATTAAATTTGAAATATATTCTAAAGGATGAATACACTTTTCTGTGTAAAATTTTATTGAAATGATTATTATGAGTAAATCAGATTTAAATCAATTCAGAAATTTACTCTGATACATTACGTTTAGAATAATAGAAGATCTGCATATAAATAATTCGTTTTTCGTTAATAATAAAGACAAAGTATAAACTTGCTATGATTCTTGTATATAATGACGTATACATTATTGAGGTTTCTTAACATTTAAAAGCATCTTCAAAACAAAACTAAAGTCTCTTTAAAATATTTTTAAGTTTAATGAATCGTAAGGTTAAGCTACTATATATAAAACCTCACAGTAGATACTTTGATATAAAATAACTATTTGTAAAAATGTAAAAAAAAAAAAAATTTGATAAAATGTGCACGAATATACATTTTTGAAAAGTTTTCATAACTTTGAATGTTACAAAACTTGAAAGAAATACAACAGCCTTTAAAAAATATGCACGAATTTTATAATATGTCTGTTCATGCCATAGATAAACCAATCACACCGAGTATTATTCTTAAATATTCAACGCGCAGATTATGCACTAAGGCATTTCCCAATTAGATAAAACGGGGTTAAACTATTGTATAAACCAATAAATATAAGAACCTGCGAATTATTCTTGCAATCATTTTATTGAAAAAAAAAAAACATTTAAATTATAGGAACAAGTGTTTATATGTAAAAATAAATAAATCAGATAATAAATAAATCAATCACACCCAATATTCTTAAATATGCAACCGACCCGTATTTCCTAAAAGAGATAAAACGGAGTTGTTTAGTTGTGGTTAAACTATTGTGTAAACAATAAATTCAAGAACCTGCGAATTGTTTTTACTTACATACAAATACAAATATTGAAAAAAACATTTAAAGAACAAGAACACGTGTTTCTACGTAAAAATAAATAAATCAAAGTTAATCTGTATTTAAAATAAAAACAAATAAAAAATCTGAAGCTTATTTTACATTCGAATGCGGCGAAAACGTTTTTAAATATCGTATAATTTGTTATTATAATAAAGAATATAAGAGGCACACACTAAACAAATACAATAAATTCCCCATTTTCGAATTAAATATATTATATACTATTATCGATTAATTAAAAACTAAAATAATATGCTAATAAAATACCTTTTATATTAAAAAGAAAAAATAAAGGATTTTGATATTATGGAATTTTGTTCTTAAACCCACTGAACCGCTTTGTTATATGGTTGATGCTTGATTTTAAGACTTTCAGCTTAATCGTTGAAATATAGCTGCATTATTAAAGATATTTACCTTTAGGTTTGAATATTACTATCCGCATGAATTCAGAGTGTGTATTGTCAATTCTGAAGACTGCATTTGGGCTCCTATAGGCATTTTGCAAATGAGTGGATGTACGGACGAAAATCAATGATGTAATTTTGTCCATACGTCCGTTAATGCACCTGATCATACTTTTTAGACTTTTGTAGCAAAAAAGGGCGTGGCAAATTCGAATTGGATATATCTAATCCCTACAAAGGTTTATAAATTTGCAACCATGTTTCCTCCTTATTAGTATACCCTACATATAAGGTGGGCTATACTAATTTGTTATTACATTGCACTTCCTAGAACTAGACGTAAGAGACCAGTACATATATTCTTGATATTTATATTCATTAAAAATGTACATGTTTTGTATCTGATTCAATCTAGCTATAACCGTCCTCTAATGTTGAAATGCTTACGGATGCAAATTTTCAAATAGGGAGCTTAAATTTTGTACATATGCTATCTTGGAGCGGGTTCCTATGTAAATAGGTTGAGAGCCACGCCCATACAATAGAAAAAATTCCATATCAGCTACCAAAAACGGACTATGACGTTAAAATTCGATCATTTTTTTTTTATAATTAGCCCATCCATCCATGTGCTAGAAACGTGCGGGTCGGATAATTGTCCAAAAAAAATTTTGTACCGAATTCGTCTTTTTAGTTCTTACGGAATATAATCAGGTCTCTGCCACACCCACTTTGGGTACAAACAATCTAAATAGATGTGGTAGAGTGAACCACATTTTAAATATCCTCCACAGCAGAGACCTAATTACGCTAAGCAAACCCCTCCAAAGAAATCTTACGTATATATGTGTGTGCATTCTTTGTGTATGTGTGTGCAATGTCAAAAGGTTTTTATGCCTTCTCTTCCATTAACTAATCAATACATAATGATTCTGTCAGTCAGTCAGTACGTCTTAAGTTTTTTATGTTAATTTGTTGCAGCGTAAAATGAAAAGCACCAAAACAAGTTTTCTTCCTACTGTCACATAACTTTTATATCCAGGACATGTCATGCAATCCAACTAACAATGAATGCACGATTTATATGAATGAATGTGGCAATGAGTCAAAGCGAAAAAAAGCCTTCCTCCTCCTCCCATTTAGACGCACATCTAGCTAGAATACATTTAGACACAGCTAAGACCGCTCATTAGTCTGAAATAAAGGTATACTTTGTTTATTTAATTGGATTTTCTTTATAAAACAAGGAAAAATGGGGGCATAAGGAAAAGGAGCGCCGCTCTTGGTGAAGAAGGTTTAATTAAAAATTTGGCAAGTAGACGTATTGTCTTTTTATTCTTGTTGTTGACATTAAAGAAACGCCATACAACGTTGTTCGGCTGGTTGTACAGTTTGCTGGGTCAACTGTTAAAAAGGATGCCCCTTGTTATAGAAGTTTATCGTCGTTGCGTCGAGTTCTTTTGTAATAGAAGACCTGTAAACTAATTATTTCTGTATACCAACCACCCAGACACTTACTTCATCTTTATTGTAAGTCGCAAACACACACACACACATACGAAGGTATTTGGTTTTTCCGTTGATCTACCTGTCGGTAGGTCCGTCTTACTACAATTTCAATAACAGCCGCTTCTTTTTCCTATTGCCTGGTGTACGCGATTTCTATATACATATAGATATATGGATATATGGATGTGCCTGAGAAAAATGTGAAATTCTGTGAAATGCTTACTGCAGCGGAATGAAATTCTGTAAACCTGTTACCTGGCGTAGAGTTAATTGGTTTGCAAACAAATTGAATGGTGTGGGTGTGTAGTGTTGCTATTATTGTTGTTATTATAGCATTGTAAAGTAACAACAACAACAACAATAAGGGCATATTTCCTAATTAGCAGCTTTTCGTAATTAAATATACCTCCAAGCTATTCATTAACATGCCAGTAATTAAAATATTGCACACTTACGCTTACACACACACACACACACACACACACCCATACCTATACACGCGCCTTTCCATTACAATACCCTATACACTTGCATGTAGGTAGGAAGTATGTTTGTAAAATATTTTAACGATTCATAAGAGAAATGTGTGCTGTGTGTGATTTGTGTGTGCGTGCGTGGTTGTGTGTGAAGTAATCACCACTCATAAAACAACAACAACAACAACAACAAAATATAAATCTTATGCTGCTAATTAATTAAATTGTATTTTATGAAATGAAGGGCTTTATAAACGATTGTTTTTTATTGCTTTTTTGTAGCGGAATGTTTACTTGAACAATACGTTTGTAACGCCTTAGATATGTATTATATATTTCTAAATAGAGATATCAACAACCGCTATGGGTAGCGTGCCCAATTCAACGAACTCAGGAAGAAGCCACACCATTTCCCAATACCAACAGGTGCTACTATGGGCTAAGTAAACAGTTCAACAGCAAGGCGTGGTTGTGCAACAAAACTTACACTTTATAAGACCCTCATTGCTCCCGCGCTTCTTTAAGCTGAAGCAGGTGTACGCGTTGGCAATCTGCTCCGAATTAGAATGAATCGTGAGTTGTATAAGCTTTACGCCGACATTGACACAGTCTGCCGCACGTCTATGATGGCTACGTCATCTCGAAAGTGCTCCAGCTAGGATGGCATTCGATAGGGAACTGGAAGAGGCACACTGAAACTCCGCTAGAGGGACCAAATCTATGATGCCTTGCAAACACTTGATGTTCACAACTGGAGAAGGCACGCCCAAGATCGAAGCGCAAGTAGTTCTTTTTTTTAACCTCCTTTTCAACGGGTTATATACCTACATAGGTTTTAATCGGCCAGTAATCTTGATTATGAAGATTTCCTAATACTTTACAAGACAACCTAGCATTCAGTGCTGCTTCATTGTAGGATCACCTTTTGATATGTGCAAGCAATACGACAAACTTAGTATACCTCTACATCTAATGCGGACCGAGTTCCCTCTGGATACAAATACATAGTAACTCATAGGATTTTTATATGTTGCTTAGATATCCTTTGTTGTCCGTATGTGTACGTGTTGTTGTGATTTTAACAAAGAATCCAATTAAAAGGCCGACCTACTCAAACTCATACCAATTATTGCAATATACAGACAATACAATAAATGTTTTATAAGCTTCACCATATCCCCACAGAGCGTACAATTAGTACATATACTATAATTAAAAGGTATATATAGTACATGCATGTAGGTCGGAGAGTTGTTTGGAGTTTTGCTACAAAGAATGTTCTATTCTGTATAATGAGAGGAAATTAAGAAGTATTTTTTCCTCCTTTCGAAACGGTTTTTTAATATTAATTGCCTTTAAATTGGAAAAAAAAGAGAAAATGTTATAATCGGTCAAGGGCGACCATTCAATACCATACATCACTTAGTTCCACATATGATACCACAACTAATATAATTAATAAGTGAACGTGAGGAATTGCTTTTTAATTAACTTCGTGAATATGTGGGAGGGGGTTCTAGAAATGTACGGTCAGGTCCAAATTATCATGCTGATCAAGAATACTTTACTACACTGTGTAATGTTCTGTCTTTAACATATAGCAAGACAAACTTAGCATACCCCCTCTTAAGTGTAGGGTATAAAAAAGAACTGCAACTTCATAATTGGTGTGCGTTTCACATTCTTTAATTAATTAATAAATAACACAAACGAAAAGCATTCCACTAACTTGTATAATAAATAACAAAACAGTAAATACAACAACAACAACAACAACAACAGCAACAAAACAAAAAAACATAAGCATCCAAATTAAAAAGAAGGGCTTTTAAAAATAAGCAATTAGCTGGCATTTCGAACAGGCTCGCAGAATACACGACATACACACCCATATATATACTGAGGCAAAGGCCTCCGACATACTGATACTGGCGGTGCCGATGGTGATAATGATGATGATGATGATGATGCACATTCATCGGAAAGAGAACGCATAACAAAGGGGCACGCTAAAAAACAGAGAGGACGTAGAGAGAGAGCCATGTCATGAACGAGAGAACGAACGATATGGTATTTAAAAAAACAACAACAACAACAACTATTTCAACATATATTAGAAAAGCAAACAGATAGCAACAACAACAATAAAAAATAATAATAATAATGCGATAACGATAACATATATGTTCACAACAAACGCAAACAAATTTGTTATGTTGTGTGGTGTTGCGTTGTGTTGATTATTATTATATTTTTTGGTGCGCAGGCACCATCTGCGCCTTTAGCCTTTTAACTCTTCAAGCATATCTGTTATATTCCGCTTTGTTTTGTAGTTAAACCTGACTAGCGCGGCAGGCATGCATGTGGAAGGTTTGAAAGGTTTCATATAAGCGAACCAACATACACACATATTTATATTTAGTTGTGTGTGTTTTGTGTTATTTAAGTCCAGCTAACAGCCCAGCAAACAAGCAGCCAGACAAACTTTAGCAACACGAATGAGCAAACGTTTCATTCAGTCTACCATAAGACTTCGAAGCGTGTGCTCCATTCACAACTTGCTTAAATATTTCTTATTTCATAATTGTTTCTTTATTTAATTAATTTAAACATTGTTTTAAAGGAAGGAATAAATACCAGAAATACGAAAAATAAATAATTCAGTGTTTTAATCGCAAAAATTCATAACATGTTTATCTCTCTCCCTCTCTTACCCCTTAGACTCTTTAACTATTGCTAGATTGCTGATGGATTTTGCAAGATTTTTAGACGAAATTGAATTTAAAAAAAACAAAAAAAAACATGGCTTAGGTGAAACTTTAAGGCCGCCTTCGCCATTGTGTGGAATGAAATTAATGTCCCTACGAGAAAGTTTTAAGTGCTAGAGTGGATTATTTAAGTTTAAATTTGCACTAGTGAGGTTTTATTATCAATCAGTCTCGAATGGTTTAAATTAAAAAAAAAAAAAAAATTCATGATTTTCAATAATTTTTGTCTTTACTTAAAATAATGGCGAAAACGGTAAAAAACATCCAACTTCACTCAAACTTAGCATAATAAAACATTATAATGATTAAAATTCATATGCCCCGTCTTATTAGAAAATATTAAGAATAGTGCGTTTTTGTTATATAATGGATCTCTTGCTGATGCTGCAAAATTTGAACTGTTATAAATTTAAGAAAAATTAAGGTAGAAGAAAATCTCTTATAACGTTTGAAGAGGTGATTGAAGAATTTTAAGTGTTTGATTCATAATAAGTCAAAATGAGGCACTTTTCTCCAGTACAGAAGCTGTTACAGTGGGCTGATCAAGCACAACCTTGCATCAGTGAATTTGTTTGATCATTTTCTATCGATTGCTATCAAAATTTCAATATAAGAAATTTTCGCTAATTTTTTCCTTGTCTACAGAGTGTACAAAAAAAAATTAGAAAAAAAGGAAAACTCATAGTCAACCCATTTAACTCAAACTTGGCACCATTAATCCTTGTAACAAATAGAAATGATGGGCCCAATTAAAATAATAAAAATCAAGAATTGTATATTTTCTCCATATAACGATTTGCGCTAACAGCAGTTTTTCACCAATGAAAGATTTGAATTGTTGCAGATCTAGGAAAAGTCATTTACACATAGAATGGAGATTGAAGATTTTTCTAAATTTTCATTGAAGGGGTGAAAATAACAGATTTTTCCAAATTTTCATTAGGCGCGAAGCAATTTCAGTATGTTGCTGTAAGTTACAGGAAAATTACGCGATAATTAAAATTTTCTGTGATCTCCCTTCTAATAGATAAGGGGGTTGATTTTTGAAAAATAGTATCTTACATATATTACATACACATTGCATTGCATAGACAAAATAACAAAACAACAAAAAATGTAATAATTGGAATGCATTTTGGCGGTAAGCAAGAGCAGCAAACGTTAGAGTGATCATGATGTGATTTCAGGGGAAACTTATTTTTATGTACATGTGTGTACAGTACATATCAAAAGTGACGAGTTTGTATACATATAAGCAACATTATTATGAAAGTGGTATAAGTCGCTCTCTTTCAAAAACATAACATTTCGAAAATTTATGAAGAAATGAAATTATTAAAATAGTTAAATCGACATGCTGGTCCTTTTGGTAGTTGAATGGGCCCACTGTAGGATACGGGCTCAAATCTAAAGTGGAAGAGTTTTTTCCGCCGGAATTTGAACACATGTGTCGCGTTGGATCGTTAACCAAATCGAGGTTGGTTCCAGCATTCAAGCTTGTAAAAAACCATACTCAATTGTTGTAAAATTGATGTGTTTCAAAAAGTGACTTATCATTTTCATAATTAATGGTCTATATGTACTTAAGTAAGGCAACATGTGCATCATCATGAGTTGTAGAATTCTCCGTATTCTAATATGTGGTAATTCTGTGATGAACTGATGAACTATTACAATGATGTTCACCGACAGCAAGAAAATAATGGATGATTGTTTGTGGATAATTTGATAACTTTCATGAGGCAACCAGAAGTGTTAGCTAAGTGCGCGTATGTGATCAAAATGGTAACAATACACACATGTTAGTGAATGCATGCTTCTACAAGTAAGGCTCTCAACAAATTTATTGGTGGAGTAAGACAAAGCATAATTGGTGAGTATAAAAATAATAATACTAACAATAAAGGACATTTTTATAATGATATGATCATTGCAGTAACGACCTTCAAGTATTTGGACTTTGCAATATTTTAAGTAACAGGTAGTCAGCAAGAACATGGAGAGCAACCCAAGCATCTTTATCGTGTTGCAAGTAAAACTGTTCGCCTGTTCAATTAACATAAATTATCGTGACATTTTCACATAAATTATTAACGTTGGTGTGTTACTGTTATTGTTGTTGTTGCTGCTGCATGAACAGGAAAGCCACATTATAATGTAACCTGCAGTGAGATCATATATCAACGACCCATTTGCTGCTTAAAGTGCTCTAGCGCACATATACGTGTATACCCTACATCATTTATTTGTATATGATAATAAAGTTTGACATAATGTTTGTAATTTACGTTTATTTTTGTTTTTTATTTTGTTTTGTTTTATTTTGTCCTTGTAATCTGAGCTGGCATCATATATAACCATAATCAATGTCTGCACTAGATACTCAGTATTTATATAAAATTTGTGACTAGCAGTCATGCTTAAACATTGCGGTCATGATTTTGAAGCAATTTTTGTGTGAAAAACTCTAAAAATTTACACCGATACCGATTTAGGATATATACATTATTAGGGTGTGCTACGCCTTTTTCAGGGGATTATACATGTCTCGACAAAGTGATATGACTTTTTAAGTAAGTAGATAAGATTAGTTATATTCTTCAATAAATATACGGCTGGCTATCAAAATTATTTTCTTTAAAAATATTGTATTTTGTCACGAGTACATAGAAAATCCTGTATATCTGAAAATTTCGAAAGGCCCGGTTCCTCTAGATTCTTACGTGCGTTTCCACATGTAGTTTCTTATTTGAATTACATTAAATTACTTTATAGCCACGCCCACAAACTTCAATAATAAGTTTAAGAGCAACCTTGCTTGGTGCAAAATTCAGATTTATTTCAGTTCAGATACTTCATAAATCTATTGGGATTTTTATACTCTCCACATAAGATGGTGAGTTTTGTCATCGCGTTTGCAGCACCCATAAGAAGGCATCAGGGACCCCATAAAGATATTTATTCTTGATCGATATCGAAATTTGAGTCGATCTGGACATGTATGTCCGTATGTCTGTCTGTTGTTGCCATTTTCACGAGCGCTTAAATTTTGTACAAATACTTTTTTAGTTTATGCATGCAGTTGGTTATTTAAAATGGGCAAAATCGATTAAGAGCCACACCCACATTAACTAAAATCTATTTATCTACCACAAAAATTGAGCTATGATATTAGAATTTGGTGCACATATTTATGGTTAACCCAACCCTCGATGTGCCATGTGGGCATGGTCGGATAACAGATACGCCCACAACTGACAAAAAACGTATAATTAAATCGTAAGTTATTATAGAGAGTTTTACAACATAACGAGATGGTATACATGCCACGCCTACAGATTTATAATATATGTATATTGGCCTGAATTATTATTCTTGTACTTTTTATTTGTTTTTTTTTTTTTTGCTTTTATTACAACTAATTAACAAGCTTGTTAACAGTTGTGTTGTTGTTGCTTTATACGCATAATATACAATAAATGAAATTTCATTATGCCCACTCACTCACTCACTCACTATACATTGTATGGGTACGATTTCAAAATAATTTATAGCAATTAGTTGTCATTTGAACAGGAGCTCAGGATTATGTCGAAAAAATTTTCTCAAACTGCAGTTACCTGCACCTATGCATGTATTCGAAATGTTCTTGAAAAGAAAGTTTTGTTTGGTTTTTGATTTTGTTGTTGTTGTTATTGTTGTACAAGGCTGGTGCATACTGCGCATACGAATATAACTTGCTTTTAGTTTTGTAAGGGTGAGATGGTTTATGTGTACAGCATGTGGCAGGATAATGTAAAGAAAGAGAGAGAGAAAGAAAGCAAGAATTTCTCTGAATTTGTGTGCCTATGCGTGTGTGTATGAATATTGTGGTTTTATTGCTTTGTTGTTTATAACAGTATTTAATTAGCATTTAAATGCATCAATTAAGTGCACATTTAATGAATGCCAATTAAAATAATTTTTGCTTATAAACTGTAGACAACGAAAGGCAAACAGTCATCATCAGTTCTAAGACATTTTAGGACATTCTCGACATTAGAATACCGAATCTATTTAGTAATGTCTGGGTGTCCGTCCTTGAATTGTGCTTGCTTGTGTTAATATTTTTTATATTAAACTCACAGGTAGCAAAATTTGACATATATGGGTAAAATTCCGGTTTGGTACTAGCGGGGACTCTCTCTTGATTTTATGGGCGGTAATTAAATAAGTCTTTCTGAAACAGAAACACTGCAAAGTATATGCATGTATATTATTGATTAGCATTAAAGCAAGAATCGATTTAGTCGTGTCCGTCCAAGTAAATTGCTCATGATCGTAAATTTTAAGATATGAAGCTAAAATTTTGTACAGAAATTTTCAGTTTAATTGAATTAAGCAAAATCGGCTAAGAGACACGTCCATAATCGCAAAATTTTCTGTATTAGCCACAACAAATTCATATATGAAGTTAACATTTGGAAAATATACTTACAATACACTATTCATCAATATGCGAAAAGTGGAAGGGGTCGAATAGCAGATATCCTCATAATGGCGAAAAAATTTCAATTTCTGTACCCTTCACATAAAAAGGGGGATACCAAGTTCATTACAACATTTGCAACACCCAGAAGGAAGCATCAGAGACCTCATAAGGTACATATATATTTGTGATCAACATCAAAAATCCACTCGATTTAGAGATGAATGCCCGTGAGTCCATCTATTGTTGGCATTATCACAGGCGTAAATAAAGACATTGAGTTGAAATTTTATAGAGACACTTTTAGCTGTAAGCTGATGCGGATATAAAAAGTACCTCCCCATTAAGAAACATTTCAAAAACACCCCTTCACTCCATATATGGGTTGGACTGCCGTAAGTATCGAACCCGCGAACCTTCTCCACAAAATCTGAAGTACAATATATATATACCTTACGTAGGTATATGCCACGCCTATTGTATGTATACAGATTTAGTTTAAATGAAATGAACTTTTTTCTTCATTACAGGTAAAATTTATAGATTTTAAAATTTTTGCGATTTCTTGGGCCATCTTTTCATTGATTAAAGCACTAACAGGTAATTTTTTGGTGCACAATGGGAGAAGTGATATATTTACAGATAAATGGTGTAGAGTATCAAAGGATCGGGTTTGATTAACTTCAACTCTCTTAAGAGGCAACACTTATCCTGCTCTCTATCTTCGACAATGAGTCATTGTGGTAAGAATTTTTATTGGAAGATCTTTAGTTGGAGGCGCCTTCTCTTGTTTTTTGTATAACTTTCTTTCTTGTTTCCATCCTATAATTGTTTTATCCTATTAAAAGCATTGTGCGACAGCCACCTGCACTGTGCGCTTGAGTATCTCACCCTTGGGCAATGTCGCGTTTTTCCTCTTCTTCTTGAACATTTTTTGTTTCTAATCAAAATACAATTCTTCGTTTGCCTTCTATGTATGGTATGTGCATATATGCTGTAGAGTCTTTGTTTGGTGCATAACTTTCTATCTGATACTGAGTTCTTGTTGAAAATCCACCTTAATTAAATGCAATTTTAAGCCAATTAAAAATTTCACAGTTGGGTACATATGTGTGTTTGGTTTGGTTCGGTTTGGTGTTTTTAATGACCCTCTTATATATTCATGTATATTGCAAAAGGGTATGTGTGTATAATGGCAAAACGATGAATGGGGTAAAAGTGTTAATTAAAGACTTTTCTGTTTTGTCCTCTTGTTGCTCCTGACACTACACATAGAACATAAATCATCATCTGGATGATGATGTCGTCGACGTTTGCACGTGTGCGTGTATATGTGTGTGCGCATGATACACTGCTCTATCTCTAATTGAAACCGCATGACGTACACGCAGGCAGGCAGGCAGTCATAGACTTGCAATAGTATCAGAGTAGCACAAAGTTGCGTTCGGGCAACACATACACACATGCAACAAAATATATTTAAAATTAGTAAATAGAGGTTTATGCGGTCCTTGTTAGATCTCTTATTCACTTTCTCTCTCACCGTATCTCTCTCTATCTCTGTTTTTTTTTTCTTGTGTGAATGAATAATGAATAATCTGCTGCAACGGCGCCGTCACAGTCTGCTACGGTCGGCAATTGTGTGCAATCAGCAAATGCGACAACGTTGGCAGCCAACCATTCCGGACGGTAATCTACTCTAATTCATGCGGTTACTTTTCTGTGCCCAAAAGAAGAAGTGAACAGTAGTGTTTAAGGGGTGAGGTGGGGCGCAATGGAGTGGAGTGGAGTGAAGGGGGACTTCTTGTTTGTCGACTTGTTATGTTAGACTGGGCGCCTATTCGAATTTGCCAACTAATTGCTTATTTTAACCCTTTTCTATTAAATTACTGACACCAACCTCCCTCCTTCTTATGCATTGTTGTTTTTGTTATTGTTAATGCCAGTCTCGCTGGTTAGCTATACTATACGTACGTCGTACTCCTGCTTGTCTCTTGTTGTCTGCCTGTTTGTTAGGTAGCCTGTCTTATATGACCTTTATTGTTGTTGTTGTTGTTGTTTTTATATATTATTATAATAAATAAAGAAAATAAATTGTATTCTTTATGCAATTATTTTGTAATTTATTGTTATTGTTGTTGTTGTTGCAATGAACAGCAGCAAATTTCTGTTCCTTGTTAGAGTGCTATTTAAATTTAAAATAAAATTAAATTAAATAAAACAAGTAAGAAAACTAAATCAAAATACCCTCCACCTCCACAACGGTGGACGTGGAAAATATATATATACGTATCACGTTTCAGCATGCAAGTCTACTTATATGTTGAATATGTTTTTTTTTGTAAATTGTGGGCGTGTGTTATCCGACCATGCCCATTTTTGGTACATCGATGAATGGGCTAACCTTTAATAAGTGTACTAAATTTCAAGTTCACAGGTTAACTTTGTAGCAGATATATAGATTTTTGTTGATTGTGGGCGTGGATCTTGACCGACTTTGCCCATTTTAAATATCGATCTACGTGCAAAAACTAAAAGTAGCTTTACAAAATTTCAGCTCAATATCTCAAAATTTCCGTCCGTGAGAGTGCCAACAATGGACGGACACGCGAGCACACGTGTCTAAATCGATTCAGTTTTTGACGCTAATCAAAAATATATATACTTTGTAGGGTCTCTGACGCCTCTTTCTGGGTGTTGCAAACGGAAAAACAAACTTAGTATACCCTTATCACTGTGGTGGAGAGTATAAAAACCTTAAAATAAAAGACAAAACGAAGAAGGGGGAAAAAATACGTTTAAACATTTATACGTCCACAGCATTAACAACAACAACAACAATAATAATAATCACTGTAATTTCGTTATTTTAATTGGTTTGTCTATCTGACTATCTCTACCTTTCATTAAATGCTATACACCTGTCCCTTGTTTTACACGGTATTCATTTTGCACGTTTTTGATCTTTTTCGGTTTTTAAAATCATAATTTTAAAAAAAATTATGTAGAAAATAACTAATTTTGACTGCACGCGAATTTATTTCTACTTAATTATGAATCTGGTAACACTTCAGACGTGTACATACTTTATTTCAGACTTTTTCCTAAAAAGTCTCACCAAACTACGACCAAAGTCAATACAGCAACTGTAGAAGAAGAATCTAATAAGATTATGTTAGCCAGTGATGAATCTGATATTATACACCTTCCATCTTAGGGAAGAGGGTATATTCATTTTGATCATCCGTTTACAACACATCGAAGGAAGCCTCGGAGACCCCACAAAGCATATATATTCTTAATCAGCATGAAAAGAGAAATCGTTTAAGACATGTCCGTCCGTGTGGCAATAGGAACTTATTTTTTAGAGGATTATAAAAGGTGGAGGGTATTTAAGCTTCGGTGTTAACTGAACTTATCTATCTTGTTTTCTATGAAATAGATTTCTTGTTTTTTTTTTTTCATTTTACAAATAAATTTGACTATTTTTATGTTTTCTATGATTTACATGATATTTTTATATTTTATTAAGTGTACTAGTTATATTTTGTGTTCCATAAATGTTAAAATAAAGTAGTCTTCGTTTTACACAGTTTTTCCATATAAAAATTATTTTTTCGAAATACACGGTTTAGCCAGGAACGTATCTCCCGTGCAAAATTAAGTATTGGTGTATTTTCATTTCGGTGCCTGCTGCTGGTGTTATTCTCGGTTAAACGTACATGCCGTATATCTGTCTATATACCGTACTGTTGTGGTCTTCCCCTTTGGTCTTGTTCATTAGCGTTTATTACATCAATGAATTGGAATTTTTTTGTTTTTTTGTTGTTGTTGTTGTTGTCATTATTCTTGTACTAAAATTCCAATTAAGGTTTATTTTATTTTGTTTCGTTTGTTTTTCGGTAAGCAAGTTCATTTCCTTTGTTCTTCATCCAAACTGCAAGGTGTGTGTGTGTGTCTATACTGGAACAAAGCCTTTAATAAATGGACTCTCATTTTGTGTATTATCTTTGTACCCTCCACATAGTAACGAGTAGATTAAGTTTGGTATTCCATTTGCACACAAATATGAATCAATTTTGCAATGTTCGTCCGAGTGCCTGTCTGTCGTTTGAACTTTCATGATCGTAAAAATTGGAAAATTGAACTTTCCAGATTCTTTGCAGGTTCTTAAGTGAATTAGGCGAAATTGGTTAAGAGCCACGCCCACAATTAATAATTTGTACTTATCAATCACACACATTGAGCTATAAAGTTGAAATTTGATACATATAATATATAACATAATAAGTATATGATTTGACATGCTAAAAATAGGCGTAACATACGCGCCTTAATTTATAAAACAATTTTTGTTTCATTTGGTGCAAAATCGGACTTTAGATGGTAGATAAATTTTAAAAAACGATTATAGAGCCTATTCATATATATGACACACCCACCGTTTCTATATGGATTTAAAATTTGGTCTAATTCAAATATTTTATGAAAATTAATAATAATAATTAAGAGATATATAACCGGTCACGGCTAAATCGATTGAAATACTGATGCAGTATATATTATGTAAGAACTCCAAATTACAATTTCAATACAACTCCCATCATATAAATATTACGGGGTCTAGGTCAAATCTACACCAAAGGTTATTAAAAATGAAAATTTTGCTAAAAATTTTGCTTTATATACCATATACCACCAATCCCTTGCAAATATAATTTCATTTGATTATATATGTATATTGCTGCTACTGCCATGTGTACCATAGATTGTCGCCACCTGATTTAGATGATCTTCATAAATGAACTGATACTCACTCACAGTACTGAACTCCTGTTCGAATGCTACACTTTGTTATGCCTTTAAACCCTTTTTCACTTTATTAAAAACAAAACAAAGGCATTGTATAAAACAAAACAAAAAACTATATTGAGGTTGGGTAAAATTTGGAATACCCTTCACATAAATATCGTAAAAAAAGGTGTGGCCGGTACACAATTTCGTCTTTTTACTTTACCAACAAAGTACGTACAATTTATCGGTGGAATTCAGCACAAAATTAAATTTGTTTTGAAAGTTGTGGGCGTGTCTGTAATTTTACCTAACCCATTTTTAGCATATCGATGCAAAGACTATAAGTTCGAAATTTTAAATCATTTTAATCCCTGTGGTCCTTGATAATTTACAATGATTGTGGGCATGGTTATCACTCGATTTTATCCTTTTCGTGCCTAAGGTATATAAAATTCCAATTATACTATAGCCTTGAAATTTTAAACCAGTAAAATTGAAAAAAAAACTCGGATATTTTTTAACAGTGATCATAAATGTATAAATGAAGTTTTTTACTGGTAGTTGTAAGACATATAACTAACTCAGCATGCTCTCACTATAATGTGTAGGGCTATAAAAAAGAAACAGAACAACAATAATCCTCTGTATAGAGCGTCCTATAAATGGAACTGTACAGATTGCTGCTATATTTTTGTTTTTATTACACACTCGAATACATAACTGTATCGGACTCTTGCTTGTGTGTTTGCTGTTACTTCTTCTTCTTCTTCTTCTTTTTTTTTTACTTCACTTTCTTTTATTCGCTTTCATAATACACATAACACACAAGTTCAAGGTCTTCTGTACGGTTGCATTTATTTACCATAAATATGATGGTGGGAAGAAAATTTTTACACAAAAACTTACACATACATATGTACATATTGTTTTGCATGGTATAATACAAAATGTTCTTCTACGCTCTGCGTTCACTTATGATTGCCTATTACCAGACGGTTACAAAAGTCAATAATTATAGTAAAAATTCTCACGCATCATCACCAACCATCATCATGTTGTGAAAATGAATATCGTGCAGCAATTTTCCCACACATATGTTGTATAATAGTTTTATATATGTTTGTATGGCGATTGAGAAGTTTTGAGAGTAGGCAGGATCGTTTGTTGGATACCCTTTCTTTTGTTATGTACATATATGGAGGTATTAACTCAGTCTATCTCTTTCATTCATCTCTATACCTTTATATGTAGATGGACAGACGGACTTCGACGTCAGAGACTCCACAAACTATATATTATTAATTAGCATCAAAATTTGAATTGACAAGGCGTGGACTCATTCTACACCGTCGTAAATTTAGAGATTTTAAGCTGAGGACTTCTAAAAAACATTTGCGCTGTACGTCATACGTACCTAAAGACCGTCATTCAATAACTACATTAGTTAGGCTGTAAATTGTGAAAAAAGCGTGTGTATGTGCGTTGTATGTCTTTGGCAATCATGACGTATATTCTTTTTTTTTTTTTTAATATTTTATTTTATGATATCAAGTGTCGACTTCGTGTGCTGGTTAAAGAATCCTTAAACCCTGTTACAACAAAATTATACACATATAACAGTTACTCGAAAAATTCTCACACTTTCTTAAGAAAGATACTTTTACACTACTCTGCGATTACAAAGCGTGGGAACTTCTCACTATATATCCAATAAATGAAAGGAAAATAAAAGAGAACATGATCAATATTTCTCTGTTCTTACCCTTATGATCTATAAAAAAAAAAAGAAAAAGAAAGAAACCTTACCTTACAAACCTTACAATCCACACATAAACATACACATTTAATATACATATGTATAATATTTGGCCGTATATGATTGTAGCATCTTAAGGACTCCTTTGAACTTGCTATTCGTTTTAGGCTCCTGTTCTTAACACATGTTAAAGTTCACATTTTTATGGAATTATTCCCACGAGTTTTCTTTAGGTAATGTGAGAACTCGCAAGAACATATAAAGTATTGTGTATAAATATGTACAATGTGTGTATATGTCAAAAGTCTTTACACGCATACAGGTTTTCTGTTGGTTGGTTCATTCCCATCAAAATGGTCGTCTTAAATGAAATCTCATCTTTATCCCTTTAAAATGATCATCTCTCCGATTGTTAAAGGTTCCCACGGTTATTATATAGGTGTGCGCATGTGCGTACATGCTTATGGGAATGAGCGTTTATGGGTATTTACGTTGCTATCCAGTCAGACAGCCTGCTAGCGAGTTTTCTGATGGGTATAAAAAATCCTTACAGCCTGATAGTTTTATTAGAGAAAATACCTGCTGAGTGTTATGGCATTGCGAGAATACAAAAACAGCACGATAATCATAAAAAAAAATTGTATGTATATAATAAACATTTAAATAAACTGTGAAACGCACGACTGTAAAAATTTTGTTGATCATAATGAAACCAAATGTGTTGAGATTGTTAAGCGTACAACAGATAAAAGCTTTCATGCATGAAACATGAGCATGAAACTACATATTAAGTTTGTCATTCCGTTCGCAACACCCATAAGATGACTTAAGAGACTCCACAAAGTGTATTCTTAGTCAAAATCTGATTGGACAAATATCTTGAGATATTGAGCTGAAATTTTCTACAATCATTTTTAGTCTCCATGAGTTAGTTTGCCATTTAAATTAAGCAAAATCGGTTGATGGCCACGCCCACAAGCAACAAAAATTTATCTAAGAGCTAAAAAAAATCACAGGTTAATTTTTGAAATCTAAAACAAAAATGCTAGAAATGGGCGGGATTCGATAATAGACACGCCCACAATTTAGAAAACCCCATTTGGCGTTCCAACTGGTTGGTTTACGTAATATATGAACTATGTAAAGCCTTATTAGACACCTGCCATGACAACTTTTGTAAACACATATATAGATGAGGAAATTAATTTTATTAACATGTGGGTCCCGAGACCCCAAATTTTCGATTTGTCCCAAGAATTTGAATCGATTTAGTCATGCCCGTCTATCTTTTTCAGATGGACACATTAAGATTATAAACTTTGATAGGCATTTTCAAGGTGTAAGTACACTTAAAAAAATGCCACATCATACACAACATTTCCACTACATCCAATTTGGCGACCATTTGGAAATGTTTAATTATAGTTCTTTCTAATATATTCAATATGGGTGTCAAATGAAAGGTTTTTTCAATACAATAGCTTTATTTTATTTATACAAAATTTAATATGGCGCCCGCCACACGAAGGGGTATTACCCATTTTTCTACATCTTATACGATACGGGAAGCAAACGAAGCTGCTTGGCGAGTATGTGTATGCCACTATAATGTATGTGGCATTATACTAGATGCAATGTGGCAGCCGGTCCAGACTCCTAATTACTATTCTACGCAATATATACAATATGGATATCAAATGATAGAGTCTGATGAGTAGAATACCACTAGCTAAGGGTGATACGAATATCAAATAAAGGGGGTTGATAATTGGAATGCAATAAGCTAAAAGTCCTGATTTATAATTAAGTTACAATGTATTTACGAAGTGAAGGTGAATAGGTGTCATTAAAACCCTTTTGACATGGGTATTATGTAGAGTACGATGAATTAACATCTTTCCAATTTGTTTCATAGTTATTTGTATTTCTTCTCTAAAACATTTCCCTTTCTTTTTATGTAATTATCTAATTGAAGCATGACCTCTAGGCACTATATTCACATGGATACAAGTTTGTTTATATAAAAAATATTTATATTTATTAAATCTTTTTGATAAGTTCTACAATTGATGATCTCCCAATAGCTGGTTCCACTAGTTGAACATCAGAAAAACCTAAACCTTCTTTTTTTCTTCAAATTCAATCATGTGTGCGCACGTGAGAATGAGTTCGTGCGAACAAGTTCACGCTGCGGATGCACATGATGAACTTCATCAACAGCGTAACGAAAATGAGCGATATTGGTTAAAGTACACAAAATTAAACTAATAGTACAACCTGACCATGACTATGGTTTGGAATCATCAGTAAGGATATAGGATGGAAAGAATTTTGAGGTTATGTCTATGTATGTATATAATAAACATTCAAATAAACTGTAAAACGCAAGCCTGTAAAAATTTTGTTGATTATTAATGAAACCAAATGTGTTGAGTGAAATAGAATTATTAAGTGTACATGAAACTACGAAATTTAACGTTTTTTTATATCCCTCCACATAAATATATACATATTAAGTTTGTCATTCCGTTCGCAACACCCATAAGATGACGTAAGAGACTCCACAAAGTGTATTCTTAGTCAAAATCTGATTGGACAAATATCTTGAGATATTGAGCTGAAATTTTCTACAATCATTTTTAGTCTCCATGAGTTAGTTTGCCATTTAAATTAAGCAAAATCGGTTGATGGCCACGCCCACAAGCAACAAAAATTTATCTAAGAGCTAAAAAAAATCACAGGTTAATTTTTGAAATCTAAAACAAAAATGCTAGAAATGGGCGGGATTCGATAATAGACACGCCCACAATTTAGAAAACCCCATTTGGCGTTCCAACTGGTTGGTTTACGTAATATATGAACTATGTAAAGCCTTATTAGACACCTGCCATGACAACTTTTGTAAACACATATATAGATGAGGAAATTAATTTTATTAACATGTGGGTCCCGAGACCCCAAATTTTCGATTTGTCCCAAGAATTTGAATCGATTTAGTCATGCCCGTCTATCTTTTTCAGATGGACACATTAAGATTATAAACTTTGATAGGCATTTTCAAGGTGTAAGTACACTTAAAAAAATGCCACATCATACACAACATTTCCACTACATCCAATTTGGCGACCATTTGGAAATGTTTAATTATAGTTCTTTCTAATATATTCAATATGGGTGTCAAATGAAAGGTTTTTTCAATACAATAGCTTTATTTTATTTATACAAAATTTAATATGGCGCCCGCCACACGAAGGGGTATTACCCATTTTTCTACATCTTATACGATACGGGAAGCAAACGAAGCTGCTTGGCGAGTATGTGTATGCCACTATAATGTATGTGGCATTATACTAGATGCAATGTGGCAGCCGGTCCAGACTCCTAATTACTATTCTACGCAATATATACAATATGGATATCAAATGATAGAGTCTGATGAGTAGAATACCACTAGCTAAGGGTGATACGAATATCAAATAAAGGGGGTTGATAATTGGAATGCAATAAGCTAAAAGTCCTGATTTATAATTAAGTTACAATGTATTTACGAAGTGAAGGTGAATAGGTGTCATTAAAACCCTTTTGACATGGGTATTATGTAGAGTACGATGAATTAACATCTTTCCAATTTGTTTCATAGTTATTTGTATTTCTTCTCTAAAACATTTCCCTTTCTTTTTATGTAATTATCTAATTGAAGCATGACCTCTAGGCACTATATTCACATGGATACAAGTTTGTTTATATAAAAAATATTTATATTTATTAAATCTTTTTGATAAGTTCTACAATTGATGATCTCCCAATAGCTGGTTCCACTAGTTGAACATCAGAAAAACCTAAACCTTCTTTTTTTCTTCAAATTCAATCATGTGTGCGCACGTGAGAATGAGTTCGTGCGAACAAGTTCACGCTGCGGATGCACATGATGAACTTCATCAACAGCGTAACGAAAATGAGCGATATTGGTTAAAGTACACAAAATTAAACTAATAGTACAACCTGACCATGACTATGGTTTGGAATCATTAGTAAGGATATAGGATAGAAAGAATTTTGAGGTTATGTCTTTTATAGCGAATAACGTTTATAATGATTGCTGTGGTGTCGTTCTCCCTGTAGTGTTGTGCAATTCCATTTTTCATATTTTCGAATTTTCGAATGTCGTTGTTTATCATCTCATTTTTGTTTTGCTTAACCGTGACCAAAACAATTTTGTATTTAACCCGTATACGTTTGAATGATCATTCCGCACTGCTGCCATTTTATTTAATTAGCATGGATGCTGCGGAATTGCTTGACAAGTGATGTGCAACGAAGTGTAACGAATTCAATAGGATTTCAGAAATGACTGGTAGGCGGAAAACTGAAAATGTATTCGAAAAATATAATTTTGTTTCCATTTCCATAGTATATGGTGTGTGTGTGTGGTACGCAATGGATGGCTGATTTAAGGCATGCTGTGTAAACTTCAGAGTTCGCAGGTTCATCTCCCATGAAATAATAATATAAAGTTTTGCTTTTTATAAGCAAACGCACATACAAAGCAGCATTATGGGAAAAATTCATTCAACTATATCTAATAGATGGTGCATGTGCATCTAACAGTTATATAAATACAAAAAAAAAAAACAAAAATACAAAATTTGTCATCATTGAATTGCATGAACTCATTCACATACACTCAGTCACCCGCTTGGGTACAATTGAGGATTATAGAAGATTAAATATGCAGTTGTACAAACGTTTGCGTTTTGATGATGCTCATCTAGTGGAACCAGCTGGTAGGAGATCATAATTTTCAGAATGTACCATAAATTATTTAATACTAATACAAAAAATTAAAAAACATAATCCAAAGTATGCATAAAGTCTGGTGTGGTGACTAAAGGTCATGCTTCGATTGAGTAGTCACATGAAATGATAGAGGAATGAATTTTCCAAACCCACTAGCAAGGAACCACTAGTATATTTGCTATGCGGATTAATATTAAACAAAAAATTAATAAAAATCATATTTTACATTAAATTATTAAAACAAAATTAAATTCATATAAAATGTAATACTTTAAATATTAAATAAATTTGTAATGAATCACTGATATGTTAAAAAATCAATTAATTTTTTATTGAACATGCATAGCGCACGCATAAGATTTGTATAACATTGCCTAATCTGGCAATGATTTATGAAGTCTTTATAGAAAAAGCGAGTGATTGCGTAAAAATTCCATTAGCAGAGAAAATTGGAAATAGAGAAAATAAAGAAATAAATTTTACGAAATGCATGAGACGTATTAAAAAGTTTGTAGTTAAAACTTGCAAATATACGTTCAAAGGGATATTTTAATGAACTGCACATAGTGGAATTATTGAACAACAGAAAAAACCATTTATCAATCAAGAAAAATAAAAATCTTTAAAGCTAGGTTTTACTTTATAGTACTCTGTACTCATTCATGTGATATATATGCCAATGAAAGCTGAAATCAACAAAGGGCTACTTTGTGGCGTATGCCACACACAATTTAATATTAGCACAACACATTCTACTACTACTTTAATTTTCTACTCCCATCAAAAAATGATAAAGATACCCGCCATTTTAAGGTAATTTTCTAATATATAAAATGGTGGAAAAGACAGTTTGGACAAAATGACTAATTTTTTTTTATATAAATCAGCCACTGATGGATTAATCTCTACACCTGAATGTACTATGGTGGTCGGAAAAATTATAGATAAATGAAGGGAACAAAGGGAGAACTGCTGGGAAAGACCTCAGATAATAAATTGTTCCAAGTGCATACACCATGTTTCAAAAAAGACCTGCTTTTATGGGTCGTGCCATATGTCTATTTACCATTCCTTTAACTCAGCGTGCAACTTATTAAATGAAATTATCACTTTGGTTAAATAGCAAAACTTAAACGATATAAAAATACTTCATTTTGAAAATTTATTTTCACATTCAATTCGTACATTGCAAGTTCAATTTAATTACAATAAAATTTGGCGAATTCTAAGTTATTCTTCTTTCGTTATTTCAGTGTTGGAATTTATTTTTTCAAATGAAACAAAACCACGTGGAGTTTAAGTGTTCCGCTGATAAGAATTCCATTTTATTATATGTCCACAAAATAGCACTCGAAATTTTATATTATAAAAAAACGAGCGTGCATTGGACAATTTTATGTTTTGCTAAATATATACAGTACAATTTATTTGAAAAAATTCTCGGACCTATATAAGCGACAGACATATTTGCATCTGTGATTTTGCAAGACGAATGATTATATGAATAAAAGTAATTGTGCTTGTTGCTGGTATTTGCTTCGAGCATATTAAAGCAAAAAAACTTATCTAGCATTCACAATTAGGGTTGTATTTTTTTATTTATTTGCTAATACGCCTCGGTAATGACAGGCAAGGTAAAACCATTTCTTAAAATTTTAATTAAAATATTTTATCTTTATTTATAATTATAACTGATATGCAGTCTCTTCATTTTAACTTAATCGTGAAATTTTCATTCTTTTATTTAGAAGATATTGTTGTGTTAAGTAATTTTTGCAAATCTTTCTCTTGACATATAACATTTTTTATAGCATGCGATATTTGTTTTTCTATTGCTGGGTTGCTTTCATTATTTATTGGAAAACTATTAATTTTATTAACTAACGTCAATAATTTGGGTTTTCGCGCCATAAAATCAAGAAATTGTTCTTCCGATATATTGCCAGAACGTAATAATTGGTGTACAGCCGATTTTAATAAATTTGGCATTTTCACATAATCTAAATGAGACCGTGCGGAAGGTAGGGAAGTTTTTTTAATTGGATGAGGCGGTTGTATTAACTCAGATGAATTTGAATTATGCATGAGAGATTGGAAGGTGGCAGAGGTAGTATGAGGTAGTATTATAGTTGTGTTTGAAACCTCTGTGGAGTAAGTATTTGGTAACGTTGTACTTATTGTCGTTGTTGTTTCAGTTGTATTCTCAAATTGATAAATATTCGGTGTAGATATGTTTATAAAATCTGTGTAGGTAATTTGTTTGATAAGATTGGGTATTGTGCTTTCATTCCATTTTCTTGAATAATAAATAGGCCGGTTGTTCCCGGAACCAGTTAATATTTGCTCTTTATCATTAGAGTTTTGATGGAAAGTCAACTTTTTCAGTGCATTACCTTGCACTTTAACCTTGGAATAATTATGCGATAATTCAAGTGATTGATAAAGATTCAGTTGTAGTTTTTCATCAACACCTTGATAAGTCTCCTCTAAAAATACATTTTTACGACTTTTGTCATCTTCCACCCAGTTCATGTTTAGCAATTGTATTATTTCGGTGCTGGCTATAGTTTCATTATCTATTAAATCCTGTGCATTTACTTTGTTTATGTCTAAACTGTTTTGAGCAGTAGTAGAGGCAGGCGAGGTGAACGACGTGTTGATTTTGGAAATTTTTGGTATCTTTAGCAATTTACCAAAGGAATGTCTTGTTGTTGGCAGTGGCAGAATGGCTGGATGAGGTCGCATTATAAAATAACCATAAAACGGATTCCATAGCCCATAGCCTCCGCCACGTATTGTGCCATTTTTGTATAGCCCAAGGGTTGAACTAATGGTTGGTACAAATATCCTCTTGAGCAGTTTCTGTTCATATTGATTTTGTACACATTTCCATAAGAAAATGAAAACGAATAACTGAAATATAAAGGAAATCTTTTCCGGGGTTCCTAAAATTATTTAGAATTTAGTAAATTAATACCTTTAGCTGGTGTTTAAATAACATTTCTTATATGTTTTTATTTAAGGATACGTTTAAACTGCTCAAACGCTCACGTTACCAAAGACTGAGAAGAGAAAGTTGGGTTTTTATGATTGCTGCCTAATGTTTGCAAATCATTCTTTGAAGCATATCCTTACAAGGACAATAATAAATTTCTAAACATTGGACAGATCCGCACGTATACGCGTTTTATTTTTATATTTCATTTTTCAAAATGTATTCTTTCATCTAAACTGCTGCCAAATAATGCTGAAATCGCTAAATACTTTAAAGTGATAGATGCTCGACTCAGAAACGATTTCTTAAGCTTAAGTTTTATTTAGAAATCAAGTTTTGAATCGTCCTTATAAGGATTTAAATATGTACATATGTACGTACTATGCATACAAGGTGAGTAAAAAAGGTGGAAACACTCAAGTAATGTCATACAATATTCCAAAAAAACCTCAAATACTCAAGTTCACAATGACCTTGATCTTGACTTTCCCATGAGCTGGTAACACTTGTAGTACTGCAGATATAATCTTCTAGTGACTGAGTGTATGTGAATGAGTTCAAATTTTGTATTTTTGTTTTTTTTTTTTTTGTATTTATATAACTGTTAGATGCACATGCACCATCTATTAGATATAGTTGAATGAATTTTTCCCATAATGCTGCTTTGTATGTGCGTTTGCTTATAAAAAGCAAAACTTTATATTATTATTTCATGGGAGATGAACCTGCGAACTCTGAAGTTTACACAGCATGCCTTAAATCAGCCATCCATTGCGTACCACACACACACACCATATACTATGGAAATGGAAACAAAATTATATTTTTCGAATACATTTTCAGTTTTTCAGTTTTCCGCCTACCAGTCATTTCTGAAATCCTATTGAATTCGTTACACTTCGTTGCACATCACTTGTCAAGCAATTCCGCAGCATCCATGCTAATTAAATAAAATGGCAGCAGTGCGGAATGATCATTCAAACGTATACGGGTTAAGTACAAAATTGTTTTGGTCACGGTTAAGCAAAACAAAAATGAGATGATAAACAACGACATTCGAAAATTCGAAAATATGAAAAATGGAATTGCACAACACTACAGGGAGAACGACACCACAGCAATCATTATAAACGTTATTCGCTATAAAAGACATAACCTCAAAATTCTTTCTATCCTATATCCTTACTAATGATTCCAAACCATAGTCATGGTCAGGTTGTACTATTAGTTTAATTTTGTGTACTTTAACCAATATCGCTCATTTTCGTTACGCTGTTGATGAAGTTCATCATGTGCATCCGCAGCGTGAACTTGTTCGCACGAACTCATTCTCACGTGCGCACACATGATTGAATTTGAAGAAAAAAAGAAGGTTTAGGTTTTTCTGATGTTCAACTAGTGGAACCAGCTATTGGGAGATCATCAATTGTAGAACTTATCAAAAAGATTTAATAAATATAAATATTTTTTATATAAACAAACTTGTATCCATGTGAATATAGTGCCTAGAGGTCATGCTTCAATTAGATAATTACATAAAAAGAAAGGGAAATGTTTTAGAGAAGAAATACAAATAACTATGAAACAAATTGGAAAGATGTTAATTCATCGTACTCTACATAATACCCATGTCAAAAGGGTTTTAATGACACCTATTCACCTTCACTTCGTAAATACATTGTAACTTAATTATAAATCAGGACTTTTAGCTTATTGCATTCCAATTATCAACCCCCTTTATTTGATATTCGTATCACCCTTAGCTAGTGGTATTCTACTCATCAGACTCTATCATTTGATATCCATATTGTATATATTGCGTAGAATAGTAATTAGGAGTCTGGACCGGCTGCCACATTGCATCTAGTATAATGCCACATACATTATAGTGGCATACACATACTCGCCAAGCAGCTTCGTTTGCTTCCCGTATCGTATAAGATGTAGAAAAATGGGTAATACCCCTTCGTGTGGCGGGCGCCATATTAAATTTTGTATAAATAAAATAAAGCTATTGTATTGAAAAAACCTTTCATTTGACACCCATATTGAATATATTAGAAAGAACTATAATTAAACATTTCCAAATGGTCGCCAAATTGGATGTAGTGGAAATGTTGTGTATGATGTGGCATTTTTTTAAGTGTACTTACACCTTGAAAATGCCTATCAAAGTTTATAATCTTAATGTGTCCATCTGAAAAAGATAGACGGGCATGACTAAATCGATTCAAATTCTTGGGACAAATCGAAAATTTGGGGTCTCGGGACCCACATGTTAATAAAATTAATTTCCTCATCTATATATGTGTTTACAAAAGTTGTCATGGCAGGTGTCTAATAAGGCTTTACATAGTTCATATATTACGTAAACCAACCAGTTGGAACGCCAAATGGGGTTTTCTAAATTGTGGGCGTGTCTATTATCGAATCCCGCCCATTTCTAGCATTTTTGTTTTAGATTTCAAAAATTAACCTGTGATTTTTTTTAGCTCTTAGATAAATTTTTGTTGCTTGTGGGCGTGGCCATCAACCGATTTTGCTTAATTTAAATGGCAAACTAACTCATGGAGACTAAAAATGATTGTAGAAAATTTCAGCTCAATATCTCAAGATATTTGTCCAATCAGATTTTGACTAAGAATACACTTTGTGGAGTCTCTTACGTCATCTTATGGGTGTTGCGAACGGAATGACAAACTTAATATGTATATATTTATGTGGAGGGATATAAAAAAACGTTAAATTTCGTAGTTTCATGTACACTTAATAATT
Source organism: Crataerina pallida (assembly GCA_949710015.1). Lineage (NCBI taxonomy): Eukaryota > Metazoa > Arthropoda > Insecta > Diptera > Hippoboscidae > Crataerina > Crataerina pallida. Next base: position 9,976,041 of record OX453293.1, read on the forward strand.
CTATTTCACTCAACACATTTGGTTTCATTAATAATCAACAAAATTTTTACAGGCTTGCGTTTTACAGTTTATTTGAATGTTTATTATATACATACATAGACATAACCTCAAAATTCTTTCCATCCTATATCCTTACTGATGATTCCAAACCATAGTCATGGTCAGGTTGTACTATTAGTTTAATTTTGTGTACTTTAACCAATATCGCTCATTTTCGTTACGCTGTTGATGAAGTTCATCATGTGCATCCGCAGCGTGAACTTGTTCGCACGAACTCATTCTCACGTGCGCACACATGATTGAATTTGAAGAAAAAAAGAAGGTTTAGGTTTTTCTGATGTTCAACTAGTGGAACCAGCTATTGGGAGATCATCAATTGTAGAACTTATCAAAAAGATTTAATAAATATAAATATTTTTTATATAAACAAACTTGTATCCATGTGAATATAGTGCCTAGAGGTCATGCTTCAATTAGATAATTACATAAAAAGAAAGGGAAATGTTTTAGAGAAGAAATACAAATAACTATGAAACAAATTGGAAAGATGTCAACTCATCGTACACTACACGACAAACGTTTTAACTTAATATTTTTGTAACGAAACTTTCACACTTCTACTTCGAAGCTCTCATCAAGACCTTTTTTTTGACACCCACATTGTATATATTATAATATTTCCTGGGAAAAAAGGATCATAAAGTATCTTCTAAATGAATATTTGCCCTTAACCTTTTTCTATATAATACGAAAGGGACAACGAAACCTCTTCTCCCTTAAAACAATGAATTGAAAAGGACGCAAGACCAACCAAGGGGCATAAAAAATACCATGAATCTTCAAATTTGAATGTGAACCAATAAAAGGTTAAAGGCACACCATTAATGATATTTCGGCTTTAGCTAATATATCCTGTGGTCTTTATATTAATCTATTAAAAATTAATTTTTTTTCAAGCTTGTCGTTGTTTCTGCAAAGATAGAACCTCGAATTATTTCATATTATAACCAAACTAATTAATATCTCTGATTAAAGAGAATAACATAAAAAGAGTATTTTATGGCTTAACCTCTTGGACATAAAAATTCATTTCATTCTTTTTATACGTATTTTATTCTGTTATTTTAATTTTTTTTTTATTTTCGCTCCCCAAATCCCAATTACAAATGATTTTTAGAGGATGTTGACAAACTTAAACCGTCTAACAACTTAAAAACTTGTTCTTTTTGGGTGAACTTCGTCTATAAATTACAAAAACGAAACCATTAAATGAAAATAAAATGGTGGGTATTTTATACAATAAATTAGGATTTTGTAATTTATTATTTAGAAACACCCACCAAAGCTGGCCTTATAACTCGGTCATGCAGCTTATAACCCAATTTTGTTACTTCTATTACAATATTGGGATCTACGGATGGGTCCTCCTAAAAAATATTATACAACAGATACATGAACGGTTTATATCTTTACATAAAATATATTCAAACCTTTTGAAATAGCGCCTCGTGCGCATTAGGATCAAATTTCTCTTTAAGGGGATACATTGGCTCCAGACCGTGACGCTTAAATACTTGGAATAATGAAGCTTGTGTCATCGTTAAACCTTCGTATAAACTTTTCAAATGAGGATTTCTATCTGTTAACTAATAAATTTAGGAAATGTTTCCATTAATCCAAATTATTAAATTTAAGTCAAATGTGTAAGCTTACTTCTTCTTGGGGTACAGCACTGGTAGCATGGCCCAATGTATCCGCCACTTCCAGTAGATCTTTGCAAAAACCTTGTATACCAAATAGTTTAGCATCACTAATTTGTTTGTTCAAACGTACGCGTAGATTTTCACTATCTGCCAGAGAACGACGGTATTTGTCCAGTAAATCATCATTTTTCTCTTTTAACACTTTCATTTCATTAGTCATTACATCTAAATCTTGCGTTAATTTTTTGATTTGTTGTTCGCTGGAATCTCCTGATGCTGCATCTGAATTTGTCATATATGCTTGTTGTGGCTTCTGTTGATGATTATTTGCTGACTTTTCAGAACTATATAAACGAGGTAGAGCTGGCCACCGGTACGATCCACCTCTACAAAACAAATTATTGGTTATTCAATTACGTCAAATCAGCGCCTTAACATCTTGCGGCTACTATATACAAACACATGTCTGCTTTACTTACTTCACCCATTGGTTTCTGTTGTGAGAAATTAATGCTAATAATTTGTCGTAAATCATTTTTGTAACTTGTTTAGATGACATTAATAGTCTGTAACTTAAAAAAACGTTGTTTACTATTTTCCAAATATTAAATAATACGTTTGTTCTAGAAGGGCATCCAATTGAAATTGTCTTTTACAATCTTTTCATTGGTTTCACAAAAGATAATACAGGTTTGCATAAGAGGCAGTGTTGCAAACAATTTTCTTTGTTAACTAAGAACTAAATCAGACTTGTTCAGTTATGTCTAAACTATACAAAGTCATTGTTAAATGTTATAAAGAAAATAAAAAGTTCAGAGCATAATATATTATTAGATTTTGATGATTAAAAATTTATTATTTAAAACCGTTCTACATTATTATATGTATATAAATACGAAAGAATTAAATACTTGAATGAATTGCTACAAAGTATATGCCTGAGTATGCATTTCACTTTATATTGCTTTGGCAGCTCTTTTGATATAATGAAATTTTTTGTACATATATTGTTGCATGGTGAGAATTTAGAATGAAACATTTATTAACAGTGGGAACATAAAACGCACATTTTCCGCCAAAAACTAAAGTTAATTTATTGAAAGACGCTAAAAATTTCCATCCATTTTGTTTTTTATTACATTCAAAAGAAAAATGAAAGTCGATGAATCGTGCAGTTTTCTTAAAGATCCTGTGTCCATAAGGTAAGTCGTAAACAGGTTGCAAATATAAAATAAAAAAAAAAAATAAAATATTTGACAGTGAATTAATTGGAAATGGTGTAAATTTTGAAATTAATACCAACTTTGATGAAGATTTACCAACTGATTTAATTAATGAAATGAACTTAGATTCGGAAGAAGATGTGGAGGATGATGTTGAGGTGGATCACACAAAATTGATATCACCTTGGACTAAACCATTTAATGAGCTCAAAATGTGCATGAATGAAATTAATCCGTACATGTGGAAGCGCATAGTTAAGGTAGGTGATGAAAGTCAACCGCAAGTGCCTGTAAATGCTCGAGTTTCTATACGTTACAATGCATACGGAGAAGGTGAGAGTACTCCATTTGATTCAACTTTTCTGAGAGGCTCTACACTTTACTTCTATACGGGACGCTCAGAGGTTTTGGAAGGTCTTGAGATGGCCGTTTGTACAATGCATCCCGGGGAGGAATCTCAGTTCATAATATCGTACCTTTTGTTGTATGGTATAATGGGTTGTCCACCTAGAATTAAGCCAAAAGCTGATAGTCTATTCATTGTGGAATTGATCTCTTATAATTTGGTCGGCGATGTAAATGCCGAAGAACAGGTACCACAAGAGGATCGCAACAAATATTCGGTGATGATTAGTAAAATTAAAGATATCCGTAAAAAGGGCGTGGACTTCTTCTCCCAAAACATGTACCGCAATGCCATAAAGGCGTTTGAAAAAGCGGCCAACATATTAAAGTTTTGCCGGGTGGCTGATGAAAAGGAAGAAGGCGATCAACGTAGTTTGCTAATTGTGCTTTATACCAATTTGGCTGTGTGCTACAATAAAATCAATGTTCCCACTCGAAGTTGCATTATGTGCCGCGAAATACGCAATTTAACACACAATCAGCCTTCGTGCAAAGCTTTGTTCCAAGAAGGTAGAGCTCTTTTAATGTTGGGTGATTACCAGCCAGCCCGTAATTTACTTGTGAAAGCCCAATACATGGAACCTAATAACGCAGAAATTAGTAAAGAGTTAAAGATATTGGATGAGCGTTACACTATGTATAAAAACATTGAGCGTAATACGTGGACAAAAGCTTTAGGTATTATAGATAGCACGAAAGAGTCTAACGCCAACAATGCTGAAGAGAATCTTACCGCTTTGGAACAAGAAATGAAGAATCTTATGATTGAATTCAAAAAAGATGAAAGTCAAACGCAAATTAAATTGCCGCCGGGCTTAACTAAAGAAGAAATTGAAACTGTGAATGCTTTGGCCAAATCTATGGATTTGAAGTTAACATTGAATGGTTTGGATAACACGAAATATGTTATCAATAAAATAAATGCGATACAACCTTAGAAATAATGAAAAAAAAAATTATCTACGTAAGGTGTTCGTAATCATTGAATTTTTTAATTGTGCACTAGGATATATTTATAATATTAGAGAGAAAAATTTCAACTCAACAAATGAATAAGTGTGTGTTGATTTATATCATATTTTACTGATAAGTATTGTGAGTCAATCTGAATTTGGAATATGGAATGGAAGAATAAATTTATATATATATATATATAAAAAAGAAGATTTGTTACAGAAATAGATTTTATTATTAAAATTTTTCTTTGGATTATCACTTAGTAGTTATTACAGTGGGTAGTTGTTTTTGTAAACCAGATTTTTGAACAATTATCTAGAATTCTAGAGTAGAACAATTAGTAAATTTTTATAGTTAAATAGAAGTTTATTTTATATCATGTGATATATATGCAAACGTCTATTATATAACATAAAGATTGGTAGGTAATATAGTTTTTAATAATCAGATATGAGAGAAAATACTTTTTTTTTATAACCACCACATTGGGCTTTGGAATATACCCATATACCCATAGAACCAGTAGGAAAAAATTTATATATGTACGACCTGCATCAAATTCTGAGTCTATTCGGTTAAGTCCGTTTGCCGCAATTTAGTTCTTAAACATAAGTTAGGATTGAAATTGGTCCAAATGGATCGAAACCCTTGCCCACAATTCAGCAAAAACTGTAAAAAGGTAAATTTTTAAAAGTTTTTAACTCTGTGTGTGTGAATGTTGCACAAACTTGGAGAAAGAAAAAGCTGCTAAAATTTTTATTCATATACCCGAAGGTGGTGGGTTTCCCAGAAATTTGATTTATACCAGATATAACAGTTTTAATTTATGTGAATAAAATTTCGACTTACAAATTTCTTTTTCTCAATAACGGTTTCTTTTAGACCTCTGAAAAATGAAATAATTGTGCTGAGGCATGGTCGCACTTCTAAGATATATTTTTTAATACAAAAAAAAAATTGAAAAGAATTGACTTTGTTTATTAGAGTGTGTTTTCCACTCTCTTTCGCTTTTGATATATATATTTATACACAATTATTAGTTTTTTTTGCTTCTAATACGAAACGGTAATAGGTTAGTTATAATATTGTATGTAACAACATACAGGTACATGTTTTATATGTATTTTGATTAGTAATACTCTCAACAGCCATCTTTTGTATCTTATTTGATAACAATGTACAATGTACAAATAATATGTATGTACAGTATATACAAATGCTAAAAATAGATGAAACATTTGTAATGAAATTTCAGTAGATCCGTCTTTCAACAACAAAAGTTATCATAGGGGTGATCCAATTAAGCTCAAACAGGCACCATTCAATTGGATTCGATATAAACAAATTTCAAAAAATATGTCAATTTTTAGGCCTTTGAAAAAATCAACCGATTTCATTTAAACTTTACGACAAAAGGAACTGCTGTGCAAAATTTCATTGATAAATATCAACAATTGTGGATTTTTTCCATACAACGATCTCTTTTTTTGTTTGCTGAATGGTGTTTTGTATTATGCTAAAAATTTGGAGTGCTTCAACTTGGCATAAAATAAAGTTAGATGAGACATTTTTACATCATATCAAAGGTAATAATCTGTGACTTTGTGTAAAGAAAGAATTTTGTATTTATGGCTTATATGTAATAAGAATGAAACAAATTTCTGAGAGAATGTTTCACAACGAATTTTTCATAAATTATATTTAGGTTAGTTTTAAAGCCTCGCCGAAGCTGTTAGAATCAATCAAGTTTAAACTTATACTAATGGATTTATACAGTCCATCAGTATTGAAAGGAATTAAAAATTTGGTAAAAAAAAATTTCACCAAAAAAAAACGTTTCTGTTTCTGCTTCTTTCCACTACTTTGTGATTAAACGTTTATTTAATTATGCATGAAGACGTTTGCGATCTGTTTTCGGTGGTCCGTTGAAATTTCATTTCTTTCACTTATTTTGTTACCACTTTGAGTTTACAAATAATTTATCACATTTGGGTATTTGGTTTTCTTTTTAACACGAACGTATCTATCTACTCTATCTACAATGTTATGCCCCTATACACATTAATAATCTAGCTGTATATACATATATATTATATACTATAAAACATTTACAAACGTTCACATATAAAACTTAATAATATCAACACATAAAAATGTTACTACATATGTCTGTAAATCCGCCTTTAAAAAAATTTTTTTTTAAATATTTCTACTGTTTATTTTTAAATATACTTAGATAGTACAGTTTCCAATGCAATTAATTCTTGGGGTATGGGTTTGATTTTTAATGTCTCTGTATCACTTAAGGTACGTGGTTTACTTGTACGTTTTTATTTTATTTTATTTTATTTTAGTTAAAATATAAATAGGAAATATTCGTAGGTGATATACATATCTTACCCGTAGAGGTGGAACAGGTGATCTCCTTCTTCATTTCATAACTGATTCTTAATTTTATTTAAACCCCGACATTTTCTTATTATTGATTTTCAAACTTCAAACAAACAGGTTACTAATTGGTTGTTGTGGTTGTTGTTTTGATGTTTTTCCCTTTTACCAATACAATCGGAGTTATAGTAGCAGCAATAGTTTTATTAGTTTTATTAGTTGTGGCAACTAAATGTTCCTTTGTTGGAGAAATTGTAGGTAACACATTGCTTGCTGTTGTTATAGGATTTAGATTTTTCGAAGCAATAAATATTGGAGTCGCAGTTGTAATGGTGAGTGGATTACATGTCATGGTGGTGGCGGTAACGTTTATTGAGATATTTTTATTTGCTGTTAAAGTCAGTTGTAGAAGTAGTTATACAAGTATTGTCGGTGGTGCTATGACTCTGAGTTGCTTTTGACGAGACTAGTGTTTTGTTTATTAATGTTGTAAGTTCCTTTGAAGTAGTAGTACTGATAGTATTGCTACCACCCTCATCCCTACAACTCACTGATGAGATGGCGGTAGTAGTAAAAGTTGTTGTTGTTGTTGTTGTTGTTGCTGTTGTCATTACTGCACTTCTGAATACTGGCTGCAATAATGGACTTAAATTCGGTATAATTTGTGCCGTTATTTGGGGAATCGCTGAGGCTGGAGTCGTTATTGTAGTTGTCGTATAGACTGTTGATGTAGCGAGAATTGCGGGTGTTTTAGTTATGGTATAAAAGGACGATTCGTTCAATATCACCTACATTTGATTTGTACTTGTTGGTACACTCTGTGCTATTGTATTACTGGTAATAGGAATTATTGCTAAAGTTGTTGTTTTTTGTATTACTGCCATGGTTGGCGAGACTATTTTTTTTGTTTTAAAACCATTCGCTTCGAAACTAGTGCTTCCATTACTTGGAATAGTGGTAGCATTTGTTAGAAATAGAAGGTTTGCTCCTTGTGTGTAATCACCCGACGTAGATAATCCTGAAATCGTATTAGATGTTACTGCACTACTTTTCATTACATAACAATTACTTGATTTATTGGCAGTACTGGCTGTTGTAGACTTGCTAGCGATTGATTTTGTTGTAAAAAGAGAATTATTTCCAGTTGTGTTACTTTCGCGCTGAATTTCAAATAGTGGGGTACTCACACCTAGAGTCGCTGATTCGGTGATGATTTCCGTAAAGTCTTGTTTTACTTTTGGAACAGATGCCGTTATATGTTGAGGCTTCGTCCCTAGCATAGAATTGCTTATTGGTGATGGAATTGCTGTAGTAAGAGTGGTTGCGGTATTTAGTTCAAGATCCCTTTGCGTGGTATCGCCGATCTGTATTGTATTATTATTATTACTGCTAGATACTTTCTTAACCCCGCTTAAGGGCAATATTATATTGGCAGCTACTTTGATGGGTTTTTCTTTATCTTCTTTCTTAACCAATTTATTCTTAACTACAGTCAGCGTAAAGTCTGCCGGAGGCGGCTTTCCTGCATTAATAAATTTACTGTTCTTCAAAATACTCTTTCTCTCTTTGGTATTAAAAGTGTCCGTTGTAATGTTGTTAGATGCTAATGTTGTAGAAGTCGCTGTGGTAATCTTTGGACCTGAAGTTTTGGCGGCAAAGGTTGACGTTGATGCCTTAACTCGCTCTCAGAGTTGCAATACTTCATCGCCCTTAATGCCGCCATCCCTTGTACCACTTTTTCCATAACTTTCATCAAAATTTAAATGAAAATTGTTGGGCGTGATTATCCGCTCGGGAGTGCTAATCTCCACCAGTATACTGGTGTTGGCTATAGCATCAGAATTTTCACTTTGATAGCGCTGATCATGCAAATTAACGCATGGTCGACCGGCCGGACCCCATTCAGGGGTAGGTTTGAGTAAATATATGAAACGTTCTTTACAGCTCATTGTATGCGGAGCTTTACAAAACTCTTGGATGGCAGCCATAAAGATGACAAAAACTGGTAAGAGACCCACTATCCAACCCACAGCATCTGCCCATAAGGGGTATACATAATGGCCATAACTTGCTGGTTTATATTCCACCCAATTGAAGAATAAAATAAACTAAAAAAAAAGAAAAAAAATGATCAATGACATCATCCAACAATACCAAGAGACTTATTACCAAGAGGGTGGCAGGAGTTATATATCGCCACATCACTGACCAAAAAGCATTCCACAGTTTTGAGCGTTTACCGATCATACCTTGAATATCGTTAAGAAAGCGCTGCGAACCGTAAATCCATGCAATTAAAACACATTCGGATATGGCTATCAAGAGGACAGACCAATTGGCAGCATATTTATCCATGAGTTGCAGCCAATACATGCCACTCTGGAAATGAAAACAAATGAAGAACAATTTATATTAAGTTCCAGCTTCGAATAGACATTTTCAACAGCACCTGCGACACCATTTTCAGTTAGAAATGAACAAAATCCAAACTTACTCTCATTGTGAAACCCAGACCGCCCAGGTACCCCATTATACCCACAAAGAGCACAACCCAGGTTTTGTATTGCCTTAAATTTGGAAATTTGTCCAAAATAGCAGTAGTTACTGTTTCCATTAAAGCAAACTGAAATAAATTTGGAAAGGATTCGAGAAACATAAAAATATATAAACGCTTTTCAATGTACATACCTGAGAGTCTAAACCTAGGGTCAATAACATAACAAAAAATAAGACTGACCATACCGGAGAAATGGGTAAATGTGTTACAACTTCAGGATAAACTATAAAAGCTAAACCGGCCCCTTGATCGACGACTTTTTCCACCTCCACTTCTAATTCGTGAGCCAAAAATCCAATTATCGAAAATATTACCAAGCCAGCAAAGAAGGAAGTGCCAATATTACTAACGGCCACGATTAATGAGTCCCTGGGATAGAAATTGGAAAAAAAAGGGTGCTCACTAGTATGAAATTTTGAAAAATGGGATTGAAACATACTTGTAGCAATCGTTATTAAATTTATTATACGATGATAGTGTTATTAAGCCACCCCAGGCGGGGCTGAGAGCGAAAAATATTTGTACTGCTGCATCACCCCATACCTGAAGAAATGAGAATTTTTTACCGAAAGAGCAAAAACTAAGAAATTGTTAAACTAATAACCTGAGCATTAGCCAGCTGCTTCCAATCGGGTGTTAGGTAAAATAATATACCAGTGCCTGCTCCTGGTAAGGTAACGCCACGTACAAATAGTATCACCAATACAACATAGGGGAATAAAGCGGTAAAATAAACCACTTTACCTGACGACTGCACCCCTTTGCAGAGGCACAAAAACACAATCACCCAAGCACAAAATAAACAAATAGCCAAAGAAATTTTGATACCACCCGTTTCCTCAATGCCTGACGATATGCCCAATACATAGTTGCTGCAAAAAAGTAGCATAGCTCTCTCAAGTTTATACGGTAAGTGTGCAAGTTTTTCGTAAACTCACTTGAAATATTCTTCAGCGGGAGCTCTCCTTATGGCATGCATGGCTTTTTCCGTTATATTATGCTCTTCAGCATATGTGGCATTGTAGCAGTTTCTCAGATAATAGGTACCATTGCTAACCTCACACTTATCGGCCATTTCGTAAGAGAAGCAATCTGTAATAAGAAATATCTCATATATTTTAACTCAGAAGGAAGGGACGTTTTAAAGTGTTTGATATTTTGTTTGGTTCTAAAAAATATTTATTACTCTATAACCACTTGTAAGTTGTTCTTACTGTTGTTATTGGAATTGATTTAATTGGTGCATGAATTTAATGTCTGAGCTATATAAATATTATTATTATGTCAATTTTCTTGTACCGATGTTATAAACCAACTGGCACATTATAAAGCACGCAAAAAAAAAGTTCGACTTAAGGGGTGACTCTTTATTATATCGTCTACATTAATATAGTAAATAGTTAGACCCTCATCGCTCCCGTGCTTCTTTATGGCACTGAAGCAAAATGATAATTTTGGGCGTATTTGAGAGAAAAATCTGCGAAAGGTTTTTGGCCCTGTACGCGTTGGTAATAAATACTGAATTAGAATGAATCTTGAGCTGTATTGGCATTGGCCGACATTGGCATTGTCCTTCTTATAAAGATCCAACGCCTACAACGGCTAGGTGATCTCGGCCGTATAGATTAAAGTGTTCTAGCTAGGTGATGGTGTACGACAGGGAACCGGAAGGACATCGCACAAGAGGCAGACCGAAACTCCGGAGAAGAGGTCAAGTGTTTGCAGGGCATAAAACACTTGGTGTACAAAACTGGAGAAAGTGCGCCAAAGACCGAAGCGCGTGGCGTTTGTTTTTGCAACAGGCCAAACATCTACAAATGTTGTAATCGGCCAGCAATGATCAATGATGACATTAATAAAGGTGCCTGCACTTCGAAGTACTACTCTTCTGTACTTACTTGTATAAGATTGACTTTTTAAGTGAACAATTTCTTTTTTGACAAAAAGTCAACAACTTGTAACAAACCTCAAATCTGTTGTTGGGCGGTCTGTTTTTGTACGATTTCTTATTTGTTCGATATTTTTGGGGCAGTAACGTGAAGTTTTGTGCGTTTTCTTATATGCGGTTTCTATCCACCGCCCCAAAAGCAGGATTTTTTCTAAGATGTCTTAAAGAAGAGTACCATAATGAAGGAGTATACTAAATTTGTTTCGGGTCTTTAAAGTGCTAGATTATTCATTCAATTCCCACAGGATCGAAAACTTTATATCTCGAGAGTGTATAAAAATCTTTCTATTTATCAATTAATCAATCTATCAAGAGGAGTAATCGGCAAGGTGCTTGCACTTATAGCGGGTTTCTTATGACCTTTGACCTCCTTCAAAGATATATTGATAGATAATAGAATAGATAGATTAAATTTTCTCTGTCAATCTGCGAAATTTCATTGGAAAATATTAAAAATTGTGGATTTTTTCCATATAAAAATGTTTGCATAGTAGTAATAGTAAGCTACACATTTTGCCCTATGATTGAAGTTTGCATTCTACAATTCTGTGCAAAATAAAGATTTTCTCATTTTTACTTTATATATAATTGAAGTGATATCAATTTCTGAATGGATGTTTCAAAGGCTATTTTAGCTTTAAAGCTTCACGGCAATTGTTACAATAAGTCAATCACAAATTGAAACACGCATTAGTGAATTCCTATGAACCATAACTATCGTATGGGATCAAAATACCGAAATAAAAAAAATTCCCCGAAAGTGGCTAAGTTTTGACTTGCTAAAATATGGTCAAAAGTGTAAAAATCATCCAATTTTATTCAAACTTGGTACGGTAGATCCTTTTAATCATTGAAATTGATGAGTTTTTTTTGAAAAATATAAACGTCTAATTTTACACCAGTTTCATTCTGCAGCAAGTTTACTATATGCTTCTTTCTGTTAAATTTGGGGAGTGTTTACATATATTTGAGTATATGTGCTGAGAAATTTTTTATATTGTTACATTATAACGAAGGACAAATGGGAGTAAGACTTTGTCTACGACGAACAATGATTGTTTCATCTTAGACGATGGCCTAAGTATTTATGTAGTATGTATAGGTATTTCCTCTGTAGGAGAAAACTCATTCTATTGATGCTCTATTGTGATGCTCTATTGAAATATTTGTCCCTTTTTCCTTTTATTATTAATCGTAAAAAGTAGTATGATTGGATTAAGTGAAACCTTAGGTATCCTTCTTTATAGTATCCTACTCATACATACACTATAGGCGTGGCATGACGCATAGTTGCTGGCATTTTAAAGGAGTATTTTATCTCAAAGGTTAATTATTAAGTAAAATAGGCTTTTTGAAGGCGCTTCTTTTACCCAACCTACGCCCCCTTCTGCTACATTTAAGGATAAACTTTATGCATAAAAAAATATGTATAGAATTAAAATTTAGTTGCTTTATTTTTGAAGCCATTCAATTTGTGGGCGTGGCATTCTAAATATATTTAAATTAAACATAATCTAAAGATGTCTGCACCAACAGCTTTGTGAACTTCTTCAATTGTGAATATTTTAATATAAATAAAACAGGCATCTGGACATACGGGCTTTTCATTACATCTATTCACTTGTACCACTTGTGGCAAAGCGTATATTAAGTTTATGCGAATGTTTATAACTTCTAAAGGGCAAATGCTACACCCACCTTCTATTTTACCAATCGATTAAAATTAAAAATAAAAATCTGAATCCATTTAACTATGTCTGTCGGTCTGTCCATATAAATTTATGCGCAAGGTGCATTTTATGAGATATTTCAATGAAATTGGGTATAAGGATATATATTGGCCCAAAGAAGAACATTATTAAAAATGGAACAAATGGGGCTATTTGTAGAACCCCTCCTCATATAAGGTTTTATTATAATGGGAGGCTTTATATGGCAACAAATTGCAATTCTTAATATTTTTTGAGAAAATTTGTTGAAGAATAGTTAAATAGATTGGACCTGATCGGATCATCCTTAGAAACCTTTTCTCATATAAAAATATTTCACAAAGAGACTTATTTGGCTGTGTATACAGATACAACTAAACTAAATTGTAGCACAATTTACGAAGCTGAACCGCCTTTAACATTTTCACTTGTTAATACTGATCAAAAATAAATATACTTTATCGGGTCCTTAACGCTTAGACATGCCAACGGTATGACACACTTTATTTACCCTTTGTCTGAGGAAAGAATTGCTTCTTTAGTTCTTTTTATAATGGAGTAAAGTTTTTGTCATTATAGGTGAAAATGTTGTTGGGATTGTTGTTGTTGTTGTTGTCATATAACAAAATGAAATTTTGCATCCAAATATATTATAAACGTTACGTGTGCTACGAACAAATACTCGTATATACTTGAATACCACGAGAAGAGGGTGTAAGTTTGACACGTGTAGGGATAGACTCCAAGTGACAAAAATTATCCGCGACAACTTTTTTAATTATTAAAAATTTGCACTTTCCGCTGTTTTGTCTTTTATTCATTCTACCACGCTTTAGCTCTCCTCACCCTCACGGTTTATTAAATTTTATACATGTTGTGGGTATGTGTGTACAGACCCATTTCGCTTAAAGGTTAAACTTGTGCATTTAATGTTGGTGTTATGCTTTTAATGGTTTCGTTTGACAATATAAAGCAGCCCTCCAGAAAACTAGTTGCTTTGTACGGAGTTGTGTTGTCGTTGCTAGTGCTTACTAGTGTTTACAAGGATTTTAAACAATTTTTTTATGCTTCCTAAAGCCTTTTGTGGTTTCTAGTTAACTACCATTACCTCCTTTCAACCTGTTAAGCATACACATTTAATTTTTCTTCTATTTCAATCATACTCACTGGCTGTGCTCCATTCGGGTTCACAATTTTGCCAAGGTAACTGAGTACGAAATGAGGCTACCATATAAAACAAAGTCCAGGCGATAATAAGATTGTAGTACAGCATGACAATGGCCGACACGATAATCATGCCGGTACCCAAGCCGCGAAACAATGGGCAAAAACGTCTATAAATGGCTACCGGACCCAAAGCAGCATATTGACCAAATGACAATTCCATGAACATAAGTGGAAGACCGGCAATTATGAGCATTATGCTAAACGGTATTAAAAATGCTCCTATCAAGAGAAACGAAAATGCCAGCAATGTTTCCATATATTTAAATTTTTATATATTAGACATACCACCGCCATTGTTATAGCAGAGATATGGAAAGCGCCAAACATTTCCCAAACCCACGGAATAACCCAATAATGAGAGTAGAAAATCGAAGCGACCTGTCCAATTGCCACGTTCCGGTTCAAGAGTTTCATTTGATATCGCTGTCGCATCTAAATTAATGAGAGCAGTATGTGAATCTACTCCACCAAACGTTGCAACACCTGCTTTTGACTGCTGGCCTACTAATTTTGTAGTGGTCTCATTTTTTTCATTTCTTAGTGGTTTCGGTGTTGGAGGCGGCTTTAATTTGTTTGGAGGTTTATTGGTTACCAAGTGGTCTTCTTTTCGCTGGAAATATATACAAGTAGAGAAAAATATATAATTAGTTTAGGCCAATTATAGAACACCCTCCACATGTACACGTCACTTGTGGGCGTGGCATGTATATAATTGTCGGTTTTTGTAATGATAGGGTTGCATTTTAGTTCAATAATTGACTTCAAGGAGAAGTTTTTTTTAAATGTGGGCGTGTCTGTTATGTTATGCTACGCAAATTTATAGGCGTGGCGATAATTCCGTGTGTTTTTAATGACTGTAATGCATTATAGCTTAATAATCGAAATGATGATTTGTTAATTGTGGGCGTTTAATATCACACTTTTATAACACATCGATAGATGCAGGAAAGAAAAATTGTGCTACAAATTTGAACATTATAGCTCAATGTTTTGGGGATTTAGGGCGTGGATGTAGACCAATAGTGACCAATAGAAAACTGTCTGCATTAAGGGAGAATTTATAAGTACCAAGATCCGCCACAATTTTTGCGACTTAGCATTTTAGAAATAGATAAGTTTACGGAGATACACACGTAGAAGGCTAAATTGATTTAACATTAAATTAATTATTATTATTTTTTAAACACTTACCTCCCACAAATCGCTTTGTACATCTAGATCTTCTCCTTTATCTTTTTCACTTTGTGATTTTTTGTTTTTTTTATTGATATTTGTTTTTGTGGAGGATTTAAATGTTTTATCCATTCTTTCTGAGAATTATTCATATAACATAAAGTAGTATATTCGGTTAATTAACCATTCCTTCTCGTTTCTTTTTTAAAAGTCACCACATTAAGCATTACTTTGGTACATAACCGTTGTGAGCTAATGAGTTATGAGAATAGCGGTACAAAGCTGAAAGGCATGAAATCTATTTCAAGAAGTTTTTGCATAAGTGATACAATAAGGTGGGGAAGTTTTTCTTATTAGGACCTTTATTTACTTCTACAATATCTAGGAGATGTCTTACTATGAAACACTTTTAAGAAGCGTCAGCACATTATACTGTTCTACATATTTAAATAATCACAATTGCGCATCAAACAGTATAAAGTGGATCAAGAATTAATTACTAGAGTCCCTATCAGTATTAAAATGCATCGACATTTTTTTATAAAAAAAATTCTTAATTACATTTTTGCTTTGCTATAGCGTTTGCTAAAAAATTAACCAAAAGGGGAAAAGCAGTTCGATTGCACTCAAACCTTGCACGATAGAGTCTTTTTTACCCTCCACCTCAGTGATGAGGGTATACTAATTTTGTTCTTCCGTTTGCAACACCAAAAAGGAGGCGTCAGAGACCCTACAAAGTATATATATTTTTGATCAGCGTCAAAAACTGAGTCGATTTAGACATGTATGTCCATGTGTCAGAGTGGCGTAAATTTTGAGATATTGATCTGAAATTTTGATCAGGCACTTTTAGTTTTTGCACGCATATCGCTATTTAAAATTTGCGAAATCGGTCAAAAGCCACGCCCACAATCGACAAAAATCTATTTATCTGCCAAAAATCAAGCTATAAACTTGAAATTTGGTATGTACATCTATAAATATGAGCTTCATCGATGTGCCAAAAATGGACGTATTCGGCTTACAGACACGCCCACAATCAATAAAAACCTTTATATATGCCACAAAAGTTGACCTACAAACTTGAAGAACATAAGTACTTATCCCGTCCACTGACGTGCCAAAAATGGGCGGGGTCAGATAATAGACACGCCCATAATTTACAAAAAACCATGTTCAACGTAAAATTTTACGTGATAAGTGTTGGAAACAAAATACTTTCTTCAAAATATACTGTACACTATACGTTTTAAAATATCATATATGCTTTGAGTTATACTTCTTTTATTGTAATTGTAAAATAAAAATATATCTATTCTAATAAAATATATAGAAGAGAAAACATGTTTTATTAGTTTTATATCAATAAGACATACATTATTAGAAGGCGCAATCTATATATATATATATATGTATACTTGCCACGCCCACCGCTGTGGAAGTGGAGTTAGTTTTCTTACTTATTCATTATAGAATGAATCTGCCAAATTTCATTGGAAAATATTAAAAATTGTGGATTTTTTCCCCATAAAAATGTTTGCATAGTAAGCTACACATTTTGTCCTATGATTGAAGTTTGCATTCTACAATTCTGTACAAATTTTCTTTACTTTATATACTCGTATAATTGAAATGATATTAATTTCTGAATGGATGTTTCAAAGGTAAAATAGCCACGTATTTTATTTTAGCTTTAAAGCTTCACTGGAACTGTTACAATAAGTCAATCACAAATTGAAACACGCATCAGTGAATTCCTATGAAGCATAACTATCGTATGGGATCAAAATACCAAAATAAGAAAAATTTCACGAAACTGGTTAAGTTTTGCCTTGCTATATATAGTCCCTGCTAAAAAATGTTCAAAAGTGTAAAAATCATCCAATTTTATTCAAACTTGGTATCCTTTTAATCATTGAAATTGATGAGTTTTTTTTAAATATCAAAGAAGTTGTTTTACCATTTTTAAAATGATATTCTTATATGTCCTTTCAATGGAAAATTTCTTTTATATGCCATAGAACAGTAACATAATTAAGCAATAATCCAAATAATCCACATCTACAACGGTGGGCGTGACAGATGATAACGCCCTCTAACTGAGTATCGTCTTGAAAGTCGAGTTTTACGTTGAGTATGATTTTTTGTAAATTATGGAATTGTCATCCGATCACGCCCATTCGTATGTATGGGTAATTTTGTAAATACATATGTGTACCAAATTTCAACTTAATAGCTCAATGTTTGTTCCAGCTAAATAGATTTTTGTTAAAAAGGGATTTGAGTGAAAAAAATAAATGTACAATATTTTAGCTCAATATCCAAAAATTAGCTCAATATCCAAAAAATAGCCCGTGAGAATGTCTAAAACAGACAGACACACGGATTTTTATCCTGATCAAGAATATATATACTTTGTAGCGTCTCTTCCAGGTGTTGCAAAGGGAATGACAAACTTGGTATACCCCCTATCTTATGTGGAGAGTATAAAAAACGTAATATATGCATAAATAAACAAAATAAAATTTATTTTTCACATCTGATAATAATTAATTTTTTATTTACGTGTTACTGTTTAAATCATAACAAAGAAAGCTTTTGTTGACAAATGTTTCTCAATTGAATTAACTTGTTCACTCACTATGTAGTCAAAGCTTACAGTAGTAAGAAATACGCTTCAAAAGATATTATAGACGTACAAGGCATTGGATTTCAAGGTGCTCCTATGTAAAGCATTTTAATAGCAAATGCATTTGCAATTTTATATATAATGTGGTGCATTATATTTGTTGTTATATCGTATATCCTTTCAAGAGCGACACAGCACCAAGTAAATCATAATTGTATAAAAAGCAATTGCACAGACTATCTGCTGCGAATCTCTGTCAAACTTACATTTAAAAGTCAATTAGAATGGTGGGAAAGCGAAGGAAAGTGAAATTGAATGAATGAAAGGAGAAAGAAAATTGTACGTGTTAATAATATCACTACTGGAGATAGCAAGGGCGGACCTTATGGTAGAGACTTTTCTGGTGAAATATTTGTGTGTTTGCTTCAAGTAGGCAATTACACGCACACGCATAACACTCATTAGAAATAGCTTAAGCATCCTATTCGTAAATAATTCATAAAAAAAAAAAAATAATATTTATGTGAATAAATAAAATGTATGATCAAATTTTTATGGGCCAGCATTAAACTTAAAAAATTTTGATCAAATTTTGACTTAATTTCTTCATATGTAACACATATGCAACATTGTTAAATATCATATAACCAAGATCTAAAAACGGTTTAGATTTTGGGACATTCCAATGCAGGGAAAGGAGTCATAATTCTTAATTTTCCGTTTTAAGCATCGCATAGACAACATTATAATTTGCCCTCTCAAAGCAAGTCATTTATTTGCTTAAAATTAACAAGTAAGAAAACTAAGTTTGGTTTGGGCCAAATCCTAAATACCTTCCATATCTACAAACGGTGGGCGTGGCAAGTATTTCATTACGCTCTCTAATACTGTTTACATTACGTATCAGCTTGAAGTCGAGTTTTAAGCTGAGTATGTTTTTTTGTAAATTATAGGTGTCTATGTTATCCGAACACGGCCATTTTTGGCACATCGATAGATGGGATACTTAATCATATGCATACAAAATTTTAATTTAATAGCTTCACGTTTGAGGATACATTGTTTTTTTTCGATTGTGGGTCTGCCAGTTAATAGACGGTCTTCCGTTCGAAAAAATTGAAATATCACTTCAAATTTTATGAAAATCTTCTTAATTGATATTGAAAATAAGCAAAATCAAATTAAAAACACACACAAATTATAAAAACTGAAAAGGAGTAAGCTACCTAAAATTTTTCGTCTAATAAGTCGATTTTGCCCTTTTTAAATAGGAAACTAAACTATGGATACATTTTATAATCTTTTCTTGTTATAAAGCTAAAAAAGACGGTAAATGTAGCTTAGGTCTAATCTTAAATACCCTGCACACGTTTATATTTATAAACAGTGGGCGTAGCAAGTGCCTGGTTAAGCTCCCTACAGTTCTTTTGTTGTGTATGAACCAATAGGTCAGTTTCACATCAAATAATTGATTTAAGATATACATCAAAAACAAACTTTTTTGCTAATCGATATTATTTTGTCTAATCGGTGGATTTTTCAATTGTGGGCTTGGCTGATAATCGATTTGCTTCTTTTAAATATTGAATTATATACATGGATTAAGACTGTCCGCACCCAATTTTAAATTGAAGCGCTAACTTTTTGTTATCATGAGCCTTTCAAAACTGGCAGACATACGGATTCAAAAAATCCATATAGTTGTATTCCTTGAAACTTATTTTATCGTCTACACTGAGCTGAGGTGGATAAAATTGTATAAATACTCATTGAATGAATGAATGAAAGTAAAGAAAAAGAAGGAAAAAATATTAATATGTTCAATAGTATAGAAAAAGCGAAAATCACGGGAAAATGCAGAAAAAAATTTGTATGAATGAAATTGTATATAATAAGTTGAAAGCACACGTTTAATTGTATGTATGAATACTTTTAGTATGCTTCACTATTATTGTTTTTTGTGGTGTTTGTGATTTCCTCTGTTTCCTTTTCTACGTTGTTGTTTTTTATTTACCACTTCCCATGTAAGAGTGCACTAAATAAAAAAGGCACCGTCGGCGCTTTGCATGTATTTCATAATATATAAGGAAGGAAAGGAAGTTACAAAAACAATAACAACAAGTAAAACAACTAAATGTGGCTTAGGCCAAATCCTAAATAACCTCCACATCTACACGGGTGGGCACGCCCTCTAATAGTGCATGCAATACGTATCAGCTTGCAAGTCGAGTTCAATGCCTAGAATGGTTTTTTGTAAATTATAGGTGTATCTGTTATTCGAATATGTATATTTTTGGCACATCGATGAATGGAATAACTATGGACATGCGTGCCGAATTTCAATTTCATAGCTGAATTTCTGTAGCAGATAAATAGATTTTTGTCGATTGTGGGGTTGGCTCTGGATCGATTTTGCCCATTTTAAATAGCGATCTGCGTGCAAAAACTATAAATATCTATAGCTCAATATATCAAAATTTACGACCTTGAGAATGCCTACAAAAGACAGACTATATATATCTAGTTCGAATTAGTTTTTAACGCTGATCAAGAATACATATACCTTTTAGGGCCTCTGACGCCTCCCACCGGGTATTGTAAACAGAAAGATAAACTTAGTATATCCCCCATCTTACGTGGAGGGTGTAAAAACAATAATAATAATAAATATAAATAAAGCATGAGGTGTGAATGATATTGATTGTGTGTCAATAAATGAAATGTTGACGATAACCAATGACGATGTTAATGTTAATGTTACGATAACCATTACATGTACTAGTGCTACATCCCACAAAATTGCTGTTGTTGATGTTGTCATTGGTATTGTTATTGTTGCTGTTGATGATGATGATGAAGAAAATAAAGATGAAGATGAAAATACAAAATAATGCATATATTGAAGGTTAAGAATTTATTAGAAACTGACTTAATGGATTACTTGTTCTCCGTATAATGTGTGAATAGACAAATACTCGGCTTTCTCATAGCAATTGCTGTACATGGCTTTTGTAGCATGATATGAAAGAAAGATCTATTCAAGAAATTATTATTGTTGTAGATGTTTTTAAAAAAGTCCAATTGCACAACATTTAGATTATTTTTTTTAAATGTAAAAATGGAAAAAATTAAAAATTTAACATCAAAGTGTTGGAATATTTTTGTTAGATCCCATTGAGAATTTGGCATCTGGGGTCCCAAAACTTATCAATTCTAACTTTTTTTTTTTAACATTTTTCATCACAACGACCTTACAAATAGTTTCAGGTCAAACTTTTACCATTTTTATATTTGTACAGAAACTAATTCAAGGACTGAACTGGCCAAGTTGAAAAAAATTTGTTTTCGTTTTTGTAAAATTTTTCAGCAATTGAAAAGGTTTGCTCCTTTTTACACCCTCCATAAAAGAGGGTGGGTGGGTAGGTGGGTGGATTGATGATATACTAAGTTTACCAAAAACCCTATAAAGTGTTTACATTTGTAGTCAACATGTAAAGCTGATTTAATTTAACAACTGCCTGTGTGTCCATCTACTGGTGGAATGCTTCTGATCACTACTATTGAGATGTTAAATCAAAATTGTTTATATACATTATATAATATATGAGTAGGCTTAAATTTGCATGAAATTGGTTGAAAGCCACGCCCATAAGCCAAAAAAAATTAGCCCCAAAAATTATTTTAAGAAATTTAGTACACATACCTATAAGTAGCCTTTTCATAGGTGTGCTAAAAATGGGCGTGGTCGGATAACTAAAACTTCTACAATTTAGAAAAAATCTTATTAAACACAAACTTCCTACTTGTAAGCTGATATTTAAAACAAATACTACACTAAACATGGTTACATACGTCCAGATATAAAGAGTATTTATACCCTGCACCACCCTGTGGAAAAGGGTATATTAAGTTTGTGCGGTAATTCCTAAACGGCAAATGCCACACCCACCTTCAGTTATACGATTTTTCCATGTCCGTCTGTCCATCTAAATTTGTGCACAAGGTACAGGTCGCATTATTTGAGATATTTTGATGAAATTTGGTACAAGGACATGCATTGGCCCAAAGAGGAACCCTATTGAAAATGGACCGGGTTGGACTATTTTTTCCTTTTCAAAGAAAAAAATTAAAAGTTGTACAAAAAATAAAACTTTCATTTATGAAAGAAAAAAAATAAAATTGAATAATATATCAAGTGATGTAGGGTATTTGATGGTTTTCACTTGTTAATATTAGTTATGTTATATACAATTTTTTTGCTTGCATTGGAACATTCTATTTAAAATGAGCAAACTTGCTAAAAAATGTCAGGCCCACAATTCCATCACAATTGTTACAAATTTCTGATGCTTATAAAAATAGAGCTAGTAAGTTGGAATTGAAATAAATAATTTAATTTAATTAAAAAATGGGCGGTATTTAAATACAATACATGTCTGTAATTTACAAAAAAAATCGAGTTAATGCATATTTCGTCTTTTAAGGTAAAATATACTAAATACTTCAAGGATACTTCGAAAAAAGGGCCACGCCCACAGCTTTTTTACTGTAATTGTTGTTAAATTTAAATGGACATGCATCAACTCAGTCATAGTCTTATTAATCGAGAATACTTATTTCTTATAAAATGTCTAAGCTCACCCAATGGTTACGATTTACTGTAACGTTTACTAAAATGAAATGAAAAGTTTTTTTTACAATCCCCTAACGATGGACTGTTTAATCATTTGGCCCTCCCCCACTCTTTAACTGTATGCTTCATACTTTTATTATTATGCATCAAAACGAAGCTGCAGCGCTATATTTGTTGCTTTAATTTCCTTACAGATTTATTAATAATAATTTCACGCATTAGATTGGGTACGTATGCTGTTGTTATTGTTGTTGTTGCTTCCTAGTTCATTCAATATTTATGTATCTTAAAATGTTATACATATGCATAAAAACTTGTTGAAGGTTATAAACATATACTACACACATACATATATGTATATATGCACACATGCACACTCACATTCATTGAAGTTGTTGTGATGATGTTGATGTCGGTGGTAACGGTATGAGTGGTTTGGAGTAGTTACCGTATTGTAGCGATGGAATAAAAAATTGAAAAGGAACAAGATTCTACAATAAACAAATACAAACACGAGGGCTTGTTTTCCCCTTTTCGTCTGCTGCACGGCATTTTAAAGTAGCTTTAAAAAGTTATGTAAACATACGTACGTACAACGTACAGCGTTTTGTAAATATTTAAATTTCAATTCGAAGTTAAAAAGTTAAAATTAAAAAAAGAGGAAATCTGAAATATCCACCACTTTTCAGAATCACAGGGACAAAATTGAAAATACTAAAAAATCATTTAGATTAAGGAAAATGGATCACAATTTCTTAATGATTTTAAATATGATACGCGATTATACTCGTATTACGTAACTCTCGGAAAGGAAAGGCTTTAGGAATTCCTAAGTTTCTCTAGTCATGTCCGTTCGTATGTCCGTGCTTTTGTTATTCGCTCACGGTCACAAAAATTAGGAACATTAGAATTACCTGATATTTGATGTACATTTGTTTTTGTCTATGTGGGGAAACTTTTCTATTCCTATAAAATGGGTACATCAACGCCCATAATTGATAAAAAAAAAATGAGGTAAAAAGTTAGAATTTGTAAGAAAAACTCATCAGAGACCCTAAAATATAATCTTAATTCTAGTCGTTCTAGTCATATGCATCCGTATGTCCAAGGGTTTGTTGCTCAGCATTGAAACGGTTACGGCTACAAAAATTAAGTTCTTATCTTAATATTTTAACAATTAACAAAACTTGAATTACAAAGTTGAAATTTGTACATTATCGATCAAAAATGAACTTAATGATAACAAACACGCGTCTCTCTTTGCAGATATTGACCATTACGATAAGATAAAACACAAAATTTCGCATTGCTGCTGTCCAAATACGTATACCACGCCTACAATTGTATAAACAATAACAGAGGGGTATCTAAGTTTTAGACTTAGTCAAATACAGATTTTCATCGCCATCACTGCACCACTTGTTATTTAAACTAGTAAAAAAGTTATATTTGGCTCAGGCCAAATCTGATACGTCTTCAAATTTATAATAGGTGGGCGTGGCAAGTACGCAATTGTTTCATAATTTAGAGACTATAGATATATATAGTATACGTTGCAGTCCGCTTTATAGGGTTAAAACCGCATAATGTTCGATTTTTTGTAAATAATAATAAAGGCGCGTCGTCTTTTATTCAATACCGCCATTTTGCAACAATTTTGATAGGTATTAATATGCACATAATGTGCTAGCAATCTTGAAAAAGAACTTCCTCTTAAATTAACCGACACTCTTATAATAGTAAACAATTATCATCTTAAAAACAGCACCTACCTAATTATCTTTACATTGAGCAGAGATGACGGATGTGTTAGTTATTGCACCAAAGGTGGAAAATTTCTAACCTTCCGGAATATGTAAAAACAAGTAAAAAAGACTAAGAAAACTAAATTTGGCTTAGGCCAAATCTTAAATGCCCTCCTCATATACAATAATGAGCGTGGCAGGAAAATGATTGCGCCCTCTCATAGTTTATATATTACGTATCAGCTCGCTAGTCAAGTTTTACGTTGGGTAGTTTTTTTTGAAATTGTGAGCGTGTTTGTTATTCACCCACTCTTTTTTTTGATACATCGATAGTTGGGATAACTATAAGTATGCCTATAAAATTACAAGTTCATAGGTTAATTTTTGAGGCAGATAAATAGATTTCGATCTATTGTGGGCGTGGCACTTGACCTATTTTGTCCATTTTAAATAGCGATACACGTGCAAAAACTAAAAGTGTCTGTAAAAAATATTAACTCAATATCTCAAAATGTATCATCGCAAATATGTCAAAAATAGACATTTGCACGGATATACAGACGGACATAATTGGAGCGCATCAGATTTTTATGCTGATCAAGGATATATATACTTTGTAAGGTATCCATCCAAGGTCTTCTTCGGAATGCCGTTTATGGAATGACAAAATTAGTGTACCCACCCATCTTATGTGGAGGATATAAAAAGTTCCGTTTCGTTTTATTATAAAAATAGTTGATACATATATCAAAACACACATATAGCATCGCCACATGGATACGTTAATGTAATACACCCATCCCTCGTTTTACGCGGTACTCGTTTTGAACGTTTTCGATCTTACACGGTTTTTAAAATCAAAATTTAAAAAATTACGTAGAAAATAACTAATTTTGACTGCACGCGAATTTATTTCTACTTAATTATAAATCTTTTTTCTAAAAAGTCTGAGCAAACTACGATTAAAATCAATAGAGCAACTGTAGAAGCAGAATCTAATAAGACTATGTTAGCCAGTGATGAATCTGATATTATACAATTTCGTAAAAGAAGACTCATCGTTGAAAGTGATAGCAATTGATTGATTAGGAATTAGAAAGAGAACATAGAGATTAGGAAGATAAGTCTTATTTATAGTTATTATTTTTCTAAAATTTTTTTATTTAAATGAAGTAAAATATTTTTTTTTTATGAAATAAATTTCTTATGTGTTTTTTTCAAATAAATTTAACTATTTTTATGTTTCTATTTAAATAATATTTTTATATTTTATTAAGTGTACTAGTTATATTTTGTGTTCCATAAATGTGTAAAAAAAGCTTATTTATAGTCGTTTTCGTTTTACACGGTTTTTCCATTTAAAAATAATTTTTTCGAAACATACGGTTTTATCACGAACGTATTTCCCGTATAAAACGAGGGATGGGTTTATTAGGAATTCGTTTGATTTCTACACATATTCGTGAAGTATTTTTTCCATTATAATCCGCGCTGAAAACTTGATTTTATTATTATTATTATTATTTTTAAATATATTTTTATAGCAATTTGTCACTTTTGCAATTAAACCACAAGTGGTTTTGGTTTAATTAACTATTATTAATCAGAAGAATACGAAGAATAAATGCGACGCTACTCTAACACCGCCTACAAGAATAGTACAAAATTATATGTAAACGTGAATTAAATGCTTGCTTGAAAATTCAGCTTCACACATGGACTTAAACACAGATGTACATAAGAGGATAATATAACACCAACACCAATACATGTACACATGCGTTTTCAAATTTAGGCATTTATAACAAGATCTCAAGCAAAAAAAAAAACACTTTGTTTTTCATTTAATTAATTTTCAACATTCATTTTACAATTTATTTGTTTTTAAATAAGGAAATTTTACATTTAAAATATTTTTGCTTTGTTTAAATTTTTTTCTTTTTTGGAATCTCGCGTAATGCGTTAACGCGTTTGCATTAATTGATTTTAAGAAATTTCGCAGGGAACTGAATTTCATTGAAATTTAAGAACACCCAGACGTATGAGTTACACTCAAGTTATTCATTCGTAGGAGGACAAGAATGAAACATATAAAAAAAGCTTTTTCACTTTCATTAACTAAGTGAAAAGAGCTTTGTTGTATTTTGTAGAAGCGAACAAAGCAAGACAAGTTAAAGCGTATATATGGTTTTAGAAAAACGTTAAATATTTTCCACCTTGTTCCTGATGTAATCTTAAAGGTTTTATTTTTTTAGCATAAAATATTAGCTGTAGGTGTTTCCCAGCTTCTTATACTTTATAATCCGAAAATATTGTATATAACCGATTAAGGTTACCTTACAAAAAGTTGTTTAAAATCTTCATTTTATGCAAACTTCAGTCTCATGGTTGTACGCTCGGCTGGACCTACGACGTTCCATATTAGAGACTAGAATATTAGGACTGCAGCTAACATGGGAGGTTGGTTTAGAGATGCTGCTGGACTTAATGGTTAAATATAAAATACTAATCATCGAATCAATATTTTTCGCTTCTAACTGTATTTTCCAATGGACGGACTCAGGGACAAAATTACTTTAACATAAGAAACATGTGTTAATATGTGTCCGTACATCCGCAAAATAGAAAAATTAAGCTAGGTGTCAAAATAATTTAGTGATAGATCCAAAATTAAATATATAAAGTCTTTAGGCCAAAGGGTCGATGTTTGGACCATCTTTTATTTTGATTGGATCAAACATAAGTTATTAGCTATATTCTTCAATTGACTAAGTTTGCAATTCCGTTTGCAATATTTAGAAGGAGGCGGCAGGGATCTTATAAAATATATATATTCTTGATCAGCATCAAAAACTGATCGATATAGAAATGTATGGCTGTGTGTCCGTGTGTCTGCCTGCTGTAGGCATTCTCACGATTGTAAATTTTGAGACATTGAGCTGAAAGTTTATACAGACACTTATAGTTTTAGCACGCAGGTCCCTATTCAAAATGGGCAAAACAAGTCAAGTGCCACGCCCACCATAGACCGAAATCTGTTTATATGCCCTAAAGACTGAGCTAGAAAATTTAAATTTGGTATGTATGTTTATAATTATTCCATCCGTCAATGTACCAAAAGTAGACATGGTCGAATAATAGACACGCCCACCTTCATTACAAATCTATATATCTATATATCTCTCTCAAAAATTTACCTATGAACTTGAACTTTAGTATGCATATCTACAGTTATCCCATTCATCGATATGCCTAAAAAGGACATTAGGGATAACAAACACGCCCACAATGTACAAAAAACAATTTTCGGCGTAAAACTTGACTTCAAGCTGATACGTAATGCAAACACTACCTGCAACGCCCACCGTTTGTATGTAGATTGGAGGGTACTTAAGATTTGGCCTAAGCCAAATTGAGTTTACTTACTTATCTTTAATAAGGTACTTTAAAATGATCACAGAAGCTGTCACAGTAATCTGATCAAGTTTAAGCGATTTTCTATCGATTGGCATCAAAAGTTCAATGCAAATCGATATTCGATATCGATATGTCTTACATGTACACACAACCCTCTAACACGTATGAACTTTATTAAATTTTATAACTCTGACAAAAGAATTTATAATAATTTTTCTTTTTTTTGTTTGTTATAAACCAAAATTGATTTTGTTCAAATATGTTTACAATTCTTTCTAAACAAAATGTCGGAAGTAAAATTGCTTATTAAATATATCAAATGAGTGGATCCACCATATATTCTCTTCCTTTTGTTGTTTAATTGAGATTTTCAATAAAACGATCTTCACGTAAGAGAAACTAAATGTATTTGTAAAGCGAGGTCAGAGACTTCTAAATGCAGAGACGGAATGTCATACTCTTAAATTTTGGCAGAATATTTTTATTATTTTCGAGGCCCATATAAATGTATAGAAACAAAGTTGCCGTAAAAAAGCAAAGTTGTGCCTCTGACTTGTGTAATCAAATGTGGCTTGTTTTTACTGGTTTTATTTATTTTTTAAAGGATTGTTTAATACTTTTTCATCCCATAATAAAATAAAAAAAATTTGAAAAAAAAGAACTTTACAAAACACCAAGAAGGCATGTATAAATGGTCGAAAAGTGGAAAAGTCGAACGAAGAAATATAGAAGAACGTCTTGTTTCTATACATTTATATGGGCCTCGAAAATAATAAAAATATTCTGCCAGCAAAATTTAAGAGCATGACATTCCGTCTCTCTATTTTGAGGTCTCTGGCCGAGTTTTAAATAAATTTTTATTTTATTATAAATAGAGAGTGAGTTTGAAATTTTAACACAGTTAGAAAGAGCTCTCAGTCGAGCACTTATTTTAATGTGGGTTTTCTTGTATTTTCATACAAAAATATTATTAGGTGTGATTTAAATAAATGCGAGTAAATGAAGAATTTATAAAAAAAATTACAATAATTATTATTTAGTGTTTATAATAAATGCATTTAAACGTGTTACTTTATGCAAAAAGACAGGTTTTTATGTGTTAACGGGTAAAAAAACTACGTTTCGTGTACACGAAAGTTTAGACACCCTTCACATTAACGTTACTTCGTTTAAGCGCGTACAATTTTTTTTATTATTTAACTCACTAATCGAATTATTTGCCTGATAAGTTTATTTTTGTAAATTAATAAATATTCACTGCAAAATAAATTAAGACTGAACTATATGAAGCGTAGACTCTGGATAGAACATACTGAATGGCAATTCCTTTCTGTAATAAATTACCACCAAACCTTGGGCTTATCATCAATATGAGTCAAACTTGAACAATTCTACCAAGTCATACCAATTTACTTCAAAAACAATTGTCGATTTGCGCAATTTATAGAAAACTTCGACATTTTTAAGTTGTTAAGTTGTATTGAGTTGCAAGCCAATTTTTTGGCGTAACCAGCTTATTAGTAAGCAAAATTACCGCATAAAGACAAAAGATCAATACAGAAGAGACTCATGAGATACATGTAAAACAGTAATGTAAAAGTAATGTAGTAAAAAGTTATACTTATTCAAAGTCAAATCTTGGATACTCGTAAGAAACCGTTGAGACAGTTAAGTAAGTTTTTGTATTGTGAGTGCGGTTTAAATGAAATGCCTCACGTGTCTGGGTGCGGTAATAATGTGTATACATGTATAAAGCGTTCAAAAACTTCTAAAAAAGTCATCTTTTCTCAGTTTATCAGTAATTTTAAGCATGCCATTCGATGAATTTTGCTCAATTTCAATAACAACCTGCTTACAAATACGACCAATATTTTAGCCAAGTTTTGGAATGATATCTCTGTTTTTGTTAATCGGAGATTAATTATCACAGAACGACACATAGACGGACAGAGAGACATAGCTAAATTCGTACAGAATTTCATATTAATCAAGAATATATTTATAGGCTTAATAGTCCTCGGACTCAGCCATTGCCCCACACTCCAAAAATCTATTGCACAAAATGTTTTCTTGGGCTAACACGTACTTCTAGGTGTTACAAAGGTTTCGGCAAAGTAGCTACAATTTTATAAATGTAGTAGATTTATTGTCAATTATGGGCGTGACTTTAAACAAATTTTGCTAATTTTATATAGACAACTATATGAACAGAGAAATGTAAAGTCAATTTTTCTATATCAAGTGACTTAGTACTTAACACTGCTTCAAAAAGAAGTGCCAAATTAACTTAAGCATACCTTTTAATGTGAAGGGTCTAAAATCAGGTACAAAAGATATAAACTTCAACTTTTTCAACATCTTCCATTTCTCAACGATTTTTTCCAGATAATAAGAAAGTCTTTTTAATATGAGATAAATTTATCGTCACTCCATCTTTGTGGATATATTTTGAAATACTTATATAAACAATTAAAAAAATTCACAAAGCAACATGAGAAAAGACAGGTAAATATTTAAAAATTTGCATGGCAGCTGTTTGCATCCTCACTTTACCACTCTCTTGCAAACCTTCTGGAACGAGTTTTTATTTTACAAATAACCGATTCTTATCTTTAATTAACAAGATCTTTATTTGTTATGTATTTCTATAGTATTTGCCTTGTTTGTTGTGGTTGGCACATCTTCAACTGAATTTTCAGTAGGGAGTGATTCATTCAATGTAATATTAATAAATTAGCAATATATACAAAATTGATGGAAATTAAATTAGCAGCGCTTTATGATATTTAAAAAAAAGAAAAAAATATTAAATTTTTTATTAAACTAAATCTATCAGTTTAATATTTTGACTGTTTGGACGTACGGACAAATATTATTGTCATCTTAAGGTCAAGTGGCATAGTGGCATAGTGGCAAGTGATTATGAAAGGATGAAGAAGAAAGAAATTCACAAAATAAAGCCTACACAGGAGGACTGTTGAATTAGATGGTTATGGTTAAAGACTTGACAATGTTTACAGAAAATGGATGTACAGACAAACGTGTTTTACTTTTGGTGGCTCTTTATAACGTCTTAAGAATTTCAATGAAATACATAGAATAATATATGATATGCAAATATATATACAGTTGTTGTCAATCACTAATAATAATAAACAAAACAAAAATATTTGAATTTAAATCAGTTAACCTTCAAGAATTAATATTATAGTGCAGTGTGGTGTGGTGTAGTTGTCCGTAAGACTGTAGAATATTGAAATATTGAGAGTATAATTGAAATACAATAGATTCGTAAACATGAGAAAGACTACGTACAGGCACGCACATACACTTATAAAATAACATTGCAAGCGAAAGTTCAGGGTTCAGTGTTAAGTGAAGTATATGCTCTGTCATTGTTTATATCAATATAACAACAGCAACAACAACAATGTCAATAACAATTTCATTTCAACAATAAAATAATATTTTTATTATTTTTTAATTTTTTTTTTATTTTTATTATTATTATAAATTGCCACAACATTTTAATCAATACATTTGAAACCAAACATAATCAAAGAGTATAATCTATAGAAAGAGGGAGAGAAGAAAACAATATGTATGTTAACTAACAGCAGGCAGACTGATTCATAACTATGAGCAAGCATGTGGATAATACGTGTGTGTTTATGTGTTTGTTGCTTAATAGTTTTATTTTATTTGCACTGATTCCTTATCAGCTTTCGGTAAAAATAATGTAATCGCTTTCCATTTTTTATATACAACAAGTACGCGCCTTGCTTTGATGATAAACTATTTTATGTTCACAAGTTAGCCTGGTGTACTACTTTGTAATTGTTTTTGTTAATAAAATATCTTTAATTTTTGTTACATTTTTTTTATTACAGTGATAAAGAAGCCTTTGTTACCTTTGTGCCAAAAAATTATCAAATTGTTAAACAACTACCGGAGCCAAACACAAATTTGTATCAAACACAGAAAATACCAAAACATCGAACAGAAATACGGGGCATTTATCATCAGGTAAGTGAAAAAAAAATGTATTATATAAGAAATTATATTGTCTAATTAACCCTGGATAGGCCTTCTTCGTTGGCTTTTCATTTTAACATTACACCATCAGTTTAAAGCTATAAATCGTCACAACAGCGGCTAAAATAGGTCAATCAAGTTCAAACTTGCATAATTTATCGGATTGATCGGATCTCGGGGACGGTAATTGTGATCATTTTAAACTAGGGTTGTAGCGAAGAGCAGCACTTGGCGCACAGAAAAGACTTTTTATGGCTAAAATCCACAATTCTCAATTATTCCATTTACTATAATGTTCAATTAGGACAAGTGTCATCTCAATCGGACCATTTTTAATGTTTTGCCATTTTTCGGAATCAATTTTAACAAATTTTACGAAAATTCAATTTTGATGATATCGCAGATATTTGATTCCCATCGATAGATTTTGAAAATACGAATTCATTGGTGCATGTTTGAGTTTGATACGACCTCTGGGGCGGCAGTGGTGATCATTTGAGCACTTTTATAAGGCATCCCACGATTTCGATATAAGGAAAAATTTCACGAAAATTGCTAATTTTTGCCGTGCCTAAAGCCTAAAAACAAAAAAGGAAAAACTCATTGTTGCGCCAATTTTTTTTTTTTGGAAAATATTAAGATTTGTAAATTTTTTAAATTGATGTTTTGCGAGCTAGAAAAAGTTTCACTTGTTATAATTAATAAAAAAAAAATTTTAAAAAATAATAACAACCGGTTTTCTTTTGCATAAATATTTTTCTTTTTTCAGATATTATGTACTTGTGCCGTTTTATTACTAACCGCTGGTTGTGGTGTGCCTATAGGTTATTCGGCGGTACTGCTACCTCAATTATCTAACAGTGTTTCAGTCACAAATTCTACCCCAGAAATCATTCTTGATCTTGAAATGGGTTCTTGGATAGGTGAACAGTTTTACTATAATATTTGATTTCGTTTTAACTTTTATTCTATATTTTATCACCAGCAAGCGTACACAGTTTGGCCACACCTGTTGGGGCCTTGATATCGGGACCTTTGGCTGATTACATAGGACGTCGCAGTACGCTTCTAATCTCCACCATACCCACATTTATGGGATGGATTGTATTAGCTTTAGCACAATCGTACCCCATGCTATTTGTGGGACGTTTTTTATGCGGCTTTGCAACGGGCATCTTAGGTGGACCATGTCAGGTAAGATGAGATTAAATTACTTAATTACTTATTAGACGACCCCGTCCATTTTATAAACGAAATTATACATTAAGTATGCTCTCCATTATCTTAATAACAAGCATAACACAGTGACGACATATGTAAATATTTCATTAGACCTTATGTGTGCTCGAATAATACATTCTCCATTTCAATTAACTTCCGACAAGCTTTGTTGCCTAATGCATTGTGTGTTATATGATTTCGTTTTTATTAAACAAAAA
The DNA here is from genome assembly GCA_949710015.1 of Crataerina pallida. NCBI lineage: Eukaryota > Metazoa > Arthropoda > Insecta > Diptera > Hippoboscidae > Crataerina > Crataerina pallida. Next base: position 10,009,229 of record OX453293.1, read on the forward strand.
ACAAAAAAGAACAAACGCCGCTTGTCAACGCGTATTAAATGAAAAAGTTCCGCCAAACACTCAGTTATTCAAGAGCTGATGAGCTCTCAGTTGTGCGTAAATTTTACATATTTTATAAATGTGCATCTTAATAAATCTGTCCGTGACATTTTCTGGGCCCAGTTCGTACTTAATTTATGTAAATTTTTGTTTTGTCTGCGATGAGCTTGTGCGAATATTTTCATATGTTTGGGGAAATCCACGTACATGAACTCAAAATGTTCAGACAAATGATCTCGTAAAAAATGTTCCGGTTTCTAAATGTTTACATTGTTTGTTTGTTTGTTTGTTTGCTTAGAATATATGAGTAGAAGAAGATTCCGTTGTTAAGCTTGATTTGATGAAAAAGTTTCGGCATCGAATTTGAGATAACCAACGTTTGCTTTCATTTTAGGTATATATAGCTGAGACAGCTGAACCAAATTTACGCGGTCTGTTAATAGGAACACCGTTCGTTTCCTATTCATTGGGCATAATGTTGGTTTATGCTTTGGGATCTACTCTACATTGGCGTGTAGTAGCTTGGTGTGGTAACATATTACCCGCAATGGCCGGTTTGGCAATTTTCTTTATACCTGAATCTCCCGTTTGGTTGCTAAGACACTATCGTCTTCCACAAGCATTGGCAGCCTTAACATTTCTACGTGGCAATGAAATCACAGCACAAAAAGAATTAAACGATATGAGTGAAAGGCTAGAAAGAGAACTTGCTACCTCCGCCAACACCAAGGAGAATATATTTCAATTATGCTGTCAACGCGTGGCCATCAAACCCTTGGCGATAGTTATTGTGCTTTCATTTTTGCAAATCATATCCGGTACATTTATTGTGGTGTTCTATGCTGTCGACATTATAGCCGGATTTGGGGCTGAATTTGATATAAAAAGTGCCGCCATTTGGACGGCTATTGTTAGAATTGTATGCACTATGATATTGTGCGTGATATTGCTATTTGTCAGACGCCGCCCTATTCTTATTCTATCTGGCATCGGTTCAGGTTTAAGTTGCTTGGTATTAAGCATATTTTTATTTATAAGAAAGGGACAAAGCACTGTAAATGGTACAGATATTATTTGGGTGGGCAGTTGTCTGCTATTTTATATAGCCTCCAATACAACGTTGATGGTAATGCCGGGAATTATGGTGGGTGAATTATTTCCGGCTCATATACGTGGCAGAACTGCTGGCGGAGTTTTCGCTGCCATGAATATTACACTGTTTGTGTTGGCTAAAGCTTTTCCTCTCATACACTTGACCATTAAGATGAGCGGCGTTTTCTTAATGTTTGCCATAGCAAGTTTTCTGGTATCCATTTTTATGTTTATGTTTCAGCCGGAAACGAAAGGGCGCACTTTAGCACAGATTGAGGATTACTTTAATGAAGAAAACTGGTTATGGTGGCGAAGAGATAAGAAATATAAAGCTATACCTAATAGAGAAGCAAGAGCATAATTGCATAAAGGCCATAAAGTATTCTTTATTGAGATAAATAAAGGCAGACTGTATGGCTTAAGGCGTGCCCAGTAGCTTACTTGGTCACTTAAATAACCAGCGTATACCTTGTTTTGACTACAGAGTTAACCACCTTCTATACCAGCACTAACACCATTTTTAAGAATTTTTGTATAATTTATATTTAATCTTAGGTATAATTGCACACTATACATACCAAACTGCAAACGACAAAATGTGATGATGCTATTTTTCCCCAATTTCTACATACTTAGACTTAAATATTATTGTTAAATGAAATAGATATTTTTTATTGTAAAACTAGCTTACCCGTTGCAGCGTTGCTTGCAACAGAACTACTGTTTCATTTAAGAATGCAATATTTCAAACATTTCTATATAAACAACTTATTATGTAAATTACAATATAATGAGCTTTAACATATTTACAGAAACTTTGTAAACATAAAAATAAACACTTTTGTATAAATTTAAATTTGAACTATTTTTTTATTTTATCGGTGTCTTGTATATAACAAGCATAACATTTTTACTCACCACACGTGTTACTTACCTCAAAGTCTTAGTTAATTTTGCAAATAAGAATAAGAATTTCCTAACAATATGTTATATGGAAATTATATACAAAAATTTTCAACCTTGAGGACACTTTAACTTTTAAGTTTGCAATAAGGAATTAATTTAAAAATATTAATGGAGTTTAAGATTCAGATTATTGTTTAAAAACGTAATTTCAAATATGAAAACTCCGTCAATAATTTTACTAATTTCATGCAAATCGGCGATAGAAATCTTACACAGACTTTTTCAATATTAAGGTCCTTGCATTTGTCAAAGAAAAAAAGTATAGTTTTTTTCAAGATGGAGCTATATAAAAATACTTAAAACGGTAAAGGCAAACCGCAATAATAAAGAAATAATATCATTCAAAGCATTGCTAATTGAATAATAATAATATAAATGTAATAAAGCAGCAGCGCCGTTTACATATTTTATTGCTTATTGTTTTCATTCTTAACCAAACTTCAATGCATGTAATATACACTTAGTAAACAAAAACAAATTTTTGATTGGCTCCACTATCTTTTCTCAAAATGAAAAATAAGTCAACATCACGTGCACTTAAAAAAACTTAGCAGCAAGCTGATAAGGTTTACATATAAAAGAGCGTAAAAGAAAGCATTTTTCTACGGTTTTCGAAGTTATTGCTATTGTGTTCGAAATCGTAAAGTTTAAAATGTACTGCTAATTACTTATGTAATTAGTTTTACATTATAGATTTGAACATTAATTTTAATAATTTTGTTTTTTTAAATTTTTATTAACAATTGTTTCATTTTCAAACGAAAATACACGACAGAGGCGCTATTTTAACAATTACTACTTTCTTACGTATATAAAGTAATATAGAACAATAGGAAATAATGTAATGAAATTTACTTAGATATACATAAAAACTAAGAGACAAAACCATGTCCATTGAAATTTGGTAGGAAGTTTTAGCATATTTTAAGGAACATCTACAATAGTTTTAGTTTTAGAAACGTCTTTCGGTTTTAGTTATATTTCGGTTCAAAGAAACATCACTTATTTGTTTTGTAGATTACAGTAAAATAGGCGATAGCACGCCTTAAAAACTTTTACAGAAACTACGTTCATATTATAATAAAGGCATTTGTGTAAATTTAAATTTCAACTGTTTTGTGGTTTTATCAGTACCTTACTTCTAACAAACGCATAAAAAACAGAAAAGTAGGCAAAGCCATTTTTGCAAAAACTTTCACCATAGTTTAATGAACATATCCTGAAATTTAAACGGTCCCGTGGTTTTTGCGACAACCCGTTACAAACTTTCAAAATTTTTCTTTTATTAATATAGATTATATATAAATGGATAATTAACAAAACCAAATCATCCCAAAAGAATGCTTTACAAATTTTTCTCAACACTCATAAAAAAGTTCCTTTTTTTTTCAAATATATTTCTTCCCCTTCAAAATATCAGTTGCATAAAAAGAGAAATGGAAAAAGAACAGGAAACTTTTTCCATTTCCTTTTTTTTTTTTATTAGTCAGGGTTGCAAAGTAACTGTAATAATCGATCTCCATAATCGTAAAATCGTCTGCTCTAAAAGTAAAAATTCCAAAACAAGAAAAAGAAAAACAAGTTCCAGATGTATAACTAAGGCTAAAAAAAGATTTCGTAATGTGAAAAGCTGCGCTTAAATCAATCTCATTTAATAATATAACTAATACCGGAAGAAAACAATATGCAACGCGGTAAAATAGCATTTGGTAAAATTAATTCAACCTTTTATGAAAATGTGAATCGAACAGAAAATAATAAACCACAAAGCGAGATTCCAACCGGCGGCAGCTCCATAGGTTTTAAAAAAATCGATAAAGAGCAACTACAACGTAAAGTAGAAGAGACTACTGATGATTTGGAAAATCAAAAACTGAAGGAAATAATGGGTATAACCGGCTTTGGGCGTAAAACAGCAAAAGTTTTTGATATAAATGTTAGTTAGGTACAAGCAAGAGTAATCCCAATCGAATTTTAAACTATTTAATTATTTTTAGGAGCAAATTGCCAAAGCGAAAGTTGTAGCTCCCGCCACAGGACATGAGGCGGAATATGTAGAAATTAATGATGCAGACGAAAACGAAAATGATGATGAGGGTGATGTTATAGGTCCATTACCTTATATGATGGATAATAAATTAGCACATGAGAAGACAAAACGCGAAGATGATAAACTTGATGAAAATGATAATGATGAAAGTGATGAAGACGATGATGATTTGAATTTGATGAAAAAAATACCTGACACGCATGAAGTACAAATGCAGCACGGCAACCGAGCGGTGTTGGCTTTGGCTAGCGATCCAGCAGGAGCCCGTATAGTGTCCGGATCCATAGATTTCGATATGTGTTTTTGGGATTTTGCTGGCATGGATTCTTCTATGCGTAGTTTTCGTACAATACAACCATGCGAGAATTATCCCATACGTGGCTTGCAGTATTCCATAACGGGTGACATGATATTGATAATATCAGGCAATGCTCAAGCTAAAATAGTGGATCGAGATGGTTTTGAGAAAATGGAATGTGTTAAGGGGGATCAGTATATCAGTGATATGTCAAAAACAAAGGGTCACACAGCTCAATTAACGGCTGGCTGTTGGCATCCTTACACTAAGGAGGAATTCCTTACCGCAGCCATGGATGGCACTCTAAGGATATGGCGGGGTCTAAAGAATAAAGAACAAAATACCGTTATAAAGACACGAGCTCTAGGTGGTCTAAAAACAAATGCCTCTTCTTGTGGTTACAATCGTGATGCTACACTAATAGCAGCTGGTTGTATTGATGGTTCACTGCAAACATGGGATACTAGAAAAATGTTTGTCAACACAACGCATTGCGTACGGGGGGCGCATGGAAAGGGTAATGAAATTACTTCGGTGGTATTTTCCTATTTAGGAAATCATATAGCTACACGTTCCAACGATGAAACCATGAAGCTGTGGGATTTGCGGCAACCGAAACAACCACTCCATATATGGTCCGGCTTATATTCCCGCTATGACACCACTGATTGTTGCTTTAGTCCAGATGACCGTTTACTCGTTACCGGTGAGTCTTTACCCAAAGGCCAGCAACACGCAAATCTCTACTTCTATGATGTACAAACATTTGAAGAAGTTAAGCGTATACCGGTAACGAATTCACACATTATCAAAACGGTCTGGCATCCCAAGTTAAATCAGATATTTGTGGGCTGTGGCAATGGTGTGGTGAAGGGATATTATAATGAAAGACGCAGCTTTAGGGGCGCCAAACTGTGTGCGGTGAAGACATATCGTAAGAAAAAACACCCAGAGATGGCGGGTGTATCGCAAATTATAACGCCGCATGCTCTGCCCATGTTCCGGCAAGAGAAATCTCGCTCTTCACGCAAGAAAATTGAAAAGGAACGTTTGGATCCAATTAAATCACGGAGACCAGATTTGCCGATTACTAGTGGACAGGGAGGACGTGTAGCAAGTTCAGGTGGCACCTTGTCCTCGTATGTAATACGAAATTTGGGTCTCAGTAAAAGAGTGGATGATGATCAGGATCCCAGGGAGGCAATATTAAAGTATGCTAAAGAAGCTGAAGAAAATCCGTATTGGATAGCGCCCGCTTATAAACAAACTCAACCAAAGGCAGTGTTCTCCGAACCCATAGAAAGAGAGACAACCAAAGGAGACGAAGAGCCTGAATCAAAAAAAATCAAAAAAGAGTAAAATAAGAATCTATATATGGGCATATTTAAAACTAAACTATATATAGTTTAGGAACAAGACTCTTATCATTAATTTATTCAGCTGGGCTTGATGCAGCTCAAACAATTTAATTAATAAATTGCTTCCATAACAATAAAAACTTTACAACCCAGCGGTTCATTTTGTTTGTTTATTGCCATCCTACACATATATATAATCTACTGCTTATGTTCTTGTGATATTAAAGCATCTTGCAAACGATAACAATCGCTTACTATTTTCCATTTATCATCTTGCGCTGTTATAATAAAAGTTTGCTGGAATGGCTTGGTAGGCTGATCTGTATACTTAACCGTACCTCCTGTTTGTATTAAAAATGTTATTTGTCCATTTACTGCTTCATCAACGATTGGCTGAGCATCTAATGTGGTAATATTGTGTTCGGAACTGGGTAATTCTATAAAGTATTTTTGTATATTATCTTTGCCGTTAGCACCATTACCATTCCATACAAATAAACCATTATCCAAGTATAAACGGCTCATAGCCTAAAAGTAAGAAGATTTATTTGATTGGAGTATGCGAGGGGTAGGCACACTTACATGTCTTCGTTTATCAAAGGATGAATAATATAATTTTGTAAAGTCTTCGGCAGTACGACAGCATGATTCAATTTTACCTTTTAATTCCTGTAGAAGATTCTTAAATTTAAAACTTTGTCAGCTTTCAAAAACCCTGGACTTACACTGTCCATTTTATACATTTATTTTATTTTATTCCTTAATTTGTTATTCTAATTTTAAATATAATTAGGAATCGTTTTCCGCCTATTTTACGAATATAATAAATAATAAATGTTTATATAGATGTCAAATGAACAGAAGAAGATAGCAAACGGCAGGAACATTGTTTATAAATATATACAATTTAACACAGAGAAGGTAACAATTTTATAGCTGTCAAAGTATCGATGCAGGGTATATGCTTCAACAATTAATAATACATCTCTGATATTACAATCATAAGCAAGTTATCTGTATTAGCCTTAAGCAATTTATTTGCCATAAGTTACAACAATATTTCGAAAGCTAGCGATTTAATTTAGCGTTCTCTTCTTAAAAACGTGATTTTGTATTTCATAAAATTAAATTTATTTATTAAAAACTTAAAAATGGCAGAAACTTTAGAATATAACGATATTTCAGCTGAAGTTCGTGGAGTTATGGTAATTTGCTTCAAAGGAAATTAAATAATTCAATATGTATTTGAAGTATGAAGTTTTTTTTTATTTGCAGACGCCGGGCCGTTTAAAACTAACTGAACAAAATATCGTTTTTAAAAATAGTAAAACTGGAAAAGTTGAACAAATTGCTACGGATGATATTGATTTGATTAATTCACAAAAATTTGTTGGTACTTGGGGTTTGCGTATATTCACCAAAAGTGGCCATTTGCACCGTTTCGTTGGCTTCAAGGACAATGAGAATGAAAAGTTGTCTAATTTTATTAAAAAATCGTATAAACAAGAATTTGTGGAGAAAGAAATGTGTGTGAAAGGTTGGAATTGGGGAACTGCACGATTTTTAGGTTCAGTGTTAAGTTTTGATAAAGACACTAAAACGATATTTGAGGTGCCATTGTCCCATGTTTCCCAATGCATGACTGGTCGGAATGAGGTAACATTGGAATTTCATCAGAACGATGATGCTCCTGTTGGCTTAATGGAAATGCGTTTTCATATACCTTCTGTGGAATCGGCAGACGATGATCCGGTTGAAACATTCCAAACTAATGTTATGAATAAGGCGTCCGTGATATCGGCATCGGGTGATGCTATAGCTATATTCCGTGAAATTCACTGCCTTACACCGAGGGGCCGTTACGATATTAAAGTGTTTTCCACCTTTTTTCAATTGCATGGCAAAACATTTGATTACAAAATACCCATGGATTCAGTGTTGCGTCTTTTTCTATTGCCCCATAAAGACAATCGCCAAATGTTCTTCGTTTTATCTCTAGATCCGCCCATTAAACAGGGCCAGACACGTTACCATTTTTTAGTTTTGCTGTTTGGTCCAGAAGAAGAGGCATCTATTGAATTGCCTTTCACAGAAAAAGAACTGAAGGAGAAGTATGACGGTAAACTAGAGAAAGAGCTGTCCGGCCCTTTGTATGAGGTAATGGGCAAAGTAATGAAAGTATTAATAGGCCGTAAAATTACAGGACCTGGCAGTTTTGTTGGGTAATATATATTCGTACATGTATATATTTTGATAAATGATAAATTACTATAAATTAAAATACACAGACACTCAGGCACAGCTGCTGTAGGGTGTTCGTTTAAGGCTGCTGCAGGTTATTTGTATCCATTGGAACGTGGTTTCATTTATATACACAAACCGCCCATACATATACGTTTCGAAGAGATTTCCTCGGTGAATTTTGCCCGCAGTGGTGGTTCAACGCGTAGCTTTGATTTTGAAATTAGTCTAAAAAATGGCACCGTCAACACATTCTCGTCCATAGAAAAAGAGGAGTATTCGAAACTGTTTGATTTCATTACCCAAAAAAAGCTGCACGTCAGCAATATTGGCAAAGATAAGGGGGGTGGTTATAAAGATGTTGATTTCGGTGATTCGGAAAATGAAAATGAACCTGACGCCTATTTGGCTCGAGTTAAAGCGGAGGCACGCGAAAAAGAGTCGGATAATGATGATGAAGGTTCAGAAGAATCCACAGATGAAGATTTTAAACCGAACGAAAACGAATCAGATGTAGCTGAAGAATACGATTCTAATGCTCAAAGTGATACCGACGATGATTCTGATGCTACAGGTGGCCGTCAAAGTGATACTGAGGGCAGCGCTGATGCCAAAAAGCTTAAAAAACATAAAAATGAAAAGAAAGAACGCCGCGAGAAAAAGGAAAAGAGTGATAAAGTGGTATAAAAATTCTCATATAATTGAAATTTACGAAAAAAATTATAACTTTTAATCGATTTGATTCTTTCTCTGCAGAGAAAATCCTCTAATAAGAAGAAAGACTCCAATAAACCCAAACGGGCTACCACAGCATTCATGTTGTGGTTGAATGAAACGCGAGATCAAATTAAACGTGATAATCCCGGCATTAAAGTAACCGAGATTGCTAAGAAGGGCGGTGAAATGTGGAGGGATTTAAAAGACAAATCGAAATGGGACGAAAAAGCTGCCAAAGATAAACAACGCTATTTAAATGAAATGCGCAATTATAAGCCAACAGCTGATGATAGTGATGAGGATGAAGGGAAAAAGAGTAAAACGACGAAAAAACGGAAAAATGAATCACCCAAGAAACAGGCCAACACTTCATCCGGTTCATTTAAAAGTAAAGAATACATATCAGATGATGACAGCTCAAGTTCAGAAGAGAAGAGCGAGAATAAAAAAGAAAAAGAAACTAAAAATTCAGAGCCAGACACTAAAAAAACTAAAACCGTAAGTAGTGAGTGACAATGAAAAATATAACTAATATAATTAATTTCGGGCGGCCCGAATCCTCCAATTTTTAATGGGCTGGCTAAAAATCTTAAATGAGTAAATTTTTCAAATTTCCACGTAATCAATTAAAAAAAATGCCAATGGAGAGGACAAGATTAAAGAAAAATGGCTCATTTCGACACTAAATGAATAGCTTACATAAAATTTTGTGTTCACACGAATTTTAAGATTGTAAGCTTTCAAATAGCGCAACAAATTTCCTTTCACATTCATTTTCCGTAAAGTTGCAACAGTTCAAACTTTTTATTGTCGTGAGTAGCACGCACCTCTTGGTTCATCAACGAAAACCTATTATGTTGCAAAAATCCACTTTTTTATGTACACACATTTATTCCACTTGCTCTAAGGCTAAGGAGTTTCACTATTGTGTTCATTTTTTAGCAAGGTCAAAATTATAATTTTCCCAAAAAATGTATTCAATCGAAATTTTGATGCCAATAGAAAAAAACCAAATGAATTCATTGGTGAAGTTAGAAGTTGATCAGACCTCTGTGACAGTTTCAGTGATGATTTTTAAATTTTTTATGAAAAAAGTTCTTTGAAACAGTATTAGAGAAATGTGGGGTACTAGCTAGCCCCCTTCTTTGTATTCATACTCAACATTAATTTTTCCGTTTTGTTAAGGTTGATAAGAAGAGCAGCATTACCAAATCCACAAAAGAACCACTGCGCAAGAATAAAAAACCTGCTAGTGATGATGAGGAGGATGAAGAAGAGAAGGCAACCACTTCTGCTTCTCCAGATGAATCTAGTGAAGAAGAAATAAGCGGAACTGATTAAGTAATCACATTAGAACAGAATCATTATTTGGAATGATGAAGTGATTACTTAATATTTTGAAATATAAATATGTTTGCATCTTCATCATCTTTATTATCATTTACCTCCACACGAAAGTTAAATAAATAAATAAATGAATAAAAAGAACAAAACAAAACAAAGTAAGTGTTTACGCATTTCTTAATTTTCATATGGAATGTGTGATTACACTGGGTAATAAAACGAAGGCTCTTCTTGCAATTTTTTATGCCCTTCATCTGAAGATGAAAAACTGAATACTAAGTTCCTTTTGCAAATCCAGAAGTAGACATCAGGGATCCTATAAAATGTATATATTCATAAGTGTCAAAATTTCAGTCGATCGAGATATGTCCGTCCGTATCGGTATTTGGAATCTTGAGATATTGAACTGAAATTTTGTATAAATATTTCTAATATCATGAATTTTATTTTCATTTTTTCAATCTTAAATTACCTCCACCTCCACAACGGTGGGTGTGGCAAATATAGCTATATTGCGCCCTCTCTATTAGTGTATGTATTACGTATCAGCATGCAAGTCTAGTTTAACGTTGAGTATGGTTTTTGTCAATTGTGGGCGTGTCTGTTATTCGGTCACACCCATTTTTAACACATCGATGCATAGAATAACTATGTATAAGCATACCAAATTTCAAGTTCCTAGCTCAATTTTTGTGGCAGATAAGTAGACCTTTGCCGATTGTAGGGGTGGCTCTTGACCGATTTTGCCCATTTTAAGTAGAAATCTGCGTGCAGAAACTAAAAGTGCCTGTACAAAATTTCAGATCAATATCTCAAAATTTGCGCCCGTACACAAGGACGTACATGTCTAAATTGACTCAGTTTTTGACGCTGATCAAGAATATACATACTTTGTAGGGTCTCTGACGCTTCCTTCTGGGTATTGCAAACGGAAGGACAAAATTAGTATATCCTCATCACTAAGTTGGAGGGTATACAAATTAAATTAAATAATACATCAAGTGGTGTAGGGTATTTAAAGGTCGCGTCGAGTGGGTCAACCACTATTGTATTTTCATTTGTTATGATTTTCAAAATCACGACCACAAGAATGAAGGCGAATTTGCTTGGCTTATAACTAGAAAACGACTGCTCCGATTTTAATCAAATTTTTTACAAACATTTGTAGATTTCTGGGCGTGGTACTGCCCATTTGCTTAGAAAATGACTTTTATAATAATATTTCCCGTTTTTACTTGTTTGAATTATTTTTGGGCTCTTTAGTTATAGATGCTACGAATTTTCAAAATTACTTCTTTTAAACAAATAACCGTTTAGTAAATAAAGTAAAGGTGCATCACCAAATAAAGAAAAATAATCGTTTAATTTGGCATTCAGAGCTTCCATTTTATTTTACATAGGTATAAATTTTTCGAAAAAATTCGTAATCGTTGGTTTTTTTTTTGGTGATCAGTTTAATATGGAAAAAGTATAAAACGGCATAAGTGTCAAAATATTCATTCGGATTTATTGATTAAAATATAATTTAATTATTACGAAATAAGTTAATAAAATAAATAAATAAATAATTGCAAGTATAAGGATGCGTATCCTCGTATCAGCTTTAATGATCATGTTAGTTTTTTTGTCAATAAACATTTTACGACTGCTGTTATTACGTACATAAATGTCATGTTATCGTAAATTTTTGTTTAAAGGTGAAAAATTACCTTTAACGTGTTAATCGAAAACAATGCCGCTAAGGCGGCCCTATAAAAATTAAGAAATAAAAATGTAATAAAAAAATATCCATCTCCTAGGTAATTAACAGAATGTTTTGTTGTAGCAGACAAAGGCAGTGTGCACCAGAAAAAGGAATCGTTAACGTAGCTTATAAAAATGTTTCTGCAACTGTAGGTAAAGAATATGGACGCCTTATATATGTGTATAGCATCTAATTAATGTTCTGTAAATGAAGGCATTAATTGAGAAATTGATTAATTCCCTAAAGCAAAAAAAAAAAAAAATAGAAAGAAATTAAAAAGAGCAAAAAACTTCTTTTGAATGCATGTAGATAGGAGTCAATTGATGTCCTAGAAATAAGGTTCAGAAAATTTAAATTGTCCAACTGGTAGCATCAAACTTTCAGGGACAGAGTTGAGCCATTATTTTATCCCGCATTTGGTGCGATCAAACAAAGAGCTGTAATTTATCTAACATAATTAATAATATTAATAATAATTATAAAATGTTATTCACCTAATGAGTGAGTGGGATTTGCGTAGCACTTGTCATTTCGAAATCAAATTATAATAAATTTTTCAACTTCATATTAAAAGAAAAAATTATCCACACATTACCTCAATTTTTTAGAGAATTTTTCATAGCCACTACCTAACAAGTAAAGTATAATAAGTTCATTTCTCTGTTGGTAACACCACTGGGTCCCTACAATATCATCATCATCATTACTGGCCGATTACAATCTATTAAGGTCTTTGGTCTGTTACAAGAAAGAAGGCCACGAACGGATATATACTCGTATATATATCAATGTTGGCGTAAACCTCCTACAGCGCGGGACGATTGGGGTCTTATACACACTAGATTAAACCCAGTCGATCTGAAAAATTTACATTAAGATATTAATTAAGAAAAGGTATAAATGTGAAATTTTGTACACATTGGAATAACAGACACGCCCCCAAACATCTTCCCCAAAGAATTTGTACGATAAGATAGTATTTAATATAATCGTACTTAGTTATTAAAAGATGGTATTTTTGCCACGTCTACGGTTTATGTGTAAAGAATGTTTGAAATTTGGCTTAAGGTAAAAATTTTTTATAGCCTCCATCTCAGTGATGAGGGTATACTACTATACTGTTCTTCCGTTTGCAACACCCAGAAGGAGGCGTTAAAGACCCCACAAAGTATATATATTCTTGATCAGCGTCAAAAACTGAGTCAATTTAGACATGTACGTCCTTGTGTACGGGCGCAAATTTTGAGATATTGATCTGAAATTTTGTACAGGCACTTTTAGTTTCTGCACGCAGATTTCTATTTAAAATGGGCAAAATCGGTCAAGAGCCACCCCTACAATCGGCAAAGGTCTACTTATCTGCCACAAAAATTGAGCTAGGAACTTGAAATACATAGTTATTCTATCCATCGATGTGTTAAAAATGGGTGTGACCGAATTACAGATACGCCCACAATTTACAAAAAACCATACTTAACGTTAAACTAGACTTGCATGCTGATACGTAATACGTGCACTAGGGCGCAATATATATATATATTTGCCACGCCCACCGTTAGGAGGTGAAGGGTATTTAAGATTTGGTTTAAGCCAAATTTACTTTTCTTCCTTGTTAATAACTGGTTTTTTTTTTTTTGTTTTAATGATTAATTTTCGATAATTATTTCGTTGTTTTATTCCTGAGCTCCTGTCAAGTAAATTTCAGGTCATTTTCGGTTAATGGCTGAGTAAATATATTTGTCATTGTACTCCTTCGTACATTAACTGCAATTAAAATTACTAATAATTGATTTTATGCTTTTTTTTGATTTGTTGTATTTGCATTTGTGTAATTAGAAACAATATAACGCAATAGTTTCATGGTATAATACATTTGACTTGAGGTGATTTGCCTTAATAGTTATTACACAAATTACTACCTATTCGCGCTACTTATACTTTACAACAATTATCGTGTTCACAGACTTCAACTGAAACTTAAAAGCCTGGATTTGCATAAGCTTAGAAAATAGTTTATAGGTAGATAAAGTGAAGGAGACAGAACGAGAGGAGAGAGAGAGAGAAGTGAGAAACTAATGAAAGTAAATATTTTTGCGGTTTCGGTTTGTTATTGTTATTGTTATCCATTGTGCCTCCAGAAGATATGCTTAACGTCGTGTAATCCACTTCATTGTTGTTGTATTGTATTATATCGTATTTTGCTTTAGGGAAACTGTCTGTTCTGGTTTTCGTTTTTGGCTTCAACTCTTACATATTTTGAGGTTTTGTGATCATTATATTTACGATTTCATCACAGAAAGAGAGTGATAAATGAAGTTGCATAAAACAATTGTTCCACGATAACGTTGAACTAAAATAGAATGGCTTCGATTATATACAAAGTTTCCAATGTACCCTCCATATCAAAAAATCCAATTTTTTGGATTTTCGATAAAAAAGCAACTAACAAATTTTAAATCATTAGATCAATCGAAATCAAACTTTCTCGATTAAATTCTTAGGAGTCGTAACTATCATGTGGTATTAAAATTTTGATATGAAAATTTATTTTATGAAATTTGCCATTTTTTGCCTTCGCTAAGCAGTAGACAAAAAATTGAAAATTTCTCCGATATCACTCAAACTTGGCACGATTGATCTATGTATATATATAAGAAAGGAATTCACTTACTAAGTTTTATTTGAAAATATCAACAATTGTGCATTTTTCATGTAACGATCTTTTATTGGTGCGCCAAAGAATGCTCTTTGCTATAATACCAAATTTGAACCGTTGTAACATTGCCAAAATTGAAGCCAAAAGAAAAAATCTTGCAATGTTTGAAAGCTGACATTCTTAAAATTCGCGTAAACTTAAAATTTTATGTGTGCAATTCATATTGAGTCCAAGTAAGCCAATTTTCCTTTAAGGTTTGAAATTATTAATTTTATGGTAGTTTAAAATCATTACAGAAGTTGCCATGATGGTCTGACAACGCTCAAACTGGAACCTTCGAATTCATTTGGTTATTTTCTATTGATTGGCATCAACATTTTTCTATAAAAAATTCCTTAAAATTTGCTCATTTCGTGCGTCTATCCGTTGTTGGCATTCTCACAGGCGTGAAATATTGAGCTAAAATTTTGTACAGACACTTCCACTTTTTGCACACAGATCGCTACTGAACATGAGCAAAACTGGTCAAGAGCCACGCCCACAATTAACAAATATATATCTATAATTATCCCATCCATCGATGCGCCAAAAATGGATGTGGTCGGATAACAGGCACGCATAAAAAACCAAACGCAACGTGGAGAGTATAACTGGACTTGCCAGCTGATGCGTAGTACATGCACTATTAGAGAACGTATTTGCCACGCCCACTATTGTAGATGTGGAGAGTTTTTAAGATTTGACTCACGCCAAATTTAATTTTTTTAGTAGTTTTAAAAATATCTGTCATCTAAAACTGCGTATTGCAAGTACTTCTGCAGCGCTCTTTCTTTAAATCAAAGAGTACATAAAAAAATACATAATTATACAAAATTATAAAAAGAGAAAGAAATAGAGAGATGAAAAGAGAAAGACAACATTCAAATGAACTGCAAAGCAAAGCTTCGAACTATAGCAGCCACAGTAACTATTATCGAAGATAACAACTGAAGCCAAGTTTGAAGAGAGTTAACCATGAAGGCTTCAAGTATTTTATACTCAAGCCAAAGTTTATAATTTTAGCTTTAATAAATAAAACATAGCTTTTTGCTACCATTGCTGAAAGTTGGTTGTTACACTCTATTAACATACGGCTTCAACTCCTTTGAATATAGAAGACAAATAAAAACAAAACTTTTGGAATAAATCTGAGTAAATAAGAGCTGATCTGCATTAGCATTCAATATCTTTGAAAACTCTTGTATGATGTTTTAAGTTTGGAAAACTTTTTTTTTGTGGTAGAGTGATGAAGGTGTTGCTGGTGGTTGCTAGAGTTTCTTAACACTCAGTGAAAATTAGTGTGAGCCGATAACTTTAGCCAAACGGCCACAATTGTTAACGTGTTCTGCTATAAAAGAAACGGGTATAATTTTTAATAATTATGACATCAACAACAACAACATATAATAAAAGCATTTGAAATATTGCAAAAGTATTGAGTAGAGATTTATTTATTAAATAATTTAAAAAGAAATACTCTCTCGCTCTCTCTCTCTGTCTCTCTCCCACTATTTCTTTGTTTTATTGTTTTATGGGAGTGTTGTGATGATCATAAAACATTTAGCGAAAAAAATGTATAAATCATGAATAAATTATAAATTAATATAATTAACAAAACAAAACAAAAATGGCAAATTAAAGCAAGCTTTGTAAAGTTCAGCATTTGATGACATAAAGGAAAATATTACGAAAAGAAAATCGAGTGAGTATTTTTACACCCATAACATTGTTGTAAATAAAATTGTTTTTTATAAATAAAATATGAAACTATACAATTTGCTAATTAAAAACAACAACAACAATAAAATAATAAAAAAATAATAAAAAAAAAATCAAATACAAAAAACACATTAACAAACTGGCTTTGAAAGCTTTGATTGCTCTGCGTGGATAACTAAGTAAAGTACTCGTAGTCGTTCTCGCATGTATTGTGTGCGTGTGTATGTGTATGTGTTCGTTATAACAAATTTATATACAATAATATAAAAAACGATATAAAAACAATAAAAAACAACAACAACAAAACATTTCAAAAAAGCTTTTTAGTGTTGTATGTGTGTGTGTTTATATGTATGCACCACAAAGAAATGTTTATGCAATACAATAAGAAAAAAAAACATATTGAAACCAACCTAAAAAAGTTTAATATAAAATTTAATAATAAACACCAACTGTAACAGCAACAATAATAATAAGAACAACGCCGTGACGACACATTACGGCACACATGCATACAATAAACAAACAATTAAAACTCTGGCAAGTTTTTGTATTAAATTTTTCTTTTATTTTTATTTTTTATCTCTTTTTTATTTTTGTACTTTTTTAATCTTTATTTTTTATAACGAGAAATGCTAAGGCAAATGACACAACAGCAGCACCCGGTATCAACAATAAGCTGATGCTGCTTAATGTTCCATACACTGTGTGGATATGTGTGTGCGCGCGTGTGCGTAAAACATTTCATTGTTGTTTTCTTTCTCTGGATTTGTTTTTTCTCGCTAAACACAACAATAACAATTAATAATTAATAAATCCTTTTTTATATTAAAGAAAAAAAATATAATAATAATAAAAAAAGATAAAAAAGTAAACTTAAACTTATTTTGTAAGCAAGAGCAGCTCATTTAAATTGCTTGCCTTGCTCAACTGAAATGTTTAATCGTGCGTGTGTTCTTAACTTGAATCGACGTATTTACAAAAACGTAAAATTTTATTGAACCAGCACCAAAACACCAGCTGAGTTAACCAAGCGAGTTAAGAAATAAAAAAAAAAAAATATTTAAATAATTTGTAATATTGTTGAGAAAATTTTTCTATATAAAGCATGTAATGAAAATAAAATAAAATATTTCAATTTTATATATTGAAAAATATAATTGTTTAGTGATGTAACAAAAAATATAAAAAAATTTTAAAAATAAATGTATAAAAAACACAAAAGTTTAGTTGTGTAAAAAATAAATAATTTTTTAATAATTATTTAAGAAAAATATAATAAATGAGAATTAAAAAAAATACTTTTTCTAATGATTAAAAAAAGTACAATATCATCGGTATGTAGAAAATTAAAATATATAAATACAATAAAATAAATTCGTTTTTCCAAAATTAAAAAAAATTAAGTAAAAAAATAAACATATTAGGAGTTTACAAAAACATAAACATTTAATAATTAATTATTTCCAAATAAAATATTTTTTTCTAATAAAATGTATTATATATAAAAAAGTTTAAATGTTTATTCCAGAAATTAAAAAAATAAATAAACTTTTCTACAGATAACTTAATTAATAGTAAAAAATTTAAAAAATGAATTTTTTCCAAACTAAAAAATATAAAATATAAAAAATTAAAAATTGTTTTCCAATAATGTAAATATAAAAAAAGTATTTTTTCCAAAAAAAAATTAACACTTTTGTGATTAAAATCTTTAGTGCTAAATGTAATAAAAATTTTGATTATTGTTTTAAAAAATATTGTGAAGAATAGAGTTTTAAAATAAACAAAAACAAAAGGTAAGCAAGAGGCAAAAATACTTCACTTTAAAATTTTCAATAATTTTATACTTTATAAATGTTCATATATATGTTGAGTGCTGTTCAAAGTTACAGTTTCTAGCTAGTCAAGAACCTTAAGAGCAAATCGTACGAGTTGCAAAATTTCCGTTCAGAAAATTAATTGAATGCTAACTAAACGATCAGTCTAAGCAACACTCAATAGCCAACCACTGCTAAAAGGCTGCAATAATTAAACATCTTAGTTCATAGTCACATATGTTCATAAAGCATTCTATGCATGGTAAAGTTGTTTGTATTTCTTGTAGTTGCTATTTTAGGTGGTTACTTGGTCAAGTCATAAAGCGTTTAACTAACTAACGATAATACCCTGTGCCGCACATGAGTACAAATACAATGCAATGGCGATCATAACAATCACCGTTTCTTTACACATTTTCCGTTAGTTGATTTTTGCATAAGTGTGTGGTGTTTATGGGTTTACTCGTATGTGAGATTATGACTGCATGTGCGAATGTACCAGTTAAGTTAAAATTCATAAATCAAGCAACTAAACAAAAATACATTTCATTTATGTGCATATGTGTGTGTAGTTGCTGGCAGCCAGTTATAAAGCAATGAAAAACTACAATGTAAAGAGACTCAAACCAACAAACACAGTACGAACAAGGTGTTTTTAGAGCAACTTGGAAAACTATTGTACATATTGTGCATTTATTTGTGTACAGGTAAACCGTTGGGTTGAAAAAATATATTGTACAAGTAAATGTGTGTGCAATACATAGACATGGAAAGTATTACAAAATAGCGTTATTAAAATATTTAAAACATAAGACAAACCCGAAGACAGGCATGCAAGCAAACAAGCAAGCAGACCGAGGGACTAACAGAAAAATAGACAAACAAACGTATTTTACAAAAAAAAAAAATATAAAAGTTGATGCAACAGCATATACAAAGTATGCACGTTGTACAATACCAGAGTGATTGTAATGTTTAAGCACAACAATCACCGTAAATGGAAAGTGTTGGATGCAGGAAAAAAAATGAAGAGAGCAGAGAGCGGTAAATGAAAATTGAAAATATGAAAAAAAAGAAGAAATGAAAATTCAGCATAACAGCTAACAAGAAAAAGTTTCCTATTGCTGATTACTTAATTCAATTTAAAAGACTTTCTTCTTCTTATTATTATTATACCCTCCACCTAAGTGGTGAGGGTATACTAAGTTTGTTCTTCTGTTTGCAACACCCAGGAGAAAGCGTCAGAGACCCCATAAAGTGTATATATTCTTGATCAGGGTCGAAAACTGAGTCGATTTCGACATGTATGTCCGTGTGTCTATCTATTGTTGGCATTCTCACGGGCGTAAATTTTGAGATATTGAGTTAAACTCTTGTACGGGCACTTTAGACCACAATTAAAAATGGGCAAATTTGGTCATTAGCCCCGCACACAATCGACAAAAATCTTTTTATACCATTATTATTCGTTTGAAAGCTGAATTAACTTACAAGCTTCCACAAATAGTTTGAACAAAATCCATGCAGCCGTTTCTAAGTTATAGGACTTTAAAAAATATCTATTATCAAGATTGGCTTACTGACCTGTTCTGGGTGCCTGGGGATGCCAAAGGCGATAGTCTTACCTGAAATATGTTTCAGACCAAGAGTGATTTAGGATATGAAGTCAACCTATTCATCAAGAGTCTATATGTTATGTGGTATTATATTTTCTTATTTTATTATATTTTCTATAATACCGCATAACATATGGATAGGTTATACGTCAGTAGGTACGTAATAATAAATCATTATAAACATGTAATAAAACATTTCCTGTTTTCGTGCGATTCATTTAAAATTCCTTCGAATTATGAGTGATTCAATCAGTTGCATCTGTCATCTAGAGTGTTTGAAGATGCAAACACATAACATCTACAGACATAGTAAGCGGACGTACAAAGTATACATCAGATAAATTTTCAGCCATTATGTGAAGTCAATGTTCAATATAAATCGAGTAAGAAAACTAAATTTGCCTTAGGCCCAATCTTAAATTCCCTCCACCTCCACAACGGTGGGCGTGGCAAATATAGTTATATTGCGCCCTCTATTAGTGTATGTATTACGTATCAGCATGCAAGTCAAGTTGTACGTTGAGCATGGTTTTTTGTAAATTGTGGGCGTGTTTGTTATGCCCCATTTTTGGTGCATCGATGGATGAGCTAACATTTAATAAGTGCACTAAATTTCAAGTTCACAGGTCAACTTTTGTAGCAGATATAAAGATTTTTATTGATTGTGGGCGTCTGTATTTCGAACACGCCCATTTTTGACATTTTTGATGAAGCTCATTTTTAAAAATGTACATACCAAATTTCAAGTTATATATGTGTATGTATGTTGTGTATATATTATTATTCAGGTCATTTTTAAACAACAAATACGGTTTTTTTTAATTATAGGCGTTTGCGTTATTTAATCAAGCCCATTTTTGGCATACTGTTGGATAACGGTACCACTTATATATACACCAAATTTCAACTTGATAGGCATAGTATTGTGCGATTTATAACTTTTTAAAGATAATTTTTTTTCGAGGTATGTTGAAATTTTCGTTATTGTGGGCCTATCTCTTAATCGATTTTGCCCAATGTCAATACGAAATAGCATAATTGAACTAAGAATACGTATGCAAAGTTTCAATTTGATATCTCAAAAATTACGACAGTGACAGTGCCAAAAACAGACGGACATGTCAAACGATTGAGAAATCGTTTGAGACATCGTTTTTTCATGCTGATTAAGGATATATATGGTTTGTGGGGTCTCCGAGATTTTTTTCGATGTGTGCAAACGAATCATTAAAATGAATATACCCTCTTTCCTAAGGTGGAGGGTATAAAAACTCACTAATGAATAGATTTTTGTTGATTGTGGGCGTGGCTTATGACCAATTTTGTCAATTTTTAGTAACGATATGCATACAAAAACTCAAAGTACTTGTACAACATTTCAGGTCAATATCTCAAAATTTACGCCCGTGAGAATGCGAACAATAGATAGACACACGGACACACGGACACACATGTCTAAATCGACTCAGCTTTCGACGCTGATCAAGAATACATATACTTTGTAGGGTCTCTGATGCTTCCTTCTGGGTGTTGCAAACGGAAGAACAAACTTAGTATACTCTCATCACTAATGTGGAGGGTATAGCAACTGAAAGGAAGCCGCATTAAATTCTCAGACGGTCTATCCGTCTTTTTTTGTTGAACCTTAATAAGAGCAAAACTTGGAATTTTAAAGCAAATGTTGCTACACAATTTATATGACCACATCCCACACATTCACCAAAATATTTCGCAAGTCGCAAAAAGCAAGAACTACAAAGTTGAAATTTTATAAATCAATGCATCTCAGTAGAACAGACATAATTTATATTCATAATTTATTCATATTCACAAAAATCATTTCTAAACATAACAGCTAATGGAAGTATAATAAAAGTGATAAGAATATCTTATAATTAACGCAGGAGCAACAACAACAACAACAACATCCGCAGCAACTCTGGATCTGGTTCATTAGTTCTGAATCTAGTTCACTAGTTTTTAAAGACTATACAATTTAGGGACAGTATGTTAATAAACAGTATTATGAAGTGTAAAAATAAATTACATAATACCAGGCATACAATAGTAGAATTTACAAGCTATAACATACTAGAGTTAAAGAGATACTTAAGAGTATAGATAAATAAATAACAATGTTAAACATTACAAAGCTTAAATTTATTACTAAACTAATGAACTTAAATTATAGAGGTGGGTGAATAGTTTGGCAACTATCTATTTAATATAATTTTTTTAATGCAATCGATTGGATAAACCGCGAAATCGAACAAGTTTGAGTATTTATTAAATAGTCCACATAGGACCCGAAACGAACTAAACAGCTCATAGTTGGTGCGGCATTGAGGTAGCCATAATGGCACAAAATGCCTTGAGACCCTGGTTGGTATATTCAGTGTAACCAGGCCCAGTAGAGGAGGGGAGGACACTTCACCTAGCAGAACTCTTGCTATGAAGGAAACCCCCAACATTTGTCTTCTCCTCTCAAGTGTAGGGAGACCAATTATATTGAGGCCATTTTCATATGAGGGCAAGGGAAGTGAAGGATCCCAAGCTAGACCACGCAGTGCAAACATGACATGACATAAAACTGGATTTAAGATAATATGTAGCACGTACTTAGTCAATAGTTGTAAAAAAAGGCTTACGTACCACGCCCATACATTACGAATAAATAAAAACAAGCATATGTGTCAAGTGTCCTAGATTTGCTACAAACCAGATATAAATTTTTTACGTGTTTTTAATGTTTTTTTTGTAACCATCATAATCATCTTCATCAAATCGAAAAAAACAAAACAAAACAAAAATATTAAAGTCGTAATATTACATAACAACTATTTTGCATTTCGGTGAACATTTGGTATTTGGCACTAAAACTTTTTTACATTGCCTTCAAGCAAAGTAAAGGTAACAATAAGCAACATCAACAACAATTTATAATGAAGCAAAAATTATACAAACAAAAAAACAATTTAAAAAAAGTATATTTGATTGTGGCCAAATCTTGAATACCCACCATCGAGGCACGAAAGCTTCCTGAGGAGTATATATGTCAATATGTTTGCTGTACTTAATTAGTGTACAAGTAAATCCCGAAAATTTATTTTAAAAATTGCTCGCTTTTCCAAAATTATGTTGCAATGTGGGCGTGTCGCTTGACCGATTTTTACCCAACTTCAATACCAACCAGGGTATGATCTCTAACAACACTTTTGCCAATTTTGCAATCCATACCTCAATACACACACAATTGGACAGACTTAGTATTCAAAGCTAATTCATAAAATATGTACTTTGTAGGGTCTCTGACGCTTCTTTTCAGTCACTGCAAACGATTTAACAAAGTCAATTATACCCCTACATACATATGTAAATAAAATATTCATTAAAAACTCTCAATATACTCTCTATTTAATTAGCAATGAATACATTTGTTTTGTCTCTTTAAACAGGTAAATGTTACAAACGAAAAGATGAATTGTTCATAAAAATAAATCCAAAAATTAAACAAGAATAAAAAACAAAAGTTTTTATGGATAATTTTTTCTCTTGCATATATTTAAAAAAAATACTATTCGCTAAAATTTGTTTGCTTTTTGTTTTGACTTTAGGAACTTGCACCTTGAATAGATTTTGTTGTTATTGTTGTTGTTGTTATATTAAATTTACACATTTTTGTGTTTTGCCTGTTTGAGGTGAGGGAGGCGGTGTCATTTTTATTAGAGGTGCTTGTAAAACTTATTTCATAATCGAGGAAAATGATGGGTGTGGTGACATATTCTACAATTTATGGTATAATTAGTTTAGTTTAGATCACTAATCATATAAAATCCTCTTCGTAATGAAGTTTTGTGCGGATAGAGGACGATAAAGACCAATTTTGATACAATTAAATTAATTTTATCAAAATAATTAAAAATATGAAGGTTTTCGTTATATAAGGACTTTTTTTAAAATATAGCCTTATAGCCTAGGGTCTAGATCGATATGGACCACTATTGAAAAAGCACCTATTTTCACTAATGAAAATGCACCTACTGTTGATGTACCTATTTTCAGTAGTAGCCCACATTGATCCAAAAGATACCGCACAATTAAACAATCAACATTTAGGGCCTGTTGCTTGATTTTAAGAAATACATGGCCAGACGGACATTGTTAAATCAAATTTTGATCCTAAGCCGAGCGACCTGTCATTTCATACAAAGTATAAAATACTCCTCTACGGGGTGTAAAGTAAAATATCACATCCACCTTTAATTATCAAAATCTGGATTTATATGACAATAACTCGCGTTTACTAAGGCAATTACTCTAATTATAACATTATTTAAGGAAGGGTGGGGCCTTGTCCGACTATAACATTTTCTCTTGTTAGCATATACGTATGTGTATATTATGTAAGCAGAGTGTTTTTTATTTCCAACTATGTTACATTTAGTTTTTTTTTAAATGAGAAGTTAATTCTTTTTTAATCAATTCACAAAATTTTAAATATTCCTATAAATGTTGTTGCCACTGGTTGTGTTGTGGTTGCAATGGTATACCCAAATTTTTTTGATATAAAATAAAATTATTGAAAATGAAGACATTTTCTTACTATTGTTGTTGCAATTGATATTAATATTATGTGTAAATATGTAAAATTAATTAGTATATAATATAATGCGGAACAACAACAACAACATTTACCCCATTCATAAATTCACATCACGTTAAGCAAACGAGAGAGTAGTAGTTGTCTTCCGTTATAACGCAAAATATATAATTTAAGTAAGTGTGTGCCTGTGTGCACGCGCTCGTGTGTGTTTATATGTACTTAAATTTTCACTTTCGTTTTCAACAAAACAACCTCAACTACAACAATGCCAAAAGCAACAACCATAGCAAATAATCATGTTATACAATAGTTAGCATTGTATGTCCGTCTCAAGTGTTAAATGTGAATTTATTTTATAATACAATATTTACAAAACGCACACAACATACACCAACAAATACTTATAAAAGAAATAGATATTGTGTTGGATATAAATATATTGAAGTTTATACGCTTAATATCATATTTTCCACTCCAAACGATTACAGGGTATATGCATTTAGAGTATAAATATGTAATATAGAGAGGGGGGGGATGATGGTGGTTGTGTAGTAGTGGTGTTGGGGCAAAGCCTTATTATTGTACTGTGTGTTTTTCTTCAAAACGTTCAAAGCATTTGTGTGACTCCTATCTATCAAGTTTGTTTTTAATATAGATAATCGGCATTAAATTGTACATATCACATGTTACGAGCATACACACACTCACTCACACACACATGAAATGGCGGTAGTGGTTATGTACGTGTTTGTATTACATTACATTTATATAAATATAAAATATATAATAATTGTTGTTGCTATTGTTATTGTTATTGTTGTTAAACTGGCTCTTACTTGGTTTTGTTTTGATGAAATAATAATTAATACACAAACATATGTAATAAATATAAACCAGTTGGAGTAATTCATATGGCTATGTATGTGTGCACATGTGTGAGTGCATTTTATATTACATTCGGAAATAATATTCATTTCCAGCTCACCAGCGCACCACTCTTATTAAAATGGTTTTTTTTTTTAATTTAAACATTTTAATTAGATTTACTCCAACGAGTGCCAGAGTGTGTTTTTAATTAAGTACATATGTACCTAACTAGTTAACGATTCCATTTTTAAAGATATTACTTTATAAATATGTGGGATATTGTGTGATGGTACTCTTTTCAAACACAAAATTATCGTTTTTAAAGCGAAGCAATTAGAATTGTTGTTGTTTTTGTTATTTTCTTAAACTCCATTTTAACAAAACATAGATTTTTTAAATTGTGGACATGGCTACTATACAAATATATATT
Organism: Crataerina pallida; assembly: GCA_949710015.1. Lineage (NCBI taxonomy): Eukaryota > Metazoa > Arthropoda > Insecta > Diptera > Hippoboscidae > Crataerina > Crataerina pallida. The sequence goes on from OX453293.1 coordinate 10,034,828, forward strand.
AATATGAAAAACTAGGCGTGAAAGATTTATGATTTATGATATAATTTCACCTTCTAAAAAGGTAACAATTCAATGCACGAATGAATGGCCTTTTTAAATTGGGGGCGTGGTTATTATTCTCCCCTTCTACATTGCCAATGCAGAGTTTCTATAAATGTATATTTTTTATAGTTTGTGTGCGTGAGAAATTTTTCTTTTGTTTAATTTAAGTGGAGCGACAAAGTTTGTTTAGAGGAAAGCGTGCCAAATATTAGCTCAATACTCGATTTTTGCTTCTAGGAGCATTTTAATGCTAACACATTGACGCAAGGAAACCTTACATTTACATTTACATTTTGCCACTTCTACGAAGTTCGGAATCGTTACCTTAACAAAGAGCGTACAGAACAATGATTTTCATAAACTAATACATGGACGGACAGCCGGACAAAGCTGGTTCATCTTTGTGTTCGACTTTACTAAATCCCCGATGGGCGTTTTAACACCTTTAAATGATTGTTATAAAAATTGATGCTTCTGTGTTGAGTAATCAAAATGTGGCCAAATTTAATTTTTAATTATTTCTTTTAATCGAAAGTTGCACAATTTGCTTTAAATTTTTACTGCCTGTTGCAAATTCTTTGAAAAATTCTTCACTCTCCTTCTGTTTCGTTTGTTTTTCATCCCAGCTTCATACCTTAACTGTTAATTATAATTTAAGAGTATGAAAAGAAGAAGATGAAGAAAAAATGCAATAACAAATAATAAAGGCAAAAGAAACAATAAATTGTTGTTGTTGTTGTGTAGGTTTTTTATTATCATTTAACGCAATCGCATATAAAGCAACGCAGACTGTAAATGCAGTTAAATGTTAAATGCCACAAAACCAACTAAATACCAATTGCCTCATATACGCTATAAATACAACATAAACATTCGTTTAGCCTTGTAGCATCTTCTGCTTAATTATAACAGCAACAACAACAACAGCCACGACCACAACACACAACGACTACCAACATTTTCTCAATGTTTGCAAATAATTCATCTATTTTTATGTGCGTTATTTTGTTTTTCTCCTTTTTTCGGTTAAACATCATTTGATGTAAAATTTTCTATTCTAACATGTGTACTCAGTGCCTTTGCTTCATAATTGCATAACATAAAGAATGTGTTTTCCCAACCAACACTCGCTAATTGATGCCGTAGTTTATGAGCAAGTTTTAAAATGATTTCATTACTTTAGTGATGGTACCGCCAATTATGGTCGGTCCGCACCGGTTAATTACAATTGTACCGGGTGTGCTGCTTGTTGTGAATTCATGCGTAGCCTGAATAGACATTTTACTTGTTCAATACAAGAATGGATGAACAGACGGGCGAACACCAATTTTTGATGGCCATTCAAATGTCATCGTTGTCATTTCAAAAAGCAATAATCTCCAGTTATAGTTGATAGTTGAATGCATTCCTAAACAATCTTTATACTCATCAATTGGATTTGTTTTATCTTTGGTATAAACACTCTTTCAAGAGGTTTGAAAACTTTACAGTGTGTATACTCTAATGCCGTATAAAAATGTCCATATGTCCGCATGCGTCAAACATTGGTAGATGTACTTATTGTTGTATGTCATTACTGGAAATGTATAAAATCGATCAAAAACCACTCCCACATTATAACAAAAATCAAAAAAGGCAAAACCTGTGTACATTTACAGCTAAAAATGAGAAAAATTAAGATTTCACTTAAAAATTATTTCAAAACAACGCGTAGCTGTCAAAGATGCTTGACAGTCATAAATTTTATTTTCATTTACCAATTTGGTGGGTACCTGAGATGTGGCCTAATCGAAACATATTTGACATCATATAACTCGCAGTGAAGCTTTTATGTATTTCCCAAGTATTGTTACATGCATGTGTGCACGATTGCAACATATTTTAATAGCTTTTTAAATTGATTCAATTTGGGTTTATTGACATTTGCTTTTGACTTGGAAATGAAGCAATAGAAGAAGAAGTTTGTAAATAACTGAAAATATTTTATACCATACACCCAAAGTACACTATAACACTCTAAGGGTATGTTTTGCATAAGCGGAAAATTCTAATCCTGAAGCAAGAGTAATTTCTAGATCGCGTTAAGCATGTCCGTCTGTCCATATGCTCTTGTAATAAACCTACAGTAAGTTTGGATTAAAATTTGCCATAATGACACGTTTAGGGTAATTAAATTAAATTAGAAATACGCCTTAAATATTTGTCTGTACAAATCTAAGCATTTTTAATCCTTACATAGTAAAAAAATTGCAATTCTTATTTTTTATACTCTCCACATAAAACGGGGGGTATACTAAGTTTGCTGTTGCAACACGCATTAAAAGGTGTCAAAAATTGTACAAAGCATTAAAATCTGAGTCAATCTAGACCTGAACATCCGCGTGTCCGCGTGTCCGCGTCTGCCTATTGTTGCACTAACGGTCGTCACTTTAAAGATATTGAGCTGAAATTTCGTAGTTTCTTCTAACACCAGAAAGATCCCTACTTAACCTTATTGTCTTAAGTTGTGCATTAAAAGATGCTTAAAAACCCCCTTAACAACCTCAAAAACAAATCCTTTCCAGTTAACTGTGAGCGTGTCTTTAGAGCGATTTGGATTTTTTGTACGTACTTTGTTGAAATGAGCAAGTTCGGAAAAATTAATGAACCCAGTTTTAGACAGTTGATTGTACCAATAAAGAAAAATTTCACAGTAAAAAAATTAAGGTAAAAAATTTATATATATCCACAAATGTGCTATCTTAAACCCGTCCACAATTTACAAAAAAAAAAAAATTTAATGCAGAATTCGAACTCTGAATAATGAAGAATAACTTGTAATATAATAGTCAATAGTTAAAAGAGGGTGTAATTGTACACATGCCACGCCTACAATTTTTATTTTTTATTTTTTGTAAATTATTTGTCCAGATAAAATAAACAAGTTTTGGTTCAAGTTGAATATAATTGATTTTAATTGTGTAGATACGTGTAGTTTTGTAGTTACAATAACAATTTTTATGCTTACGTTGCTTGAAATTTTCACGTTATTGTCAATGTCACAATTTCTAGTGATCTTGAAATTTGTTTGAAATTGTTCTGTTTATTCTACAACGTAAACGATTTTGTTTTGATTGCTAAAAGAGAAATGGAAAAGCTTTATAAAACGTAATTTAGACCTGGACTATCGTTTTTATTTAACTGGACAAATACAACTACATAGTATTAACTAAAACTTTAATATATTTGTACTGTTTTTTTATGTTTTATTTTTATATAATAAGAGATTTGCTTTATGGCAAGGGACTACATGCGAAGGCATTCTATTGAATTATTTATTAATTTTTTAAATATTAATTTTTTAATTCGGTTTCTTTTACATATATATGATTTCGGCATAATTTTTATTTATTTTATTTTTTTCATATTTTTTCATTGCAGATTACATTTATTTTGTATGAAATTTATTTTATAATTATTTATTACAAAAAGTTGCCGCTGTTACGTTGGGCGAAGAAAGGAGTTTCTTCCATTATTGTTTTTCTTCATATATTTACTTTGTAAAAAATGTCACATACACCTGTAGTCGGTATTTTATTGGCCTTGGTGTCAATGGTTGTCACAACATGTAGAGCATTGCCAGATGTAAGTATTTTGATAATAATTGTAATACCATAAAACTGTATTTAGCTTACTTTAAATAGTGGTCAGATATTTACAAAATTTTTATGACTGTATATAAAATAAGTATCTTCACGTCAAAATCTGTAATTTTTAGTATTTTTTCAACGAAAATTTCTGAAAAATAATTGCTCGGTATAATAATTGACTTGTACTCCTCCCATCATGCATTTAACAATTTTTCATATTTACAACATTTGTGACTTGTTAATGTTTGAAAACAAACTAAACCAACAATAACATCAACAACATCATTAGCAGTAGAAAAGTTTAAAATTTCGCAATATCCGCTATTGTCGTTGTAGTTATCGTCGCCGTTGTTATTGTTATTAGTAAACTAAAAAACAAGCAACAAAACAAACAATTTCGTTGTGAGGACAAATCATGAGTTGTTGCAATCATGAAAATATAAAAAAATTAAAATAGCAAAAAATCTACATGATAAATAACAACAACAGCAATATAAATATACATGAAAAATACTCTAACATATTGCAACAACAACAAGAAGTATAACATAACAACAACAATAGTCGGTTAAAACCGACCATTTAATACCCTACACTACTGGACTCCTTAAATTATGCTACAATTAGTTTGGTTGTACCTGTGAACACTACCACAAAAGTTACTTTGTGAAATATTTTTATATGAGAAAAGGTTTCTAAGGATGATCCGATCAGGTCCAATCTATTTAACTATTCTTCAACAAATTTTCTCAAAAAATATTAAGAATTGCAATTTGTTGCCATATAAAGCCTCCCATTATACTTTTACTTAAACTTATATGGAGGGGAGTTCTAAAAATGGTCCGATTCGGTTCGTTTTAAATAGGATTCCTCCTTTGTTCAATGCATGTCCCTGTACTAAATTTCATCGGAATAGCTCCAAAAGTGCGTATTGATCGATCTAAATAGAATTCCATTTAGGTGAACACGTTTTCATTTTTATTATTGGGGGTGTGGCTGCAAAATTGGAAACAAATTCAATTTAAAGGCTATCGACATAAGCTAAACATTTTAGCTCAATATTTGAATTTTTAGACCGTTTCAAAAGCAACCGCAGAGAGATGGACCAATACTTTGTCATTCCAACTAACAGTTGCAAATAGAATGACAAAGTTAACTTACCCACCACTGGACAGTAATGTAGAGAGGATAAAAAACTTCATGGTTGTCTTGTTTAGTTCCGTCAATGTTATATTTGAAATATGTGTGCACATGTCTATTACCTGCAACCACTATGGTATCTGTAACGTAAGGTAAACAATCAGAAGTCTAACATTGACGTCCGTTTGTAATTATAAAATATTTTTTTTTGTCTAATATGTTTTTCTGCATCTGTTGGTACATATGCTTTATAGTATTTTAATATCTTTAAGTGGATTTCAAAAGAAAAAAAAAACGAACCATTTGTCTGTTTTTGAAATTCTTACGTGCCAATTTAATAAAAATACTTGCACAAACAATAAAATTGTTAATAAATTGGTTGTTTCAAACGCTTAATAAACTTATTATGTAGTAAAAATTGGCACAGTTGCTCATTGAAGGGTTTTGGTGCATCTTCGATGACTCTTCAAGGTTTTGCCTTAAACCAAATTTAGTTTTACGTCTTTGTTATTTAATTTATTTTTATTTTACAATAACCTTGACCATAATGTAATGTTAGTTTTTTTCTTCTAAATGAATTAAATGCCTTGTATTGTATCCATGCACATAATTAGACAGACCGACAGACTGACAGACATGTATAATAACCATGAATTTATGCAAATATCAATCAAGTTGTGCCAACAGATATGTGTGGTTGTTATTATGTTGTTTATATAATTTGTTAATTTGTTAATAAAGTTTATGAACCAAAGGTAAAATCATTAAAAAGTAAGAAGTTCTGACAAAATATGTACACAACGGCAATAAATCGATTTATTAGTAACCAATAAGAAAACTAAATTTTTAGTAGGAAGCGACTTTTTTGGGGTCCCCAACCATAACTATTATTGTACAATTTTTAATTGTTACTACTTTTTCCTTAGTCGTACATACTTAGTCGCTCTTGTGATCGATTAATAAAAATGTTGTTGAAATATATTACATTTGCTTTTGAAACATTTTATTATCTCTTCCTTAAAAAGTTTCTATTCATTCGGACACACAAGTATATCACCTTGAAAACCCGTCAATGTTTACATTAAATTATGAAATACGAAACCACAATAAAATCTTACAGAAACTAGGTTAAATAAATATTAAATATTACTATTAAATAAAGGCGTTTCGTGTTATATCCTTTATACCATAATGACACTTTTGGCAAGTATGTCTCACCGTGTTCAAAACTTAATCCATAGGTGGGAAACATACGCCATTTGCACATTATTTAAAAGCTTACAGTCTTATAATTCACATATATACAGACTTTTGCATGCCTGTGTATTTCATATCGAGTAAATGAGCCGCGTGTCTCTAGTACGGCTTCAAAAGATGTCTTTCATGGTAGATTAAAATCAAGTAAATTAAAAATTCGTGTGACCATTTTCTATCGATTCGCATCAACATTTCGATGTACAACAATTTCGAGAATGTAATTTTTTAACAATCTCTTGAATAAACTTATTGTACTCGATGCCACAAGTGCTTTGTGCTATAAGTATATGCAGTGTTCTTAATACCGGTTATTATTATTATTATTATTATTATTATTATTTTTAGCCCTTTATATGTTGTTAACACACAAGTTGCAGTTTGCAAGTTTTATTTTCAATTCTGTTTTATTCTTTATTCTTATACAGCTGGCAGGCGGTGATAATAACGGTTCGCTTCGGCTTTTTTTTTTTATTCGCAATTCATTCATTACTTTTGTAAGCTCTTTAAGGTTTTTTTTACCTTCGTCATTACCTAGTAGATATAATAAGTCTGTCAAAATATATATAAACAACGAGTAACAAGTGAAAGAACTAAACTAAAAACTTAAGCCAAATGTTAAATACCCTCCACAACTTTCTCCATAGTGGGCGTGGCATACACTGATTACGCACTTTAATAGTGTACATTTTATGTGCTAACATAGAGGTAGAATTTTGTTCGAAGTATAGTTTTTCGTAGTGTCTGTAGTGGAAGTGTCTATTATTCGATCCCTCCCATTTTTTGCATATCGATGGAAGGTCTAAATAATAATAAGTACAGAATTTTGACTTCATAGCTCAATTTTTGTGCCCAAAAGGTAGATTGGGCGTGGCTTTATACTCTTTATTTTGACAATAAAACTGATTTTAACGTCTTATCAGATATAAAACCAAAAACCATTAGTAACATTTGAAAGTACTGTAATAATAAACAAGGAGTTAATTAAGATTTGAGAATTACTCGTTGATAATAGTCAACTAGACTTTGACTACGGAGTGTAATAATGGCCATAAATGTTATAAACCTTTTAATAATGACTGTACCTGGGTGGGTGCAAAAATATTCACAAATTAAATTAAAATAATACTAAACTAAAAACAACAACAACTTCATAAAATGAAATAATATATAATTTTTTTCGCTATTCTCTTTCAGATACACAAACAAATGTCTCCACAACAGCTACAATCGATATTTCATGTAGATAATTATCAAGCGATACCCGAATATGAAGTTGTTCAATTGAAACATCATCCAGTTCATCATTTATCACATCCCTCATATCGACGACGAAGGCGTAGCTTAAAGAAGCCTTATAAAACAACTAAAGAACAACAACAGGTAGAAGAAGAAAAATCCAAAACACACCATTATCATCACATTAAAAAGGATTTAAGTAAAAACGCTTACTACAGTGAAATGAAGGGGAAATTGTTGCTGAATGAAAACGAATTCAAAAATAGTGTTTATGATGATGGTGGCGGCCACGACTACCAACATAACAAGAAACTGCATAAAATAACATTTGAAGCATTTGGTAAAAAGATAAATTTAACCCTCCAACTCAACAAGGGTTTATTAAAAGAGGCGGCCGTCCACAAATTGCCCATGTGGTATGTGCATCCGCAGGCAAATGCCACCAATGGTCTTCACATACAGAAAATTGAAGATGACGTAAGTTTATTAAGGTTATTAGGTTAGGTTATCTTATGGTCTAAATTATTATCTAATCAAAATTTTCATCTCCATTCTAATTGTTATGGAGCAACTTTTCATTTCACTCAAGGGGAGTTTATTTTCCAAATGTTGCTTAAGCTAAGCTTAGAGTTTGTTTTTTGAAATGTAAGCTCCCATATATACATACGTACATATAAATTTAGAGGCAGAAAGAGAAAGGCAACTTATGCCCCCTCCATTATAGTGAAATGAATGCCACCATATTGTACAAATAGACTTCCTTACTGCTACACTTCCTGAATCTTCTTTTTTCTTTACTTTTCAAAACCATTACTTCACAATGTAATCGTTTTTTTATAAAACTGGTGGTTTAGGTTAAATCTGAAGTACCCTCTATATATATATATTTACAAACGGTGGGCATGACAGGTACATATTTACACCTTCTAATAGTGTATGTATTACATATTAGCTGGCAAGTTGAATTTTACGCGGAGCACATTTTTTTTTTTTGTTAATTATGGGCATGTTTAGTTTTCGATCACGCCCATTTTTGGCCAATCCATAGATAGATATATAAAAAATTTTGCGGCTGTGGACGCGTCTGTTAACCGTTTGCGTAACTTTTGCGGCAGATAAATATATTTTTGTCAATTGTGGGCGTAACTCTTGACTGATTTTATTTATTTGAAATAACAACCTGCACACAGAAAGAGTTTGAACAAAATTTCAACTTAATATCTCAAATTTTACGACCGTGAGAATGCCAAAAACAGACATATCTAGATCGACTCAGTTGTTGTTGTTATTCAAGAATATATATATAAAGTCTCTAACGACTTCATCAGAGCGTTCCAAATGGAATATTAAGTCACCCATCTCATGTGGAGTTTATAAAAAGAGTAGAAATTTTTTCTTAATTAGAAAATGATTGAATAATTTCTTCTCAACACCATTCCGTTTATATACCCTATATATGCGTCCTAAATTTCAGACATATGAGTCAAACTTGAATTAAAGTGTAATAAAAAAAAAGAAACATATGCAAAAAATCTATTATAATAAAATTATCAGTGAGACTATATTTTCCAAATTAAAGTAAAAACGTTAAGGTGTTGTATTGCTCCGTCCCTATCTTTTTATACAGAAATACAAAAAGTAAAAAAGAAAAAAATAGTAACAACAACTAGTTTCATGTGAACAGCAAATTGCATAATATACGTATTGGGGAAAAGAAACACATTGAAGAGAAGAGGAAGAAATTGAAAATGAAATCATATCGATTTTTTTTTTCTGTTTGTTATTGTTATTGTTTTTGTTTATGCTACTTTGCCCAGACACCGTAGACACCACAGACATCACATTGGATTAAACAATGCTTATGTTTCAGCTTGCAATACAAACAACAATTGTTTGTATCTATTCACATATATACACACATACACCTTTGCTTCACTTATTTATTAATTTAAACAATTTTGTAGGTTTTAGTCGAATTTTCAAACAGTGTGCGCGTGTGTGTCTACAACAATAATAACTACATAAATCCCACATTGGTAAACAAGAAACAAAAACAAAACAAAAAATTATTATTTGAAAAATGACTTAACTCCACTTTTTAAAAAAATTAATAAATTTCCTCTACAGGGAAATATGTCCATTAAAATAGCTAAATCGAAATATAAAAAATATGGACTTAGATCACTTTCAAATGTAGCTTTTCACACACAGATGTAAGTTTCTGGCGAGCCTAATCTATATGATTAAGCCCGTCGATTCATATTTGATATGTATGTAAGAAATTTTAATAACATTTAGATTGCTGACACACACACACACATATGTAGCCTTTGCAGTGTTTGAAAACCAATATTTCTAATATACGGATAAATAAAATATTGCATTGTACACGTACATATAATAATAGAAACACGTGAGAGATGAAAGGAAAATCAATTTTACAATTTAATCGTGGTTGGATGTTGTTGTTGTACTATTTGTACATGACAGACATTTTCAGTGCACTTATTGGATAACTGGAATGTAGGTCACTTATTATATGCATACAGTATGCAGTGTTTAGGGTTAATGCATTTCTTATTATGTATGATTGCTTTTTTCTTCTTCGTCTTCTTCAATTCAACACGACTGTATTTTAATTTTGTTACTCTCTATTTAACTATTAGAAGAAAGCTTCAAAGACGTTAAAGAATAGAACATTAAACTTATTATGTGTGAGTTGAAAGATGCTACCCCCAAAGTTTATGAATAAAGAAGAACCTTTATTACATATTGTTTGTGTTATTTTAAATGTAGGGATAGGAACTACAAGTTTAATCTGCCACTAGACTGCATTAACATATGCTTAACACCGATTATTATTAATTACAATAAATTTATAAATTAATCCTATTTTGACTGATTCGTTAACTTCTAAGAGACTACAAATTTACTCCGAAATTAGTCAAGACAGCCACTTGACCACATACACTAGGAATTAACTCCTAAATTACTTCAAATACTTTAAATTATCCTCAAATTCACTGCTAATTTAATTATTCTGAAAATACTTTGAAATTATTTTAAATAATTAACATTAATTTCACTCCGAATTTAATCCGATTATATATTGAAGTTAGGTTAAACTCTCACTTAGTTGGTTAAGCCCCATCATTTAAGCTCCCCAAATTATGCTACAATTGGTTTACCAATTACAATTTGTAATCTATGCGAGAGGCACTGATATAAAAATTACTTTTTGAAATATATTTATATAGGGAGTTTTAAAAAGTTCAAAATTTGAGTCCAAATTTTTCCCAGCCAATTATCAAGCTAATTAACTATTATTGAACAAATTTTGTCAAAAAATGTTAGGTACTACGAATTTTTGGCATATAAAGACTACCATTATAATAGGTTCTTATATGAGGAAGTGTTCTAAAAATGGTTCGACCCGATTCATTTTTAATATGTTCTCTTTTTGGGCTAATTTTGGGCTCTTTTTTGGTAAATAAAAAAAATTTAAGACTAAAAATTTTCTCTTGGCGCACCATAAAAAGATTGATATATAGGAAAATATCCACAAAACTTTATATTATCTATTGAAATTTGGATTTAATTCCATATATCCGGTATAAGGCTGCACCATGCAAAGTTTGAGTTAAATCGTACCATTTTTCTCCAAAAGCAGAAATGGGAAATTTCTCGAAATTTTTGTTTAAACAAAATTTGATTCTAAATAATAGACAATGACTAAACGAATTTAGCTTAATAAATTTACCATAGCATCTTCTGTAAGGTTTAAATTCAGTCATCATGTGAGTAAATTTTTAAATATTAGAAAATGTGAGAAAATGGAGTTGTACCACACATATGTATGTTAAACATTTTAGCCCTTGACTAAAACTAATGTACAATTTGATATTATCATTATCATCACCTTGTTTAACACGTTTTCAAGACCACAACTATTGAGTGAATGGCTGTGAAGTTATTATTACATCAATTAACGATTTAAATATTTATAAAAATTACTTCACATATTAGTAACCACATAAATGAAAGACCTCTAGAAGGTAGTTAGAGAGCAAAATCATTTGTTTTGTCATGAATAAAAAAATCTATACTTAAGAATGTAGCTAAAGTCGAATCTGAGATTTACATTTTTACATAAACCGAGGACAACTGGCCTTCTGATATATGATTTTTTTTTTTTGTATCAACATTAAAGTCATGTATTCAAGACCATAATCTCTATTAGCCACAAACAAATTTCTAAAACTTGAATAGAAAAAGAACGAAAAGATTTTTTGTATAAAATGAAAATATAAAAGAGAAAAGATGATAAAATGCTGTAAACGTGTCTATCTTAATTTTAAGTGGTTGTTGTGTTAAATTTCTGTAGCTATAAAAATCAATACATAGTCACGTGGTACACATATAAATTATTGTTCATTTTCACATATTTCTGTCAAAGAAGAAAAAATTATACCTGAACGGAGTGTAAATAATATTATGGATAATAGAAAATGTCAATTTTTTACTAACATTCATCTCTTTGTGTTGGCACATGTGTGGGTGTTTAAGCTTATTATATTCTTTGATGTTTTGAAATTCAAATTTACTGCAATGACGTTGTAATGCATCACTATTGACATGTAACGTGTTGGTTATATGTTTACAAGATTAATATTTTATAGCCTTTGTAAAGAGTGGGGTCATGGTTTATACAATATATTGACTATGCTTTGGATTTGCATTTGTACATCAAACTGTGACATTAACAAAGCATTTTAAATCATATTATAATATATTGTTAATATCAATCAATCGCTTATGAAATCGTTAAATGTTAAAGGGTGGTGGGAGTAAAGAGACTACATATTATAATATTAGCAAAAAAGTGACTCTAAAAGGTGCGCAATCGTCCACACCAGCGGTTCTCAAACTTTTTAAACTGAGGAGCCCTTCAGTAATGTCTAAATGTGTGTATATGCCAACTGATGGTGCTTAACACCAAGGAGATTCGCGGTGATTTGAGTTGGTTCACGGAGTCCCAGGAGTGAAATAAAAAAAAATTTAATTTAAAAAATCTCATTTCTACATTCTATATTTTAACTCGGTTTGGATTGTACACGTATTCACTTATCGCTTACATTAATTATTCTTATTCAAATAAATAAAGTAAAATTTTGGAATATTATAAAAATATTTTATCAAAATATTTGTAAAATTGCCTAGTTTCAGTTTAAACTAGTAAAACTAGTTTGTTGGAAAAGAAAGCTCGCAAAAAAACAAAACAAAACAAAAAAAAAGCATAGCTAACGTATTAACGGCAACACAGTACATACATAAAGGGTATAACACACAGTGTGCTTCACCAACACAGCTTAAGCTTGGCTTTTGCAAAGCTCAGCTAGGCGTAACTTCGTTCGATTATTGCTTGTAAACAATGGAGAGTGGTGCAGATCCATTCCAGCGCTTCTCGAAAAAGCAGCTCAAATGGCAACTAAAAGTATTACGTACAAAATTCATAGGTATAAATTGCCCACAAGTATAGAAGCCTTAATTCAAGAAAAACGAAATCTTAGACGACACTGGCAGCAATATAGATCCCTGCAACTCAAACTAAAGTTAGCGCAATGTACAAAAAATCTGAAAATAATGCTCCAGGAAAATAGAGCTCGCAATCTACAACAACACCTTGAAACCTTAAATGCAAATAGCGAAGGTCCAAGTAATTTGTGGAAAGCCACCAAACATTGAAACAGTGAAACACCCCGATCGCAATAACATAATATTAATTAACCCGCCGTTGCACGATCACTTATTTCAAAGTCAACTAGCACTCGAAATACAACAATGGCAAAAGTGCCGGCAGTGAGATACAACATTCGCAATAATTTAATAAATAACGTATCATCAAATATTAATATAGCAGAACTTCAAAACCCAATCCATATTACACTTCCACAAATAATCGAAGCAATTAAGAACTTAAAAGTAAACAAAGCACCAGGGTGCGATAGTGTTACCTCGAAAATGATTCGTAAACTACCACAATGTGCTGTGAGGGTCCTTCTGTACATATTTAACGCTGTACCACGAACAGGATACTTCCCAACTAGCTGGAAAAAATCTATAATTACTATACCTAAGCCAGGGAAAGACCCCACCCAAGTCACGTCATATAGACCTATAAGTTTACTCCCTATTATATCCAAGTTATTAGAGAGGTTAATACTTAATAACATAATTCCATACATTAATGCGCATCAAATAATTCCACAATATCAGTTTGGATTCCTGCAGCATCATGGCACCACTAAACAAGTGCACCGTATTGTTGCACATATAAGAAAAGGATTTGAAACAAAACAATACTGCTCAGCACTGTTTATAGATATATCTCAAGCCTTTGATAGAGTATGGCACGAGGGATTACTACAAAAAATCCATAGTAAGCTACCAACAAATACACACACTTTGCTAAAAAATTACCTGATAGGACGAACATTTAAAATATGAATTAAAAATTGCGTGTCTACCACCAGAATAATTAATCAGCAGGTGTCCCCAAGGTAGTATTTTAGGTCCTGTCCTCTAGCTGTAACCATTCATGGCATTCCAGTGCCCCAGGAGACACATGTTAGATATCTGGGAATCCACTTGGATCGTCGACTTACCACATCAGCGCAAAGACAACCCAAATTAAATTAAAAATCAACGAACTAGGGTGGATGCTGAGCTCATATTCGAAACTAAGTCTGGACAACAAAGTTCTTATTTATAACGCAATTATTAAGCCAATATGGTTGTATGGAACTCAACTATGGGGAACAGCATGCAACTCTAGTATAACAAAAATACAAAGACAGCAGTCAAAAATACTGCGGCTGATAACAGGAGCCACTGTTGAAGAGGCAATTAAAGGAAGTGCAACAAAATATACATACAACAAAAGTCCTAAGTCATCCAAATCCCCTTGCTGGTAAGATTCCATCAACGGAGGCTTATATTCGTTTGAAAAGAAAAGTCACCCCGTATCTAATAAATTAAAGCCCATCGAAGCCTCACCCTGCTGAGGTGATTGCGCTAGCAGTCATCCCTTAAGTAAATATTAGATATTAGATATTGTAATTTCCTAACAGGAAGATTCAATAAATAACTAAAAAAAATATATATATCAAATTAAATTGAAAAATTTCTAATTAAATTTTAAAAATTCCACCTTAAATTGAAAAACAAGTGAAAATATTATAGTCAGTCAACAACAACCATCAAATACCCTACACCACTTGATATATTATTCAATTTAAGTTTTTCTTTCAAAAATTAAAAATTTTATTTTTCCATACCTACTTGTATATTTTCAAAAATTTCAGAATGATACATACGTCAGAAAATTTTTTTCACTTTTTGTTTGTTTATGAAATCAAAGAAAAATTTATATGGGGAGGGGTTTTAAAAATGGTCCGATCCTATCCACTTTCAAAAGGTTTATTTTTGGACCAATACATAACCATATGTGACATACTTACTACAGTGTAGAAAACATATTTTTCAACTTAAATTGGAAATTTTTCAATTTGAAATAGTATTTATTTTCATCCCGTGAACGATTCCAGTAGTTTGAGAACAACGATTTCCCCAAACGGAACTGGAGCTGCTCTGTTTTCATCCTGTCCCAAATATGGACATCCATTTATAATGTATTCAGTCTACAGCCTTCCTAAAAATATTATAAATTGACGCTCATCCAGGTGTACCATCACCCGCAATTTCGGTACTTCTGTCTACCACATCACTTTACCTATCTGAACTCGATAACGGCCTTTTCCTCTACGTATATTCAAAATATTCTCGTCTTCACTTTCTTTACCTAAGGACTGACATTCGTCCATAGCGCCAAATGAGTCACCATGTTGTTCTATGCTATCCACTTCACTTTCAAATAGTTTCTCTTCACTACATTCCGAACACTCTTCATCTATGTTATTTATAAGTTTCAATGATTTCACATATCTTGAATGTTTCGACATTCTAGGAAGTTTAAAAAGAGTCATTTGACCCGTCGTGGTAGCTTTAATGTCAAAGGAAGGATTTATTTAATTTAAATTGGAACCATTTCAATTTCAATTGGAATTGCTTCAATTGGATCAAATTTTGATAATAATCAAAATTATATAACTTTTTGGATTCTGTATACTCTATCAAAGTTGTAAACAAAATCACATATTACGGAGTCATACCACGTAAGTGATGCACATAGTGTCTACAGATAATTGCTTGGTTTTATTTTGTTTTGTATTTTTGTTTATTATCTTTGCCTTTCAACC
Source organism: Crataerina pallida (assembly GCA_949710015.1). Lineage (NCBI taxonomy): Eukaryota > Metazoa > Arthropoda > Insecta > Diptera > Hippoboscidae > Crataerina > Crataerina pallida. The sequence goes on from OX453293.1 coordinate 10,050,450, forward strand.
GCATTTTTATATTTTTCTGTTTAACATACATAACACGTAACATTTGCGTAATTTTGATTCTGTTGAAAAATTAGGGAAATTATTACACACTTCACTTATTCATTTTATTATAATATAATGATAATTGTAGTGGTGGTGTTTGTTGTTGTTCTTTTTGGTGTTAGGTTGTTTTTTATTAGTTAAGAGACACTCTTGTTGGTTACTGTTTTTTTTTATTATATTATGTAAAAAAAAAATTTAAAAGCAGACTTTCATTATGTTGGGTGGCATGATACGAAGTTATAATAAAATGTTTAACAAATTATTACAAACAATAATAAAATATTCAAGTAGTGTTATACTTATTTGAGTTTAAAAGTGTTCTCATAAATTGCAGTTTAAAGCTTTTTGTAATAAATTAAACAAAAAATGTTGAAAGCGGGACAAACATATGGGTGATGCTATAAAAACTTTTACAGTTACTAGCAACTTTTTTTTTTAAATCAATTTTTAGATAAATATTTTCAATTTATTTTATGACTTTATGCCCAACTTAACCTTGAACTTCATTTATATATATTCACTGCATTAAATTTAATTATAATTTAATCAAGTTTTTTCATATTTTTCGTATAATTATGATACAAAGCCTACCACTCATATATACTCATTAAATATAAGCTGAACACGCAAATGAAATTGAAAAAATTGAAAAAAAAAAAAATGTGCGTAAAGTATACATTTCATTAATACGTAGATGTATGGTAAATATTTGAGAACAAAGCGTGTGTTCTGTAAATGACTTTAAGTGAAATAACACGTTTCATCCTTGAGTCTCATTCGTTAGATAACCTTGTTGGTGATTATAATGCATTTTCATTATATAAATACCATAATGCTTCTAGGCCGCGTTTTTACCATCAACCTCAGTAGAATAAAATCAGTTTACTATGAAATCTTATATTGTGCAAAATTCGACCTTTGAAATAAACTTTAGCACATACATTGTGGAGCGCTTCTTTTGCATACATGCCACGCCCGTGGCGTATTTAGTACAGAATTCCACCTTTAAGTTAAACTTTAACGTACATAGTGAAGAGGATGTGTTTTGCATACACGTACGCCACGCCCACAATTTACATATGAAAGTAAAATGTTTTTAATATTCTGCCTTAGATAAATTGTAACTTCTTACTCATTAAATTCTAATGTTTAGATCAAAAGCTTCTTCAACATATCAAACCATTACTAAGGCTTATAAATGAGCAGGTGGTGCTAATATTTATTACCTAAGTACTTGAGTTTTTAGTACTTTTATTCACAAGTTGCAAAAGTTCTTTAATGATACAAAAATGTATTCAAAATTTGTCCAAAAGCCGTGTACAGCTATTTCCATTTTGCTCACAAAATGAATTTATTTTAAATAAGCAAAAAATTATTACTCTTGGTATGTACAATACACACATATTAAACAGGTTTTCTGTGCGTAGAATAAGAATTTTTTTTAATTAATTAGATGAATTCAATGTTGTTACCAACACTGCCATGTGACGTATTCAAAACTCACACAAATTTGTGTCAAGTAAAGTTTATAACTCTGAGATAAATTGACCAGAATTTAACAAAATTTTTACCAAATTAAATAATTTACTTTTTTTTAATTTTGATTTTAATTTTAAAGGATATCAACTCCAGTGATCAAATAGGTGAAGTGTATCAAGATGAAGATAATATGGCCGCTATACTAATGAGACGCCACGAGGTGACCGGTGATTTAGTTATGGTAAGTTGTCTGTTAACTGTTAAAACTTTGATAAGAATGCGAGGGAGAAAAACAGAAGTAAACTATCATGAGATAAATATGTTAGTTATGCAGTAAAGTAGTAAATAACTAAAGTAAAAGACCCTGAAATACATACCATCGACAGTAACAATAACAATAACAAGTGTTAAATGGATGATGTCAAAATATTTTGAAAGATTTACAAGCAATGAAAATGGAGCAGTTAGTTAAGAACGTTTATTACTGTGCGTTTATGTTAATAAAAAGTACTTTTTATACGCATACGCATGCAGCTACACATAAAAATTTAAACACACATACACAGTTATATACCATAAAATAAAAATTCAACACTGAACTCCAACATGGACTTTAAGCCAATACAGTGGGAAGTCATTGAATCAAATATTTTGTTATTCTTAATATTTGCATATCTTGCGTTATGTTTTTATACACTCTACCCAAGTAATGGAGGTATACTAAATTTGCTATTCCGTTTGCAACACAGAATAGAAAGCGTTAAATATATTCTTGATCAAAATCAAAAGCTAAGTTCATCTAGACATGTCCGAACGTGTGTCTGCCTGTTCTTGGCATTGTTGCGGTGAAAAATTTTGAGATACAGAGCTCAACTTATATACAAGCAATTTATTAGAGGCTGAACGCTCTTTAAATTCGGTAAAATTGGTTTAGATCAACGCCCAAAATCCCCAAAAACAATCTATTTGCCACAGAAATTGAGGTACGTAGTTGAAATTTGATATACATTTTTATATGGGTCGTGTCTATCGATATGCCAAAAAGGGGAGGTTGAATAACGGACACGCCCACAATTTACAAAAAAACCTTTATTGTACAAAGTCTCACGTGCAAGTTGGTACGTATTGCTTTCACTGTTAGAAAAAAATTCAGCTACTTGCCACGCCCTTTATTAGTATATGAAGATAAAGGGTATTTAGGATTTTGTCTAAACCAAAATGACTTGTTCAATTATTCATACTCATTGTTGTGGCTTACATTTGAATTTTTACATTTTAATTTTTAATTTTTCAACAGGAACAACATACCATTAAAGTTATATTTCTTTGAGATTAAGAAAGATTAACAAATAAACTTTGATAATTAAACTATTTAGTTAAAAAAAAAAAACAATACAAAAAAACCTTTATTGTGGGAATACAAATCCAATTATTTTTATATCCATTATCTAATTGTAGCACCTTGACAACTTTTATATACACATATATTATATTTGTATCCAATTATGAGAATATCTCGTCTATAAACTCATATGATGATCAAAATTTTACTGTTCACTTTAAGACAGTCAAAGTTTATATTAAAATGAATTAATCGGTGAATTTTTATACCGTTAAGCGTTCAAGCAATGGAAGGACATAAGGACACCCATAGAATATTTTCTTAATTAGCATTAAATCAGTTATATATCACTAAACATAGTATGGTAGGTATAAAAATGAAATTGTTTCTGTAATAAGGTGTGTGTGTGTGAGTGTGCTATGTATGCAAATTTGTTTTGATAACATTTACACACCTAGTTTTTGATCTTTTATAAATCTATTTGATCTGTCTTTATCACTTTATTTCTTTATATTTATTGTAATTGTTTGCACACCTCTTTATACCCTACATTACGTAGAGTAGAAGATACATTACGTTTAAAAGGAAAGAAAGGAAGTATAAAATTGAAATTTAGTGCGAGCACTCTTTACTTGGATATGCTAATCTTACAACCAAACACGTCTAGATATGAATGTGCGTCTGTCTGTTGTTGGCGTAAAATTTGGCACATATATTTATAATTACCCCGTTCATCAATGCGTCAAAAATATGCGTGTTCGGATAACAGACACGCCCACAATCGATAAAAATCTATATATCTACCACAAAGGTCTATCTATGAACTTGAAATTTTATATGCCTATCTATAGTTATCCCATTCATTGATGTGGCAAAAATAGACGTGGTCGGATAATAAGCACGTAAACTCGACTTTCAAGCGGATGCGTAATACATAAATACCAGAGGGCGTAATCATACCCCCGCCACGCCCACCATTGCAGATTTGGAGGGTATTTAAGATGGCCAAACCCAAATTTAGTTTTCTTACTTGTTTTTTCTTAACTTCGTGTCGTTACCATTCGTTGCAATAGTTTTTCATAGATTGCACTCAATGATTGTCATTAAGTTGTTTTTGTCATTATTGGAGGCGGAGAAAAAATATCTTAACAATATTTGTTGTTTTTATTGTATAACAAATTGCAGATTATTTTAAAATCATTTTCATTAGATGTAAGAATTAATTGACTTTTCTTTCAATAATTTCAATATAATCTCCATCATCACTCATGGCAATTTTATAGAAATAATTGATTTACATATATCTTGTAATTAATTAATTAGACACATGATGCACATTTATCATCTATAATCATTTACAGCTTGACTACCAATGGCTGAAAATATAAAACATCACCATTGGCACGAAATTTTCAATAAAGTCAATGCTATAGTTTCTCAGGCCATTTACAATACCCAGAACGAGCTGTTTCAAATCAAATATTCGTGATCAGTATCTAAATCTGCACCGATCTAGGCAAGTGCGTTCGTTATTGTATGGGTCTCAGGCCACAAAAAAATTAAGTTAAGTTATTCATTAGAAATTTACAATTTCCAAAGCAAGTTTCTACTTTAATTTGGCTTAATTGGTCAAGTGCCACGCCCACAATTTACAAAATCTGTATCTATTGGTCACAAATATTGAGATATGAAATTGAAATTTTCTATTTATACAAATTTCTATCAAAATTTGAGGAAATCGGTTAACAGCCACACCACAACTTTCTATTAGTCACGAATAATTATTCTATGAAATTTGAATTTTGTGTACGTTAATTATCCCACACACGCTCACAATTTACAAAAAAAAAATCACTTTGACGCAGCATTTAATTTGTAAATTATTAGATCATGTACATGCTGCATTAAGTGTCACTCCCACAATTTGCATATGAAAGTTTAAGACTTGGCTAAAGCTTAACTGAGTTATTTTCTAATATAAATATTTGAAAATTGTAAGCAAAGTTAAGTAAAAAAAATTAAATAAATTTTTCCTCTAAGTTGGCGTGGTCTTTGCCTATTTTCAATTTCTCGTTTATCATCAATAAACGTCTCTCTAGTAATTAAATATGTTGTTTCAAAATTTACTTTTCTGTTTTGTGTACAGAAAACTAAGTTTGTTACTTAAGTCTTTCGATATAATATGAAAGTCATCACGGTTCATGGCAGGATTTCATTAATAATGAATTTATTTTTTTCTTATAATTATAAATTTGATTTTTAACATATACATACATACAGATATTTATGTATAGTTTTTTTGTAAATGGGGTAAAAATGGGCGGAATACGTGCTCACTTACGTGCTCACACTTTTCTTGGCCCAAAAGTCCATCTTTTATTAATAGCGCCTAAAAGAGAGCATAATTGTATATGTGCCACGCCTACACTTTCAGTATTAATTTTAATGTAGGGATTATCTTATATTTATATTTAAGCTATGTTGTACCAAGTTTATATAACAATTTGTTTATTTGTCGATTATAAGGTTATAATTTGCCCTTGATATTAATCCTCTAATAATCACCAACAACTTTAGATTGAGGTTGAAGCAAATATATATTATTTAAGCAATTGTAAAAAGAAAAAAATCAATCTAAAAAGTAATTTAAACAAACAATAATATCAAAACGATTTGGTTGTAATTGTTTAACAAATTAAAATTAAACGTAAGCGTGTTTTTAAAACAAAAAGAAAACCACTAATTAAGCACCACAAAGAGGTAAATTAAGGAGATGTTAAAAGGTTACGATATCAGCATTCAGATAAAACCAGAACTACTAACTATTTACTGCACAATTATGCACTTGTGTATAATCGATTAATGAAAATTATTTCATTGCAAGAGCTATTCAAAAAAGTGTGAATTCGTTTAATAACATTTTTTGTGAGAAAATTGAACGAAAAGAAAAATATTTGCTTATAATTAATCATATAATACTGTACGAATAATAAATTGTTATTTTCAATAATAAAAATCACTGGTAGGACCATTGTATGTAATAGACCATTGAAAAAAGAAAATTTTTAGAAAAAGAATAAAAATACACCAAATATTGAATGCAAGAAAAAGAAGTAAACTACTACTAAATTTGACTTAGGCCAAATCTTAAACACCCTCCGCATCTACATAGAAGCGGTGGACGTGGCGTAGCACCCTCTAATAGTGTTTGTATTACGTACCAGCGTGAAAGTTGAGTTTTACGGGGAGTATGATTTTTTGTAAATTGTGGGCGTGATTATTATCTGAACACGTCTATTTTTGGCACATCAATGGATGGAATAACTGTAAATAAGATTACCAAATTTCAACTTTATAAGTCAATTTTTGTGGCAGATAAATATATATACTTTTTGATTGTGGGCGTGCCTCTTCACGGATTTTGCCCTTTTAAAACAGAGATCTGCAGCTGTATAAAATTTCATCTCAATATCTCAACATTTGCCCAAAACAGATGTACGCACGGGCCCACGGACGTACATGTCTAGATCACCAGTTTTTGATGCTGATCAAGAATAAATATAATCCTTCTATGTGGAGGCTATAAAAACCAGCACATAAATCATCATATATGTTTATGTATATATGTATGTACCTTCACACAGTTTTCAATCTTATTTAGATTAATGTGTTAATATGTGTACAAATATCTATGAGTGAATTACAAATTTATAAGTGTGCATATGTGTGTGTATATAAAAATACACATGTGCTCGTAACGTTGATCATTAGTATTGTCTATAGTTGTAGCTCCTATTGTATTAAAATACCGCATTTCCATTGTCTATTGTATTTATAATCATTTTTTCTTTACCCGCTACTAAAATACGGCCCTACATTTTTTGAGTATATTAATTAAGTCATGCCCTTTGGAGCATTGAATATGTATCCAATAGCTATTAGATAAGACCTTTTCAATAGATGAAGTTATAGTATTGGTACAGTGGATAATAAACCTATCCACACTAAATCTCTTTAAATAGATTTATACCACATTCACTTCAAAACAAAGAATTACATTCAAAAAATGATCGCATGATATATAGTTTTTTTAAGTTTTTGTGAGGTTGAGCTTGATCAACTACATTACTTTTTTCAATAGTGTTTTTTTAACTTCATGTTTTATTTTTTCGTAAAAGTATTTCTAACCTTGACCAAAATGATAAGAATCAATTTATCTAAACTACAAAAAACCGCCTATAAAGTAAATGCAGAATGAAAACCAATAAATTGTTAAACTAACTTAAATCAATAGTTATTGTTGGCAAAGGTTAAATCTTGTATACCCTTTACATTTGTAAGGAAATAATAGGAGTAACATGTATACAAATGTGCTTATATTTGAACCCGAAGAACAAATCCAAATAAAATTTTTCGCAAATTATGGGCGTACATGTCCGATCCCTCCATGTTTTGTAAATGTATTATATATACTTCATATAAACTTTGTGGCATTATTTTACAATGCGTGATTTTTATCAATGTAAATAAGAATATAAACGGAAACTACATATACCGTATATATGTGTTTGTCATTTGAAATTTCAATTTTGCTATTGTGGTAGTCAACAACAGACGGACAAATAAAAACTTATCGTTAGTTCGATTCATTTTTTTTTTTATGTGGAGAGTATAAAAATTATAATTCAAGAAATTCATAAAATATAATTAAGTTTTATAACTTTCTTCCTATGTTTTGCTCTATTTGATGTAGACGTCCAAAAAAGAAATTCAAACAAAAATATATTTAATAAAAATTCCAAACGTTTTTCAACATTTTTATTGCGCAGTGTTTGAAAAATGCATAATTTAACCATTTTTATTAAATTTTCATTACAGGAAGGCAGTATTGGACATGATTTGGTTATAAAACCGTTGCCTCATGAGTTAAGTCTTAACAAAGATAGATCACATCATATCATTTACAAACGCGATTTACATAGAATCGATCATTTAAGTGATTTTGGTAAGTTTAAAAAAAATACCCTACACTTGGTACCACAGTTTGTGCCATAATTAGTTACGCGAAACATTGTCATAAAAGTCACTGAGTGAAAAAATATTATATGGACTGGGATTCTAAGAATGGGCCGATAAGAGACAAATTTTTCACAAACATTTTTTAAACTAATAAGCTACCCTTTACAAAGTTTTATAAGAAAATATTAAGACTGTAGATAAAACCTTGCGCACAAGACACACAAGACGTTTACGTTTTTAACACAACTCTCTTAATCAATACAAACATTCGCACAAACTTAATATACCATTTACAACATTTGAAGTAGGGTGAAAAAATGTAATAGTGGCCAAATTATCTACCTTTGATTGCAATTTAACTGAGAGTTATAAAAGTAGCATAAAAAGTTTTCCGTTATATATTAATTTATTGAAAATTATAATAAATAAAATACAAGCAACAATGAGTGTTTAAGAGGAAGCAAATTTATTTTATTTATATAAATGTTAAGATGTATTTTTTTTCTTGAATATGGTAAAGAAATATTTTAATAAGACAGTAATAAGATTATATGATTCAAGATTGGAATTTAACCTTCAAGACGACATGAAAATAAAAAACTTCGATTTAGGTCGCATTCTAAGTATGGAAAAATAAATTAAAATTTAAAAAATTAAGTCAATTTAGTACAAACGGTTTACAAATACTGAACGCCCAGATTCAACGAATAGTGGACGCCCAGACATTACGAATAATGGACACCCCGACATTACGAAGAGTGGACACCCGGACATTATGAATGTTTCATATGGTGTGACCAAATGAATATACCATTTTCTGCTTTTTTAAAAGCCGAGTGTAATAAAACAGTTCGTGGTCGATATTTACGATTTGTTGACGTAGGTTGGCATCTTCATTACAAAATGTAATTATTATAAAAATCATGAATTTATGAAAGACACGCGCCAGACAACAGCGACAGAAAGAAAAAATCACTTGAAGTGGAAAATTCCCTTTTGTTATTGTAATTGTTCGTAAAATATTTGCGTTTGGGCATTATACAATTAAATGAATCACATTTTAAAAAAAACCCCACAACTATCTTACATTTTTTTAGCTTTTATGGAACCGGATGTTGAGGTAAAATTTCAAAGAATAAAAAGAAAGGCTGAGCGTACCACTCTGGGGAATTTAGAACTGGAGGAGGAATATCTGAAAGCTGACGATGACATAAAGAGAAATATGTGGCTGGGACATAAGCGTACAAAACGTCAAGCACCATATATTATCTATCCGGAAATTCTAGTTATTGTCGATTATGATGGTTATCGTTTGCATGGTGGTGACAATTTACAGGTAAACAAACAAATAAAAGTAATTTAACAAAAATGTCAACACACACTCCCTGTTATTCTTTTCATTACTGTTTGTATGAAAATTGTTGATTTAATACTTTATAACTTTGTTCCAAACACTTAACACTCATAACTAAAGACTGACAGAATGGAATGGAATGGATAATAGAGAAGGAGTAAGAGAGATTGATTTATTCTATGCAGTAGTTGGAATTGCTTTTGTGGAGTTCCTTTTTCTTTTTCTTTTTGTTTTTTTGTCATTGAGCATATTTCAGAATATTCTAGGCATTGAAGTCAAACCTAGAATTTTAAGTATTTTATTCTTTCATGCTGTTGTCTTATTTTCTATATGTATGTACATTTATTAATGCTTGTATTGCCGGCCTGTGTTTAATGTGCTAGATTTTTACGTGTGCGATAACATTGTTGTGTTTTTGTTGTTGTTTTGCAGGTGAAACGATATTTTATTTCCTTTTGGAATGGTGTGGATTTGCGCTATCGCTTATTAAAGGGTCCTAGAATACGAATTAGTATTGCCGGCATCATTATATCCAGAGTAAGTAGCATTGTTAAAAAGTTAATTGAAGGCACCGCCGATTTAAATTAAAAAAAAAAATAATTAAAAAGCAAATGAAAATGTTATGGTCAGTCAAGTTCGACCATTTAATACCCCTCACCACTTCGCTCCTTAAATTATACTACAATTTAGTTTAGTTGAGTCAGTAAATGCTTGGCCTTGCCTTAGTGATATATCATTATCATATGGAAAGGGGTTCCAAAAATGATCCGATGGGGTCTAAAGTTGGTACAGAATATTATTAAACTAATTAACTATTCTTCACCAAATTTTAACAAAAAATATTTAAAAGTGCAATTTCTCCCATAGAAAGATTTCCCTTATAATAGGACCTTGTATGGGAAGGGGTTCTAAAAATGGCCCGATTCAGTTTACTTTATATAGGATTCCCCTTTGGATTAAGAGATGTCGTTGTACGTTAAAAAATGCAACCTGTAGCTTGCGTACAAATTTATATGAATAGCCGGACGGACATGGTTAAATCGCTTTAGATTTTAATTCTGAGTATATACAATAATATACCTTTTGCCACAATTGGTAAGTGCAAGGTGCACGAAACATTTTATGTATATACATTACATGGCCACAATTAAGCTGTGAGCAACCTTTTTTTTCATACGGAGCCAAATTGTATGTAACTTGGGAGTTATCCTAGGACACTAAAGAAGAGAGAAAAACCAAGTAAATTAAAATAGTACATTAAGTTTTGTGTTTTACGTCTATACCCGTCGTGGAGACTCAATTAGACATTTGTAGGGAATTAAGCGTCCCTGCGCCCCCCCCGAAGGAGGTCCCAACTTTAGAACTTACATAATAAGCTATGTAGAGTTCACTCCTTGGTGACAGGGTTTTTTGCCATGCACTACCAGCGATTTTACAGCCCCCGCGAAGCTCCCACACGTACTGTCAAGAACTTTAGTTCTTGGGGCTCCAGTACCCCGCGGTACCAAACTTAGTCTTTGGTAGGGCTGTCGACCCCTAGAGGTCTCCCAGATTCAGGTAGCCTATTACCCACGGGCTGGTGTCCCGTTTTATTTTATTTGCTACGACTTTATTGTGATACCTGGATCTTGTCCAGGGTATCTTATATATTATGCATCATTAGCATATTATTTTGGCCCCGTGATCCTTGGACGAAGCACCTATGCCGTTTCAGGGCGGGGCCCATTAAAATAGTGCAGTGACCCAATATAAGAATCAGCTGGCTGTTATATGTTAAAATGTGTGAATCAACGTATGTGTGGGCGTGCCTGTTATTAGACCACGCCCATTTTTGGCACATAATTGAATGGCATAAATACATATATACCTAAAACTTTATTTTCGTGAATGTGAAATATTTTTTTCTATCGTGGGCATGGTTTCCCTCCCATTTGGTCCAACTTAAATAAAATCCTGCGTACAGTATATTTGTACAAATATGTGCAATGTAGAGAATGCCATTAACTAGAAGACACTCCATATTTAGTGCTAATACTGACATGAAGGCTAAACAATTGTTACCTGATCTGAAGGCTGCATTTATATGTTACACAATTTTGACACTGTACACATATTTCCCCAACACCAAGGCAGTTAATCCAAAAAACATAAAAAAAATACTTTTAAAAAGTCATAATTTTTCTACGTATAAAAAGTACACACACCTAAATAAATTGTGACGTTATACATAAAATAAAATAAAAAAAAAGCGGCATGATTTTGGTTGATTAAAAGAAACTGCAGCAATATTTGGTAATTGTAACTGTTACGAATATATAAACCAATACAAGCACTCCCTGTATTACCCACCGCATTAATTTGCACAACTATACATGCATACACATACACACGTGTATATATGACTGGTTTCCTTTCTAAACTTTAAGCTTAGTTTAGTTTTAAACATAATACAATAAAACCATGAGTAGTGTGACTAAATAAAACACAAAGGCATACATACAACTCCGTATAGTATATATCGTGCTTTAAAACAAATTTTAGCCCAAACATATGACCAATAATGCCATTCGTATATGGCAGTACATAGATACATGATGCAGACATCAAGGCAGACAAATGCAAGTGTGAATTAGTTCATTTAAACCTTTATACAATACTAAAATATAATAAATTCAGGCTGCTAATGGTTAACATTAAATAGAGTTCGCTAATGGCGTATTATAAGCGTAGAACGGATAAAAAAGTTAAAATTTTATTTTAAAAATTTTTGTAAGCAATACACGATTCATATAAATTTTTAAGCGCAATATAATTATACCAGATTTTTATATCCTCCACATAAGATTGTTATTACGTTTGCAACTTGAAAGAAGGCGTCGGAAACTATACAAAGTATTTATATTGTTGATCAGCATTAAAATCCACATCGATTTGGCAATGTCCGTCTGTACGTCCTTGTATCTGCCTCAATGGTAGAATGCTCACAAATGCACATGTCTAATTTCCGCAGGCAGATTATTTTTTAAATTGGAGAAAATAATTTTACAGCCACGCCCATTATCAACAAAATTCTATCTATCATCCACAAAAATTATAAAGTTAAAATTTTTGTAAAATAATTTATTTTTTACCAAAAGCGAGCGGAAATAACAGACACGCTTTACACCATACGCCATTATTTACAGAAAAACCTTATTTAATGCAAAATGCGACTTGTAAGTTGGAATCTAATATATATAGTATTAAGAGGCTTAATCCAGTCCCACAAATTATATGTAAATAGTAGAGGGTATTTAAAATTTGGCCTCCGTCAAATTTAGTTTTAGTGTTTTGTTATATCTTCAATCGCTATATAATTGTAAGACATTTTTAAAATTTAGACACATTTTCACTGAAAAAATAATATCTCGTATGTAGTACAAGAAATGTCAATAGTAATTACATGTTGGTTCTTGTTGTAGTTTAAAAAAAAAAAACTTAATAATAATGAAAAACTAGAACGCATTTATGTAAATTAATTATTGTCATGTGTGGGGTATAAAAAAATGTATTTCGAAAACACTGACAAGTTGTGGAGGGAGTAAACAAATGGCCGTTTGAGTTGCAAATACATAAACTACCACCTTGCAGAAATGAATCGAATGTTATAACAGAGCAATCACGTTTTCATGAAACGCTACCAACCTGGTGGCTAACTAATACTCAGCCAAGTCCCACATCACTTGGCACGAGTTAATACAAACTATATACAATACTTATAAACTGTATATTTGTACGATACATAATATATGTCAAATCAAAGAGTTTTAATCATTTTTTTATTGAAAAAAATAAAAAACCAATTCCACACATTATGGTTTTAGCAATAAAACATTATTTACAATATGTGTGTAAATGCATTCCTGGATAATAATAATAAACTTTAGTACCTCTGCTTCCTCTTCTTAATTCAAATGTCAGTTGCTGAAACACAGACAAGACAAGTTACAACTTGAAAGCTCATCTTTTTGCTGGTTTGCTCTTTAAACAAACAACGGGCGGGTGTTGCTTAAAGAGCAACAACAAGAAAAACCAAAACTAAAATTTAAAAAAAAAAACTAAAAGTTGTAAAATATTCTTCTTCAGACTTTTTGTATTTAACCACAACTGGTTAATATTCCATATATATTTACATATATTTATATTAAAACGTGCTCGTGTGACTACACGAAATGTCTTTGAATATTGTTTTATTAAAGGTTAATCGTTAATTTTGTTGGGTAGTTAGTTAGAGATTTCATTTCGATTTCCTTACATATATACAAGTATTAATTTTCCTTTGCATGTATGTGTGTGTCATTATACATTTTACATTCTACATGAAAAATAAAATTGTTTACTCCCAAGTAAATTCCGGGGTGAATTCCAATTTACAAAACCTTCATGGGTTTTGTAAACGTCGGAGATCCTAGGTTAGGTTACATTGCTCGAATGTACGCCAAATAGGCCAATATGTACGCCCATTCTTCTGAAATTTTGTACAAATTTTTTCATTTCTCGTACACAAATTGTTATTTAAATTGGGCAAAATCGGACACGCCCGCAATCAACAAAAAAATTGATTTATGAAGTTTACTTTATTTAGTATACTCGTTTACAATCACCTTATAATTCAATGTGCTGAAATTGGACATGGTCAACTTAAAACTCGCCTTGCAAGCTTATACGTAAAATATATATATATATAAAAAATATAAAATATAAAATAAAATATATATAAATATAAAATATAAAATATATAAATATCTGCCACGCCCACCGTTTTAGATGTGGAGGGTATTAAAGCCTAATTTTTACTTCTTCTATAACATATTTTACCATATACAGTAGTGTTCATAATCAATCATCTTCGCTAAACAACTAATAATATTTTGGATTTCTTTTCATTTCGCAATTTTTTTATTAAATCTTCGGTTTCACTTGAACAATGTTTTAAACGTCCTATTATTCTGTAACCACTAGTTATTATTTATTTTAAAGAAACCTTATATAGTTGTCTTACCAAAAATATTTAATTTTTAGATAAAAATATTTTTTTTTAAATATTTAAAAATTCAACAATAAAAGACGTGCCGTCTATGTGCTATTATTATGAACAGGTATTTTTGACCCTTTGTGAAGTTTTTTTTGTTTCATTAAAAGAATATGTGACGAATTCAAATACTTTTCTATAAATTCAGTTTGTTATAGATCATAGTTATATAAAGAGAAGGCTTTAAAATTTTATTCAAATTATTTTGGATAAAATCGATCTTTTTCGATCGTAGTAATAAGCACTGCTATTATTATAAACACTACTATATATAATGTTATGTAACGTAATGCAACAACAACAATTGTTGGTAAAAATCTATTAGCTGTATATGTATATTTACATAAATTCGTGTACGTAGACTATTTCTCACTTTCAAAAAAGAAAAAAATTAATAAATAAATAATTGGTAATAGGTATGAAAAATATTTGTTGTTACTTTATTTGCCATAAAAGCATTTATAAGTCTGCGAATAATAAATAGTTGTATAATATTTTTATGTTAAATAAATGGTCTGTCCCTTCATCAATACCATGATAAAAATATTACAACATTTAAATAAATTGTTGGACACTTTTCCTTTCATATTTCATTTATTTTAGTCACCACCTATCTTGCGGTCGGTGTTATATGTAGCAAAACGTTTGTGACACTGCAAAGTATACATTTTCTAGATTATTTTCAAACTCAAAATAAATTTAACTAGCCCCCCCCCCCGAAGGAGGTCCCAACTTTAGAACTTACATCATAGGCTATGTAAGTTCACCCCTTGGTGACAGGGTTTTTTGCCATGCACTACCAGCGATTTTACAGCCCTCGCGAAGCTCCCACAAGGGGGCCTACCCAAGAGTACGTACTGGCAAGAACCTTAGTTCTTGGGGCTCCAGTACCCCGCGGTACCAAACTTCGTAGGACTGTCGATCACTAGATCTCCCAACTTCGGACAGCCTATTGCCCATGGGTTGGCATCCCATTGATATTATGTTTGCTAAAAGGTAGTTATTTGATCCCTGGAATTATCCAGGGGATCTTATACAATATGCTCTTTGCATTTTTGTTTTGGCCCCGTGATCCTTGGACGAAGCACCTATACCGGTACTCCGTATCAGGGCGGGGCCCATTACAAAACGTACAGTGTGTGTAAATGTTTTAGTAATTTATTGTTTTTCTTAGCATAGAATAGAACTTCATTCAACAATTGGCCACGCCCATATAGGTCGCACCCAAATTTTATATCATTGCCAGTGAAATTTTCTATTTTATGCACGTTGTTGGGTGTTCAAGATTTATTGTAAATTCAAAATAGTTCGTTTTAGTTGTTTCTTGTTGTTGTTGTTGTCGTTTGTTTGTTTTGTTCATTTGTGGTCTCCCCCTGTTTGTGTGTTATTTATTATAAATAGTTTAAAAATGCAAATAAATGGTACAAAAATATTTCTATATAGTAGATTTAAATGTATTTTAAGTATTAAGAGTCGAATTGATTAATACCGTTGTATTATTTGTATGTTATAGCTCTACAATCGGATCGAAGCAGTAGAGTATTAACATTTTCATTTTGTTTTATGCATTTCTCTGTATATGCATGCCCATTGAGGTTCTTGATATGTTATCTTCACTCCTATTACCTTAACCCGTAATTGATGCCTTAACTTTATCTTTCATATGCCTTTTTTTAAGGGACGTGATGCTACACCATATTTGGAAAGAAATCGTGTAGGACGTGATGCTATTGATTCAGCTGCAGCTCTAACCGATATGGGTAAATATCTATTCCGTGAAAGACGTCTACCGGTCTACGACATAGCTGTAGCAATAACCAAGTAAGTGTAACGTTCAAAAACGTGTAAAATGAAAACCTTTTCTAATTTTCCTTCATATGTGTAAATCTTTACAAAAAAATTGTTTCATAGAATTTTTTATAAAAATTTTCAGTTTATTCAGTTTTCAAAATTCTTTCAATATATTTTTATGAATCTTAAAAGCCCGAATAACATCTAAAATCTTTCCATCTATAATTTTTAACTTTCTATATAAATGTATATATAATTTAGATATGATATGTGTCGAAGGCGGAAAGGAGGTCGTTGCACGAAAGGCACAGCGGGTAAAATAAATTTTGCTTTTTTATAAAAAAATTCACATATGTTTAAGAATATTGGACTTTTCGGTTTAACCTTTTAGTTGTAGTTACCACCAGTTTATAATGTTGCACACCATACATACATAAGATTATGAATGTACTGGATACAATTTAATACTAAAACAAAATCCACTGATTTGAGCATAACTCTTATTGTAATATGTAACTAATGGTGTAGTGGAAGCTTTTGTAAAAGAAAACTAAATTTTGCTAAGGCCAAATTTTTAATACCCTTCACTTTTACATACAAAAGGTGGGCGCGGCAGGTATACGAGTATATAATACGTATAAGCTTGCAAGTCGAGTTATACGTTGGGTATGATTTTTTGTAAATTGTAGGCGTGTCTGTTATCCGACCACACGCTTTTTTAGCATGTCGATGGATGGGATAATCACAGATAAGCGTACCAAATTTCAAGTGCATAAACCAATTTATGTGGCAGAAAAATATATTTTTGTCGATTGTCGGCGTAGATAGTCTTAGCCGATTTTGTTCATTTTAAATTCTAAAGTAGACTAAAAATGTTTATACAAATTTTCAGCTCAATATCTTAAAATTTACGCCTGTGAAAATGCCAACAACATTTCTGGTCGTTCATTTCTAGATCGACTCAGTTTTTGATGCTAATCAAGATATATATACTTTGCAGAGTCACTGACGCCTCCTTCTAGGTGTTGCAAACGGAATGACAAACTTAGTATTTCTCAGTCTTTTGTGGAGGGTATAATTATTCACAATTGAGGACTAGGTGGACTACGGTAGTATCATAATAGAAAAATCTAGAATTTTTGAAGGAAACTAATATTTTTAGTTAGAGAAACATAGAAATTACTCCCCAGCGCCCGAAAAAAAATCTTTTCTTTAAATCGTACAAATATCGATCGAAATATCCAAAATTTCTTTTTATTGTTTTCTTTAAATCTCCTTTCTCTTTTTATTCCATGTCAAATACTTCCAACACTTTACATACATTTTTATTTAAACTCTTCTGCTGTTCTTCAGCTGTTTCCTTTTTAATTAACTTTAAAAAAAAATTTATATTATATTCGTTAATTTTACTGCTCAGACTTGATATGTGCAGACGTAACTCAACAGATGAGGAATGTAATCGTGGTACTGCAGGTAAATTTTCCAGAGTCTTCCCAAATCATAAAGAATGTCTGCCTTATCTGCCTTGTCTGTCTCTGTCTTTCTATACATTTATTTTGAATGATTGAAATTTCACTTTTCCATTTATAAAATTGGGAATAAAAACATTTCATTCTAGCTGTCCTTTCATGGCTTTCTTCATTAGTAGGTATAGAGAAAAAGAAAAAATTTATCCTTCTATAAATTAAGAGTAAAGACATCTACATGAGACAGTAACCTTTTTTAAAGTGATTTAAAATTTTGTGTCAAAGAAGCCAAAGGAATAAATCTTTGGCATCGAATTGAACAAACAAGAAATATATTTATTTGCATGTTTGGACAAAATGTCCTGATTACTAACATCATTGCTTTCTATCATAATTTGCTTTTTCTTTAATCGTTTTAACCATACGGAATGTACGGATATATGGGTAATTATCAGTATCTGATCTAAGTCAATACAAGCTTCCTTTTTTTATTTTCTTGTAATATTTTTAATCAATTCGAATTTGAAAAAGTTTTCGCTGTTTCTTTATGAAAATTGTTTTATTTAAATAGAATTTCTAATGAACATATTTTAAAATTATTGCCCATGGCTAGCGGCTGCTTCCTATCATCTTTCTGGCAACAAGAAGAATCGGAAGAACAATTGACATTTTTTATAAATAAAAGATTAGCGCTCAGAAATAAAATCTCCTATAAGTACATAAATCGCGCCTAGTAGAACTAGTAAAACAGTGTAAAACTTCTAAGCCAGATTAAAAAAACTTTTTCCAATGTATTTATTTAATTTTTTTATATATAAAAAATTTTAATTGTGAAATAAAAATGAGTGAAAATAATGAAAATATATATATATATATATGTATATATATTTCTAATGTAAAAAATGTTAATATAATGTTTTTTTTTTATTATTTTTTAAACACCTCTTGTTGCTCTTGCCTGAAAAAATCCGAAAAGAGCTAATAATAAATCATCTGTCAGGAAACAGCCAGAACTTATTCAAATTGCCAATATTAATACTTAATACATTATGAAACACCCCCAAATACGATATTATAAAAAAATTATAATTACTGTTTTTTTGCCAATTCGTTGCGGTAAAACAACGAAAAATAAGGCTTTGCTTATGTTGGCGGAGCTTGTGTGGTCAATAAACGTTTGGAAAAAGTAAACAGTGTGGCCATCATTGAGGACACTGGCGGCTTTAGTGGCATCATTGTAGCAGCTCACGAAGTGGGCCACTTGTAAGTATTAATGGTAATAGGACAATGGTTAATGTAAATTATTTACAAAAATTAATTTTATTAGGCTTGGCGCTGTTCACGACGGCTCACCACCGCCCAGTTATTTAGGTGGACCAGGAGCACAACGTTGTCGCTGGGAAGATGGTTATATAATGTCTGATCTGCGTCACACCGAGCGAGGTTTCCGTTGGTCACCCTGTACAGTGCAAAGTTTTCATCATTTCCTGAAGTAAGCAAGTTGACTGTTATTTGTTTCTTGATTACTTTATTTTTATTTTTATAGTGGTGATACTGCCACCTGTTTACACAACGCTCCACACGAGGATAGTGCTTTGGGACGTTCACTGCCTGGTACATTGCTATCTTTAGATGCTCAATGTCGGCGGGATCGTGGCACTTACGCTTGCTTCAAAGATGAGCGTGTTTGTGCGCAATTGTTTTGTTTTGATGCTCAAACTGGCTACTGTGTAGCCTATCGTCCAGCAGCCGAAGGCTCTTCTTGTGGAGATAGTTTGGTAAGTGTTTATTGTGGCTTATGAAACGAAATTAATCTCAAGTAATTTAATGTTTCTTTTGGCAACTGTTGCAGCACTGTTTAGATGGGCGATGTACACCACTACCTGCAAATTCTATTAATTATGGATCTACAAAGTCGTCCTACAAGTAAGTGTTTTTTACTGATATTTTTCATAAAATTATTCTCTTCACAAAATAGTAATTTCAATTATTTTATAAAAGTAAGAAAGTAGGAGACGAACAATAAAGGAAAAGAGATAGAATTAAAATCGAACGTTAAGTAAAGGAATCAAGTACTAAAGTTTTCCTAAACATTAAATGGAATGTTGCTTTATTTAGTTAGTTAAAATCTCGGGCAATTCAAAAAATATATTTCGAAAAAAACTTTGGAAAATCAAGTAAAAAAGTAAATATTAGATGATTTTTTTTAGTTTTATAAAAATATTTTTGATCAAGGCAAATTTTAAACACCTTCCACATATATAAACAAACCATGGGTGCGGCAGGTAACTGATTGTGATAGACCCATTTTTATGGTTAATGAAACAAACCTCCATTAATTATGGGCGTGTCATTTGACTGATTTTGCTCCAATTAACCCAGCGTTCCGAAATAAAAGTATCTCTACTAAAATTTAACCTCAATATTTTAATTTTTGTGGCCGTAAGCGTTTCAATGCGGACGTACGAACTCCATTGCATTGACTCAGATTTTAATGCTGTTTAAAAATGTATATTTTGCACAGCCTCTGAGGCCTCCTTCTGGATTCTGAACGGAAGGACAACGTTAGGGTTTAATTATTTTTAAATTTATAATAGATATTTTTATTTGTATACCGGGAATCTCCTGTTTGCATACACATCCTCTGTATACCACTCCACATTCAGACATACTATAAAAATAATAATTAATTTCTTTTTTTTGCCACAATAACTACAACAAAACACTATGAACAATAAAAACAACAACTATCACTTTCTCTGTTTACCAACACTTGACTCTTTTAAAAATTGAAAAAAAAACCTACACAATAACTATTGTTCAGAACAAATCAGACAGTTGATGATATTAGTGCACAAACCAAAGATGATGATAATACAAGTGAAATTAAGGAAGAGGAAAATGAAGAAGAAGAAGGTGAAAAAAAAAGAGAAAGAAGAAGTAGAAGAAGAGGAAAACAATTTGCAAAACATTAATGGTAAAAATGAAAATTTGCAAAAAATAAAAAACCGTTAGCCTACAAATACCATAATATAGATAGAACAAATAGAACAGGCCGCTCTAATATGAAAACACGAGTAACGGCCAATAGTACTTATCAACAATATTATAATATAAGAAAATATATACAACACATATGGCCACAAATACAAAATTTATATGAAAAGACAAACATCACAGCAAGTACAACTTCTTTGCCTTCTTCTCGTGCTAATTATGTAAATGATCTAAGTCTGGTTATATCATTGAATACCAAGGTAAACAGCAGCAGTGAAAGTTTAAGGAAAAGTGAAAAACAATCATTACTAAAAACACCACAAGCACAACACCAGAATATAATGCAACAAAAAAAACAACAACAGAAACAACACGACAATACTTTTTCAAAATATCTGACACTAGGTACACCATTTCGTACATTACAACAAATACTTTTACGGTTATTACAATAAACCAGAACAATGAAACAATGAAAGAGTAGCACCAACACAGACGACAGCAACATTAATATGTATCTAGAATTAATTCTTAAAAAAAAAACAAATTTATCGTAGTAAAAATAAGAGTAAGACACGTGATACAATTAGAAAGTTACGCATTTCCATCCCCTACACCCTCCTTTAGTGCAAACGCCAATGGCAGCAATCACGCCTCTGATGTAGACGATGAAACAAAAATTGATGAGACAGACGACGAATCTTCCGATGCTGAAGAAAATGATGAAAATAATGAGACGATCGAGAAACAAAAACGTAAGTTCCATATGCATAACCCTGCACAAGTATCAACAACAATATCCCCACCTCCTTCTATCCCCACGATTGCTATCAAAACAGCCACAACAACATACGGCCGACAGCAAGCCCAACTGCAACCAACATCCACACCAGCCATCTGTTCTGACACTACTCTGCGTTATGGTGTCAAATCATCCATCGCCACCACAACTATGCGCAATTTTAATCCGACTCAATTGTTTTTTGAAAATTATTTAAAAAAATTACAAGCTTTGAATAATTTAGCGGCCGTCAATACGAACGCCAGTATTAGGGATGGTGGTGGCGGTAGTGTTGGCGATCGTACTACAGAATCCACCGCCACTATTACCAATCTAAAGAAAGCGAAAACTAAATTGTCGCCACAAGAGAAGGCGGAGAAGAATAAATTTGAAAGCCACTTTTTAAAACGTACGCTAACCCATCAAAATACGGGTATTGGTAGCGATGGTAGCTTTAGTACAAATAATTATAATAAAAATAATAATAATAATAATACAACAAAAACAAAACACACCAGAGATACGGAAACAATTATTAGAACAAGTGCTGCCACCACCACCACCTCCACTACACCATCATCACTAGTGGTTACAAATTACTTAGCAGATCACACAAATCGTTTATCATCAATAGTGCAACAACAACAACAACATAAACATAAACATTTATTACAGCAGCTTCAAAAAAGAACTATAACAAAAATAATTATTCCTGAAAAACAACAAAAAACAACAGAAACAACATCAATAACAACAACTAGAATGCCATCGACAACGCGCAGGCCTAAAATAAAAAAAACACAAAAACTTATTAGAAGACTACGTACACAACAACATCACCAACAACAACAACAAATTAAATGAGATTAGCTAGGAGAAATAGACTCGTCAACACTAACAAAAACTAAAACAAAGATAAATTACAACAACAACAAAATAATCTTTGACTCTCTCTCTCTCTCTTTCTCCCGCTGTCTAACCATTTCCGTATTTGTTTAGTTAATTAAAAAGTTAAAACAAAAAACAAAAAAACTAAAGAATAAAAAACTCTGAATCCACCCAAACACGGCGGTAAGCAAATTTGTATGTTACGTAAAAAATCGAATATAATATAAGGCAAAAAGCAAAGTCATCATTCTAATATCATTTTGGAATAGATATCGTACACGTGTCATTTTCATTCATTCGTGGGACTCTTCATCACTATCTAAAGAACAGTCGTTATTGCATGCTACCTTTTGATTTACCTTTGGATTTCTAGTCAAGCTTTCCATTAATCTCCCTTTAGTAAATACTTAAAATAGTTTAGTTGCCCAACGCATTTATTCAATTCATTGAAACTGCACCAAAATTACACACACATTTAAATCATTCTTCGTTTTTCATTTTGTGTATTTTTTCTTTTATAAAATTTATAAAATAAAGATCAAAAGCGAAAGTAGTTATTATATATATGCAGGACGTACGTACATAAAGAGTAATTTAATATATTATTAATGTTGGAGAGAACCCAATACAAAAAACTTTGTTTATTTATTTATTCGTTATTTGTGGGCGTGGCATGTTAACAACTACGCTCTCTTTTAACGACTCCTGCCACATTTTAGCCCTACATTACGTTAGGTTAATTATGCTAATTATGGGCGTGTCTGCTATTCAATTTCGCCCATCAATGGATAGCTTCCCTATAAATCGATTTTTCAAATTTTAATTTCTTGTATAAATTTTTTACTTCCGCAAGAGATTTTTGTGGATTGCAGGCGTGCCACCAAAATGATTTCACCATATTTAAATGAGAACTTAAATTATAGAAAAAAAATTGTATACATAAAATTCTATATGAATAAGACCGTCAAACATTGTATAAAAGATTTTCTTCTACGTTCATGTTTCGCAAAATTACAACAGTTCAAACTTTTTATTTTAGTGATAAACACCACTTGGCCCACCAAAAAAACATTATTAGCTAGAAGAAATCCACATCTTAATCCAACACCTTGGAGTCTCCTACCCCCCTTCATTAGCATTTACTTTTTGATTTACAAAGGTCTGCCTTTGAATTAGAAACTAATCATTCACAATCGTTTTGGTTCACATTCCTTTCAATTAAACTTTATCAACCAACACAAACGCAATTAATCGCGAAAATCATTTATCATATAAATTCATATTCACACCCCCCAACACAAACATATATATGTATATATATTCTAGTAAACAGAGCACATAACGAAATCATGACTCATTCATAACAAGTTTCCAAACACAATATTTTTATGTATTTAAATAGACAGACTTTTCTTTAATAGGAATTGGATTTTGACCATAGCATTATAACATGTATTGAATGCTTTGTTGTTGTAATTGATTAGTTATAAATAGTAATCCAGTTAACGGTAAGGATATGGTGGTGTGTTTGAAGTGTTGGTGGGAGTTGGCTTTGCAAACACATATTAAGCATAAATTAGCATGAAAATCCAATTTTAATTAATTGAAAAGCAGTTATGCTCTATGCCTAGAAAATTAAAGAAGGAGGAATGTTGATTTATAAAGTTTGGCTCTCTCTAACCTTGCAGCTTAGCAAATTTATATTTTAGACATTTGTAGTATTCATATTGAAATTTAAAATATCTAATAATTTTTTTTTTTTTCTTTTTCTTCATTTAGTGGTTAATTGGAAGGCTTTTCCGTTTTAAGGATTAATGAACGAAACATTATTAGCTGGCATGAAAGCTGCTACGTTGGCTGCCGTTTTAGATGAATCTTTAGTGGTTAAGAAATACACGTTATACGTAGAGAAAATGTTCTTCTTGCTATATAACACGTACATAACATACTTACATACAAACAAATTAAGCTGTATGCCTGTGCCTGTACAGTCAAACTGCCATTCATGCTATTAATCAATCTCAAACACAATCCATTTGCAGCACACAAAGTCTTCTCATATATTAATTAATAAGGAAATGTATTTTTGTCCTTATGGCATATACTTAGGTTTTCTTTAATTTCTTGCTTTTTTTATAAATTATATAAGGAAAGTTTCAATTTTATGTTTACGCATATATTAACTTGTAAAATTTTTCCCCAAGTTTAATTTCGTGAATCTTTTTCCAAAGCGGCTAACTTCCCCCCTTCTTTTTTTTTTTTTTTTTTTGATAAATAGCTTAAGAAATATATTTATAAGAGAACCGTAACCTTTTTATCTAAATTTATTTTCGTTCTTTGTAAAAAAAAACATTGAGAAAAATGTGATAAAAACCGTAAATCATCATCAATTAATTGTTAACTGTTACAAATCATTTTGTATAAACATTAACGAGTTTTATTTTAATTTTAACCGATTAAAAATTAAATGAAAAGCATTATCCATCACAAGCGCCCAATTGTATGTGATTGCAAGGATATTTTTTTTAATAAATTATATATTTAATTGACATTTATAAAATGAATAACTTGCGTTTCATTTCAAAATGAAATCCTATATACCAGGAAAGTGCCGGTTTTTGGAACCAGTTTGGTGCTATAACCACATGGACGGATGTGGCCAAATTTTCTTAGAATTCGCTTTAGATCATGATTATTCTTTGTAGGTCTTTTTAAGCCTCCTTCAGGGATTTACAATGTTTCAATAAAGTTAATATAGCACACTAACGCCAAATTTGTGTGGATAAACAAGTAAAAAAGAAAATACATTTGGGAGGGGCCAAATCTTGTATACCATCGATAGTAATATTTAACGTAAAAATCCCTTTAATCCCAAGTATATTTGAGTACAAAAAAAGCATTTTATATAAAATATCCGTGACACAAAAAACTATTTAAACTTAATTTCTACCTGGCAATGGTAAATATTGATTATAAGTGATAATGTTGCGTATTAAAGCAGCCATAGATATTATACAAATCATTCCAGCTGGCATTAATTTGCCTGAACGGCTCCATCTAGCACCCATCAGACCAGTCAGCACTAATGACGTACCGAATTGCAGTAGCGGTCTTGGTGGTTCTTGGGAGTTGTAATAAGCCCCCAAACCTAAGATGGCTCCAAATGTTAAACCAGCACCCAAAGATGGAATAGAACCTTTTTCAAAAAGGTTTAAGTAATAAAAATAAGCGAAACTTAATTGAACGCGTCTTTTTCTTTACCTGCTTTCACATAACCAATAATACCACCTGCTGCTACAGTAGCCGCATATAAATAACCAATAAAATCAGTAGACATTCTTCTTTTTTTTAAATAAATAAATTAAGAACTTTTTAAGATTATTCACGAAATAAAATGATTTTTCTTATGAAGAAACTACTTTAAAGAACTTTCACTAAAAAACTTAAATGCTCACTAATCCAAAGTAACAACAATATCAAAGTTATTACAACAACAACAAATACTAAGAAAAGTCTAAATCAGCTTGTAGGGATTTACACAAAATAGCACCGATTTTTTCCACTGCAAAATTGAAAGTTGCCACTCGCTAAACCAAAATTAAAGATACTTTACTATAATAATGTGAAAAAATATTAAAAATTAAATGAATGATAAATTCTTGCGTATATAAGAACCTTGGAAAATCTTTATATAAAAAATTAACTTATTCTGTGTTATATTATATGCTCGAAATATATTAATTTGGAAATGCCATGCTAAAAAAATCATATATAAAACATTTTTCACGCATATTCAGTCAGGTGGCAGCTTCCGAAATCATGGATGAAAAAATTATTACAACTTGGTGTAAAAATTTCTTTTAATTTCAATAGTTATATAAAAACATTTTCCTAAATAAAAACCATTTGTATAATTCAACGAAATACTTTTGTAATATAACTGTTGTATAATAAATAAATAAAACGTATAAATTTATATACATTGGAGATAAGCGGAAAATATCCCTATTACCAACTGCTATCCCTGTATCTATGAAAGCAAACATATCTGCTCTCTGTGCATTCAACTCCGCCATTTGTAATTTTTGTCTACCGCATTTTATAGAAAAATTGTCTGCAAGTGTACGAAAACTTATAAAATTAATTTATCCAAAGCAATTTTAAAGAATTCTTATGGAAATATAACAATCTAAGAGCTATATAGTATTGATTAATAACAATCGCAGTAAAACTACGGTTGTATTTATATATATATAATTCGGATTTCAATTGGTAATATAAGACTTGCGTTGAAGCGAAAAAAATCTATAATTTTCCACTGCTCAGCGTGTAAAAGGGCAAAAAATTTTTAAAATGGGTGATATGGCCGCTCAAAACAGTATAAATCAAAGTCAGGCTTTTGCGGCTGCCTTGCAAAGAGCTAAACAGGTAAAAATTTGAAAAATAATTTATATGAGACGGTCTATACTAACTGTCCTATTTAATATTATAGAAAAAAATTTATTTTTATACATACGAATAAGCTAATTAAGTAAAATAAAAACTTAATTTAAAATTTGTATTATCTTTAAAAGATTGCCGCAAAAATTCAACCTAACCAACAATCTAATAACATGAGTGGGGGTGGCTTTAAACGATCACATGATGATTCCGATGGTGGACCCGACCATAAACGATTTACAAGTCCCGATGATTATGGACACAATAGTAATTCAAATATGAGTACTGGTGGTGGCTCAACTTCAGGTGGACCAGCGAATATGTCACAAGCTCTAGCTCAAGCTGCCGCCGTGGCCGCCCGTTTAGCTGCCACCGCTGGTAACACATGCGAAGAGCAAATACGCATTCCAGAGAGCATTACCAATGCTTTTGTGGGTCGCGCCAGCAATGAAACGATATCACATGTACAAGGAGACTCTGGTTGTAAGCTGCAATTAGGACAAGAGGGGGATCGTGTTATAACTTTGAGAGGATCGAGAGAATCGGTAACAAAAGGCCGTGATTTAATACAACAAATGGCCAATCGTAATGGTGGTGGCACGGTGGAAGTAGTTTTAACTATAAATATGCCACCACCAGGTCCCACAGGCTATCCGCCCTATCAAGAACTCATGATACCTGGCACCAAAGTGGGTTTAATTATAGGCAAAGGCGGTGATACCATCAAACAATTACAAGAAAAGACCGGAGCTAAAATGGTTATCATACAAGATGGTCCCAATCAAGAAGTTATTGTAAGTTTTCAACACTGCACAAGAACCTTACAAAATCTATCAAACAACATTTTTAGAAACCTTTGCGAATTTCGGGTGATGCTCAAAAAATTGAACACGCCAAACAATTAGTGTTAGATCTTATCGCACAAAAAGATCTACAAAACCAACAACAACAAATGAATAGCAGCCGGCCGGGTTTGGGCTCGAATAATGGTGCCAACGGCGGTTATTTTGGTGGTGGTAATGGTGGAGAACAATGTGAAGTATTTGTACCCAAAATAGCTGTTGGTGTGGTCATCGGCAAGGGAGGTGATATGATTCGTAAAATTCAAGCAGAATGTGGTTGTAAATTACAGTTTATACAAGGAAAAAATGATGAACCCGGTGATCGACGTTGTCTCATCCAAGGCACAAGGCAACAAGTGGAAGATGCCAAGCGAACAATTGATGGTTTAATCGAAAATGTCATGGTAAGTAGCTAGAGTTAGGAGTGTGGAATAATATGGAAAAATTCCCTAATATGTGTCTGTCTCTGTTATCTAAAGCAACGAAATCGTAATGCAGCAGGTACCAATGCAGCCGGCGCCAGCAATGGTGGCGCCGACAATGGCAATTCTAATTACGGTTATGGTTATGGCGTCAATCATGCTCAACAACCGGCCCGAGAAGAAATTACTTTTATGATACCTGCCTCGAAATGTGGCGTAAGTGTTTATTGTGATATTGAGAGCTAAACTAAGTTTTTTTATTCCGTCAAACATTACTAAAGATCAAGTAATGCGTTCCTATTTTAAGACGACTTTGTAGATTTGACAGAGTATAATTAATGTTTTAATCACTTGTGTCTCATAGATTGTCATTGGTCGTGGTGGTGAGACCATAAAGTTAATTAATCAACAAACCGGCGCCTATTGTGAGATGGATCGTAACGCTGTTAATCCACCCTCTGAGAAACTTTTCAAATGTAAAGGTACCTCCGAACAAGTTGAGGCCGCCCGACAAATGATTGCCGAGAAAATTAATATGGACGTGAGTGTTATAACACGAAAATCAATTAGTGGGGGGCCACCTAATCAACAGGGTGGAGCACCTAATTATAATCCGAATGATCCGAACAGCGCAATGGCTGCTTATCAACAGCAATGGGCTGGTTATGCTGCGCAGCAGGGAGGTTGGGGTGATCAATCACAACAGGCGGCAGGTATGGCACCAGGCGTTCCAGGTGCTGCCGGACAACAAGCTGATTATTCACAACAATGGATTGTTTACTACAAGTAAAATATTTACTGTGTTATGTGCTGTCATATATTTTTCTTATATATTTATTCATTTCAGATCGATTGGTATGCATCGTGAGGCTGAAATGATTGAACAGCAGCTTAAAGCTAAACAATCAGCAGCAGCAGCTGTAGTACCGCAACAACCCCAACAACCACAAGCTGCCAATCCTGGAGCAGCTGTTGCCGCTGCTGGTGGTCAAACACAAGATTATAGCGCTCAATGGGCTGAATATTATCGTAGTATAGGAAAATTGGAAGAAGCTGAAGCTATTGAAAAACAAATGAAGGTAAGCTTCGGCTTTTGAATAAAAAATATGGAATGCAACTGAATTGATAGTATTAGAGTTTAGAACAGAAACCGAACGAAGGTGACTGTCTTAACAAATATAATATTGATCGTATTGAGACTATACCCTCTGCATAGAGTAGAAGTAGAGGATCTAGTGGTAGATAGATAGATAGTGTGTGTATGTGTGTGTGTGTATTTTGTTTATATGTACAGACATTTCCCACCAACTTTATTGCCTCCTCCCACAGTACATACATATATAGAGAGTACGTTTTTAAGTAATTTTTTTTCGATGTTAATTTGTTTCATTAATTCTTTAATATAAGCCACGTTAATAATAATATGTTACAATAATCTAAAACATTAGTTATTATAATAGTTAAAAAAAAAACACCTATAATGGTAATTCTAAAAACAGATCAATTGCTTAAATTCGTTTTTTTTGTATATGTATATTATGTGCAACGGTCAACTATAGGCTAATACAACAGCAACAAATCCTTCCCCAGCAATTGGTGGTGGTGGTGGTGTTGGTAATGCCAGTAACGCTCCAGGTCCTGCTGTTTCTGCTGCCCCCGCCTCTTCACCTGGCAATAGTGCTGGTGGTGGTGGTAGTAATGGTGCAGGCAATGCTGCTGGGTCACAGTCTAAGGATTATAGTGCCCAATGGGTTAAATATTATCGCAGTATAGGGAAACACGAAGAAGCTGACGCTCTTGAGAAACAAATTAAGGTACGTGTGTACTGCGCTAGCAAGAGACTAACCACCCTATTGAAACGTCCCATCCCTCACAACAGTCCAGGAGGTTAAGTTATGTTTCTTAGACATGAATTCAGGGATTATGTACCGTAATATTTCCTCTCAGAAAATGTAACGGAGAATAGTAGAGTACAGCATTGAGTGTTGCGTATTAGTTTATGTTTTCTTTTCAATTTAACTTTTGGTCCTTAAAAATTTAGCCTTTTATTGATATATTTTTTATTTCAATTCTTTCCATATAGGGTAAACAGAGTACAGGAAATGCGGGTAGTGTTGTTGCTAATCCAAATGGTGGTGGCAGTGCACCAAATGCGCCTGCCAATACCCAACAACCCGGCGCCTATCCAGATTATTCTCAATACTCGCAATATTATGCGGCGGCGGCTGCTCAAGGTGGCTACCCTCAGGCAGCTGCCGGTGGTTATGGTGCACCTGGAGGTTATCCGGGTGCTCCACAACCTCCGGGCAGTAGTGATGTCAATCAAGGGCCTCCTGCCAGCAATCAAAAGAAAGATAAACACTAAGAAGGAAAGACAGTGCACCCATCCACCCATCTATTCTCTTCCGCATTAAGCATCAACCATTAGTTAGTGGGTAAGTATTACTGTTCTCTAATATTAAAGCATACATTTTCCTTAATTTAATTGCTTATAAAAAAAACACGTCGAATTATTAAACTTTCATTCTCTTACATATATTTACATATGAAACATATTTGTATTTGAAATATTTTCTCGTACCGCCGATCTATTACGATCAATTGACCTTTTACACAATTTTTCTTTTATAAATTTGATTTAAATTTTTATTTACATATATTTGACAATATATAAATATAATAATTACATAATTTGTGGTCAATGTGAAGTGATCACATTGGATTGAAATATATACATATTTGTGATATCTATTATTTCTTTCTTCCCCAACTTTTTTAGAGAAGTTAGCTAGCTTTACATATGATTTATAAACTTTTTTTTTTTTTAATTATTGTAGGAATTATTTTTTTAATAATTATTATTTTTAATTTATAATTTCCTTCATATTTATAATCTAACAACAACAAAACATATATTTTTTCTCGTTTCTCTTGCATTTAAATATGTTTTTACAGCTGATAATAATAAAAAAAAAAAAAAGTGAAAAATATATAAATACAAACAAAAAAACCCTTGCAACGTCTCCCCAAAAAATATACAGGTATGATGTTTTTCCCTATATTTCTATGTTTAGTAATGGACATAGGAATTTAGCGAAGACATACACACAATAACATTTTATATAATATTCTGAAGTGTAACGTAACGTAATGTAACGCAACGCAATGTATTATGGTAGCTGTCTGGCAACTCCGTGATGATGATGATGTTTTGGCATGACTTGGATGATATACAATATTCTGTGTTGATGTATAAATACTGTGTGTGTGTATGTAATATAAAATGTTTTAAATATTATTTCTTTTATAATAGCCAACAATTTCTTCTTACAGTGCTTTAGTTTATAAGTGTAACCCTATATCTAGTAATAATAATAATAATAGTAATAATGATCATTGATTGATACGTGAAATGTAACGACATCGTTATTGGAAAACAACAACAAGGAATCTAGTATATATAACACCATATTATTAAATTGTTTCGTTTCGCTTTCAACCATTTCGATAATCCCACACAGTTTATTTTTATGTTAATATTTATAACATAAAAGCGTATAAATAACATATATATATATATTTAAGGTAATATAATAATAATTATATTATGTAATAAAAACGGCCGTTTTTAAGTTAGTTTATATTAATCATATATATACTTAACAGACACTTGACTTTCTTGAAACAAAATTAAAAGAAAAACACCAACACAATATTAGGCGTCCCCCGCTCGTATTAAGGAAAGAAACAATTTTATTAATTTCTAGCTTCCGCAGAAAATGCCGTAGAAACATGAAAACAAACAATAACAACTGTAAGTTTTTATTTAGTGCGAATCTATGATAAATAATTTATTGCTTTGATGATTGATGGTATGGAAGGAAAAAGAGTAATTAAATCAAATCAAAGTAAACGAAAAACGTTTATACAAATATATAATCTTGTACAATTCGAAATGTGAAAATTAAATGAAAATTTCCAGCGCCTATATATTAAAAAATTTAACGTTTATATGTTATGTTGCAAGTTATTGTTTCTTCAAAGTTCAGAAAGCAATTTGTGAGCCCTTGGGGTGGATGGATGATTGGCTAATTGTCATATAGGCGAGAAACTTAGGATGGCCAAAATATAAGAAACATAAGAGAGAGACGGGGTAAGCTTACTTTATGGACAACACATACTTCGAATTGTATTGAAATAATAAGTAACATACATACCCTTTATATTTGAGTGAAATAGTAGCATAATAATATTCATATAAAGGATTATTTATATAAACATCTTCAACTATCACAATGATCGTAAAACATATATTTCTATTTAACATAAAACTTTAATATATATTTTGCATATAAAATGTTTGACCATTTTCTATTTCTGTTTCCAGGACTAAATATGACCGAAGCAAAACTATAATATTTTTAATTTTTTGTGCGTGATATATCCTTTTTTATTTTCATTGTATTCACCACCATGAAAATGTCATTTTGTGTTTTGTGTTGTGTTGTGTTGTGTTGAAATGGTTACAACTTGTGGCAGGAGTCTTTAGAGTATAATGTACAATATATTCTTTAACAGCATTAAAAACTGAACATTTCAATTTATTATAAATTATAAAAAATCATTATTAGAGTGTTCAACTGAAAATGAGAAAAACATATATTTGAAAATGAAAACATCTAAATGAAGGAAAAATGAATGCATATTAAAGAAAACCTCAACGGAAATTGATACTGACTAGTCTGATGGACTCCCCATTTTCAAAATTAAACCATTTATATATTTAAAAAAATTACTGAAATTAAGGTTTTTTTTAAATTCCTAATTGATTTATAATTTTAATATAGTGAAAACTCAAGATTTAAGTTATCTCTACTCTTATTATCTATAGTAATTGTGTCGATAATCAAAATTTTTCCGTAAATAATTTTACTTTTTACGATGAACAACCTTTGAAATCCTCAAATGGAAGTTTTATTCAAAATATTTTTAATTACTTGGTATAATACTAATAATAAAAAATAAAAAAATAAGCTATTTGGTTAAGGCCAAATCTTGAGTACCCAGCATCGATGCACCAAAGGTTCCTAAGCAGAATATGTTTTGTACTTTGTAAGTAAAGAATATAAATGAATATGAATAATTTTCTTGAGTGTTATTAACAGAAGAACAAATCGCCACCCTCAACCATTATGCTCAGTCGTAGTAGAACACTTTGAACACCGCATTGAACCAATTTTTAAACTCTAAATGTAACTTTAATCCCGAGAGTAGAGACGATATTATTATTATTGTGATCAACTCAACCATTTATGTTTATTTTCTTTTATTCCCTACAATTTAATTGGGTAAGATTTTCTGATGGTGGTTTTGCAACATACACATGCGTCTCTAGCTAGATTTTTACGCATGTGGAATGCAATGTCCTTTAAATTTCAAATTAATATTTTCCGTTTTATATATAATTCTATTTTCAGCCGAGAGAAATGAAAAAAGAAAAGAAAATTAGTTAAAAACTTAGAGTACCAACCTTCTCCACCAACCTCCTCCCATCACATAGCACAGAATTAATAATTATTGCTAAATCCCATTTATTTGATTGATGGCATTGATTGATGGTAAGAAAGAAAATTTCAACTTACTTGAAACATGAAAGAAAATTGTCCAAAAATTTTATAAACGATTTTTTATTATCACATATATACTCACAGTGTACGTATTATATGAATATAACAAAATATATATGTAAAATATATATTAAATCCTAGTAATTAAGAAAAATGCATTAAATAGAAGAAGAGTTTAAAAAAAAGATGTAACAAAAAAAATGTTGCAACACTTTCTCCAACTCTTTACCATTTGTGACAACTAATAACTTTATCCTTTATAAACACACAATACGTTGTAGTAGTTCACTAAGTATCAAATTTAATCCCCTTATAACTTATATTACAAACTCCAATATATCATGAAATATATATTTATGTATATGTTAAAAAAAAACGAATGTCACACTTCCTTGATTAAGGAACAAATATTGTATGATACAGTGTGATGGTGTTTTGTTGTTGTTTTGTTCTTTTCTACTCAAAACTCTTTACAGTTTACTTTACAAGGGAAAATGTTCATAATGTTCGTTATGTGGATATAGAAAAAATAGCGCGTAATTAGTGGTATGTATGTAGAGTATAAAGACCATCCATCCTCTAATATGTTAAAAATTGTTTTTATGATAAGTAACAAATTTTCCATAAAATGTTTGTGTCTCTCTCTCTCTCTCTCTCTCTCTCTCTCTCTCTCCATATATTTATGTTGTTTCTGTATGTACACATATATACAAAATGATTTTTGCCAATAATAATAATATTCACACATATGCATTGTTGTCTATCTCTATATACAGGGAATTGCTATTTATTTAACAGTTTCGTTTCTTCCTTTAGCGCCTACTTCCGTATGATTTACCACAGAGCTACACCGCGCGCGCGTGTGTGTGTGGGTGTGGGGGCTGGGTGTCAGATTTATTTGGCTTAACTTTCCAATATCCATCATTTTCTAAAGCCGCCTTGCAATTTTCTCATATATTTATAAACAAATTGATATAATTTTCTGGTATTTTGTACAGCATTTATACGAACATGTTTACATTTTAATTAATTAACGTTGTATGTGTGTGCATATGATTGCGAATTTATTAGTATGCCATCCCCATAAGTGTGTAACACCCGAAAAAATGGCATCAAAGATCTCAACATTTAAAACAATTTAACAATGTCCGTATGTCCGTGTATTGTTCAAAAGTAAAAATTGAGATAAAATGGAATTTTGTACAAACATTCTTAATTTATATAGTGAGTAATAGTTAAAATTCGATGGAAAATTAATAAACATATTTTTATTTACCCTATTCATGGTACGAAAAATGGGCGGAATCGAAAGAAAACGTCGCAATTATCAAAAAAAAAATTTAGACGACTACAATTTTTTTTTCATAGAAGGCGTAATTGTATGAAAGCCACGCCCACTAATTACGATTATGTTTGAAGGATTTGCAGGTAAATGTAGATTTTTTTAATATTTGTTAGTTTCTATTTAGTGAGGTGAAGTTGAAGTTGCCACTCCCATAAGCGAAAAAAATCCCAACCTCAAAAAAGTCTATAAAGTCAATATTCGTTATTTAAATTTTAAATGGTTTCTTCCTATATATTTCGAAACTGGGCGTAAACCGGTAACAAACATGCCCCTAATTAAAAAAAAAAAAAACCAATAGCAAATCCACATTTCAAACTGTAAATGGATGTTTAATGCACACCCTTAGAAAGTAAAATAAAAGTCAAGATTGTCACGTCCACAGTTTGTATATCGAGAAGAGCATACTAAGTATATATAATCTTGATCAGCATCAACTCATAAGTCGGTTTGGACATGTATGTCCATGTGTCTCTCTGTTGTTAGCGTTCTGACAGGCGTAAATTTTGAGATATTGAGCTGAAACTTTGTACGGACGCTCTTAGTTGTTGTGCGCAGATTGCTATTTAAAATGAGAAAGATCAGTTAAAAGCAACGTCCACAATCAAAAATCTATTTATCTTATTGAAATTTGGTACGTATACTTACAATCAACCTATCCGTTGATTTGGTAAAAATGTGCAGATTACAGACACGCCCACAATCAACAAAAATCTTTATATCTGCCACAAAAGTTTACCTATGAACTTATTTCGTACACATATTTATGGGTATTTCATCCATTGATGTTCTAAAAATGGGCATGGTCGGATAACAAACGCCCACAATTTACAAGAAACCAGAGCGTAAAACACATCATTAGAGGGCGTAATCATATACCCGCCACAACCACTGTTTGTATGTAAATGTGGAGATTTGGCCTAAGCCAAATTTCGTTTTCTCACTTATTTTTTCTTATAAGTAAATGTGTAATTTTTTTATATGAGAATAATTTAACGTAATAAGTGGAACATCCTGAATTAGTTATTGCATGATAAAGACAAACTGAGGTACATACTTCAAAACATTTATTAGGAAAAGAGCTGTAAAATGTTTAAAGAATATGTGTAGAAAAGGTTTTAGAATTGAAATAAGCTTTTAAATGAGTAATGTCCAGAGATGTCCAAGCAGTATTGACTGGGATTACATGAAATTCACAACTCGAAAAGGCGAGAAGACTGCTGTGATTTTAAATATTTCTTAAGTAAGTATGAATTCTTGATTAATTGGTGGTAAGTTGTTATAATATCTGGCGCGTTGTCCATTGGATTTAAAAAAATCACTTTTCGCAATCATGTGCCGCACATAATATCGAAAACGTACACAACGTTTTATTTCAATGATTTGTTTTGTTGTCATTTTTGATCTACTTGCAGGAAATTTTTCGTGAATTTGTTGTTTTTGTATGTACATGTTAGGAAATCATGCTAATAATTTTACACAAGATTTAATAATTGTATTAAACATGTAACAAACACGCAAAAAAATGTAAATGAAATAAATGTGTGACGAGTTTAAAATTGAAACAAGTTCACAGCATAAAATTGCAGTTATTTCGAGAGATAAATCCTCACAATAACGGTAGTTAGGACTCGAAACATTTGGAAGAAACTTCTAAACAGTTTACGTCCTAGTAAGTTTCATTCATTGGTCAGCAACACCAATATCTATGAAACTTATAATTATTAGGTAGATCTTAAAGTCGAAAAATGCAATTTTGATTTTGTGGCTTAGAGAAAAAACTATTCTGATCTTATTCTCTTGAACATAAAATTCAATTTTAAAAAAATCCACTTATAGCAGGTCTCGAACCCACAACCTCGTAAATTAAAAGCGCTTGTGACCTAAGTTCATATAGTGCAGAATTCCTAATTGTTACATGTACAAAGATCCTCCACATGAACTTCCATAAGTTCCTGCTGCCCTCCACATAAATAGCCAAGCCTATAATTCAAGTAGGTACCTAATCTCGCCTAAATGTATGTATTTTGTAATAAAGCGTTTCTTGAAGTGTGCTCCGCGAATCTCATAATTAAAAACTTTCAACTTAAAGCACAATTATTACACACAATTAGTCATTATTGAACCACTTTAAAGACTAAAGCTGTGAATAATAGATTTTTATTGATTGGGGCGTGGCTTTACATAGATTTCGCTTATAAGTTACATAGGAACCTGAACATACAAAAGTTCAGCTGAATATGTAAATTTTTTAGACCGTAAGTTCTTTAACAATACTCAGACACACTGACGATTTAGATTGATTTCAATATTAATGCTAATGATGGTCCATCCTTGTGGGAGCATCAAGGAGGTTGTGGTTGGGTTTTTGGAAGATAGTAGATAAATGTACCTGTGATAAGCCAGTTGGCAGGTACACCCGAAAACTATTTTCTGCTAATTTAGGTGGTTCGGGGTATTGTGAACGGAATGTAAATCTTATGTAAAACTTGCGATAATTTTTATAGTTTTGGAGATTATTTTAAAGCGGTTTCAAAGCCATATATTCCTTACAATTAATTCTTTTTATATTTTTTAATTTTGCTTTATATATAGAAACTAAATTCATTTGTATTTTCATCATATTTTTCTTTATTTATACATTTCTATTTGATGTAAATTTATAATTAATATTATTAAAAATATGTTGTTTTCTAAACAAACGTTTTCCATATATTTATATTATATATATAGGTATTTGTTTTTTTTTTTTTTTGTGTTTTTGTTTAAATATAACTGAAAAAAAGTATTGCATTTATATGGAGAAAAACAAACACATAGTTAACGTAATAAAAATTGAAAACATTACATTAATAAAAAATGTAATTATTTTTTTACTTTTAAAATGGGGAGGGCACTACATATTCTCTACGTGTTGTTATAGTGTTGGTACAGTTTTTTTTTTTTTAATTTAAATATGTTTGTGTGTGCACAAATTTTTATAACTGACTAACCTAAGCAGTTTTTCTGACACTTTACACTGAGTGGTGTTAAGAAATATAAAAACAGTTAGTGGGACGACATTTATATTTTACAATTATTTTTAAAGGTATGTATGTAAATGTGTGTTATATCTTCTATTGACCATGCAGAATTAACAAAATCAGTGAAATGAGCGGGATTCGGAGGTTTGGGGGGCGGAGAGGTGTAAAAGCACGTGCATATAAGAGACACTTTTTATTGAGTGCTTTAATAATTAGGCGCACATTACAGTTGAAGTTGACAATTGGTTTAAACTTTTTTCCAGAAATAACGTTTAGCTTTTCTCTATGAATGTGTGTGTGTATTTATAAAACATTCCCAGAAAATAAAAAGTTCTTAACCACTTTCCATAAGAGTAAAAAAAACAATAAAGTTTTATAAAAGTTTCCTTTAAGCGGCAATTAACTGTAGTTAACAAAGAGAACCAAGAAGAAAGAAAAACAGTAAAATATAATTTATTTTCCATGCTGGGTCTAAACTTACTGCTTTGACTGTAGCTTTAATGAAATCCTTTTTCTCAGTTAAATCAAAATCAGGATACTTGGCATAGACTTGTTTGCACACTGTTTTCATAGTTATTTCCTCGAGATTGGCCTTATCTAATATTTCCTTAACATACGCTCGGATTTGTTCATCCTGAAAATATATTTAAAAAAAAAAAAAATCATAAATCCAAGATTTTTATAAAATATAAATCACTCACCGTTGGGAATGAAGCTTTGCCTTTTTTATTTAGGGGTTCATCTTCATCGCTGTCATCTTTATCATCGGCCTCATCAGAAGATTCCTTCTTTGATTTTTTAGGACGACCAGCAGCTTTATAGAATGAAATTTGATTAGATATAAATTTGTTGTTGTTGTTGCTAAAAACAAAATTTCTCTTACATTTAGCTGATGCTTTATTTTTATTATTTGCTTTGTTATTCTTCGCAGGTGTATGTGATTTTCTGTTCTTTTTTGATTTATCTTCTTCCTGTTTATAAAAGAAAAGCAATAATTTAGCGAATGTTGGGAATATTTTTGTGACCCTCTACCACTTACCTCACTTTGCTCACTACCTATTTCGGACAATTCTTCTTCTTCTTCGTCCTCAGATACCTCTTCCTCTTCGTCGCTCTCAGAATCTTTACGTTTGCGCGATAAAGAACCACTAGCACCGCGTCCTCGGCCCCTTGTACCAGCAGGGCGACCACGTTTACCGCCTGCGGAGGCACGATGTTTACGTTTA
This sequence comes from Crataerina pallida, assembly GCA_949710015.1. NCBI lineage: Eukaryota > Metazoa > Arthropoda > Insecta > Diptera > Hippoboscidae > Crataerina > Crataerina pallida. The sequence continues at coordinate 10,089,602 of OX453293.1, forward strand.
GGAGCCTTTAAAAGAACAATTTAAACAAATGTTTTCGTTAAGCTTTTTATACCCACCATATGTATATGAGGGTACAGATGACTTTGTCAAAATATTTGCAACGCCCAAAAGGAGGCGTGGTAGACCCCACAAACTAAATCAGCGTCGAATACTGAGTCCATCTAAGCATGTCTGTCTGTCTGCCTGTCCTTGCAATATCAATTCCAAACTTGAAAGTATTGGTAGTTTTTATATGCAGAGGTTGGTATTGAAATTGGGCAAAATCGATCAAAGAACACGCCCATAAAGCGACAAAAAATTGAAATTGGGCTATTCTTTATGTACATTGTCCGTATGTCCTTATAAAGTACAGAAGATCCATTGACATAAATACTCTTCGGGAAGCTTTGGTGCGGTGCATTGAAGATTTGGGCTCAGCCAAATACAGTTTTTTTGTACTTGTTTCTTTTTCTATATGAACTTACATCGCTTTCAGCTTCTGATATTGATTCTTCTTCGGAATCCGTATTCCTCTTTCGACTTTTACGGGCGGGACGACCCCTATTACCGCGAGCAGCAGCAGCAGCAGCTTTACGACCACGGCCAGCTTCTGAGTCTGAATTAGCTGAAGGATTGTACTGAATAGAGATAACAGTAAATGAAATTTCTCAGCAAAGCACACAACGGTACATATAAAAACTTTATAAATATTTGGCTCGTAATATTGGGCAACTTTGCTTTTCGCTGGTTTCTATTTACATTGGATATAATGGATCAAGTGCCACGCCCAGTATATATATAATATATATATTTGTCCAATGGTTTGGAAAAAAAGTAAAGGGGAGCCGCCAACAAACACGCCCACTATTTAAAAAAAAAAGCATTCGGAACTCGACTTAGAATGTACAATTAGATCCCTGCCACGCCCACTTTTTGTATATATACATTTATATGGTCTAAGTCCAATTTATTTATTTTTTAATGTATTCACTTACATCTGAACCAGATTCGGATTCCTCATTTCGTCTCCGTTTAGCTGGCATAACTTTGTGATCGCTTTCTTCTGAACTTGAGAAATCCACATATGCTGACATTTCTTCATTATATTGGAGAAGTTGAATTTTATTTAAATATATTTTTAGAAGAGCATATAATTGTAGAGGTTACATACTTTTACCCGCTGTGGCGCGGCGGGGACGTCCTGATGTGGAGCGTTGTCGTGATGGCGGCGCTTTATGTTTACGTTTTTCATCTTCACTATGCTCTTCTTCTGGCTCCTCCAAATCGTCCTCCTCATCCATATCTTCATCCTCCTCCTCCTCAACCGGTTCTACGCACAATGACTCGTCAGGTTCCATTAGAAATTTCAAAACCCGATTTGCTATTTCATCCTTTGAACCTTTTTGTTAAAAAACAAGAGAAAAGGAAACCTCAAAGAAAAGTGATAATAAAACGATTTAACAAGAGATATATACCTTTGCGTTCCAGTGATAGGATATCACAAATATTTTTCAGTGCTTTGATTTCCACTTTTTTGATTACATCGAATTTCTTTTTATAATCGCTAGAATCCTTTTCAAATTCAAAGCCAGCAAAGGAACGCAAATTCTTTTTTACTACATTATTTTTACCTTGAGAACCGAAACATATCTGACAAGAGAAACGTAAACGAAATATTTATAATGATGAGCAATCATTTAAATGAGAAATATTTTTACCGCGTGTAAGGTTTGTAGACCATCAACACGTGTTTTGTTAATATTTTCATTGATTTTATCGATTTCAGCCAGCGCCACAACATTCTCATCATCTTCGGCTTCCGCCACGTCATCTTCCTCCTTTGATTGCTCGTCTTTTTCACCATCTTCCTTCAATTCTTTATCATCTGTTGCATCTTTTTTATCTACATTACCATTCTTTTCTTTTTCGTCATTCTCTCCTTTATTTGTGTCATTTACTTTGTTCTCGTCTGAAGAATCGTTATTAATCTCCTCTGTTGTGGACTTCTTCGAATCCAATGTCTTTTCAACGGAATTTTTATCTACAAAGCAGTTACAATTTTAGTTAATAAATAAAATATTATTATGTGTAAAATATGATTTTTCTTTAATAAAAATATGTTCTCACCCTTGGGAAGTTTAACAATCCCAACTGACGGGATAGAGAAACTATGAAATAGTGAGTTTTTATTGTTCCTTAGTAATTACTGTACTTAAAGCACAAATTATAGGTGCTAAGCATGAACAAGTACCAAGGGTAAGGTAAGGTGGTAAGATAAAGGTAAAACACATACATCTTAACCCAGGTAATAAATACAGCGTGATATTTCATTTATATTATATATATTTTAGTTAAAACTTTTTTCAATTTTTTAACGCCTTATTCCCAAGAAAGTCTTTTTGCTGCAATATTATGGCGGCTATGCTTGCCCTGAGATTTGAACCCACAAACTCTCTCTTACTAAAGTTGCTTCACTACTATAAATACTTGGCGCGTAATTTTATTTTAGTAAACAGAGCATTTAACCCGCTAAGCTAAACACAGACACTATTTCAACGTGTGTATAAGTTGCTATATAAAATATTTCAATTCCTTTTTGTTTCCATATTGATTTATATATATAAAAAAAAAACATAACGCACTCTATCATCGAAATATTAAGAAATCGAAAATTTATTTACCTTCTTGTTCTTTGGATATTTTCTCTTTCGTATCTTCATTTTCAGCATCAAAATCATCGTTATCAACATCTTCGCCATTATTTTGTTCACCGGTTGCATTCATTTTTGTTGATTTTTCGTCTAACGATTTGTCTGCAGCTTTGCTGTCACCGCCGTCTTCAGTTGATTTCTTATCATTTTCTACAGGTTTGTCATTTACTGCTGCCTCAACAGACTTTTTATTATCTTCAACTTTACCTTTATCCGTTTCCTATGAAATATTTTAAATGGAAATCATTTATTCAGATGAAATAAAATAATATTAATTTTATTTAACTTCGATTCTCTAATTTTTTCATGATTAATGAAGGGATATATACAGAGAAAGAATGAAAGAACCGATATGTTTCAATTCCTCATGGCCTCTTTTTTTTCTTGTGTGAACAAGTTATGTTTTTATTCCCTTTTCTTTTGTTCACATTTTCTTTGGTGAAAAAAACAAAGTAGAAATCATATTTGTGACAATTTCACAATATATTGAACAATTCCACTTTCCATTAATTAAAAATTATTTTTTTTATATTATTCAACAATGGATTCTGTGATTATACGTTAGCCCTTGGCAACACTATATGGTGCAGTTACATGTTATAAAATCTTGTATTTATTTGCAATGATGGATTTCCGCGCGCCTATTTCGGTGTACACCAATACTCTTGGATACATAAAATCACTTGCACACATGCATACAAACGCTCATTTAATAAACCTAAGAGGCCTATGCCACTCAGTGCGAATGGAATTTACAAAAAAACGCAGTAAGAAAATGGACCGACGCCATGTTTGTATACAGGCGAAATCATATATGCATACACACATGAGTATATGTGGAAGAAAAAAAGAAAGCGTAGCGCAAAAGACGAGAATTAAAAAACGACGACGTTGTTACAAAAAAAGAAATTCACACACATTCGTTGGTAAATGTGACGCGCTCGTTTTTTCTAAACCACTTTTTCACTATTGAATGGTATAAAATTAATTTGATTTCAATTGCCACCGCTATATACGCCATTAATTTCATTATTTTACACTTTTTTATAAATTTTCATACCATATTTTCAATGGTTTTATCTTTTTCACCGTCAGACGACATGCTTCTATAGAAAATGCTCAACTAAATAAAGTACGATTTATTCTCATTTCGAGTACAGAAATTGTTGCCTAGTCTAGTTATTCACCGTTTTTTCTCTTCTCCTCGTTTATATGCTATTTTACCACAAATATTGCCAGACTAAAATATTCTAAAATGGATACAATATTGTATTGATACCATTTTTATTTATATAAATTAATATAATAATAATAGGATTTTAATATAGAAATATTTATTAATAGTTAAAAAAACACTGCAATACTTAAATCAATTCTGATATTGTTGTAAAAATAACTTACAGGGGTTAAATTTGGTAGATGTATTCAAATGCAGCATTAAATCATATATTTAGGTGGCAACGACCAAAGCAATAAAACTTATACTATCCTCGAAAGCAACTCGCTAATAACTAGGTAATAAGAAACTAAACAATCTAAATTTATATTTTTATTTAATATAGTTTGTGGAAATTATTACGTATAAATACTACACGTTATTAAGATAGTATAGAAATATACTTATCGTTCACTTGATTGATTAGTTCAACTGAACTAGAGTTTTTACAAAAGTACGTAAGTTGCAAACATGTGGTAAAATATTAGCGCGTATTTGAAAAGAAACTTTGTTAAGACAACTTAAATAATTTATTAAGCAAATAGTTACTTTCTTATGCCATAAAGGCCAAAAGATGTCAAGTCTCCATCCAAAACAAGTTCTCATATATAAGGACACAAATATTGAGCAAAAAGACAGTTTAAAAAATCATCAAAAACCTCTACGAATATTAAAAGATAAAGTCGGCAATAAAGAAAATCCCTGCGTGTCTCTAAAACACATTGTCAACGTGAATTCTACAAAAGCAGCAGAACAAATTCATAAAGACACACAATCCACCAAGGATCACGAAACACAAACCAGTCGAAAGAGTGTTAGAGCAAGCGAAAATGATAAGGAAAAAAAAATTACCGGAGAAGATATCACTGGAGACAGTCCAAGTGAATATTATTGGGAGCCTTTAGCGAGAAAAATACAAAAAGCGAAAGAAGAGACATTACAAGAAAATCGCCATTTAACGGAACGCATTGAAGGCTTGGAGAAAGAACTACAATTATCAAAACAACAATTGGAAGAAGCTAAACATTTAGTGGCAGTATTAACTGAAATGTTGAACGAAACCGAAACGGAGAAGGCGGTTGATCAAGAAGAGATAAAGGAAGATCCTGAATCAAATAAAAAATATAGCAGCTAGGACGACATCTACAAAGAATGATATGTATGCTTGAAGAGAGAGGAAATGTTCGTTTCAAAACCTGATTTTATTTCAATTAAATAGAATAATACATTAAAACTTTAGCTACATTACACTTGTCGTAGGACAAAAATACATTTAAATGTAAGCAAGTAATTTGTTAAATAAATATGTAAATGTTCAATAATTTCAATTTAAAATGCAGAAGTGCAAAGTTGTGCAGTGCATCAATAAATACGTTACGTTTAACCGCTAGCTGCGATAATTTGACAAATTTATCAACCATAAATTAATAATCGTATTAAACTGAACAAAATGTCCATCTCTAAAACATGTTTTCCATCTGCAGTGTGTGGTGGTGGCGTAATTAATTCTCTGAGGCACAAACAGCTTATCGTACAAAGCCAACAATGATCTTAAATAAAAGTGATGAAAATATAAGAAATTGTATGCAATTATTAAAATGAATAGAATATAAATAATTAATATATTGACGTTGTTACATGTTAAAAAGCTGTTTTCGTGAATCGAATCAAAACAAATATGAGAACACAACAAAGAAAAATAGAGTAAATCCAAAGAAAATAATGCAGCAGGAAATAATGTTATCTATATGGTTTCAAAATTTAAAGCATTTTGGCGAAAAAAAAAATGCAAATATGTTCAAGCAAACCATTATATGAATGTAATATGAAGAAGACGCATACAAATACTAAAAATTCACGTCATATAGCGAAAACACAATATTAAGAAAAAGAGAACAAAACGACAAACAAGCTTTGTAAGCATATCACAAGAAGTGGCCAGTATGTGAAAATGTGTGTGTGTGCGCATATAAGTGTATAATTAATTCATATTTCATATTAAATAACTAATTTTAATAATTTGAAAGTTTTGCATTATAATTGGTCCGTTTTCATAAAGTCGTAGTAATGGCTGCTTGTAATGTACATTGTTTTTGTATGTAAATGTTAAAGTTAAAGGGAAACGAAGAAAGCCGGAATTTTTAATGCACTCTCACTTTCATGTAATTTATATACAACATGATAACTATTGATGAGGAGCAGGAGGCTTTACTAAAACGTGCCGTTGAAGAACGTGAATTAATTTTTCAACGTTACAGTTTAGGTTTAGATCCCAGTAATGAGGTTGATCCCTGGGAAAATCCCACATATGAGATATATCATATAACTGACAAGTGGGTAACAATATCCTGTTTTTTTTTTGCTAAAGTATTCATTTTATGATTGTTTTTTTTATTAGGTATGGCTTTATGCACGACTCCCGCTTACCAGACACCCGCGACTCACACGAAGTGCAACGCACAAAAATTGAATTAGAACGTGATAAAAAATGGGTAAAAATGCTGGAACGATGGAATCCCAATTATGAGAAATTACGCAAACGGGTGTATAAAGGTATACCAGATCGTATGCGTTGGCCGGCCTGGAAAAAATTACTAAAAGTTGATGAATCAATGTCGGCTAATTGCGGCGTCTATCAGTGCATGTTGGATTTGTCGCGCAAATATTCGACTGAAGTGCGACAAATCGACTCTGATGTTAATCGTCAATTTCGTGATAATTTGGCATTTCGTGAACGTTATAGCGTTAAACAAGTGTCACTGTTTAATGTGTTGAATGCGTACAGTATGTATAATCCAGAATTGGGATATTGTCAGGGTATGGCTTGTGTGGCTGGTGTATTGTTGTTGTATATGCAAGAAGAGGAAGCATTTTGGGCACTCAATTCTCTAATTGTGGATAAGAAATATGCCATGCACGGTTTGTTTATTGAAGGTTTCCCCAAATTGACACGTTTTTTAGAACATCACGATCGCATTATGTCAAAAATCATGAGAAAACTACATCAACACTTTCTCAAACACAACGTGGATGCTATTTTGTATTCCATTAAATGGTTCTTTGTGGTATTCGTAGAACGGGTATGTTTCCACAAAACAGTGCCGTTAGAAAAATTAATGAGAATTTCGTTTTCTTTGATTAGATACCGTTCAGTTTGAGTTTAAGAGTTTGGGATATTTATTTGTTAGATGGTGATGGTGTTGTAACGGCCATGGCCGTAACTATATTATACCTGCATAAAAATGATTTGTTGCGCTTAAAAGACATGGATGCGATAATTGAGTACTTGCAAGTGAAATTGCATAAAAATTTCGGTTACAACGATGATTATGCGATTGAGGCATTGGAACGGGTTATGAAGAAATTGAAAGATCTTAAATTGGACGCACCTCCTCCACCCAAAAGCAATGAATTCCCCACAAAGCCACTGGGCCAATTCGTTGAAGCTGATATTGAAAAGAAAATTGGTCGCAGACGTTCCGAGTACACCAATAATGAGAAGAAAGTAATAAACGATGTGATATTAAGGTAAGAAGGTAATAAACAAAACCAAATAATTGGAAATAATTTCAAAAAATTCGCTGTAGACAAGAACAGAATGCAATCGAAGTACAATCCAATGTTTCCTATGAAACTTCTGAATGTGCCACGGGTAAGTGTTGTAATAATAAAGATTTCTCTAAGTCATAATTATTTTCCATTTCTTAATCAAAACAAATTTATGCATTAAATTTTACTCGTCATGTAAACTTTCATCTATTGTATGTATAAACTACTAACACACATTTCAAGTCACCCACACTTCACTCATTCGAGCGTTATCCCTAGAGGCTATAAATGTTATGTTATGTATTTGGTGTAGGCATCTGTTACTCTTCATTTTCATTGGAATTGAAAATTTATTTTGAATTATTGTATATACATGCATTGTAGTACTTATATGTTTTAGATAGTAACTTGTGTGATTTCATATGTTTTTGTAGACGGTTTATGGCGTGCTTGGCTTTGCTTTTTGTTGCACTTTTATATTTTCCACTAGTTTACTAAGTTTGTTATTTTTCGTTGAAAAGGGGCGAGATTGTATAAAATGCATTCTTTGAAGCAAAATATAACAAACTATAGTAGTAATTAAAAAGGCATGTTTTTATTCATTTTACGCACGCGCACTTATACAGGGATGGCGGAACGAAAGAGTTATTATTCTTGTGCAACTCTAATACGTACCGTTATATTATAATGCATGTCACTATTCTTATTTAAATGAAGAGTTTGTGGGAATATATTTTCGAAAGTAATCAAATTAATAATTTTTAAGTTCATATATATTAGGTATTGGGTAGACACAATGGTTTTCTTTAAATACTTTTACCATCCATTTACTTATTTAAAGGCTTCTAAATACTAATCAACATGCAAAATAGGCATCGTTCTTATTATTCCATAATCTTACCGTTCACCTACAAAAAAAAACAAGAAAATTAAATTTGGAGGGTATAAAAACAACTCGTATTAGGCAAGTCACATTAAGAGCTAATGAGGTATCAGGCATTGCTATATACGGCTTACTTAATATTTTTTACTAATTTATATTATGAATAACTTAAATTATATAAGAAAATAAATTACTTTGGTTATTATATATGCAATTACCAATTAGAATATATATAACCATGTCCGCCTGTGTGTCCATGTAAATTTGTATGCAAGCTACAGATCGCATTTTTAAGATATTTTGATAAAATTTAGTATAAGGACCTTTTGACCTAAATTAATATTGGAATGAATTGGATAATGTTTAGAATCCAGGACTACATTTCCTTATTCATCGATGCTAGATCGGATAAAAGGGCATGCCCACACAAAAACCCGCCTTGTGCAGTTTTAGGTCTTTTGAGATAAAATGTAATACTTGGACAATTTAATAGAGAACAAGATTGTATAAATGCCATATGAAGGGTATTTAAGATTAGGCTTAAATTAAATTTAAGTTTTTACGTTCCTTTTGATGTGATAAATTACTTATGGATTTAAATTCTAATGAATTTAAATATATTTGTGAATTGGTTAAATTTTATATTAATGAAAATTGGCCAAAATGACTATCAAGTAGATCAATCACTTTTATACCCTTAATAAAGCTTGGTGGGATTATTATTACAATTTTTTTTTGTAAATAAATTTCAATGTTTTCGTTTTATATAAAATCGTAAGCTACTACACTTCACTGTCTCGCTCTCTCTCTTTCTCTTTCTTTCTCACTGTTGTTGTGTATGTAGGTGATGCATATTCAATGAAAACGTATCAGAGTATCACTAGTTTAGCTACTTCACCGGCAATTAGCAGTAATTCGTTGTATAGTAATGGATTGTATATCAGCACCAATAATACACCAATCAACAATAGATCGTCAGCTTCCTCTTCTTCCTGTTATATGACAACTATCATAGCAACACCAACTACCACAACAACAACAATGACGATGACGACGACGATGACCCACAATGATTCTGCCAATACCACACCTACATTAATGAAGAAACAAACAACAACAACAATAACAACAAGTACAACTGCTGCTACCAAAACTAGCATTAATATTAGCACAGCCACTATCATTCCCACAACCACTACCAATATTATTAGAACCGAGCTAAGCAGTGAAAAGTTTTGTAATGTTAATGAGAATGTTCGTGATAGAAAGTTAAAAGAATTTAGTAAATATTTGCCAGTAGAAAAGCAATTGAATGGTGATGATGATGTTGATGATGATTCGTTTACTTGTAATCATTATAATCAACAGCAGTTAAATCACACCGATCATGATGATATTGATTATAAACATATAAGTCACATAAATGTTAAATATATTGCTGCTGATAATAATGAGAGTGATGAAGATGCTTTGAGCGTAGAAAATACTCGCCTTTAGTGTTAACAAAAGAAAAAGAAACAAAGTCAACCAACAATAACAAATAAACAACAAAGCTTAGTATGTAATATTTTCACTACTTCGAGCCCTACTTCCTTTACAATTAACTGTATTTGTTAAAAAAAAGAAAATTGTTTAATTAATTCAATTATTACTTAGCTCGTAGGCTTGGACGCAATAGTTTATACGGCGGCCATTGCATGAGAGAGATTCTCTTAATTGTTGGTTATCTTTAGTTAATTCTTTTATGTATATAAGTGTAATTCGTTACTTGATTACAACGAAATGAAATTCCAACAAAGACTTGATTTTTTTTATTCACTTAATGTGTAATGTATTAAGTAAAGGCCAAATAATTTAATTTTTTAAGTACGTATGTATGTACAGCTAGACCAACAGCTTATCTTGAGATTTGATTTATTGTTTAATTATTTTTAATTATGTGTAAATTTAGTTAACGCTAAAAGTTAAAGAATTTTCTTACCATCAAATGAATTAACATTCCACTTGAAGTAAGGACCTGCCTTCTTCTTTTTCTTATTTTTATTAATATGTTACATTTTTGTAAAGTATTTTGTTTTGGCCAAATGTTTGCGTATAAAATGAAATTTATTTCTAGTAGCTGTGTCTGTAGCTGTTATTTAAGTAAAATAAATTGTAATACTGTATTAAAAAAAAAAGTGAAAAATTTATATTTGGGTTAAGTCAGGTCAACTCTTAAATATTCATCATCTGATGATCGGCACCAATGCTTTTAAATTGATAACGGAGTTTTCATGCAATTTTTCGTTTAAAAAACTCGATAAACAGGGTTCACCTTTTTCAGTTTTTGTTCAATTACGGGCGTGTTTTTTTGTTATTGCTGATTTTGTATAATTTTATTACCAAACTATGTTTTGATCAATTTTTTGTGTCACGTTTGTGTTCCATAGTTCAATATTTGCGATTGAAATAATGTTCACTACATATGGACAGACAGACATAGCTAAATTAATTCGCAATTTTGTGCTATTTTAATCAAGATTTTTAAACTTTTTTTAATTGTGGGCGTGTGCTGTAACTGATTTTGTCCAACTACTACGGCCAAGAGTCGTAATGAAATTTGGAAATTCTTGCATATGTGAGAATGGTTTCCACATCCAGACGGATAGGAAAAAGTGCTAAAGCAACCTGGTACTGATTTTGATTCAAATTATATATTATTTGAAGGTGTGTACCAGCGAAAATACACGAAAAATATACAATTTTATAAATGTGACTTTTGGTCTGTATTGAGTTCTACATAAATTCCTGCGACTTCAAAAATTTGTTTATATAGGCATTTTTCTCAACTCTTCATCTTTTATTTACACCATATTCTTTTCAGCAATAATTTATTTATAATCTTACACCAACACCTACACTATCGAAATGTTAAGCGATGCAAATAATTTCTAACTTTTGCTCAATCAATAAACAATATTTAGTAGTTAAGAAATATTTAAAATAATTTAATCTAAAGTAGCTTTTTTGTCATACGTTTTTCCACTCTGTAATATCTGTGCTCTTTTTTTTTTTTTAAATACTATTGAATGCCAACTCTGGATTATTTGATTTATTTATTTCTACTTTATATTAAAACGAAAAAAAATTAATATAATTAATGATTCTGAAAATCAACAAAAAAACTTTATTATACTACCATGATATTTATAGTAACACTCGCTGTACCCCAAGAGGATAATCATTCAATGCGAAGTTCGCTTGCAGGTACCTCTGTAGCTTCGCAAGGTTCATCGGAGACATTTTCATTAGAGGACAATAAGTAAGTAACCAATTGGATATAATACATTTTTACCTGCGTAATTATTTTTTTTATTGCCTTTTAGTATACATTTAAAGACAGCAAGTGTTTTACAAAGAACACCACAAAGAGAATTATTAGTGATGGGTACCACCTGACATCATATATACCATCAGCGTAAAGTAATCAATTAGAAGTTTGGCTACAGTCCTTTATATAAAACTCAGTTTATTCTTTTGCTTAAAAAGTTCTTCATCGGATCGGGTCGCCACCTCTACAATCTTAATTGAATTGTTTTAATATTTTAAGGCTTGCTAAATCAACTGAAATATTTACGCCTACCCTCACATCATTGTATTACTTACAAAAGCACTGCCTAATAAACATTCCTTAAAAGTGATAAAATCGCCCCTCAACTCAGTTTTACTAATTTAATCATTTTATTGGAAATATTTTATGCGAACTACCATTTCACAGTTATATTTAATATAAAATACGTATATACATACTTTATTATTTTTGCATTTTTATGTTTAATTCGTTACAATATGCCCGTAATTGACAAGAGTCTACTCTGATCCACAAAAGAAAGTGAAATTCGGTAGACTCGGCTATATTGTCTTAAAATGTAGGTTTGATGTGACCACAGTTAAAGAATGTTAAAAAATATTATAATTCAATTTTTTGTTGAGAGCATAACTTAAACATATTTGTACAACTATGGTAAACTTGTTCAAATTATAAGATATTTAAAGAAAAATAATATCCTTGCGTCCAATATATAAAATAAGTCTCAGTCACAGTCTATGTATATGATATAAATAATAATAAAAAACATAAATAAACTAAGAAACGCCTTTTTGAAACATTTCATCAATTTGTATAAATTTAAAATCAAAATTGCAAAAAGTAACAAGCGAGGTTTATTTAATCTATTAATAAATACAAATAAAACAACTCTGATTTAAACACTAATATAATAATTAGAGCTGTTAATTTTTATTTTTACTGGTATTCTCTATCATTTTACCTAAATCTTTAAGTGATACTTCTCCAGAACCACGTGGTAAAGGAGTCGGTTGATTAGGTCCCGGTTTCCAGCCCACAAAATAGATTATTTGAAATGTGGCGGGCACACCGTTATCCTAAAGTAAAAATGCATTATTCATGATTTGAAAAACGCCATTGTAGATAAATTTATATAGAGATACCTTGCCATATAATTCCTTATAAATGGCGCTGGCCGCTAACATAGTTTCACGACTTAAATGTGTTGCCCGATTAAAAGCAGAATTATTTTCTGCCATACCTTTTAAATCCCACATTAATTCAAACATAGTGGGGTAACCGATTACCAATTCGTCTGTGTCAATGGTAAGCATAGTAAAACCAGCACGATGTAATAACGAACCAATATCACGTATCTATTAAAAAAAACTAACTCATTTCCAAAAATCACTTCATTTGAAAAGAATATGTTTTGCCATAATTAAAATTCCTGTTTATTTCATATCATAACAGACCGGGTTTAGCATTAACATACCTGTGTAAAAGGTGATATATGTGCAGAAATTCCACCTTTTCGTTCCAATTCGGCCAATTGTAGGGCAGAACGTAACTCAAATAGCGTATCCCCTCCAAACATAGAAGCTATAAAAACGCCATCCGCTTTAAGGCTGTGCATAATACGGTCAAAACATCCCGGCAAATCATTAACCCAATGCAAGCTTAAACTACTTATCACCAAATCCAGTGTATTTTCTGGAAACTACTAAAGAATAAAACTGCAGTTTTTATATTTTAAAACAAATTTCAAAAATAATTCACCTGATATTCCTCCTCATCTAATTGTTGACGTGTTACTTTCAAACCGGGTGTGCTCTCAGCCTGGGATAGCATTGTAGGACTCATATCACATATTGTTAAATGTTTAACATTTTCTGCTAAAATGTGACGCGTTAGAAAGCCCCGACCACAACCTAAATCTACAGCGTTTTCAAATTCACGTTTAATATCAAATATACGATCAGCCAAACGGAAGCCAATTTCTTCCTTGATGTAATCATACAATTCAACATCGGCCCTTGAGAATGTAGAAAAATTATTTAGCTTTTCATTAATTAAGTATGGAAATACCTATTGGCGGCCCTTTCCCTTTGTAATTTCTTGGCATTTCTATCGAATATTATTTGATGTGAAGTTTGAGTGGTGTAGGGATATATTTGTGCCAAAGTTGAGTAATTTTTTAATAAATTTTCTTTTGCTTCTATTATATTAAAACTTTTCGTTAATTGAATTAAATATTTCCAACAAGTTTTAAACATTGTTATTCAACTTTTCAATTTGTTATCAAATTTAAAGTACAAAAAAGTTATCGTAAACATATGGTGTTTATATTGAATATTTCGATAAGTTGCAGTCGCTGGTTTATAAGAAAATTGTGAATCGGTTTTAATACATTTAGTTTAATTTTTCATATATATTTATTTTTTTCCATTTAAAACATAATCTAACTAATCCCATCTAAAATTAAATAAGTTAATCAATAAAATATGCAAATAAAATAATCTAATCAATTAAACAAAGTGTAATACAACCCTGGCGTTCTTTGTCAGCGCTGTATGCTCTGCCAATATAAACCATATTAGGCATTCTCTACACATCATAAAAAAAAGTGATATAAATGATAAAGTTAAAATTAGTTTAAGGAAAAAAGTTACTTTTGTGGTGATTGTTAGTTGGCTGCACGTTGGTCCATATTTTTCCTATACTTAAAAATCATCAAAGTACTGTTTAAACGTCACCCCCTTGCTGAACATATATGTAATTTACTATTAAAAAGCAAAATCTTTCAAACCCAATAAATTCACGTTACTTTTAATAATTTTGTTGTTTTATTTAAAAATAATTTTCATGTTCACACATATGAAAACAGATCACATTAACTTTGTAGAAGACATTTTAAAACATATTACTTTTTTATTAATTTTAATCTTTCCGCACCCATTACTTTGCTGCCTTTGCCCACTTCTGATATTTTCCTTTTAGCAGCCGGACTGCGAAATACTTTTCACATCATCATTAAAACTGTGTTTCTAACGATTTATGGTTTTAAGTTCTTTAACGCAATTTTCCAAATACCAAAATTTATTGTACCATCACCCGAAGCTGAGGCCAATAACAAACCATTCGGTTGTATATATCCAAAGCTAAAACTGGTCCTTTGTGACCAATTAATTCTAATGGTAGAGTTGTATCATTTTTTAAAACTTGTATTTTAATATCTTCCCAACCAGCCCCTAAATAATTACCGCTTACTTGTAAACATATTACTGGAGCGGTGAAACTCAATAGTGAACCATCTTTACCTAAATCCGGAAATGTATACAGTATTACGGTCGGCGGCATACTAAATGTGTTTTACGTGAGCACCTGCCGTTAAGGCTTAATTGTTATGGTATTGTCTAGAGACCCACCTATAATATAACTTATATGTGTGTATTGTACATTGTCCGATCGACCATAATGATTTTTTTTTTCTTTTTTTGTTGAAAGATAATTGAACTGTAATTATTTGAAAAAGGAAAAAAAAGAAGAAGCTAAAATTAACACATAATTAAAATAAATAAAAGGAAAATTTTAGAAAGTACTTATATAGAAAGAAAAGTGAATTTCGAATTTTTATGTAAAATAAAAATCGTTGAAGAAAAACTAAAACATATTATAATTTTAAATCTGTAAAGTTGACAGTTGTAGTGCACTTGTGTAGATTTTCAATACGACAACAGAACAGCAAATACATTTGACCCTTATAAATTTTTGGCCAATTTTCCACTTTTGGCGGTAACAAGAATGACTTGCATACTTTTGTAACACTAATTTATCATTCATTTAAGTTCATGGACGGATATTACGGCAGCGTTGTTAAATAATTTCGGAAAAAGGAAATCCATAGAAGAACTTTACGAGTTTCGCGCCGTAACTTTTAAAAACAATTGCTTAGCATTCTGTAACGAGATTAAAGGTAGAAGCTTGGAAGGCTGCTGTGCTGCCAACCAATCAAATTCTCATCGGGAATATGTAAAAACCTTTACTGATATTAAAAAATCAGTTTTGAGCTTCCTAATGGGAAAGAGTTTCTTTTCTCTGACCCTAACTCAAGAATATGCATTTAAAATATTGAGAATAAAATTGACCAACTCTCTATTAATGTTGATTGTAATGATATTGAGCATCTTTCTTCAGTCATCGAAAATTAATGTTGCTTATTTGTCATTATAACGTCGTTTCCTGCATAATAAACATACTGTAGACTTCAATCTTAACTATCATTATATTGATATATGTGCATTGTCGGAATTCTTTAAACTAGACGATCGTATCTCTTCCTACAAACTCTCCAACTTCAAAACGAGAGCTGATAACTATGGCGGAGTAGCCATTGCTTTTCACAAAGACATCAAAATGAAAAAGAAAACTTATAGCTGATCCTTTGATATTCTAATTGCGAGTACATTAAATCTCTCCAACAGTATTACAATTGTATCCATATACTTCCCGCATTGGATAAAGACCTCAGACTTTCGATGTGAGATGATCAAGTTACTTGCCTCCTTAGAACTGCTTAGAAATTGTATGTATATGTGGCGATTTTAATGCTCATTGCAAAATCTAGGGTGACATTTGACAATATTCAATAGACAAATCCTCTTCATTTCCATAAATTTTTATTAAATTGTTTAAATCCACCTCTAAACATTTAAAACACCAATGCAATCGATTCAGAAAATGTTCTCGAAAGAGCTAAATATACTAAATATCACATTTAGTGATTCATGTATAATTCAATTTGAAATAGAAAGAAGAAGTATTTGTATTTTAATTATTTTTTATTGAAAATGGTAAAACTTTTACAACCTGCCGCCTTGTTGACCCGTACCAGGGACCACTCCGTCTCTGTTTTTAGAGGTCTCTGCAGCTGCTATGTTTACTCATTCAAACTGTAAAAAAAGCAATGCAGTGCTCCAACAAAGACACTGCAAAGTATGGGTTTGGGGCTTAACACATTCATAAAAATTTCACTAACCAATTTACTCCTTGTCCTCACCTGAGTCCACTAATATCATCTTATTTATATATCTCACCTTTTTGTGAACGGTGGTTTGACTATAGCGCTTCTTTGAATATTTTCGAACTCGAAAATTTCTGCATAAATACCAACGCGTATTCAGGGATCATGGCAACACTGTAATACTAAATGGATGACACTTTTTATTTGGTGAATTTTCCACATACACTTAATTTAGTCAAAATTTAAAATGTTTTCACAACTCTAATAATCCTAGTATAAGAAAATAAAAGATAAATGCGTTAAAAATCGTAAAAAGAAACAAATTTTTTGTAGCAAAGAACGCGAACTACATTTATAGAAATAAGTATCTGATACAACAGAAAAAAATCAAAACAAGATGAGTTCTAGTACGACCAGTCGCAAAGAAACAGAAAAGGCCAAATTGATCCAAGAAAAATGTCAAACGCTTTTAACACAAATGTTACGTGATGAGGACAACAAGTACTGTGTGGATTGCGATGCCAAAGGTAAGTGCGTACCAACAATGGGACACCAGTCAGACACCCAAATTTGAAAAAGTATGAGTATGGCCTTAATATTAATTTACTAATACAGAATAGTATCGTTTGTCATCCCACATAATTCTTTCACCAACTGTTGTTGTTTTGTTTTCATAGAAATTTAATTTGCATTGAGAAACTTTGCCTGTAAAAATATATCATCGACACGCTATCAAAATTATCAAGAGCTCTCGACAATTTCAATTCGGGTTTAAGTAGACCGTTACATCTGAAATTGTTCCAAAAGTGTATTGTTTTGACAACATACACTGGAAATAAAATATAACGCAAAAGAAATGCGTTAACTCTAATTGTACAATTTATGGTTTGCGAAGACGTACTTTTGTATGTAAAAATTACATGAGACTGCTTAAACGAGGCAAAAGATGAAGAAATTTTTTGTAAACATGCATGAAATGAGAAGAAGACATTTGCCAGATATCTGGTTTATAATAAAAATATCGTTTTCGAATTAATATATTTTCGATTATTTATTTGCGATAGTGTTATAACGTACGATGGAGGCGCGCTAATTTTGCAACTACTAAGGGGACTAACACTAGGGGAGTCGCAATACTATAGCAAGAATATCACAAATCCACCACAAAATTTTATTTTAATATAATAAATCTAATAAGTGGTTAAAAGTATACTGAACGTAATAAACTTTTTTATGTATTTCTACATAAGACATAAATTATTAGGAATTATTATTTATTAATGAATAATTCAACCATGACAAACGTAAAAACTTACTTTAATATTTGTTAATAATGCGTTTGTTTTTAAAGGATAAAAATGTACCCTTGCTAAAAATAGAGAGGGTTGCCAAATTTTATTTGATATGTCATGTGATCAGATTGCAAAATATCTTTGGTGCAGAATTCGACTGTTTAGCTAACAGGCAACACATACTGTAACAGTCGTTAAAAGGAGGCGCGCCATGTTTACTTACTGCAGGCGTGACGTTCAAGTTTTGGCCAAAGCCAAAGACAGCATTTTTATACCCTCCACATGAGATGGGAGTTAGTACACCTCCCAGTTTGTCATTCTATTTGCAACACCTAGAAGAGACCGTAGGCGTCAGAGACCCCACAAACAGACCCCCCTCTTCATCAGTACCCTACGAAGTACATTCTTCATTAGCATAAAAATCTGAGTCGAACAAAGACAACGGGCGCGGAGTATATGTATAATTGTAATGGTTATCAGACCCTTTCTTTATCTGCATATAATTATTTGTTTATATGGCTTGCACCACTTGTGTATTTTTTGAGATATTTCGATGAAATTTGGTACACGGGCATGTATTAGCCCAAAGTTTTTATATAGGAAAAAATCGCAATTTCTGGTATGTGTTGACAAAATTTGGTGAAGAAGAGTTAAATAGCTTCCTCTTTAGCTGTACTAAATTTGGACCCGGTTGGACTTTTTTCATATAATTAAATTTTACTAAGTAACTTACACGCCTCGCGGATACAGATAGAATTAAACTAAATGTAGCATAATTTACGGAGCATAATTTACGGAGGGTATCAAATGGTCACGCCCGACCACCTATGTATATCTTTTGTTTGAACAAAGATGTTGCGTGTGGCTTTCATTTTCAAGAGGTGAGGAGGATATGTGAGGTTTGCTATTTTAAAAAATATTTCATAATCCTATCTGAGTCCGTTCTATCAAATGCATTGATTACCAGGAAAGCACGCCGAACTTAATTAACTCTTTTATATAAATTTAATTGTGTTTTATTGTTTTATTAATATTAGGACCCCGTTGGGCGTCTTGGAATTTGGGCGTTTTTTTATGTATACGTTGCGCTGGCATACATCGGAATCTGGGTGTACACATATCACGAGTAAAGTCAGTCAATTTAGATACATGGACCCCAGAACAGGTGATTTCGCTGCAACAGATGGGCAACTCCAGAGCTCGGGCCGTTTATGAAGCTCAGTTGCCTGATGGCTTTCGTCGTCCTCAGACTGACACTGCTTTAGAATCATTCATACGTGCCAAATACGAGCATAAAAAGTACTTGGCTCGTGAATGGGTGCCACCGTCACCCCCCAAAGTGGATTGGGCCAAGGAAATTGATGACGAATTGGAACGATTAAAACGTAAAAAGAAAGCAGCTCAAGCCAACACTTGCTTAGGCATTGGTGTGTTAAGTGGAGGAGGTGATAAAAAGTCTGTTAAAGCTGTGCCTCTGCCGGCACCGCTACCGAAACCGAAATCTAGTAATAGCCCAAAAACTCAGCGCAATACCAGTGGGAACCAAAATGTATCGACTAATAATCATTCAAGCGATTTATTAGGATTGTCTTCACCCACAAAGCCACTGCAGGGTGGTCCACCGTCTCAGCAGCACTCCTCTATGGGAGCTAGCGACTTGCAAAATGACAGTTTTAGTTGTTTTTTGAGTGCCACACCCCCCAACAATGACAATCCGCCCACCATGGCAACTACTGCAAACAATGCAGTAAATTCTTTGGATAAAGAGGAACAAGACTTCTTTAACCAGGGCTCCTTACAAAGTAGTAGAGGTAGTGGTGGTGACAAAAATGTTTCTGGGAAACTAACCAAGGACAGTATATTGGCGCTATATGGACAAATGCCGCAAAATTATTTGCAGCAGTCGCAACAAATATCTGCTCAACAATCAGCAGGATTGTTTGTGCATGGTGGTGGCTTTACGGGCCTTACACCAGGTACATATATGGGTGCAGGTGGTCCTATGAGTGTTCCGCAACAACACCAATTCATGACGCCACCGAATTCGGCCAGCATGTACAATGCTCCAGTAATGACAGCACCGGCCGCTTTTACAGCTCCAGGTGTCGGAGGTTTACATGCCGGAGTGACGGCTTCAAATACGAACCTAATGAATGCAGTAGCTGCTCAATTTGGTACACAGGTCGGCACGTTTATGCCAAGCCAAAATTTAGGTGGTATCATGGCCACCGGTCAAACAGCAAGCAATTTAATGTCAACGAATGCGTCATTTAATAATCAGATATTTCCTGGCTTACCAGTATCTCAAACACAAGCGGTTTTCCCGCAAGGATTACCCGGACCAGGCACTGCCAATCTGCAGCAGCAATTCGGTAATCTCAATATTGGTAATGTTTGGCAATAAACTTAATAGCAAATAAGTTTCGTCTCCCTTTGACTTGCTTGCCTCCTAAGTGTGTGCGTGTATGTAATATTACCTTTCCACTATTTCCGTACATCTCTTAAATCATTATTGCACATTCTTAAGGTTCCAATTGTTCATTTTTATACATATTTTGTATGTTTAATATTTGCGTCACTAATATAAAGCGAAATAGTGTAAAAGTAAGTATTTTGATTGATTCGACTTTTTTTCTGTTTTGTTGAACCCTCCCTTAACATTTTCATTCGGTTTTAAGGAAGAAAGGTAATTTTTGGTGAAATGTTTTAATTATACATTAGTTGTAGAAGAAGAAATATTAAATAAAAAGTAATTTTAATTAATTAATTTGTTGTTTAATTACAAATACAGGATATACCGGCCGTAGTACGAAGTAGATAGATTCAATTATGAATTCTTCAATTCATTGACCCATTAAAATGGATTGAGATTTAATCATTCACTGACTAACACTAAGAACACTAATGAGGACGTGTGCACCATTCCTTGAAAACTATATAGGATAAAAAAGTTAAGCTTGGAATTACAATCAAGACATCCGTAGGACGGCTAAAACTTTTTCTACCTTATAACATTATTGCGTCCAACTTCCATTAGCTAAATAGGGACTGTGAAGTTTTTTGTATATGGGTGTATAAAAATATCACATCAATGCTCAAACTAAACGGCATAATTCAAAGAAATTCATTAATTTTTTTTATCATTTAAGGAAATATAAATATATAAATAATCGATATGATGATATGTTCTATAAATTTTTAACTCATTTTGAAGCAAGTTTTGAAATCGGACATCTTTTGTTACGAGACATAGACTACACTGTACTATGGTACATAATATAGTCAATTTAAACAATTCACAATTGGGAGTAAAATATTGAAAATCCAATCAAAAAGTTCGTAGTTATAACAAACGTTTTTCAAAGGCTGCTCAAAACTTTGCATTCATAAGAGGAATAATTTGATTTTACTCGAAAGGAATGGAAATTCCTGGTTGCACCAAAATGATTGACTTTATATATATTTCGTTTGGGAATAACAAACAAACTATAACTCCTTGAATGGAAAATACACGATTTTTTTCCTAAAGTAACTTCAAACTTAAACTGTGGTACTAGCGACTTCTCACCAATTTGATATATTTTAGTGAGAATTTTTGTTTTTATTATTATTACCAGAGTTTAATATTTTCTTATAACAAATTTAGTTTAATAACATTTAATTTACGCTTTTTTGTACGGGACAACGTACTTACATATTTTGTCATAACTACTAGGTACTATACATAATTAATTTATTCTGGCAACGACGCCATTTTATAATAATAATTTAACTGCTGTTGCATTGTTAAACAATTTAAATTTAAATGAACTACTTGCTAAACATAGCAAAATTGTTCTGTATAGTTTTTTTTTAATTTTTAAAGGTGATACCTCAAATTAGCATGACGTAGAAATTCTGTATAGTTAGTAATTTATCTTCTCAGCAATATTAGTTTTCGTCAAAAAAAAACACAGTTGTATTATATGTGCATAAAAAAAAATTAACCAAACTTGAAGCCGCAAATATTTTTGATATTTTTTAAATTCACAGTCAAGAAAATGTAATTATTCTATACCTTTAGTCCATACCAACATTGATACTTCAAAAAATTTTCAATTGAAATTGGTAGAAATTTAAAATTGGAAAAAAAATTTCTTAGCTACAAAGCTATAAGTATATCCCATTTTTAATGGTCTTAATAACATTTTTTATAACATATCCTTCATATTGATCGCCTTTTCATAGAAGGTGGTAGTGTGCTGAACAAATCTGGCACAATCCCCAGCTGTCACCACCTCTATGTCTTGATCTATAATATTTTTCAGATGGACCAACCTTTGTTGGTGAATGGTACGTACACGGTAGTACTGGCGTTGGGAGCCCCATATTCACTTTGGCGTACTGCTTTATTTTGGACCACACACCTTCTATAGGGTTCAACATGAGCAAGTAAGGGCTTAGAAATAAAAGGTTTGCCCCAGTGCCTTCAAAGATTTGTTCCAAAGTGGAGTGACATGGGGCATTATAACAAACAACTAAAAGCTCGTCTAATGCATTTCCCATGTCAGTCCACTTTACAAACAAGTTCCGTACCCACTCAAAAATGTAATAAAGACCTTAAAAAATGAGATATACTTATAGCTTTGTAGCTAATAAAAAAATTTCGAATTTCAAATGTGTTTTTCCCAATTTCTAATGCGATTTCTCAATTTCAATTGCCTTTCTACCAATTTCAATTCAAAATGGTCTAAAACATGAGTATTATTAATATCGCTGCTAAAAATGTTTCAAGTATACAAAAGCTTTTATTATTTCGAATTTTTTCATCTACGATCATAATCAATTTTTTTTAGAATGTTCTTTTACTAACTTTTCTCATTGGCTCTAAATTAAAGCAATATATTGTCCATGTACTTGCTATGATTTTAAACAATTTGTTTTGTGTAAACTATTTCGTTAAAACCGGTGTTAAATTTTTCAATAAAGATATTTTTATAAATGTGTTAGAGTAAATAAGAAACATTACTTCAATGTTCTCAAATCACATAGGCCTCAAATACGTCAAATTGACGTCTCTGCCTCGTACATGTAAATAGAGTAATTACAAATATAGCGAGTATCTGCAGCTAATCTATGACGCTATAATCAAATAAAATTTATGAATAAGTGTCATCGATTGTAATTCAACTTTAATTTCATGAAAATCATTTCAAATTTCAAAATTTCAAGCAGGATTTTGGCATTATAGCTTAAAGCTGGCTAACCTGGTCGAAAGTAAAAAAAGTAATTTTTCTCGATGAGAAGTGTGTATATGTTTAGAATGATGTAAAATAGTGCCATTATTTATTAGAGTGAAAGAGAAAATACTATAAATATCTGAGCACCACTGCTTTGGTGGTAACAGTAACCAGAGTGAGACACCATCCAAGAATACTGAATAAAAAAAAAAATAATTAAAGACGTGTACGTTTCTTACAATTTATATTAAAAAAATGTCTAATCATAAAGAAAATCTTCAAGGTAACGCACTAGCATCGGAGAGTGCAGAAGGTATAACCAAAGGTAGTGAAAGTAAAGAAGAGAAATGGAACATTTCGGCGAAAGAGGCTTACTTTGCCAGCTTGAACGAATGGGTGAATCATGCCAACATATCTCAAAATGCCATGGCCTTGTTTCCTTGGTATTTAATGACCACTTATCCGCAAGTATTTCAACAGCAGGCTGCTCTGCCCGCAACCGGCTTGTGGGGTGTAACTCCTCCCCTTGCCTCAATAAATCAACAATCATCACATATTGCCAATAGGGGTCCATTACACGCACGAAACGCTAATCAAGCGGCGACAGCTGCTGATTTTATCAATCGTGCCGGTGGTGTTTTTCTCATCCTAAATGAACAATCTCAGTCTGAATTGATCAATTTAACCGGTGGTTATGAGTATATTGTAGCGCCCTTCTGGAAACGGGCAGTTGCGGAGTCAATTGATACTGTGATATTATTGATTATCAAGCTAGCCATTTTGTTCGTGGCCATGAATATATTCGGTTTAGAATTTTATTTTATGTTCGACATAGAGAAGGATATGTTTGGACGCAAGGTTGAACGTGAAGAATACTACGGTTTCGTATTTCTTTTCGATTTTCTGGGCTTTCCTTCTAATATCTTATTCTTGGAAATGGTAATAAAAATATTTGTTTGCTTCTACGAAACTGGATGGACTGTATGGTCTAATGGTTCTACACCCGGTAAAATGATAATGGGATTAAGCATAAAATATGTGGAAGCTATGCGTCTGTGGCAACAACAGCCGCCACAAAATCCTTTGCAGTTGGGCTTTCAACCAGCCGGAATGCAATTGCATGCTCTGCTCTATCCTGCTGAAACACCCACATTCTTGCGAGCTTTCGCACGTGCTCTGGCAAAAAATTTGATCATGAGTTTATTGTTTCCAATGTGTTTTATCATCGTCTTATTAAAAAATAATAGGACCGCTTATGATTTTATGACCAAGACTGTGGTGGTGGAGAATCCAATGCAGCCACCTTTACTCAGGAGAGATGTACGTTGAGAATGCGCATAATCGCACCTCGTGAATATTTTGTTACATCTTTGTTTTCCTTTTGAGTATTTACATAAAACACTCGGTCTCTACTGTTAATTTTTACTTTTTTTTATTGTACATATTATTATTAAATTAAAAGTAATGTATACAATAAAAATCCATCTATTTCACTGGAACATTTTTCAATGTTTGGGCAACAATTGGCCCCTTACAGGGAATGTGTAGAGGTGCATTTTTGAAGCAAGCTATCAGAGCATCATTAGTGTTTAGGTGAGGAGCACATGTCTCGAAAATCTTCTTTTTGGGATTCAACAGTGCGTCCGGGACACGCGGGTAACCTTCACAGTGAATTAAATCACCAGGCTGTGCCCCGGGGGGAGGATTTAACACCTCCACCTTGTCGGGGCTGGAAGCACACATTACCATGGCCTCAGATGTAATGCCGCGCATTTTGGCTGGCTTTAAATTGCATAAAACTACCACCAAGAGATTCTGCATTTCCTCCAAAGGTACATATTTAACCAACCCCGAAACTACTGTACGTAACTTTTGCTCACCACAATCAATTTTTTCAACATATAATGAGTCGGCATCTGGATGACGTGAGACATCTATAATTCTGCCCACACGTAAATCTAATCGTCTAATATCAATTGGCAACTCCTCAACAACGTTGTTCTCAATACCTTTTTTGTGGGGTTTTTCTTTAGTAACTTTCGTTTCTTTAGTATGTTTGTTGGAATCACCACATGCTTTTGGTTCTGTATTTTTATTTACCGCTTGCGCGTGTTCTTTACGATTATTGGCGTCGGAACGCACTTGACGCATAACAGGTAGAGGAACTATATTTTTTCCATTTCTAACTTCCCATTCGATTAAATCAGCTTTGGCCAAATTGATTTGTTCTTGCAATGTGGCATTTTCACATTTCAATTGTGCTTTTTTGCGACTTAGAATTTCTCTTTGCACCTCCGCTAACTGAATGCAAATATATGTAAATATTGAAATATTTATTTACTGAGTTAAAAAGTACACACTTTTGACTGAAAGGATTCTATCGCTACTGCACATTTTTTGTTACTTTTAACAATTTGATCCAAGGGCACCATTTTATTAGCAAATCCAAATATGTAATTGAACGCACTTCTAGACAAATATGCGGTTATGGGGAAATTTAATTAACCCTTATGTGTATAGCAAGAACATGTGGCTCTTCTTTTTTGCCACAAAAGATCAACTACAAAATTGATGTCTTTTAAGAATTACGTGGCAAGATTTAATAGGAATTTTTGAGATTTATTTAAAATTAGCCACTTCAGGAATGCATGAAGTATTAACTTTAACTTGATGTTAAGGATGACTTGGTGGTGTAAATAGGATAAAAAAGTTAAAAGAAAGTTAGAGGTCTGCTTGAATCCTTGTGTAAACGTGAGAGTTAAATTAAATATATAGTTCCAATAATTTAAATTAATCGATATACAATATATTTGAAAACTATATTGTCATTACTTTAAACAAAGAACTAGTTCTTTCAAATGGCTCACTTAATTGATCGTAAAAATAGTTCATTTTTTACTTTTTTGACATTTGAAAAATTAAACAAAATATATATCGTCACCAAAAAAAAAAAAAAAAAAAAAAGAAAAGGAGAATTCGTGACTACTCATAAAAATTTAATGCAAAAAGCAAAAGGTAAGGAGCTTTAAAAAGGACTAGTGATTCAATAATAGTTCAAAAGTAAGAAGAACGACATTGAGCGATCGATAAAAGTTTCAGAAATCTGGTTTTGACAACTTATTTCATCTCTATGAATTTTCCACTCACAAAGGAGTACAAAGATAGGAGTCCTTTAGACAGGTAATATATTTGCAGGAATTTCTAGGGGTAGCATAGATGGTATAATGGTTGTACAGCATAAGTTAATAAACTAAAAATGTTCCGATAAGTGCTTTTTCGGAGATTTCAACTTGGCTGTGTATTGAATTGCTATTATGATGATTAATTCTTATAATAAATGAATGGCAGATTTTGTAAAAAAAAATGTTAGATTTGTTTTTGTTGTTTGGAAAGGTAAGGATTCAAAATATTAGAAGAATGTGATAATCTCTTTAAATACAAAATATTTTCAATATAAAGGAACTAAAAAGTGGAGGGATTTGCGTTAATGTGAACTATTAGTAATCGTAAATTGTATTAACCCTAAGTAAGTGAATAATTTGAAGTTGGCTGTTGGTAGCAAAATTGATAATAGCATTGAGAATTTGTGATTGATTTTGGTATCGAAAGAACGGAAAGGTTTTTTGGGTGTGTACGATTGTATGAGAATTGCAAATTGTAAGAAGTTTATACAAAACAAGTGAAGTGTATTGAGCAGTTTAGGAGATAATATTAATAGAATTGCTAAGGTAAACGGTACATTTCTTAAATTTATATTTTTGACTCTGTAAACACGGGAAAACTATCCATTATATATTTTGTAACATAGTCAATTATTCATAGGTAATATGAAATTGATTTTTTATTTCATATAATTTGTAATCGAGCACAATTCGATTTAGTGATTACAAAGGAACTTCAAAATTTTATGAAAACCATATTGACGTTACTTTGTGAATATAATTAAAGGGGAAAGCGGTCCTAAAGATAGACCGATTGGTCCGATTTGAGACAGGCAATTATAATGCTAATTAAGTGTTCTTCAAAAAAAATTTAAGAATTGCGATTTTTTGTCATTTAAAGACTTGCATTGAATGATACGTTTCGGTTCGATCTGAGTATTTTTGAAACCACTTTCTATATAATGATATTTCACAAAGTAACGTATACGACAGTGCGTTGATACAACTAAACTAACTAGCATAATTCGCAATAAATATATCATGAACAGATACAGCAATGTTAACCGATTTTAGAGATGTCCTTTACTTCATTTTATTCGAAAATGGAAAGGCGCTCCGCAAAAATATCTAATACTGAGATTTTGTTAATTAGTCATGCATTTAAAAGAACAAAGTTACTACATGGAAACAGTTTTCCACAGGTTTATCAACAATGCCATAACAAAGCAATTCATTCGTAATTAAAGTCCTTGGCCTTACGATAACGCTCAGTTCGGGCGTTATCGTTATCGAGAACTTTGTTTTGTTGTGTGTCCGATATAAAGAAGGAATGCTTCATTCTAAATTCCACAGATCAATACAAATGTTCTTATTAAAATTCCACAACGTAGCTTCGTTAATATTCTAACAAACTTTAATTTTTATACCTTCCTCATAAGATGGGGGCTAAGTTTGTCATTTCGTTTGCAATATCGAGAAGGAAGTGTCAGAGCGCCGAGTATATATATACTCACCAACTGAAAACTGAGTCCATCTAGAAATGTATGTCCGTGTGTTCATTTTGAGATATTGAGCTAAAATTTGGTATAGACAATTTTGGTTCTTGCACGCAGATCGCCATTTAAAATGGGCAAAATTGCCTTTTTAAAATCCTACCCTATAATTGGTGAAGAATCCTTAATTACTTCATATTTGGATGGACAAATTAGGACCCGATCGGACCATTTTTAGAACATCTCCCATATAATTATATATCACGAAAAACTTAAATGGAATTGTGTTTAGACACAACCAAATTTATTGTAGCATGATATAAGGAGATAAGTGATGTAGGGTATTAAAGGATCGGTCATAACCCTCTATTTTTTTTTTTTTGATTTTGACTTGTCTACAGGTTAAAAAAATTCATCTGTATTAATTGAAATTTATATATTCGTTTAATCCATAGTTTGTACAAAATAAATATTCAAAGTCTTTCATCGTAGATTTATCCGATATTACCATCCATCATGGACGTAATATCTTCCTCTTTACAACAGCAGCGCATTATTGTGGAGCAATTAAGGCGTGAAGCGGCTGTGGATCGCCAAACAGTATCGGAATCGTGCGCCGGCATGATACGCTACATAACCCAACATGAACAGGAGGATTATCTATTGACTGGTTTCTCTAGTCAAAAAGTTAATCCTTTCCGGGAGAAATCATCATGCAGGGTTTTGTAAAAAGAAACAACAACAACAACTAGTGCAAGCATTATGATTATACATATACCCACTCTTATATTGACATAAAAAAGGTATCGAAAGGAAAAAGTATGAATAACAGATTAAACGTAGAGATTAAATACAAAACTCAGAAATCAACCAAACAGTCACCACCTAAGAAGTATATGAAAAATGTTTGATGTTTAGATTACTTTTCTTTCGTCTTTCCGTTTCCATTAAATGTACATCAATTGTAACAACAAACAGAACAATTATAATAATAATGATGACTAAGAACCCACTCAATTTTTCGTTTGGCTTTATTTAACCAAAACTAAATATATATGTACATATATGTATACATAACTATAAGTACTACCCTATTATTATGACTATTACTATATCTGTACTATAATGTGTACCACACTGGCAACATATGTACACATAGCATTTAGAAAAATAACAAAAAATACACATATTCAAAAATATCAGTCGGAGGAAAGCAAAATATCTACTCTACACCTATATCTATATTTATGAGCAGCGATAACATTTATATATATGGCACTATTCCTATCCAGAGGATATTCAATACTTAGGCAACAAACACAATTCAGTCTTATAAGCGAAGCGAGGTAAATAAAATTTGAAATAAAACATAAAAGACACCAAAAACGGTGATCTCGGAAAGATGTCATGAAATGAAGAGATTACAAAGAGTGCAATACATATTGAAAATTGAGCGGAACAAAACTTCAACAATAACAAAATTACCATATAAACTTAGAGAATACAAAAAAATATTAAAAACAATTAATTTATTAAAATATAAAATGCCTTGTTTGCAGAGCTGGCTTTAACGCGTAACCCCACAATCCAAATACATAGTAGAGAGGGTATAAAAGTTAAAACAGAAGAAGTAAGAGTAAAGGGAAATTACATGCATGAATTATTATTCAATTTAAAAAAATATATACACGCGTATACAAATCTCCCACAAAAAGGTATTAATTAAAATATTAACAAAAATTAACAAAACTACTCGATTTAAATAATTAATTGCTTATAGCCAGTTTCCCCTTAATCAACTTGAAGAACTTTTAATGCTTACGGCAGAGCCCGTTTATGAAAACCCTTTGTAATCCCATAATCATAAGCAAACATTCTTAAAATAATTATTAAATTAAAAATATTGTTACATGAAATATAGTGAATATAAAATAATAATAGCAAGAGCGTCATAGCAAAGAAAGTAAAAAATCAAGGATTTTTTTAACAAAATGAACGCGACTAGTTCTTATTTCTTTCAATTTTTAATGTATCCGCGAGTCATTGTACCGCATTAATTTTTTTATTCATTCTTCTTTCATTACTTACAACTTCGTTGGATGTTTTGCTGTCGTGAGCAAACAGCAAAAAATGTAACGGAACAATGACACACACTCACCTTTAATTTCTTTACTTAAGGAATCGGTATAGCGGTACAGCAAAGAAGAAAAAACAAGAGACGATAACTTGAAATTATTTCTTGTCGAATAATGAAAAAATAAATCAAGTGCTGAACAACACAAACACATCCAAAGCAATTAAGGGCAATGAAAACTAGAATTTATGGAAACATCGAAAACGCGACAATCCTGCCAGTCGGTGTATACTTCCCGGGACCGTTTCCCATAAGGTTAATACATAAAAAATAGTTGCCTTGGTTGTGTTTGGGCTGTAAAAAACTAAAAAAAAATCCTTGACAAAATCCATCAATGAAACGCTTCCTAAAAGCTTCATTAATACGATTGTTGTCAACGTTTATATAGTACTTGCTTTTAATTAATAAAGTTCACTTCTACTTTTCAACGCTTATATTATAATATAATAATAATATATTATAATGGTAACCATTACACCACAGAAAGAAGCACTACAAAAATAACTTTAAATTTTTTTGCTAAACTCTTCCTTATATAAACCTGCATATATTGTAAAGATATCTTTCACAGATATATAAACATAATTATATTAAACTCTTCTCTTTATTAAAACTTATATTAAAAAATATATTGAAAAATACGATATATACGATAGAATTACACATATTCCTAAAAAATGAAGGATTAACATTGAAAACAAAAAATGAGCAGTTTTGTCAACAAATGATGCCACGTGTACAATTCAAATAATCAAATAATTTGTAACCGAATTCCTAAAATTGTTGAAGGGTACCTTCAAAGACATTCCAAAACACATTAAAATTCAATTCGCCTACTATGCTATGTAGTAGATAGACCCCACACTGAGCATTACTACAAAAACATTGCAATGAAAGGAGAAGAAAATTGATAAAAATTTGTTCGCACAATGTAAACGCACAGAATGAGATAAAATGGTAAACACATCAACTATATATCAATGACATCTCCCACTTATACAACATGTTTATTCTGGTTTGCTTGGATATTTAATAAAACCGTAGATGTGTTGCACTACAGGAGTACGATGTATTGTGTTTTAATTCATTCATCATTGATTTTAATAAGTTGATCCAGGTCCTCTTAGTTGGGACTACAAGAAATACAATCATTGTCAGGTAAGAGTCATATCATAAAAATCCCTAAATGTTTTAGGAATGGGTCGATCCAGTTCAAAATTGGAACATATATTAATTAATGAAGAGTACTTTACGGGACATTTACGTAGGGAGATTTGGAAAATGTTCTTGGCATGCATTTGGGATCATTTAGAACGTGAATACAAAAACTATATATGTCTACAAAATGTCGGCTTGTTTGTTCAAAAACAGGGTGACTCAAATGTGTGCCAATGGAAGGTTGAATTCGGGCATTTATTAAACGGGTTAGTAGTTACTTGTTACTCACTAGCGCCGAAACAGTGACCGAAAATCACCTTGAAGCTGAGCCCACAGCATGGAATAGTGTCACTTAATCTGATGCTTAAGGACACATATAAAAGCAGGTGTAGTGGTACAAAGATTACTCTATTTAGACGGACTTACGGACGAAGCCAAAGGAAGGAAAATGCGCGCGGTCAAGTTTGCTGGTTTTAGTTGATCGTCTTTAAATTTCAAATCGAAAACCTGAATAATTTCTGAATTTCAAATAACCCACACGTTATGTTTATGAAATTTTCCAACGCAATCACTAGCATGTGCTCTACATATAAAGCAATTGTGGGACAGTTTTAAGATTGAAAAATGTTTATTCACACCATTCATATGCATTTTATGATTAGTATTTTAGTTGCATAGAGAAAACTAATGTAAATGCTTTTTAATAGGATTTTCCTTAAGATTATTAGAATACAACAAAGTAGATGTTTAGTTTGATAAGAAGCATTAGTGCATATATGTAGGTAGGTATATATTTTTGAGTGAAAAATGTTTAATTAATTTTCATCATCACTGCCCGGTCCATTTTGACGTGGTTTCGGGCCACCGGCCCTCTTGGCCATAATAATTTGATCCACTTTTAAGATGGTAGTTGCTGCTCCCGTAGCATACTTTAAAGCCCAATATTTGCTCTGGAATGAATCCAAAATTTTCTGCTCCTTAACATCCATAATATCGGGTTTCTCTGCCTCTATGTTGATGCCCATATTTTTGGCGTTGCCATCATTGTGAGCAATATACAACTGTTTCAAAATTTCAGTTGAATTTATTCCAGAGTTTTCAGCCAAAGCTTTGGGAAACGTTTCGAGAGCGACAGCAAAACGTCGTACAGCATATTGTTCAAGACCAGGTAGAGTGTCGGCGTAAGCAGCAATTTGTGTAGCCAGTTCAATTTCCGTTGCTCCAGCACCTGGCACATATCGATTGTCCCGGGAGAGCACCTTGAAGTTATTTACACCATCATCAATGGCGCGTTCGATGTCATCTAAATAGTTATCAGTGGCACCACGCACGACAATAGTAGCAATACGTGAATCGTTGCCAAGATTCCTGTGAATTATTATAATATAGGAATAAGTTTTAAGTGACTTATATAAGTTCTCACATACCTGAAAGCCACAATGTTCGTGTCGCCCAATTCTTCAACGCACACTTTATCGCAATAGCCCAATTCCTCTGGAGTGGGTACAGTCACGCGCGGCAAAATTGTGGCATTTACTGCTCTGCACAAGCGACGCACGTCAAATTTGGAATTCAAACGCACAGCCATTATGTTATATTTATTCAGGAAATGTAAAGCCATGTCGCCCACCTTGCCACCAGAAACCACCACTTTTACACCTGCATCGGCTATAGCTTTTATTTGGTTTTCCAAAAGGTTTTCTTCCCCTTTGGAGAAATCCATAAGTTCTGCGGCTGATTTTATTAAAACAGTGCCCTTTGTTTCAGTTTGTATGATGTCAATGGGACAAGAGTAGACTGCCACTTTAGCTTTTTCAGCATTCGTAACGGTCCCTTCAACATAACGTTTGAACACCATTCCGTTAAGGACTTCAGATCGAGATAATCCACAACCCAATATTTTACAGACCCGAATGTTATCTACATTAAAGGTTCCTTTTTCTGGCAGTACAGCTACACAAGCTTTGGCCACTAATTCTGTAAGAAAGTCTTCTTGGCCATATTGTTTGGACATTATGCTAGCTCTGAGGCAATCTTTTGCTTGTTTAAAGTCGCGGTAATCTTGAATTTCGTGGCATACAAGTTGTGGCAATATGGTTAAAGCTTTTTCCAAGGCTTTCTCATAGCCATCAGCTATTTCGGTGGTGGTGATGCCCAAACGTAACAATTCTTCAGCCCTTTCCAAGAGAGCACCTGCAAAAATCACTACAAAATTAGTTCCATCGCCTACTTCAGCATCCTGCATTTCGCTGGCCATAACCATTAATTTGGCTGCTGGGTGCTCTACGTCTAACTCGCGCATAATGGTTCCGGCATCACTTGTAACAAATTGTTTCTCAATATGATTGATAATCATTTTATTCATGCCATTGGGACCATAAGATGAACGCAGCGTTGCAGCAAATTCTTTACAAGCACTAATATTACGGTATACCGCTTCCTCCAAACCACTATACATCTAAAACGAAATATTCACATTTACCGAAATTACAAGAATATATGAAATAAGAATGAGTCAGACATTACAAAATTCCATTTAGATATTTTCTAAAATAATTTTTAATGACAAGTTTTCTTACTCTCGCGCCATCCTTAAGCATTAAAGACACACCGGGAGCTTTGGGCACAGATAAAGCCATTTTAAGGAATATATTTTCTAATATTCACACACAATAAATGTATATTATACTGCAGAAAATTAACCCAACTTTTGCAGACACTAAGCGTGTGTATCGCCAATCAACTAGTTCAATGGAGCTGATCGAACAAGTTAACTACAAAAAGAATTTCTAGTGTAGGTCTCTTAAATAAAAATTTTCACTAAAATAACAGTTAATTTCAGAAATGCTCATATATATCATATTCATTGCAATGAGTACCAGTTCAAGTTAATACCAGAAAGAGTTATTTATGTATGACAGTCCAGTTTAATTTGAAGAATAGTTAATTGTTTTTCAGAAATAGTCATTTACGTATGATTGTTGCTGAGTTTATCTTTAGTACATACTTGAAGTGGTATTGGCCTTTTCTGTACTACAATTAAGCATTTCTGAAATGGAAATAAGACTTAAAGCAATCAATATTTCTCCACAAAAATAAAAAAAAACAACTACGTCAAACAAAATAAACGCAAATGGTAAAAACCACGCCAAGTAGCATTTCCGAAGTGGATTCCATACTATTTCTATGCATACAACAACACGCACGTAACAACTAATTATACGCCACATGAGATAGATATAAAAAGCACTAATATGAATAAATCTACCAAATCTCAAGACATGCGACTAAAAATTCAGAATTAATGCAAAATTTTAAAAAAGTATGTAAATTCGAACAAAAGCAAACATGCACGCAAGTTATTCATGCATGATGATATTTAAAATATAAATAAAGCTCAGCACGTTGGAATTTTTAAAGTTGTGGTTCAGTTCATTGACCGATTTTGCCCAACTTTAAACGTTTGATGTTCGTGATGATTATGTAAATGGCGACTTTAAGAGTGCTTTAAACCACGGTGCTTGGGCGGACCCTTTACCTATTTGCAATAGAAAATCGAAGATTGCCTGTGAGTGAACGGTCCAACAAAAATTGACATGTACACAACGACGGACACAAATCTAAGTGGATGCATCTATTGATGCTGATTAAGAATGGGGGTCCTACTAGTACCTATAAACTTTTCAATAAAAACAATATACCTACATATGTATGATAATGGGTATAAAAATATATACATAGAACCTTACCAAATAATAGCTAGAAAAGAAGTAAACCCAAATATTGATAACATAGATATTGATTGAGGAAGCCAAACCTGGTGCATATTTTGGGTTGAGCGCTAAGAAATAAAATGTGGTTTGTTCTTACGAGAAAGTCCACTTTCGTTGTGTGAGGAAGCGGATGTAATATGATAATGTCCTCTAAAGTCCTTTTCATCCATATATATAATAATCATCTCTATTAATATGTATTATATGCAGAAAAGGACATAATTGTATGGTTTTTAGTGTATCTCTCACTTAACATTATGGATATTATTTGTTATATATTAGAGAGTAAATAAATATGAATTTTGAGAACAAAATCGTGAAGCATTAGCGCATGAATAATATTATGATGTTAAATAGCAATAACCAGAGATAGTTGGACTCATTTACAATACAACCGGTACTCAGTGAGCATAAAACGGCGGTGGTTAACAAAAAAAAAAAAAAAAATAATAATATATATGTATATATATATAAATAAAACAGGGCAGGGCATTATAAAAGATAATAACACAAGAATAATTGAATTAAACAAATTAATTTATACTCATTCGTATGTAACAAAGCAAATCTTTTTTAAATAAATAGAACAATGAGATAAAAAGAATTCTGTTGAGTTCTTAAAGTGGAACTTGAAAAGACCTAAATACAAAACAAGAATTTGTGAATAGAGTGAAAGATTTAAGTTGAAAGCGTTTCTTTACTTATACCAAAGCACTACCACCATGGAGTCAAACAATAAAAAACCATTTAAGGTAAGAATATTTATTTAAATGGACTCTATTCACACATAATATCCTTGATTATTTGGCCCCAGTAAAACCAAGGATTTTTTAGGGCGTCTCTAATTTTATTTTTCGCCGGATAAATTTGTTTTTGTTGCCTTTTTTATATTCCCCCCAATTTCGCTTTGTTCCATAATTGGATAAAACTTTCACGTCTAATGTTGAGTGAGAGTTTGCCTCTGTTATTATTATGTGTAAGTACATTACTATCTATAACATTTTTGTATTGTGTGCGTATACAATATATGTGTATACGTATATATAAATATATATATAAACAGTGCTGCAGTATTTTTTTTTATAAACAAGTGAAAACGCTCTACACCATTTTCAATTGAAATTGGTAGAAAGGCAATTGAGAAGGAAATTGAGAAATCGCATTTGAAATTGGGAACCGCATTAGAAATTGGAAAATCGCATTTGAAATTGGGAAAAACGCATTTAAAATTGAGAAATCGCATTTGAAATTAAAAAAGCGCATTAAGAATTGAGAAAAACGCATTTGAAATTGAGAAAACGTCATCAAATGATATTGGGAAAATTTCAATTGTAATTGAGAGAAATTCCAAATGCGATTTCTCAATTTCAATTGCCTCTCTACCAATTTCAATTGAAAATGGTATAGTGGCCTGTGTTGACCATTTAATATACTCCGCGACTTAATTCCACAATCTATGCAGAATGGAAAGTCCATTTTAACGCGCGTGAAATATTATGGAAGTTTTTTAATGTAATTGTTTTTGTTTGTAATCGGTTAGGAATCAAGAGAGATATTCTGCTAGAAAACCAAAGCTTTCCAACTCTCCCTTGCAATGATCGGGAACAAATTACCCATTTTTCAAATTTTTCTACGTAAATATCCTGCGTGATATATTTGCTCCAATATTTTTTTCCAAAATATGTCGTTCTTTGAGCCTTTGAAATTTATGACTTAAACGGGTTAAAGGAATTAAAATATTTTTTACTGTGAGTCCAGATGGTGTTCCATCATGAATCCTAATAATATTTTATGTGAGGTTTTGATGTGTGAGCATTTTTTTTTTACCCCTTTGACAAACTGTAACTAACATTGTTCCTTTGCTTAAGACATTCTGTAGGCATTCTGTCAAGAATTACAGAGTTATAGCTAAATCTAGTGTGTTGCCTAAGCTTATTGAAAGTCATGTTACTAAGGGATCGAATCGCTTAAGAAATTTCATACCTTCCCCGATATCCTTGGCATATTTTACTGATCTCGTTATGCGCTGTTGTCAATAAATTCAAATGTACCTTAGGGTAGTCTAAAGAAATTGATGATGCATACATTGCTAAAAGTTTTTTCTTATATTTAGTCAGACCTTTCTTGAATACGAATCTATCGCATTGCTATCTAATTGTGTAATAATTAAACAATTATAGGAAGCGAATAAAGTGGTTACCCAATTTGATAACAGATGTTATAAAGCTTACACTCTATATTTGTTAATCCATCGTATAACAATTCAACTTCTGCAATGGCTTCGTCATATTGATCATAGGGAGAACAAGATACAGTCAGTAAGACGAAAATTAAAATGCTTAGGGCAGGAAAAATTCAAAATATTGAGCTGAAATTTGGTAAAGATACGCTATATATAATTTTTATATATTTATAAAATCGGTTTCGGCACACTCGAGCTGAAATTTGGTACCCACAATCACTAACAGGACCTTCGAAATAGTATTACAAATATGTAAAATCGGTTCACGGCGTTGTAAATGGAACGACAAACTCAGTATACGCCTTATCTGATGTGGAGGGTATAAAAATAGCGTTACAATTACCAGTGCATCGTTGACAGTAATGACAAGTAGCATTTATGTGCAAACTGGTGTAGATAGAGACATCGAAGTTATTAAGAGAAAAAGAAGCCCTCA
The DNA here is from genome assembly GCA_949710015.1 of Crataerina pallida. Classification (NCBI taxonomy): domain Eukaryota; kingdom Metazoa; phylum Arthropoda; class Insecta; order Diptera; family Hippoboscidae; genus Crataerina; species Crataerina pallida. The sequence goes on from OX453293.1 coordinate 10,127,199, forward strand.
ATCGGTTAATTTCGGGCCAGTAACAAAAGCTAAAAATAGCTATGTAACATCTAAAAGATTTCGCTTTCGGTGACGAGAAAAACATCTGTCTAAAAATGTTATACGTTGCTGTTGTCGTTAAGGGCATTGAGAGCAGTGTATCAACTTCTATGATAGAAGGGGTATTACGAAAAGAGGGTTTTCATATAAAATATATATAATCAAATACAAATTATTTCGGGGAGAGTTACTAAATGGTGGGGGGTACTAAATGGTTTCGGGTGCAACCAATTCTAATATTTTCCTCTGTTCTATTTATGTCCTATTGCACATATTAGTTGGTTTAAAAAATATTTTGCCTTTTACGCACATTTGTGTATTGCACTAAATCTTAATGAATATATGTCTCTCTCTTACAAGTATATAATTACTAACATATATAATATATGTGCACAATGTGTTCGAAGAACATTCGTTTTTTAAAACTTTTTATTTGTAAACAAAACACCTGAGACTGCACTAAGACATCATATATCATTACCGTTATTAAGTAAATGAAATGATGTACATTCATATATATAAACAAGATAAAATGGGAGTAAGTGTACTCTTTCATTAGTTTGCTGTTATTGGAGCTTCTGTTGAATATGTTGAACAAATAAAAAGGTCTGTATTAAGCGTATGTTAAATCGAGGATAATATCAATAATCTCTTCCAAATAGAACCCTAGCGCTTCGGATAATAAGGAAATAATATCTAAAAATTCATTTGAACAAATGTGCCATTTTCGGCAAGGAATCATCGCGTGCCTTATACAAAAATTAATCAAAAAGTACAAAATTATTTCATAGAAACCGTTTTTCAGAGCTTCAACTTACATTAGCACAAAAGGGTGATCACATCCTTTTTCACAAGTTTGTTCTAGATATATAGAAGGAGCACTCATTCTAAATTTCAGATTTATGTACCCTACACTTGCACTTAAAACATACATCATCTTTATTGATTTTTCTGTTAAAAAAAAAAACCTTAAAACTAAATCGTATTTTTTTGAAAATTGTAGGAAGGTCTATGGACAGATTCAAAAATACTTAGGAATATAGGAATTATTTTTTACAATTTAAGAACCTTAATCTTCTAAGTGGTTAATTCAAAGACAATTTTAAGTAAAAAAAGGCACTGATATGAACAGTTCCGACATAGTTCAGAACAGTTGGCAGTAATTCAGAAGTAATGCGATATTAAATAATTATACAAATACACGTAAACGTGTGCATTGTAATCATGCATTGAGAAATTAAAGTAATACCATCTTCTGGGTCAATTTTCTTCATTCATATACGGTTAGAATGCGGGTCGATTTTGCCCATTTGCAATACCGAACCGTAAACACTAGTAAAGATTAAGGTTACCAAGTTTCACTTCAATATCTCATTACTTAAACTGTCAGAGTGGTAAAAAGTAGGGGTAAGAGCTAAATCGATTCGGCTATTGATGCTGATCTAGAAAATATATACTTTTCAGGCATTTACAAACGTTTGAATAAAGCCAATATCACCCGTAATCATTATCATCACAATGACACAATAAGATTTTATAAGATAAGTTGTTGTTATATTTAAACTCAATTAAACTTGGTTAAACACGATCAGAAAAGTATAGATCAGCCGCTCCCAAAATTGCAAATCGTTTTATAATCAAATTCCACCTAATTATACAAGAGCGTATTCAGTGGTGTAAGAGTGATGTACATTTTTCATACGTATACGTAATTGTTTAAAGGAAAATATCACGTGATGTTCGTGCACGTAGACGTTTACAGTGCTCATTATTATTCCATAGAATACATTTCGAAGGGATGGTCCAATTTCATTTATTCGTGTACCGGTAGAATGTTTCTTTTCTTATAAATTCAAACGCTCATTAGGTTCAAAACAATATATCCTCATGTCATAATAATGATACCCATCATCAAAAAGAGGTTATTTTTTGTTGTTCGAATCTTATTTATAATAATTAATAAAGTATTTCCTAATTCGTATGAAATCTAAACCAAATATAGCTTTTTTTACTTTTTGATGCATATAATTAAATTGCTTTTATTACTTTGATAAAATATTAATCAACAGTTTAAATGCTTTAAAAGTTATACTAAAACAACCTTTTAATAAATAACTTGTTTGTCACTTGTCTCTTGAAATAATACTATAAATAAATTTCACGAATGTTTATAGTAAATAAATGCACATTTACACACAACTGTTGTCTTAAACTGTATACAAATGCGATCAATTGATTTCGTTATTGTTGTCAAAACAAAAGTTTCAAACAGAAACTTTTCGTTATTTGTGTATTTAATAGTTATTCTGGGTAACTTTCAATGTCCTAAAATTAATGTGTGTATGTACGTAAGAGAAGTTTCACTGAAATTACGGATAACATAAAATTTTATGAAAATAATTGCAATATTTCATTTACTACCCATATTTATCTGCCTCAGATATTGAGATTTTATTTCAGATATTATCACATTATATAAACCGTCAAAAAAACTCATCGTAATTAAAAAACTGAACTTCTTGAGCGTAATTTGGCCTTAGATTGAATATGACTCGACTACTATTGAATATAATTGAAATAGAATAGAATAAATGCCTAATAAATACGTAGAGCCAAAACACTTGTGCGGTTTTGGTGAAATATTTTACTTTATGATAGCTCCTCGGAGGAAATTTTGGCTTCGACAATGCTTTAAATACTTTACTAATATTATTATTTAAAACAGATTGTTATGTCTTTAAACGTAAAGAAATTAAGAATCATATAAATATTTACATTATCACTTTAATACTTGAACGTAGGGTACGGGGTATCCTATAAGCTGCTTCACCACTTGATTTGTTTCGGAAAAGCATTAGTTATAGTAATTAAAATGTTAACGATAGAGAAAATTTAAAACTACTGGTAGTACTGTAGCAGGCACAAAAGAGTAGTATAAGTACTACTCTTCTTTAGTATAAGTACTACCAGAGACTTCAAAATATATATATATATATATATACTACTACTACTCTTTACTACTACTAGTACTACTACTCTTTTTCATTTGTGTAATGTTTGCTTTACGTACAGTATCAAAAGGGTGTGACAAAATTAACTAGCAAAGACACAAACTATTTTTTTAAGCAGAGCTCCACTAAGTAATCAACGGCTCTGTTAAGAAGAAAATGGATAAAACTGGAGATAAATTACATAAATTAAATAAATTTTATGTAATTAATTATAAAAAAATAATAAATTTAATTTGAATACAATAAATTAACACAACTGACAAATACAAGAAAGGAAAGCACAGGCGTTTAAAAATAATAAATAGTATAAAGTATAACGGCAGTTCAAAACAGTTATAGTTAGCGTTAGATTCCTTCAAGTACTTGTTGTTGTTAAAATTTTAGTCTTATAGAAGCAAATTTACCTAATCCTTAAAATCACGAGTTCACCTGCGCCTTAAACCGTATGTGTTTGTACGAGGGAGGATTGCAAAGATTTAGTTTTCTTGCGGAAAAACTTCCTTAATACATGTGAACGTAATCGATTGAAACTTAATTAAAAGGCCTTCTTGTTTCTTATACAAAAAATCTTTAATACTCTATGCTGATAATTTTTGCAAACAAACACAATTATCTTAAAAAACTTCGATCAAAGTACGTAAGATATTAGATGCAGTTAAATTCTACGGAAACCTTTACATTAAATGATCCCTTATACGTTGAGCTTCTTGTGTTTCTTATATTGTAATTCTCAATTATTCATTCAAGTGCCGTATTTTTAATATTTTTTATAATTTGTTGACATATGTGTGAATAAGCTTTTTAATAAACTTGCTCTAGGGGTATACACATTAACCTTAGTATTTAGTAAAGAAATACAAATTTTCTAATTGCATAAACTTAGGATCAAGTAAAGTTTTTATATATAAGATATACCCACTAAGTTTGTTTTTCCCTTTGCAACATCAAAGTACAAAGTATATATTATATATTCTGATCAGTAACAAATAACAGTCGATCTTGACGTGTAAATATGTCAGTGTGTCTGTCTGTTGTCGGCATTTTCACAGACATAAATTTTAAGATATTGGGCTGAAATTTTGTACAGATACTTTTAGTTTTTGCACGCAGATCGCTATGTAGAATGTTCAAAATCGGCCAAGAGCCACTCCCACAATCGACAAAAATCTATTTATCGGCTACACAAATTGAGCTATCTGGTTGAAATTTAGTATATATATTTATAATTAACTTATCCATCAATGAGCCATCGAATGGAATGCCGGATAACAGACACGTCCACATTCAACAAAGATCTATATATTTACCACAATACACATGAACTTTAAATTTGGTACACACATTTATCCATTATTTCCGCAGCATATATTTTTCGGAATCAAATTCATTAGCATGTGTATTATATGCATATAAACAAGTTTACAATTATGGTTTTTATTATGAATATTTTGTATAATATTACACTTGTATACATATGTGTTAGAGATATCAGTATTCAGATCATTAATTAAAGCATGCAGGGTCTCAATGTTGCATGTGCATCTATGTGTATGTGTGTGTTCTCTTGAGCCTTACGGGCCGATTCTCGGTTTCATGATTTTTACAGTTTTAATGTTTTTGTAAGCATTAAGATGTGAACCGATTTTGCGATGTCTCTGTTAAAATGTTTACGATCACATAAACTGCGATATTGAGCTGAGATTTCTTACAAATGTTTTCAGTAAAAAATCTCAGCTCAATATCGCAATTTTCAATTTCAATTAAGAATTAATTAATGTAATTTAATTTAATTTAATTTTAGTACACTTATTTATATTTTTTTATTTTTATTTATTATTATTATTTGCAACACAAGCCAATTGTTACAATAAAGAAAAATAATGCAATTATACAAATTTAATTATCTAAAAAATATTCCATATAATTCATTTTACATAATGTATATACTAAAAAAAGTATTCTATATAATATAATATATAAAACATTTACATCTTTGATAAATTATATTTATTACTCCATACTGCATTCCATGTCACTATATTTATTGTAATTCACTATATCAACTGCCAACATGTGCCACTAAAGATACAAGAGACCAAAAAAAAAAAAAGAAAAATAGTCCAGACCAGAAACCTAATTTTTTTTAAACACGTTTATTGAAAAAGAGAAAGATTTTAGTTCGTTAGGTAAATTTTCCAGCATCTGGCAGAACGTACTAGAAATGACTTTTCGAAGGGCGTTGCAATAATGAGAGTTATTAAAATAGAAGGACTTCGTGATGACCGTAAAATTCTACTACCTAAAATAGTTGATGTTCGAAATTTAATAATTTTAAAGAGATATATTAACGGTCTAAATTTTAGGAAGTCATCAACTTTCCTTTATTTTAACAATATTAAATAGCTGGCATCCAGAGATTACCTCGAGACAGTAGTTCACGCGGGACATAAGTGGAGTATGTGCGATGTGGTATTTAACATGACTAGGAAGATACAGATTAAGGTTGTATAACTTTCGTAAGATAAAGCATATTCTAGAACAGATGTTGTCCACACGATAGCCAAAATTTTGTTTGTCATCAAGAATAATACCAAGGCATCTACAAAAGTAATAGCATCATTGCATATATGCAGATTTAAATTAATCGAAGGAAAGTCACTCCTAGGAGAACAAAATAGCATGGCTTTAGTTTTTTGTGAATTGATGCAGAGAGAATTGTCAACCATCCAAGAGTTTATACGAAACATTTACTTATTTATTCTCTCTAAAATTTGATGTTTAATAAATTTATAGTCTTTCGAAGAGCCATATACTAGTCATTCCCGCATTTAAAAATATATTTGATTTCAGTATAAACAAAGGATTTAGAATTTTTTTTTGCAAAAATTTCATATCAATATATATGATAGATAGAGTGTAACTTCAAATAGAGAAAATTTAAGCTTTAGGAGTGTTTGTGAATTTCGCATTTTTGTTTTGCTACTTTTTCGCTTTAAAATAAAAATTTATTTTAAAATATGATGATCTTAACAGGATTTTGGTTAAATTCTTAATAATTTTACACAGAGGATAATTTATTATTTCTAGATTTTTATTTACACAGGATAGAGTAGAGCGAGTAGAATAGAACGGAACAAGTAAGAAAGCTAAATTAAATACCCTCCATATCTATATACTAATAGTGGGCGTGGCAGGATTAGCCCTCTAATAATGTTATTACCTTATAATTCAGGTTTTACGCCAAGTACGTTTTTTGCGAATTGTTGGTGCTTCTGTTTAATTCGAGCTCATACTGTATTTACAACTGTTATATACAACTGTGTTTACTCTCTATGTTCTACACCATTTTCAATTGAAATTTGTAGCAAGGCAATTGAAATTCAGAAATCGAATTTAAAATTGAGAATTGCATTTGGAATTGAGAAAATAAAATTTGTAATTGAGAGGTTTTAAACATTGAAAACAAAACAGATTTCAGAGGATTATTTCTGTCTGATAATAATAAATTTGTTATAACGTATCAAATCTCTCAGCTTATTTGGTAAATTTTTTTTATTTAAAAATGAAAAACATTAGTACTTTTTTATTTATTAATTAATATTTGGTATGGTACCCCTTTTCTTTTATAGCACTCTGTAGCGTTTTTGGCATTGAATCAACCAGGTTTTGTGTAACATTCGGGCTAATTTTATTCCACTCTTCTAACAACGCCTTCTTCAGCTCATTTTTGTTTGATATGTTGTGTTTTCTAATGTTATTATTTAACAAAAAACACAAATTTTCAACCACATTTAAGTCCGGTGACTGAGCCGGAGATGACATTACATGGAGGCAATTCCGTATCAGCCAAGTCTGAACAATTGTTGACTTGTGTTTCGTTGTCTTGATAGAAGGGGAAATTTTCGCGTATACCCAGCTTCCTTGCATTTTGGAGTAAATTGTTTTTGAGTTTGTTGTTGTAGGTACATATTTTTGTCAATTGTCCATTCAACAAACACTAAACTACCTACTCCAACTGCAAACATACAGGTCCAAACTGTTACGCTTCCTCCGCCATGTTTAACTGTTGCTTTAATGTTGCTCCATTTAGACCGTTATTGCGTTTTCGCCAAACGTAGAACATGCCGTCGGAGCCCTTCATGTTAAACTTAGACCCATCTGCAAATATAACTAAGTTCCAGAACTCAGAATTCTTGTCAATATTTTTTTTTTTTTACAAATGAAAGCCGTTTCTCTTTAATTTTTTGACTTACGAACTTCTTACGAGCTGCTCAACCATTAAAGTTAGAGCAACGGAGTACGCGACGAATTGTTTCGGCACGGTATGGCTTGCCTAAATCATTAAATTTTACAAGGCACTTTTGGTGTAGATAGCTGTTTTTTTTTATATCGCTCCTCAGATGCGTTGAAAATTTTGTTGGGTGCATTTCTGCCCTTATCCTTTACACGATTTTCATGAATAAAACGCTGAATAATATTTTGAACTGTAGATTTACTCAAGTTCACAAAGTCAGCAATTTTCCGTACCGACTGCCCATATTTATAATGTTTTAGGACCAGTTCACGTTGTTCAATAGTTGTACGACGAACCATTTTTTTTTATTACGTGTTTTGTTTGACAGTTATTTTAAATTACCAAAATTAGTACTTGAAGTGATTGAAAATGTCCACAAGAAGGCCGAGAGAGAAAAAATAGTGAAAAATGTGATGACTAGTTTATGCTTAAGTGCGCAGAAATAATGTTGTACCAAATAAGCTGAGAAATGTATTTTTGATGCGTTATATCAAATTTCTTATTATTAGACAACTGTCAACTTTCTAACTAGAAATATTTCTTTGAAATCTTATTTGTTTTAAAATGTTCGTTAAATACACAATTACAACCTGGCATTCAAATTTCGTTGATAACTTTAATAGTTTAGAAGCTGTAGCGCTTTTATTTCTATAAAGATTGGTGTACTAAATAAGCTGTGAGCCAGAGACGTCAATAATGTTAATCACGTCACTGAATTAAACAATAAAAATTTATTATTTATTTATTATATTTGTTATTGACAGAGACGTCAATAACGTTATTGACATTTTATATATTTTATATATTTATATAAAAATTTACATATATATTACAACAACAATGACCATAGCCTCTGGGACGAGTATATCCCAGAAATAATGCTGGTAATAAATTCTAGTGTAGCGGAGTCCACTGGTTTCACTCCGGCTTATTTAACTCAGGCACAGGTACTTGAAGGAGTAATATAGTACACAGGGCGCAAAATCTACAAGATGCGAGGGAATAAATGCATAGGCGCTATAATTTACGACGAGGCTCTTTGCAATAGCGTCTTAGTTTGTCTTTTTAAAAAAATCACACTTGGAGGTTTTCATCTTCATATGTGTGAAGGTTAAGGTGAACCTTACTTGTATTTATTAGAAACTTTTTAATGATTCATTCACAAGACAGAGATATAGAATATAAATATAATGGCTACATATATAAGTATGCTAGAGATGGCAAAGCATACAGAAAAGAGAGAGTTTCACGGGGTTGTTGTTGAGGGAAGGACTTATATGGACTTAATATGGACTTTTTGTAGGCGTTTGAATACCACTCAAAGATTTGTTACATGTCTGATAATACCATTCACATAAGCATAGTGTAATAAATGTTTTAGGGTTGTAATGTAATGTTGAGGTGTGAATTATATATACGAGGTGTGTTCAAAAAATAACGAGAATTTTTGTTTTATGAAAAAAATATTTATTTATTCATCAATATCTATTTTGTCCCCTTCAAAGTAATCCCCCTCGGATATAATACACTTGTGCCAACGCTTTTTCCAATCCTCGAAACACTTTTGAAACTCGATCTTTGTAATAGCTTTTAGCTCTTTCAGCGATTCGCTTTTAATGTCATCTATGCTTGTAAAACGACGGCCTTTTAATGTTCTCTTTATTTTTGGAAATAGAAAAAAGTCACACGGAGCCATATCTGGCGAATATGGAGTTTTGTTTTTGGCCAAAAATTCACGAACAAGCAATGAAGTGTGAGCAGGTGCATTATCGTGGTGCAAAAGCCATGAATTGTTTTGCCACAAATCCGGGCGTTTCTTTCGGATTGCTTCACGCAAACGGCGTGGAACTTGTAGGTAGTACTCCTTATTGATTGTTTGACCTTGTGGCAAGAATTCATGATGCACTATGCCATTAAAATCGAAGAACACAGTGAGCATAACCTTCACATTTGACCGCACTTGTCGAGCCTTTTTTGGTCTTGGCGATCCAGAATGCCTCCACTGTGACGATTGAGCCTTAGTTTCAACATCATATCCGTAAACCCATGTTTCGTCACCTGTTATAACACGTTTTAGTAGTTCTGCATCGTTATTAACTTCATTTACCGACTCCTGAGCAACTTCCATTCGCCGCTGTTTTTGTTCGAAATTCAACAATTTTGGAACGAATTTTGCTGCCACACGTTTCATACCCAAAACATCCGAAAAAATTTGATGGCATGAGCCAACTGATATGCCAACATCATCAGCGACTTCTCTGATTGTGATTCGGCTTTTTTCACGTTTTCATCAGTTGTTGATGTGCTTGGGCGTCCGGGTCGTTCGTCATCTTCAACGTTTTCGCGGCCATCTTGGAAACGCTTATACCACTCGTAAATCCTTGCTTTACTCATAGCAGACTCACCATATGCCTTTGTTAACATTTTACAAACTTCACTACACTTTATTTCATATTTTACGCAAAATTTAATGCAGGTTCTTTGATCCATTTTTTTTCACTAACGAAAATCGCCGAGCTCGAAAAACACGTCTCACGTTAGCGGCTGCCACTTAAAAAGTAAACAATGAATATTGCTGAAAATTTTATCGTACTTCAGGGGCATGTGTACCAACATAATAAAAAAAACTTTCTCTCCAAACCCGCGAAATTTAAAAATTCTCGTTACTTTTTGAACACACCTCGTATATTATATTATATACATATATATATTTAACCATTTGCGCATGAAATTGCACAGGTGGATGTGGTGTAACTGGTAAACACCTGCTGATGAAAACTCGATGAGGGCGAGCTCGAAACCGGTCCAGGTCATTCACCAAATGTTAATCTTGCACAATTTTCTAATTCATTAGAGCCTTTAGTATGGACAAGCTAAAATTTTCATTTCAGAATATATAGATTTACAGATAAGCAAATATCCGTATATCCGTGTGAATAATACCCTTTTTTGTTGGAATTCTCACAAAATATCGCGAGGAAACCTGGAACTTGGTACCTGCAATCTTTGACGTTTTGAGGTTTGATTTCCTATTGCAATTCGGCGAAATCGAGCAAAGGGTACGCCCCCAATAACGCCCTAAACTTTACAAGCGGAGCTTTCAGCTCTCTCACAATCGCACATTTAGATTGGTATCAAAAAACCACATCATCGGGTAAACTACTCAATTATCATTCCAGTATACTGACTATAAGTGATCCAGCATTCTAATAAAGACAGCTGAAATAAAAATTTCCAATTATTATCATCCATTCGAGGGTTAAGTAATATATTACTTTCTTTATAGTTACTTAATACCAAGCGGGCTTACAAGGTCAAATGTCCTCTTTAAAAATGAAATCTTTTTCTAAAATTTTTTTCTTGTTTTCATTCCGTCAACGTATCGCCGGTTGTTGCCGGTTTCTTCAGGACGTTTATTATTGGGACAATGTAATACCTGTAACTGTAATTTGTATATATATGTATTCTTTATATAGTTTATAGTTTTGGTAGTGACTCTACGATTGATTTTTTCCGAAAAATTGTATTTTGCATTTGATGTCATGTATATCAAGTCAAAACTAAATTGTACGTTAGTTTTTTTTGTCAATGGCTTCCTTCGCATTTATTGTATTCTTTTGATGCTTTTATGTATGTTGTAGTGTGCATATAAAATAATGCAAATTCTTAGGTTTGATTTAATTTCATATTTATTATATTTTATAATTATTCTTTACTCTCATTCTTCATTTATTTATTACTAACCTTAACTTTAATAAACATTGTAACACACTTCACAACACAAACTTACAGTTTAAGCTTTAATAATTGTAACACACCTGACACACAAACACACTCACTCTTAATAAATCAAAAAACATTACTATGTCAATAACTTTCTTCTCCTTTTTCAATACGATCTAGTTTAATAACCCAAATTAAAATTAAGCTAGGTAAGCAATACAATTTTATTATTATTTGTTAGTGTAAGGTAGCATTGTAAATTATTATATAAGTAATGAAATTTGAAAAAAAAAAACAGACTTAAAACTTAATTTCGTTTTTTAACATCTCATTCTAAAATTTACAAATCTTTAATTGTAAAATACCCAGCGAATAATCGCGGGATTCTTAAGTTGCGCGTTGCGCGGAAAACTACAATTATTGATAATAAAAATAATAATAATATAAGACAAACAATAATATACCTCCTAACATGGAGATCCTGATTTGTCTAATGTATAAGTAAATAAAACCAAAAACCAAATTTATTTTACTATAATATATCTTATCTTTCCAAACTAGTATATCTTTCTATACAAATTTTATATTCGCCAAAAAAGAAAATAAATAAATAAACAAATAAAATAAAATAAAAATATATAAGAAAATAATATATAAATATACATAAGCACATTACACAAAACAAATTCCAAAATAATTTTCGTATGGACCAATCGACTGAATTATTGCAAAACCTTTTAAAAATTGAAACCAATTTAAAGAAATCCTCTAATCGTCCATACGAACAGGAAACTATTGAAGGAAAATTAGTAGAACTTAAGAATATTAAAGACAAATTCCAAAAATTAGATCAAGAGAAAATACCTGTAGAACTAAAAGTACAATTTTAAAATACCTACATTAGTCTAAAACAAAATTTTGAAGAACGGTTAGGAAATTTAAAAATGGATTTTAATATGGAATTGGCAATAAAAACATTGCCTAATTTTTCTGCCAAATTTGAGGAAGTTGAAAACTTTTGAAAATTTGTCGAAATACTGTCTAAAAATCTATCCGAAAATGGTAAAACAGATTTACTGGAAATTGTTTGTCATATCAAATTATCACAAAAAGTGAAAACTGCTATAGGCCTAACACAAACACCAAACACATTAGAAGAATTATACACCTCCATTAAAAATACATTTAAAAACCCATACACAATACCTACACTACAAAACACACTCAACACCTTACAACAACGTAACAGTGTGGAAAATTACAGAGACAAAATAATAAACCCGATAAACCAATTAAATGACTTGCAAATACAAGAATTAGGAGACACAGCAACAATAGCTGAACGAAAGGTCATAACGAAAATGAATGATAGTTATGCTCTCACAGTATACAAAGAGGGCATTGAAGAAAGATACAAACAGATCCTATTCGCTGCACAACCACAATCATTAACTCAAGCAATCAATTTAACATTAAAATTAGAAAAAGACAAAAGTTTCCAAAACAAATCCCAAATATTAAAAATAAACAAACCACGAAACAAATACCAACACACACCCCAACATTCGTACTGGGACAACAACCAAAGAAATTTCAACACTCAAACAAACCTCACGCAAAGAAATAGAAACACCACATTTAACAACAGAATACCAACAATGAACACATACAATAATTTCAGACACAACTCTAACATGCAAAACAATGATTCCAGGTATTATCCTAACATGCAAAACAATAATATAAGAAATATACAAAACAACAATAATTTCCGACAAACCCCACAGAACAATTCCAGGTATCATCAAAGAACCTATAATGTTAATCCAAATAATAGAAGAGGACAACTAAATATTGTACAGAACCAGGGAAACGGAAATCCGCTGGTGATGGGCGACACCACCACTGGCGCATAAAAACTCACAAAATTCTTAACATAGCAAACAAAAATACCTTTTACGTAACACTTCACACTAAGCAGAATAAAGTCATAAAATTTCTAGTAGACACAGGAGCTGACATCTCAATAATAAAATCATATATCGTACAAATTACAAAAGCCAAATTAATAAGCAACACATATAACTTAACCGGGACAGAAACAATAAGCCCGATTGGAACAACATTTTTACGACTGCAAATAGGGCAGACAGAAATATCACATGAATTACATGTGGTAAAAGATAACTTTCCAATCACAACAGATGGAATAATCGGAATAGATATCCTGAGGGACTACATATGCAAATTAGACTACGAAACATTAACATTAGAAATCCATACGCACAATTAAAATATTATATTGCTAATGGAATCAAACAAACCCAAAATAATCACTATACCTACCACCCAGATCAGAAATTATACACCCCATAAACATAAAATTAAAAGAAGATGCAGTCGTCTTAAACAAAGATTTTCAGAAAGGAGTATAGCAAATTGTATAATTCCACGTAATGGCATAAAACATATAAAAATTTTAAACACAACAACACAAACTATAAATCTTAAAAATATTAATGTACAATCTGAGCCTCTTCAAAATTACCATATACTTAATGCGAGGCCACAAAACGAGGCTACTAAAGAACGATTAAACAGACTACTAAACACCATAAATATAAATCAAGAGGACAAAATTGCTAAAAACCATTTATAGAGATATTCAAAGATTTTCAAGATATATTTCACTTAGGCGGAGAAAAACTCACGATAAATAACTTCTATACACAGAAACTTCAGACAAAAGATGACACTCCAGTATACATCAAAAATGATCGACTACCACAAACACAAATTGAAGAAATTAATAAACAAGTGCAGAAATTAATTGACGATGACATAGTAGAACCTTCAGTAAGCTCGTATAACTCACCCTTACTAATAGTACCTAAAAAGACAACTGACAACACACAAAAATGGCGTTTTGTAGTAGATTTTCGAAAATTAAATGACAAATTAGTAAACAACAAATTTCCACTTACCAGATTAGAAGACGTTCTTGACAAATTTTCTACTCTAGATATGACGAGTTCATTTCACCAAATTAATTTAGACTAAAACTCCAGACCTCTAACAGGCTTTTCCACGAACAAAGGACATTACCAATTCAAACGACTACCTTTCGGTCTCGGTTCTCGAAAATTGACATAACATTCGTATCTGATTGCCTGGTGCGTTATTGTGACTGGCACGTTAGCGACATATATACTCAGAGTGACCACTATGCTATCATTACAAGGATATGCCGACATACTCAGCTGACAAGCACGCCTGGTAAGCACTGCGGTAGGGGATGGAAACTTCAAACTCTGGACCCGAATGTGTTCAAAGTTATGATCGCGGATGATGTAACACTACCATCAGAATTAGAAGAACAAGCCAAAAAGCTGGCGCAGCATGCTACTGCAGCGTGCGACGCTTCTATGGTCAGGCGATCGAATCTCCCCAATCGTAAACCAGTATAGGCTTACTCACAACCTGGCTTAAGGATCATAAATTAGAACTTGCGCCGCAAAAGACGGAGGCGATACTAGTCACTAGCCGAAAGAAGAGAGAAACCCTGCAGCTAGGTATTGGCGGATATGAGATGTTCACTATGGAGGCAATCAAATACCTAGGAGTCACACTCGATGCAAGACTATCGTTTTTACCACACTTGAATACAGTGTGCGAAAAAGCATCCCGCATATATACAGCACTCGCACGTATAATGGCAAACATTGGCGGCCCTAGCCAAACAAGAAGGTTCCTATTGGCTAAAGTGATTTTCTCAGTAGCTCTCTACGCCGCACCGATATGGAGTAACCGTATTCAGAAGTATCCAAGCTATGCGAAAAGCCTGAATAAACTATGGCGTGCTACAGCCCTAAGAGTATGTTGTGGTTTTCGTACCATATCTCTAGACGCGGCACTTATATTGGCTGGCATAGCACCGCCAGACATAATGGCGCTACAGCACACTAGGATGCATGACAGAAGGAAGGAGTTAGGCAGAAAAACGCCATACTCCAGAGCAGCTATAATGAATGGCAAATGAAGTGGAATGCCTCTCCACGAGACCGATGGACATACGAGCTCTTGCCCAGCATAGGATTATGGTTGAACAGGTATCAAGGTTGCATGGACTACTACTCGACACAAATATTTAGTGGTCACGGATGCTTTCGGGCTTACTTATATCGCTTTAAGCATGATACGGAACCCTGGTGCCCAACTTGCAATAATGAGGAAGAAAACGCTGCACATGTACTCCTGAAATGCCCTAGATTCAGTGTCGAACGGCAATTGATAGAAGAAGTAACAGGTGAAGAAATCAGTCCAAACAGATTGTGCTGGTGCATGAGTAACTCTGCTGAGGTATTCCAATGCGTCAGTAGTGTCTGTGCGTCTGTTATGAGCCGCCTCAGAATGGAAGAGCGTGCCCGACAACGACATAGGACAGAGACCACATCACTGACGATTTGAGCTTAGGCTCAGACGGCTCTTCTGACGTAATACTTAACGGTGGTCCCGGGAGATGCACCGTCGGACGTTCGAGGAGGTTTTAGTGGGTGAAGGCCCCATACTGACCTGCGGCTTTCAATGCTTTCCTCCATACTTAAACATCACAAGTTTTTACAAGATTACAAAAATATAACTTGAAACTTAATGCCAGCAAATGCAATTTTTCGAGACCTGAAGTTATACACCTTGGACACCTAATAACCAAAAACGGTATACAAACTGACCCATCAAAATTCAATATAATAAAAAATTATCCCATACCCAAAAACGTAGACGAAGTGAGACGATTAGTAGCACTATGCAATTATTACAGAAGATTTATAAAAGATTTCGCACAAATTGCAAAATGCCTAAATTCATTATTAAAAAAGCATCAACCCTTTTTATGGTCAAACGAATGTCAAAAAGCATTTGAAACTTTAAAGGAAAAATTGATGCACCCTCCCATCCTACAATACCCAGACTGACAAACCGTTTATTTTAACAACAGATGCCTCAGATTATGCCTTAGGAGCCGTTCTATTGCAAGGAGAAATTGGACTCGACTTACGAATTTCATATGCAAGTGCCACACCCTCAAAGCACAATATAAATAAACCCATAATAGAAAAAGAACTACTTGCTATACATTGGGGTATAAAATTCTTCAGCCCATATCTCTACGGACGCAAATTCATGGTCATTACAGACCACCAACCATTAGTATCACTATTTACTCACAACAATCCTTCATCCAAATGACGCGCATAAGAATGGAACTATGCGATTATGACTTTGCAATAATATACAAAAAAGGATCGAAAAATTCAAACGTTGATGCTTTATCACGAATCCAAATAGATACTGAAATGCTAAAAGAAATGATACCTAAGAAGATAAACGTAATAACAAGAGGGCAAAAATTAAAAATGATGAACAATGAAAGAAATTTAAGTAGCGATAAAAGTAAAAATAATAAAAATAATGATAATAATATTAAAACCACAGACTGTAATAACCAACCGAAGTCCGGCCAACTTCATATTTGGGATTGTACTTCAATGTCTGATGTAAATAGTTTAAAAAAAATAAAAATTGAAATTACTAAGGGCAAAACAAAGAAGAAAATTAATATAATTATAAAAGAAAAAGATATAACATTACGATGCAGTGAAAATCCACCGAACCTAGATTCGATTGTGGATACACTGACATCAAGATTGATTAAAGAGAATATAATAGTTTGGCAACTCTGTTATCATATTGTCGGGTGTTATTAGTGCTCCTAAATTAATTGAAATTTAAAGTGATTAAAGTTTAATATACATAGTGCAACACTATATAATTTTTTCTCAAATCACAGTGTTATTCCTCGATAGTAATTTTTTTTCGAATTGCGCATAGTTGGTGCGATTGGGTATATTCTCTCTACTTGGTTGGTATCTTTTATGTACATTTTACCTTCCATTTCTTATTCTTAATCCTCTTTTTAACTATTAATTTTTCTTTTTTTACTATTCATTTTTATTTTCCCTTGCTGACTCTGCTTCTTGCTCTCACCGTTTTAGTGAGTGTTACTGTTCTTATACATATTTCCATTGTTGTACACTAAATAATAGCATTTAATCTATTTCTCACTTACTGTTACTTAACATAACATTTAGCAGTTAGGTATGATGATGGATAAATGTTGTTATAATAGCTGTAAGGAAACTCAGAACGATCGCTTTCTGCTTTGTTGGCTATGTGATCGCGCCGCTCATCCCCAATGTGCTGGTTTTAGTGGTCGGGATTTTGATTACATAACAAACAGAACTAAAGGTCTTCGTTGGGCTGCAGGAAAATCGATGTTGATTTTCATAAGCTCTTTAAGCAAACCCAAAGTGGTTTTTCTGATCTTCTTAAGGACCTTAAAAAGTTGACGTATAAGTTTGCTAAGTATCAGGATTTGTTTAAGAACTGCAAATTGTTGAACCAAGCTGATGCTATTCTTGGTACAAGGCAAGCTATTCCTAGTACTTCTTTCGCTTGCCGAAGCACTTCTTTCGCTGTACCTCCCTCTCCGGCTTTATCTAACTTGAACTCAGCCTTATCGGCCTCTTGGCCATCCATAGATACGGTTAGTGGCGATGAGGGAATTACTCAATGCCCTCTACCGTCCGTTCAAGCACCCTGTGCCATCCCTGAGATCACTGTTCAACCACCGATTGAACCTGCTCCGGCGAGTGAACCTGTATGTAATCTGTCTGACAAATTGACTCAAGTTGTAGTCAGTCCCGAGTGAGTCCATTAAGTAATTCTGATCCCTCCCGTTTTTCGAACTCTGGTCAGTCTGTTCAGTCTGTTCAGTATAATAATGAACCCTCCTCATCTTCTAATTCCGCTTCAGCACAAATTGACGAACTAATTGTTATTCCTGTACGTAAGGTAGTATTTCTATCTCGATTTGCCTCGAATACTACAACTCGTACAGTTGAGTGCTATATCAAACGTATATCACCAGATATTGACACTAGCAAACTAAGTATTTTTAAACTCAATACATCAAAAGATAGAGAAATCTCGTCATTTAAAATCCTTTTGCCTGACACTTTATTTGAGCGCCTCCTTAATAAGGAATTTTGGCCTAAAGGTACCCTAGTTAAAGAATTTATTCCTCGTAATAAGTTTCGTCTTCCGATTAATCTTGACAATCCGTCGGACTCAAAAAACTAAATAATGCTCTCACTCTACTATATCAGAACATCCGCGGTTTTAATTCTAAATTATCAAATATTTTTTTAAAGTTAATAAATTGTGATTACATGGTTGTAGTGTTCACTGAAACCTGGCTAAAGCCATGGGTCAACGACACCGAAATATTCTGTTCAGATTTTCAAATTTTCAAGTGTGATAGATTGCTTAGGATTGGTGGTGGCGTACTTATAGCTGTCAATAAGATGCTTACTACCATCTTAATTGATCCTGTCGATCCTTTAAACATTGAAATTGTATGCGTCCAAATAAAAACCAACACCAACATATCCCGCCTAATAGTGATATTTCTATCTACATGGAACACTTCATATGTATAAGAAACGTATTGAACCGTTTAAAACCGACTGATAAGCTACTTGTACTTGGTGACTTTAACCTAGCTAGTGTCACATGGTCCCCCAATGTTGAAATTGGTGCTTATTATCCAGTAGTCATCCTTCCATTATATAATGATCTATTTCATTCCATATATGATCTTGGTCTTCTTCAACTCAACCATATTCATAATTCTAATAATAGGCTCTTAGATTTGTCCTTTTATATTGATACTAATTTACGTATTATACGATCACATCCGTTCTCATTACCGGAGGACACTCACCATTCCTCTTTATTGCTTCATATTCATGAATTTTTCACTCTGAAATGCCTAGACATAAGGATCTCCATGCGTTGCGTTCATTTAGTAGAACTGATTATGCTAAACTTAAAAGCTTCTTGTCTCACAACGACTGATATATGATATTGATGGCTCTTTGAACTCTATTTACAATCATCTTTATACAGCTATATTCTATCCGTTCCACAAAAGACTCCTGCATCTAATACTATTTGTCGGATATGGTTCAACAGACATCTACGAAACATAAGAAATAAGAAGAGTAGACTATACAAACGTTACAAACGGAGTGGTCTACTTAAGGACTATATTATTTATTCTAACTGCAACCGGGAATTTAATGTTCTAAAGAATAATTGTTACGTTAACTATATTCAAAGTATGAGACATAAACTCCTTCTAGATCCTAAGTCATTTTACAGTTTTGTTAACTCGAAACGTAAAGTTACGGGATTTCCCTCGATCATGTATTACGATGACTCGGAATCATCGAATATATTAGAGATATCTAACCTTTTTGCCGACCATTTTGAAAAATCATATTCTACTTCTAATGTTAGTAATATTGACTATCCCTTTCCAATTAGTTCATTCGACATCTTTCCATCGGTGTCCTTCTCTGAAAAGGAAGTCTTCATAGCCCTATCCGGTCTTAAATTATGTAACAGCCCAGGTCCAGATGGTGTTCCTTCGGCCATTCTCCGTTGTTGTGAGGATTTGTTGTGTGGTCCGATAACCAAAATTTTCAACAACTGTATAGAAAAAGGATACTTTCCTTCTATTTGGAAAAATAGCGTCACTATTCCCATATATAAAAATGGTTCTAGAAACTCCATAGTGAATTACAGAGGTATTGCCAATTTAAGTGTGCTGGCTAAATTATTTGAAAGTCTTATTACCAAGAGACTAACGCCATCAATAAGGTCAGTTATTTCTCATTGTCAACACGGCTTTTGCCGTGGTAAATCAACATCAACTAACTTGTTAAAGTTTAGTAATTACATTTTTAATGCTTATTGTCATCACAAACAAACTGATGTCAATTATTCAGACTTCACTAAAGCGTTTGATAGTGTTCATCATGATCTTTTGCTATTTAAATTGCAACGCATTGGATTTTCGGAAATCTTAATCTCCTTGATTCGTAGCTATTTGACTGGCCGTACTCAACAAGTCTTGTTTAAATCCACCTATTCTCGCCTAATTTCTGTTCCATCGGGGGTTCCTCAGGGTAGCCACTTAGGGCCTTTACTATTTACTATTTTCCCAAATGACCTTCCATCATGTATCATATCTTATTGTTTGCAGATGACGTTAAACTCTTTCTCTCCTTAAACTCTTTGGACGATACAAATTTATTACAATCGGACCTTACAAACTTGGTATCATGGTGTGACTTAAATGGTATGCGCTTGAACTTAAATAAATGCAAAAAGATGTCATTTGGGTGGATAAACTATCAGTACTCATCTTATTCTGTTAATAATCATGTCCTTGAAAATGTGTCTTGTTATAATGACTTGGGTGTCGTCTTTGATCCGAAATTGAAGTTTAACAATCATATCGTATCATCTGTCAACAAAGCTAGATCCTTGTTGGGTTTCATTAAACGCTGGTCCAAAGAGTTTAATGACCCCTATGTTTCCAAACGTCTGTTTACGTCCCTGGTTAGACCCACACTGGAATATGCAGTCGTCGTCTGGATACCCAGCTATAGATTTTACGTTGACTTTATTGAATCGGTTCAACGTAACTTCTTACGATTTGCACTGCGTGGTCTAGCTTGGAATCCTTCACTTCCCTTGCACTCATGTGAAAATGGCCTCAATGTAATTGGTCTTCCTACACTTGAGAGGAGAAGACAAATGTTGGGGGTTTCCTTCATAGCAAGAGTTCTGCTAGGTGAAGTGTCCTCCCCTCCTCTACTGGGCCTGGTCACACTGAATATACCAACCAGGGTCTCAAGGCATTTTGTGCCATTATGACTACCTCAATGCCGCACCAACTATGAGCTGTTTAGTTCGTTTCGGGTCCTATATGGACTATTTAATAAATACTCAAACTTGTTCGATTTCGCGGTTTATCCAATCGATTGCATTAAAAAAATTATATTAAATAGATAGTTGCCAAACTATTCACCCACCTCTATAATTTAAGTTCATTAGTTTAGTAATAAATTTAAGCTTTGTAATGTTTAACATTGTTATTTATTTATCTATATTCTTAAGCATCTCTTTAACTCTAGTATGTTATAGCTTGTAAATTCTACTATTGTATGCCTAATATTATGTAATTTATTTTTACACTTCAAAATATTGTTTATTAACATAGTATCCCTAAATTGTATAGTCCATTAGCTGTTATGTTTAGCAATGATTTTTATGAATATGAATAAATGAATGAATAATTGCTATAGCGTTAAATAAAGATGATGATATATTTAAAATCATAGATGAAAATAATTTTAAAAGAAAAGTTAATGAAAAATTAAATAAGATAAATAATGATGCCCAAAAATTGATTATTATATTGTATAAAGACCCTCAAACGATTAGTGATAAATTAATACAATTTAAACTAATAAATGAATATCATAATAATCCACACGGCGGACATTTAGGAGTTATAAAACGCTTCTAAAACTTAAACAAACGTATCTATGGAAAAATATGAATAAAAGGATTAAGAATTTCGTGAGTAATTGTAAAGAATGTATGATAAATAAACAAATAAAACATGTAAAAGAACCTCAAATTAAAACAAGCACACCCACTACAAGCTTTGAAGTAGTAGAAATTGACACAGTAGGACCATTAAGAATAGCCAATAGATTTAGGTATATACTAACCATGCAATGTGACCTAACAAAATATATAATAGCATGTCCAATACAGAGTAATGATGCTAAAACAATAGCAAAAACAATTGTTGAACAAGGATTACTAAAAATTGGTCATTTCAAGATACTAAAATCAGAGAGAGGAACTGAATTTACAAATGAATTATTGAAAAACGTATGTGAACTACTCAAAGTTCAACAAATATTTTCAACCCCTTACCATCATTAAACTTTAGGCTCTGTTGAAAGAAATCATCGTGTCATGAATGAATATATGTTGTCATTTGCAGAAAATGACAATTGGGATAAATGGATACCATATTACTGTTTTGCATATAACACCACCCCACACATAACAACTGGACACACACCCTATGAATTAGTATTTGGAAAAATAGCCTATAAGCCAAATGATAACATTAATATAAATGAAACAAATAAAAATTTAGAGGATTATTATAGTGAATTGAAAGCCAGAATAAAATTTTCTACACAGAAAGCAAACGAATTCTTAGAAAACGAAAAAAGGAAAAAGTAAGTAAAAGAACACTAAAAAAACCTCTAAACTTGAAAGTAAGAGACTACGTATTATTAAAGAACATGACTAGACGAAAAAATGACAAACCATACTTTGGTCCATACCAAATAATCGCTAGAAATGGTGTAAATTCCACCATCAAAATAAATGATACGTTAAAAAAGTTTCACAATAATATACTAAAACCGTATAAAATAAGAATATAATAAGAATCGTAGAATAGTTAATATTAAATCCCATTTTTTAATACATTTTAAATACATTAAACATAAACTATTTTAAAAAAAATTTTTTTTTTCTCTGTAGGACAAGGGTGTAGTGTGCATATAAAATAATGCACACCTATGCCAATTTAATTGACACAAATTCTTAGGTATGATTTAATTTCATATTTATTATATTATATAATTATTCTTTATTCTCATTCTTCATTTATTTATTACTGACCTTAACTTTAATAAAAATTGTAACACACTTCACAACACAAACTTACAGTTTAAGCTAAGCTTTAATAATTGTAACACACCTGACACACAAACGCACTCACTCTTAATAAATCAAAAAACATTACTATGTCAATAACTTTCTTCTCCTTTTTCAATACGATCTAGTTTAATAACCCAAATTAAAATTAAGCTAGGTAAGCAATACAATTTTATTATTATTTGTTAGTGTAAGGTAGCATTGTAAATTATTATATAAGTAATGAAATTTGAAAAATAAAATAAAATAGTTTTTTAACATCTCATTCTAAAATTTACAAATCTTTAATTGTAAAATACCCAGCGAATAATCGAGGGATTCTTAAGTTGCGCGTTGCGCGGCGAACTACAATTATTGATAATAAAAATAATAATAATATAAGACAAACAATAATATACCTTCTAATAATGTATAAGCTTTCTAGTTGTACCTTGTGTTTGTCCGTTTTTATACCCTCCACCTCAGTGATGAGGGTATACTAATTTTGTTCTTCTGTTTGCAACACCCAGAAGGAGGCGTCAGAGACCCTACAAAGTATATATATTCTTGATCAGCGTCAAAAACTGAGTCGATTTAGACATGTATGTCCGTGTGTCCGTCTGTTGTTGGCACTCTCACGAGCGTAGATTTTGAGATATTGAGCTGAAATTTTGTACAGTCACTTTTAGTTTATGCACGCAGATCGCTATTTAAAATGGGCAAATTCGGTAAAGAGCCACGCCTACAATCAACAAAAATCTATCTATCTGCCACAAAAATTAAGCTATAATTTGAAATTTAGTATGTACATCTATAAATATTAGTTTCATCGATGTGCCGAAAATGGGCGTGGTCCAATAACATACACGCCCACAATCAATATAAATCTTTATATTTGCCACAAAAGTTGATCTACGAAGTTGAAATCTGGTATACATATAAGTGGTACCGTTATCCAATACTGTGCCAAAAATGGGCGTGATTGAATAACTCAAACGCCTATAATTTACAAAAAAACACTATTTGCGTAAGTACATGAAATAGTCATATGTATACATAAATATGGCAATAGGAACTTGTTTTTAGAGGATTATAAAAGGTGGAGGGTATTTAAGATTCGGTCTTAACCGAACTTCTCTATCTTGTTCTGTATCAATTATTTTTAGAGAATCCCAATTATACCTAATTGTCTTTTACCATTATAAATTTTTCCGCACTTGTTATTAGATTTCCCATTACAACTTGTACATTGCCTTTATTTTCTGTTTCTATTTTTTCTTTTATATTAGTAAAAATACAGTTTAAAGTTCTGTGTGTTTTGTAAGCAAATGCACAATCTCTTGTTTCTTTCAATCTCTTTAGTCTTTAATTGTCTCTGAGTTCTGGGATAAAAGGTACACTATAATATGGTAAGTGTTCATTATACCCTGCACCACCCTGTGGAAAAGGATGCATTAAGTTTGTACGGATATGTGTAACTCCAAAACGGCAAATGCCACTTCCACCTTCAATTATACCGATAGATTCAGAATCAAAATCTTAATCGATTTAACCATGTCCGTCTGTCCTATCTGTCATCTAACAGTTTTTAAAAAATTGTGCACGTGTATATATGTAGCAAAATTCAACTCAATAGCTCAATTTTTATGCTAGATAAAGAAATTTTTATCGATTGTGGGCTTGGCTCTTGACTGATTTTTCTCAATTTAAATAATGATCCTCGAATCAATTAATCATACCATTCAAGATTTGATTTAAGGTAAATATCGCTAATTGAATAGTTGGAAACTTAAGAAATAACTTTTAGGGCGGTTCTGGTAAAAACTTATTAAATGTAATTAACAAGTTCGAAAAAAGAATGGTCCACTTAAAACTCAGATTCTTACAAAATTTCTCGAAATTCCTCAGCAAAATTCGTTCAGAATTTTTTACACCAAAAAAGACCCCAATGAACATAAAGGCAATGGAGAAATTACGGTAAATTTTGCATAAATTTTTATGCGCCTACGTTGAATTGAATAATGTCATATGCATACACTTGTTTTATTTTAGAAATCATCAGAAAAGATTTCTAAAGAAATAATGAATGAATCCCTTGAATTATACAGTATAATAAAGGAAACCTCAACAATCATCAATATAAATATGTGGGGGCAATGCTTAAGTTAGACTACCCACCTCACCTTTACTCACTTAAATGATCCGTCCGAATTAAATATAAACTTCACTAAGATTACAGAGGATAATTTGGAACAATATAAAAATATTCAAGAAAATAGCCACCTTCGATGTTGTCTTCAGATAACAATGCTACAAAAAAAAAACTAAATTAAATGAAATATGTGTATATTTACTTTAAATAGTTTTGAAAAACTACTTTTTAAGAACCGATCCTAGAATGATGCCAAATATATAAAATTATTCGGAGACATCATAAGAAAAAAGTGGTCACATTACAATAATTGTATTGTAAATTATTGCGGTTGTGTCGTAAATAAAAAATATATTCGCATGTACGCCAAATATGCTTATATAAAAGAAGGATGTAAAAATTATAAATTTTTATATAGTTTTGAAAAAAATTAGATAATTATTTATTCAAACAAAACTGAAATAAGACATTCCGGGACAATTGTAAAAACCCGCCATTTTAGAGGCATTGAACGCACATTTTTAAGAGTGAATTAAAATATGAATATGCCTCTATTTGGAGGGATAATAAATTTTTTAATAATTCAAAATTAATCCCACCTCCGAAGTGGTCTGAAAAATTAGATGCGAGGCAAAAAGGCCCAAAGATCGCCATGTAGATAATTTTATAGATTGATATGTAAAAAAAAAAAAATTTGAAATATTATGTTCAACATATTGCACATCCGCTAGAAATGTCAATAGGGGTAGTTTCCATAACGTTCGCGAGCCGTTTCGTTTCTGGTTGGAGCGTTGCGTTGTTTTCAACGCTTACTTGTGCAAAAAATGTTTTATGATTCTGATTTTTTTTGTCTTCTGGTTAAAAAGAATGATATAAAAAGAAAGCGAACGTAACTATGTGTGTTCAGATCCTGAAAGTCAGAAACAAATTTCAGCAGAAAGAGTGAATCAGTCGGTGCTAGCTGCCATTCGCGCATATTTACAAAATGATCGTCGCGACTGGGATCTGTTTTGACCAGAAATGGAATGTGCACTCAGAAATTCAATTTACACGGCAACTGGTGTAACTCCATTGTTTGCTCTGTTTGGTCAACATATGTATACTGGTAACATATGTATAGTGGTAATGAAGTGTGTGTTTTACGTCTATACCCGTCGTGAAGACTCTATTAGACGTTTTGTAGGGATTTGAGCGTCCCTGCGCCCCCCCCCCCCCCCCCCCCCCCCTGTGTAAATGCTAAATTCTGTAAAAAGTTTGTAAAAAGCATAGTGGTGCGCGCAACGGTGCACCACTTAGAATCCAAGCAAGGAAAACTATTAGGTATGTTTCATGCAAAAAACATAAAACCATAACAATGAGATGAAATGGTAAAGTAACAATGCGATTACCTGAAACAGAAGTAATACCCGGCTAGGAAAACATCTTAGGGTGTGGGAGTACCCCGCGTTGGCGAATAAGATATTTAAACAGACCGCACACCGATCCTTTGGCGAAGGCACTTCTGAAAGCCTCGGAGTTTTGTTGCGCGTGGCATCATGGGGCCGCGGAACGGACCAAAAATAAAAGAAGAAAAAAGAAAAAGAGAAGAAGAACAAGAGGAAAAAATATGGCGAACTTAGCTCTGTTCCGTTTTGGTGTTTGAGGTGACAGCAGGAGATCCGCGGAAAATATAATAAAAAAAAATATGTATAACTATAAGGGGCAATGAAAAGGTTTTGTTTGTAGTCACCGTGTCTTGTGGATAAAATATTATTTTTGATATGTGATATATATATATTTTGATATGTGATATATATATATTTTGATATGTGTATGAGGTGAGGTGATGACACAGGCGATGACCTCTTGGGCAGGTAAGACACTAGTGTGGTCGCCCCGAACGATGAAAGATCAAAGTCAGTCTGGTTTCATAACAAAGGAAAATATATAGAATCTGTACTGCGCAATTTTTAACGGCGAAGAATTTTTGTTCCCCTTCATCCATTTCATTCGGATATAAGTCGCGACCCTCATACCTAGAGTAAAAAAAGGAGTATCACAATGGGCATACTTATTGGCCTAAGTCCTTTTTTCTTTCATTATTCCTAATGTGACCCATATTGGAATATATTCTTTGACATTTTTGTTCATTTTGAAAATCAACTCTAATTGTTTGGAAAATAAATATTGTTCATGAATAAACTAACCATACCAGTTTGTTTTCTAATATATGTTGGCGACTTTGTCAACATCACTGACGCTAGAAATTGATATGGCGTGAATTACACATTTTTTATATGTTCTTTTTTATCTTTGTTCTTTGCTACTTACTGTTTTTTTGAGTGTAAGTAATGTTAAATTCATTATTATTATTATTCAACCTATTTTGGAGAATAAAAATTAAATTCGTTGCTAATTATTAATAACCATATTTTGGCGATCCTGCCAGGACAAGCTATTGCTGAATCGAAGGGGTACAGCCACTAGGCTGGAAAACTTTCTACAGCAGGTGAATGCTGATACGTCCTCGTTCGAACTGCGAGCGAGGTTAGAGAAGCTAGAAAAGTTGTACGAGAATTATCAAGCACTAGAATCGCAAGCAGTATTAGAGCGATTAAGTGCCCTGCAAGCGTCGAAAGCTGGATCGACACAAACTCAACTACGAACAACTACATCTGCTAATTGTATGGATGTTTGTTTACCTAAATTAAACATTCCAATTTTTGAGGGAAAATATTCGGAATTTAAATCACTTATTGATTTATTCAATAGTTCAGTGCATAACAACGCTTCCTTGACGCCTGCTCCAAAATTTTAGTATTTGAAGGGCTTAAGGGTGATCCTGCTATGCTGATCAGACATTTAACTGTGTCTGATAGCAACTATGATGAAGCTAGAAGAAAGTTACAGGAGAGGTATGACAAACTATCTTTGGTCATAGATACACTCATTGATAATTTTCTAACTATATCACAAGCTATTGAACCTCAAACTTTGAGAAATGTTTTTAATTTGGCGGATGAAACTATCCCAGGCTTACGCGCCCAAGATTCAGATGCCGAAAAAAGAGATCTCTGGCTGTACATCTGTTACTGAAAAAGGTGGATAGAGATACTCATCAATCGTAGGTTGGGAAAATTTATAATACGGTTTTTCCTACTATTGAACAATTTTTGCAATTTATAAGCGGTCGTTGTGATGCACTTGTTTTGGTGCCTATCTCTACTGATAAACGGCCTAAGCTACAACTAAAATCTAAAGCTGTACGTGCTAATACCACTACTTTTGTGCGAAAGTGTATAGCTTGCATTCAAAATCACCATTTAGCATATTGTTCTAAATTTTGCGCCAAGAATTTAAGGCAACGTTTAGATTTTGTGAAACAAAAACGTTTGTGTTTTAACTGTCTACGAGCTGATCATATTCAGTATGATTGTCCTTCTAAGAATGTGAACGCTGTCATAAACGTCATCACTCTTATCTTCATTTCGATAAACCTGCTGTATCACCTAGAGAAGCGTCTCTACCAAAAGAGAATGCCTCACTAAACACATCTACGTGCGTGAATACCTCTGAAGCCAATATTACTGATTCTATGGCTCATGTATAGGTGCCACTGAAACCATCTCAAGTGCGACTGCTGCAGTTAACCTAACTAGATTTTTAATAATCTACTGCCAACAGCTATGGCTCTTATCGTAGATAAGCTGGGTAATCTGCAATACTGTAATCTCTTGCTAGATTCTAGTTGTCAAAATAAATTAGTATCTGAATCGTGTGCTCAACGGTTCCACACCATACTGAAATAAAGGAGAATAAATAATAAATCACTACTAAGCTGCGTGTAGTATTTGATAGATTTTGTAAATCTTGTCTGGTTTGTCGCTAAATGATAATGTTCTTAAAGGTCCTAAGCAGCACCAAAATTTACTAGGTATTCTCTTGAGATTCAGGTGTTATAAATTCTGCCTTTCTGCTGATATTAAGCAAATGTTCCGCATGATTGATGTGCAGGAATGTGATCGTGACTTTCAACACGTACTGTGGCGTGAAAGTGTCGAAGATGAGATTAAACACTACAGACTTACAACAGCTACAGACTTACAATACGAATAAGTCTGATAACTATAGACATGTCTTTATGGAAAATTGTAGATTCTGGTTATAGACAAATGTAGATTCTGGTTATAGACAAAGATACGTAATTCAGCTTGGTTGAGTTCAAGTGGTTGTAACACAGATATTGCAGATTGTAAAATAAATTGCCCCTTGCGATAACACTTAAATAGGTTACAGCATCGCAACACTAACGCAAATATGCGCGCTAATTTCGACCAGTTGGAAATGCGCTCGCTTAGATAGCTAATAACATCTACATCATAGGCAGTGCTAAGTAGAACCAGTTGTTTAGTTAACCTCATTTCCTCATTAGTAGAGATAAGGTTTGGCTCTCAGGCCAAAAAGCTTCATCTTCGCATAGCCACGATGGACCATTGAACCACACAGTATCTTCAATTAAGGCCCTACTAGCAACACCGGCGGGGTTATGTTTGCTAGGAATATATTTCCATTCAGCATTTGGAATAGTTTCTAAGATGAACGCAGTAGGATGACTAATAAAAGTTTTCCACTTAGATGGATGAGCAGATAGCCAAGCCAATACAGTTTTACTGTCTGACCAACACACAATGCGAGCATGCGGCATATTAATATTTTGAGGAACATAAGTGAATAATTGTCCAAGCAGATGTGCTGCACATAGTTCCAGTCTAGGAATTGAAACCTCACCAAGGTTTTAACTATAACAAGATGTATTTCCAGTCATTTATCTTTCGACAATAGATAACAGCAGCATAGGCAGCATTAGAAGCATCACAAAAGCCATGAAAAGACACATTATCACTAGTAGAACAAAGATATCTAAGTATTCTTATACGATGAATCAAGTTAAATTCAGACAGCAAGGAGTAGGCATTGTTTTGCACTTCAGTAGGCAGTATATCATCCCAATCAAGCTGTAGGAGCCACAGTTGTTGGATAAAAATTTTAAGACTTATTACAACAGGTGAAATTCAGCCCATTGGATCAAAAATTTTATATATTTCAGATAGTAATTTCCTCTTATCTTATATTCAGCTATGGACGCTTTATAAGATAAGCAATCGATATTAGGTATACATATGACACCCAATAAGTACACAGTGAGATCAGCAGGTACATTAACCATATTCACAATTTTATCAACATTAGGAATATTCAGTAAAATTCTATCATCGTTAGCAGCTTATTTAGCCAAATGAAAGCCGCCAGCCGTAAACAAGCTGTTCAGTTGTGATACTAACTCCTGAGCATCCTTTAAATTATCAGCACCAGTCATACAGTCATCGACATAAAAACTTTCCTTTAGTACAGAACAAGCCATTGGATACTTATGATTCTCATCTTCACTTAGTTGTAGTAGAGTACGTGTAGATAGATATGGAGCAGCAGTGGTTCCATTGGCCGTACCTTATGATTATCAACATCAAATAATTTTGCATAAAGACATGTCTATAGTTATCAAACTTATTCGTGATTGTCACCTTAAAAATCTTCATTGTGGTTTGACTTTATTATTCGCTACACTGCGGCAGAATTATTGGATTAGTGGTACACGAGAGGTGATTAAAACTGTAAAATGTAGCTGTGTCGCTTGTCATAAGTATAATGTGCGTCCTAATGAACAATTGATGGGATCTCTACCGAAATATCGTGTGAATGCTGCTTATTAATTTTATGAGGTTGGTTGTGATTACGCCTATTTTGTATAAAATCCACGCTGGAAGAAAGTTAAGGCTTATATAGCTTCCTTTATCTGTATGGTTACAAAGGCTATACATCTGGAAGTTGTAACTAGTCTTACTACTGATGCTTTCATGGCTGCTCTAGATCGCTTCGTCTCAAGGAGAGGCTTGTGTGGTCACATATCTAGTGATATGGAACTAATTTCCGTGGCGCAGCTGGGAGGCTAAATGAGCTTCATAAATGGGTAAATTCTATGAAGGATAATACAAATTTCTTTAATGTTTTGTCATTTAAGAAAATTCAGTGGCATTTCATACCACCTAAGGTTCCACTTTTTGTTGGATTATGGGAGTCTGCACTGAACTTTGAAGAATTAATTACGCTTTTGGCTAGAATTGAAGCTTTGCTTAATTCCAGACCTCTAGTCCAAGCTGACTCTGATGATATTCCACATCTAACACCTGGTAATTTTTTTAATTGGGCGACCACTGAATGTGATTCCTGAAACTGATATTACTCTCCTGAAAACATCCACGCTAACCAGATGGAGATTAATCCAACTCATGATGACTCAATCCTTTTGGAAATGCAAACTCATGATGACAATCCTTTTGGAAACGCAAACTCATAATGACTCAATCCTTGTTCAAACGCAAGATTCCACCTTTAAGAGGCCGATAACTAAGCTACATCCTTTCCCTAAGAATTGTTGTTGTTGTTCCAGTTCAAGGATGGCGAAATGTTCATGAATAAACGAACCATCCCAGTTTGTTTTCTATTATTTGTTGGTGACTTTGTCAAGATCTCTGATGCTAGAAATTGATATGGTGTGAATTACACATTTTTTATATGTTCTTTTTATACCCTCCACCTTAGGGAAGAGGGTATATTCATTTAATCATCCGTTTACAACACATTGAAGGAAGCCCCGGAAACTCCACAAACCATATATATTTTTAATCAGCATGAAAAGAGAAATTGTTTGAGACATGTTCGTGTCGTGTCCGTCTGTTGTTGGCACATTCACGGTCGTAATTTTTGAGATATCAAATTTAAACTTGGCGCACTTATTCTTAGTTTAATTTCGCTGTTCCGTATTGAAATTGGGAAAAAGTCGGTTAGGAGACACGCCCACAATAAATGAAAATCTCAATATGCCTCGAAAAAATTGTATCTTTAAAAAGTTATATTTCGCATCATTCTATGCCTATCAAGTTGAAATTTGGTATATATATAAGAGGTACCGTTATCCAACACTGCTAAAAATGGGCATGATTAAATAACGCAAACGCCTATAATTTAAAAAAACACTATTTGCGTAAGTACTTGAAATTGTCATATACATAAATATGGCAATAGGAACTTATTTTTTAGAGGATTATAAAATGTGGAGGGTATTTAAGCTTCGGTCTTGACCGAACTTTTCTATATTGTTTATCTTTGTTCTTTGCTACTTACTCTCTTTTTGCCTAAAGTCACATTGTTTTTTTGAGTGCAAGTAAAGTTAAATTCATTATTATTATTATTCAACCTATTTTGGAGTAAAAAAATTAAATTCGTTGCTAATTATTAATAACCAAATATATTTCTAGAGGATGTGCAATTTAAATTTTTATCTTTTTTAAAAAAGTATACATCTATAAAACAATCTGCATGGTGATCTTTGGACCGTTCCACCTCGAGTCTAATTTTTCGGACTACTTCAAATTAATTTTGAATTATTAAAAAATTTATTATCCCTCCAATTAGAGGACTATTCACGCATACAATGCGCATGTATGAGCAGTGAAAAGGAAATACCACGAATTCATTTATATATCATTACATACATGTTACATATAATGATTGCTTAACATATCAAAATATATATCGTATCTTATGTATTGTATCCTCAACTTTGGGCCATTTAATGTTTAGAAACATTAAATTCTGCGCAAAGACATACTTTTACAGGACCAAGATCTTTCATCTCAAAAAATCTTCCCAGAATAGTCGTTAAGCCATGTTAAGTAATTTGTGGCGATTAACAAATCGTCCACGTAAACAGTAAGTAGCATCAAATTTTGATCTTGTCTTCTAATGAATAAACAGACATCTTGTAGTTTAAATATGCCGTTACAACATCCATATGGTGTAGATGGAGTTTAAGTTTTGCTGGCAATGCAGATACCATGCGTATTGATGCAGACCTCACCACTGGAGAATATGTTTCAAAATAATCTTCCCCTGCACACTGGGAGCAGACTTTTGCTACGAGGTGAAATTTTTTTTTTCCATCTGCCTTGGTACGGAACACAAATTTACTACCAATAATTTTTCTATTTTGAGGACGTTTATCTATATATCCCAAGTTTTATTTATTATTTGTGCAATATATTCATTTTCAACTGCTGTAAGCCAAGATTTACTTTTGGACAGAGCATCATCTAATGTCAATGGATCACCTAACAAAGCCATGTTTCTGTGCAGTCTACAAATTCATTTTCATCACTGACCTTATATCATTCACCATTTCATGTTTGATATATTTTTCGGTCGACCGCGAGATCCTGTTTTTAAAATATGTGGGCGACCTCTACCACGTGTTGTATTTGTAACATTATTTCTTTCAAAAAATTCATCGTTCTCATATAAATTTTCATTTGTTGTTGTCTCATTTTTATTTGCACCGTTTTCGTTATTTATAGTTTGTAACGCGCAAAGTCGCACCGCTCGTTTTGCACTACACACTGAGTGTGTTTTAAAGTAAATTAGAACCCTGCATAAGTCATCATAGACTATTATTTTCTATTTTCATATATCAGTATTACAGATATTTAAGTATTGAAGACATTGAATTTCTTGCTTGCTTTGTTATCTGTATTCCTACATTGCTTATTTTGTTTTTGTTTTATTATTTTGGAAAAAATACAATTAGAATTCCCACTATTGCTTTACTTATTTTTGTTGCTAAAATATTGTATAAATATTTGTAAAATTAGAATAAGTGTGAGCTCCGTCACACTATAAAAGGTGTGAAAAATTGTAAGAAATGATGAAGTGTGGCTGGAGCCGTCGACCAGTTAAGGTGAGTGCAATAAAATGAATTTCGAATAAAATAAAACTAATCTTTTCTTCTTTGAACTACTTGGCTATGAGCGCATTACTGGTCAGATCGCGCCTAGATATCCTGCAATATTTGTATTGCATGCACCTAGGTCGCGAAGTCGTTGTTATAACATCGCTGTCTCTGTGTCCTCGCGCCTAGATATCCTGCA
Source organism: Crataerina pallida (assembly GCA_949710015.1). Lineage (NCBI taxonomy): Eukaryota > Metazoa > Arthropoda > Insecta > Diptera > Hippoboscidae > Crataerina > Crataerina pallida. The sequence continues at coordinate 10,161,138 of OX453293.1, forward strand.
ATATTTGTATTGCATTCGCCTAGGTCACGCCGTCGTTGCTATCTCATTGCTATATCTCTGTCCTCGCGCCTAGATATCCCACAGTATTTATACTGTATGGCCTAGGTTGCGCCGCTGCTCGTGTATCCTGCAACATTCACCGTTGTACAACGCTTGACGCTCTGTTTCACACGCCACTCTGCAATGCTGCTGTTCTCGTATCTCGTGCCGCTCCTGAACCGCTCATCATACAAGCACGCACCGTCGGTAAGTCACTCTTGTATCGCTTATCGCTCAGCACCGCACGTCGCACTTGTACCACACACTGCTCTTGTACCGTTCATCGCTCAGCACCGTACAATACGCTTGTATCGCTTACCGTTCAGCGAGAATAATCGTTCGTAAAAGTAACGAAGTATATCCCACCAGAATGTAATGTAATTCTCATAGGAACACACACATCGCTATGGACAACCACCAATAAATTTTGCGTTCGATTGCCGCCACTCTTTTTAAACGGTGGTCTTGTTTGCTTTTCATTTCTTCAAATTTGATAGGGTGACAAACTGTCAGATAAACTTAATTTCATACCGTGGACCAATTTGCTGCTATGCATAATTTTTAAGGCACGTTCATGTAAGTCTAAGATGCCAAACGTCTAAAGAATTATATATAAGTTCTGCCGTAATTGCATAATGTGTACTTTCCTGTAGGTAGTAGAGATTATTAATTCTTTTCGCTACAAATATAATGTTGCTTTTCTTCGTTCTTCCAAAGAACTAATTATGCACAAAGTGATCAATGAATCTTTGTAATAGCCTTATGAAAGTTAATAGTACGCTTGAAGCATTTAAATTAAATCTATTTACATATTTTAATTGAATTTGTATATTTATATATGTATACATTTATCATGAATTTTATTTTCATTTACTCATTTAGTCTATAAGATTAAATTCTGTAGGCTTAAATAAATAAATAAATATTTATTTACCGCTATATTAAATCTAAAATTAATGAAATTAAATCTATGTATATATATATATATAATATATACAATAATAAAACAATGTAACCAAAAATGTATTATTATTTATATTATATGAAGACAAGTGCGGACACACACCGAAAAAGGATTAAAAAAAAATTTCAACAATTTCATGTGTTGTCTCCAAAAGATTTATATAAAGAAGCTATCCTTAATAGCCTAAAAATTAGAGCAATTTCGGGACAACGCATAGTTGTGGGTAAATACGATTATACATAAAAATGCAACCACCGCTTTTCGGACACATGTTGAAATGGAAAAGTTGTTATGCCTGAATCCAGGCAAAGAATTATTCAATCACATAGTTATATATGGACTAAAGGTAAAAGAATGTACTTGTATTTTTAATGAAGAAGGTAAAGAAATTTTCTACTTTGATAATGCGTTGTGCATTTCCAACTTTAACAAGTACTTGTGTGAAAACAACCTATTTTATATAATAGTTATTTTATATTGGTTTTTGTTATGTTAATGTTGAAAAATAATATATATAGATCCCAAGAGAGAGTTACCCATAGTAAAAAAATATATACTTCGAGAAACTGAAGAAATTTCGCGATCCAATGAAGTCCATCTGACGCGACATCAAAAATGATGCGTATAATTGTGTAGTTTTTATTTGCCTCTTTGTTGAAACATTACTAAAGCAAAATGAAAATTTAGTAGGCTTACTAAGTCCCTTTATTTATAGCAAAGTTATATAAGAAAAACTTCTACACTTTTCAGAGGATCTACAATACGGATGCATTCACTGCACAAAGGAATGTACTAAGGCGGAGAAAATTTGCAAACAATGTCATACTTGCGACAAAAAATTTTACTAAAACTGTGACATTCCTTGCGTCGTTTACTGTAATACATTTCCAGTACAAAAACAATAGACTTTTTCTACCTTAGTGATGAGGGTATACTAAGTTTGTTCTTCCGTTTGCAACACCAAGAATTTTTGATCCACGCCAAAAACTGGGGACTAATCATGTATCTTTTATACGACTCTCGTAGTTGCTGAGATTCGTATGTGAGAGTCGTTTATTTAGTATTCTTGTAACAATTCCTCTTAAGTATCGGGCTATCAATACATTATGAATGAATAAAATTATAAAGAGGAATAATTTTGTAAAAAACATATGTTTTTTATTGTGTTTTTGTTGGTAGTTATTTTAAAAACATTGGGCTTACTCAAGTACAGGGTGTCCTCCGAAAAGGTATACTACTTTGTTTGTTTCCATTGTAATCTTGGCTGAATGTGATGTGGCACTATCTTGTTGATACCACATATTAATCAAGCCCAAAGCATGCAGCTGTGGCATTAAAAAGTTTTCAATCACATCACGATATCGCTTCCCTATTCACAGTTACCGTTACGAAGATTTCATTTTTAAAGAAGCAATGATTCCTCCTGACTAAATTGCATATCAGATTGTCACTTTTAATGGATGCAAATAATTTGAGGGTTTCCCATTCCCCAGAACCAACTATTTTGTTTATTCACCAGTCAAATGAAAATGTGCGTCGTCACTCATTATGATTTTTTCCTGAAAATCGGAGTTGTCATGGGCGATCTGTAACATCCTATTGGCATATGTACGGCGGCGTAAATGGTCTTGTGGAAGAAGCTCTTGTGTCAACTGAATCTTATATGGAAACAAATGCAAATCCTTGTTCTTTGAAGACCAAGCTCCTGAGCACGGCGTCGGATTGAGGTTGATGGATTGTTTTGAACACTTTCTTGAGCAGCAGTAATGTTTTCAGCCGATCTTGCAGTACGTTGTGGTCCATGCTTGGGCCTATCACCTACAGACTCTCTTTCTTCGAAATCATTTACTACACGATAAATAGTGCGTTTTGTTGGCACATTGTTTCTCCTAAAAAATTCACGTAACTTTCTCATTGTCACAGTATCGATGATTGATTTTGATAAAATGTTTTAACAATTATCAACACGTTGGTTTATCGAATATTTTTCTATAATAAATTTGCCACGTGTCTACTTCACGACTGCCAAATATGAAATGTCAAGACTAATGTTTACCAAAATGGCAGCAAAACAAAGTAGTATACCTTCCCGGTGGATACCCTGTATATATGTATCCCATCAACACATCCAAGCACTAAACAATAATTAAATTTATCCATAAATTTTAAATTTAAAATTTTTTATATTTTAAAAATTAATTAAATATTATAAAATTTTAAATTATTAAATATTAATAAATTTTAAAATTAATTTAATTAATTTAGTAATATTTAAATGAAAAGCGGTCTTTACCTCCTGGTATACCATACTTGGTAATATGTAATATGTACATAATACATATAGTATAAGAAGGCGTAATATATATATATGTATATATTCCTACCATGCCTATCATTGTAGATATGGAGGGCATTTAAGATTTGCCAAATTTATTTATTTTTATTTATTGAATTTATAAAATTGTTTTCTTCATAAAGTGAAGAAAAAAATTTGTAATATGTTGACGTGTTGATTTTTATCATGATAATATAATTAAATGCAATTAATAATTTTTGTATGTTTTTAAAAAAATCGAAACGTTTATCATAATTTATTACTTATTTTATATTTTTACATTCTTGTTTACAAGATATATGTTCATATACGGAGCATAGCAATTTTTTATTTTGTAACAAAGATTCGAATGAAAACAAAGATGAAAATGATGTCATTTAGAATAATATCACATGACGCTATTAATATGAATAAAGCACACATTTACTTGCATATTTAATTTTGTCCAAATTTGAATACCTCTTCAAAATTTTGCATTAATCCTGAGCTACTCAGCCTATTCTCCTGAAATTTGACAGATCTGTTCAAGTAGTGTAGAGAGAGTTTCATACTTCCTCGTCACCTATGATTACCAGAGTCTTTCGCTGTATGCGATCGAGAACCTCCAAACAAGCACAAAAGGTCGTTGGTGAACACCAGGAAAAGGGAAGGGGAGAGAACAGAGGTCTGAGGTACGCCTGCATTTAGGGTGTACTGATTAGATGAGTAACCGTCAATGACAACCCGAATTGAACGGTTACTCAAGAAGCTCGATTTAAATTGAGCGAAATTGTTGTTCACACCAATCGCAATCAATTTGGACAATAGAGCATCATTTATACCTTTTTTTTTAATTTGTAGACTATTGATCTGTGTTGTGTTTGTATTATTTATGTATGAATTTTTGTATAAATTTGGTTTGTCGTCTGGTTATTGTTTTTGGTGTTTCTGGATAGCCTATGTTTTTGGTGTGTATTTTATTTGTTATGTTGTGTGTTTTATATGATTTAGTTTATTTTACTATGTATCAGTGGGTTTGCGTTGATTTTGTTTTTATTTGTGACACTGTGCTTATTTGTATAAAAATTGTTTTGTTGTTGATGGAGATGTTCTTGTTAGTTTAATATATAAAAAGTAACTATTAATTGTTTTAGATTATTTTTTCCTATTGTTTATATATTGACAGTATTTATTTAGACGATGGAATGTGTTTTTATGTTTGGTATAACTGTTTGTATGTTTTTGGTTTATTTCATTATTTTATTTTGTATGTTCGTGTATATTATTTATTATAAATACTTTTAGAAACGGACGCGATTGATTGGAAACTACTACTTGATCTTGATCAACAATCGACAAGTGCATAAGTCATAAAAACTGAGTCGATTTAGACACTTACGTCTGTATGTCTGTCCGTTGACCGCATTTCACTTTTGTTTCGCTATATTCATTATTGCAACAATTTTAAATAAGGGCAAAGCATTGTAAACTTGCTTTTTATAAAGGATAACTGCCTGCTTATTTAATAGCAAGTTGAAGTATTGATGTATTAAACAGATGCTGAAATCGAACTCAATAGGCTTTGTTAAACAACAAATGAATTACTTAACACTGCCTTTTAAGTTGCATTATGATTTTTTTACGGCTTCTTTGAGTCGCGTCCTGCGCTTTTCCCTAAGTGTTGGTTTCCCTCTGTATGTATGGTTGTCTGTGATTTCTAAAACGCTATAGAGAGTCATTATATATATATATATAAACTCTTATATTAATTTGTATTAATTTGTATTCTGTTTTTAAAATTGTGTCCAAATACGTATTTTAGTTTTTGAAATATTTTCATAGTACAAGAGCACGTCTTGATTTGAGCACTATACCCTATGAACCCTATGAACTCTTTGACGTTTTTATTTCATTTATTATATCTTTCGATTTAAGGTTAAGGATATAACGCGTAATATCAAGAAGGCCGTGGTGGCTGGATCTTTGGAAGAGATTCGCTCTAAAGTTGCAGAAAAATTTGACAGAGTAGTTGAAATACCAACCATACATTTGGACTCAGATGGTACTGAAATTGATGACGAGGAATATTTTCGCACTTTAGAAGCAAACACTGAATTAGTAGCAGTCTTTCCTGGTGAGCACTGGATTGACGTAAGTTAAAAATATTAAGAATATCCTAACTTTACTCTTTTACGCCATGCTACTAAAATACGGAAGCCTAGAAAAATACTTGTATAAAGTGACATCGCCAACATATATTTTGCTTAACCCTCACATTAACCCCGAACAATATACATCAAAGGTCCAACGGGATCCTCAACTAATTGTAGCAGGGTATAAACATCAAAAACAAATTAGAGTAGGCTTGTTCAAAAAAGAATGCTCGATAAGAATAAATCGGTGAAGGCGTTCAAATAACTCTTTTACTGTAACCACTCGATCAAGATTGAATTAGAAAAAATTAGAGGGCGCAAAATATGTATATTTGCCAAGCCCGCCGTGGATGTGCAGGGTATTTAAGAATTGACCTAAGCCAAATGTAGTTTTATTACTTGTTATTACTTATTAAGTACTCAAAGTTAAGGAAGTCTGTGACGTCTGAGTACTTGTTTATAATTTGACATTTACTTTATTTAAAAGAAACGAGATTTATATTTTAATTCACATACCAAGCATGTGAGGAAAATGACAAAAATAGTGAGTTGCGCTTCTGCTTTATTCTCAGGATTTAATATCACAATATATAATTTTTCACAAGGAATTTTGTAATATCACATTTCTCTTTCTCTTTTTTTACTCAGCCCTCCCGTTATGTTACCGTGACGAATCATCCTCAGGATCAACTAGATGCCAGCGACAAGGCAGCAAAAACGGCTCGCATTAAGCAACTGATGGGCCAAATACAAAACAATTTGTACAATGTGTCAGTTTTAAGTGAACCGGATTTGGAAACCTTGTCTAATATGGATCCTAATTCCTTGGTGGACATAACGGGCAAAGATTTTATGGAACAACTGAAGGATTCAGGCAGGTTAGGGGGAGAGGCCAGATGGTGGTGGTTAAATCCCCCAGCGTTTTTAACAACTCACATCTTTGTGTCTCATTCAACTTTTCTCTATCATTAACCGAATAAAGTAGTAGTTGTTAACATTATATCTACACTTATATTATATTTCTTATCTTGTTACATTACTTCATCGATGCACGACTGTATCCTTTTCATTTATATTATGAATCATTACAAGTAAGAAAGTTTCTGTCCAAAATATCTTTAAACACAAATTGATTGATATCATTTACTTATTTTAAAGAGATATTTACAATGACAGAGACAATGACTCGAATCACTGGTACTAGTAAACAAATTATAGGAGAAATTATGCTTTCTGGATTGCTGTATAATTGAGAACAAGTGGAGTAGCATATTAAATGGTTGGGCTTGATCGACTAAAACTATTTCATTTCATCACGTAAAGATATTTAAAAAGGATGTTTTATGGGGAGAGGTTTTATAAATGGTTCGATTGCAAAAACGTTCGATGCTAAAACATGTCATTCTATTAAATATTAATGATATATCTCGAAAAATGCGATTTCTAGCTTCATAAATTTCCACTGACAAAAACAAGAACAGTTCAATTATTCAAATTAATGATTAAATCAATTAAATTGAATAATTTTGAATTGATCCGTTTAATGAAGCAATATTTGTTTTACACTTTATTATTATTTAAATGAAATTACAATAAATATATCTTACGCCTCAAAATTAATAAATGTAAAGGAAATGAAAATGACGTCATTTTCCACTAGCGGTGTAAAATGATATTTGATTTATTCCGATTTTTATGAAACGTGCAAATTTGGCTTAGGCCAAAACAGAAATACCACATGTACTTACAATAGGTGGGCGTGACAATAACATGTATTGCAAGTCAAGTTGTACAGGGAAACATTCGAATAAATTCAGATAAATCGATTTTTTCGATTTTGGGCATTGCTCTTTAACGATTACGCCCGTATTAAATAGCGATCTGCATGCCTAAAAAAAAAAGTATCTGTATAAAATTTCGGCTCATATTCAACATTTTATGTGGAGGGTATAAAAAGAGTATACGCGGCACATATAACACGAAAAATTACGTGATGATGAAAAATTGTATACGTCCCACACGACCAATCGCTTTGATTATGTGCACTCTTGCTTACGTGTAAGTGCAAGTGAGGAGAGTTAGAAAGAATAAGGTGACATTAATAGTCAGGCTTATGCAGACGCTTGAATGAAATATTTTAAAAATAATATATCTTTATATGGCGAAAATGTTATGAGAAATAATTGTGAAAATTGCTAATATGTGACTATTAAATGGGGAGTTAGCGACATATGCGTATATTTCGCACTAATTTTACCAACAGTAAAATAAGTTTTACAAAAATCGAAATATAATAAATATAGTCAGATTTTTTTCACATCTTTGTAATCATCATATACATATGTACAATATTAATATGTTGCAAATTTTTTTTGTGTGTTTGATATTTTTTATGGCTATGCAATGATTTATAAAATTGTTATATAATATATTATTGGTGTTTTTCATTGGTTTATATATATGATGTCTTTTACAAACACGGCAGACCATTGTGTGCAACGCGAAATGCCCAGGACCGAATTAACTTGTTAAACCTGTTAAAAGACGGTGCCATTTTTTGTTCAGAACGTTATCCGGAAGATGCCGAAGCCATTGATATGGAAATAAGAAGACAATTAAAATATGAAACAACAAATACTAGAACAATTATAACTACACCAACTGCAACAACAGTAACAAATAACACACCAATAACAGAAACTAACAATACAAAGACAATCGATTTAGTGCAAAATAATCATAACACACAAAAACAACAACAACAACAAATAGTCAATATCAGCAACATAAATTCAGAACAGGTGAGAATTGTGGTGGAAGACACCAGTAAAATTAAAACAACAACAAAAACAATATCAACATCAACAGTAACGGAAGCACAATTAACAGCAATAACAGTAACACCAGCTACTACAGCAACAGGTAACACTAAAATATATGACGATGTATGACTACCGATTTTTACTAGGATTACATAAAATATAGAAAATATTTGTAAGGATAAGGGTTAGGCGTACATGCTCTATGGATCATTAGAATAATATAAAATATGTTTTATAATTAATAAAATGAAGAAAAAGTTTCTAATACCCTTCACATAAAATAGTTGCTTACTATGTTTGCTAATCCGTTTTCAACACCCAGAAGGTAGCGTCAGAGACAATAGAAAGTATAAAAATATATTTATACATTCTTGATCACATTCGTTCGTGTGTAGGTATATCTATTGTTGGAGCGCTCCTAGTTGTAACTTTTGTATAAATATTTCTAGTCTCTGCACGTACGTTTATACTCGAATTAGGCTAAATCGCTTGAGAGATTGTTCGTCCATAACTGACAAAAATCTCGCAAAGTTACACAAATGTGTTCATGAAGTTTAAATTTTGTGGACATATGTATAATTAGTCCATTCATCAAAAGCGCGGGTCAGATAGCACACGTTCACAATTTTCAAAAACCATTTTTGCACAGAATCCGAAATGTAAGTTCATACGTATTACACACACTAATCAGGGTGTAATCAGGAGTCTGTCACGCTCACAATGTGATAATAATGTGGAGGCTATTTACGATTTGGCCTAAGCCAAATTTAGTTTTTTTACATGTTTGATTTTATTTTATTTTTTTCAAATACAATAATAATAGCTAACCAATGTTATGAATGCTACAAACACCATTTAGGATTTCGATTTGTAGGAAAAGTAAATATATACATATAGATACTTCGATTCAATGATGAGCATTCAACAATACAACCATAAAGCAATTATACTCTACATGACAAGGGTTCAATAAGGGGTTTAATTAAGTTTTTGCGAATGTTTGTACCTCCTAAGCGTCAAATGCCATACTCACCTTCAATTATACTAATGGGCTCAGAATCATAATCTGTGGCAAATTTGGATCCTATCGGACAACTTTTTGATTCCCGCCCTATGTAGTGTTTTACTATAAAGGAAGCCATTCTATGGCAAAAATTAGCAACTTTTAATAGCGATCTTCATGCAGTAACTACAAATGTAAATTCAAAAGCCCATAGGTTTTGATTCTATTCAAGAATATATATATGTGACACCTCTAACGCCTCCTTCTAGGATTCGCACAAAGAACAACAAGTGGCATTTCTTAAAATTTTATACTCTGCACCACTTGTGGCAAAGGGTTTATTAAGTTTGTGAGGATGTTTGCCAATTGGAATTCCATTTCTAAACAGACACTATAAAGGGCTAATAACTCCACTATCAGGTACGTTTTTCGTTGAGGAGGTATGACCGTGTTTTAAGTTATACAGTATCTCTGTTATCGGTAACTTTGGAGGACCTACTTAAATGTAGATCACTTTGTCAACTTCAAAAAATTGTCACCAAGCAGGACCCAATTAAACAGATAACAGGCGCGAATTCTCAACGTCTAACAGCAACCACAAAATTAAACCTATGCGATACATATCCCCAATGTCTGAACGTCACTTTTTTATTTTTGCAATCTGATGGTGCAATTCCATCCTCGTCCGTCTACGACCACACAGAATACGACTCGCTTTAAGAGAGATCGCACTTCGCCCAAGGTTATGCGAACGACAATTAGTGTAAGCATATTATAGTATTGTAATGGGTGCGTACTCCTACTTCATATAAGCTCCGAGCTGGAGAGGTGGGAGGCACCTTTGTTAATTAAATCTTTTAAAAACTTTGTAAAAAAGAAATAATAATAAAATAAAATGTTTGTAACTCCGAAACGTCAAATGCCACACCCACTTTCTAGTATATCGATCGATTCAGAATCAAAATTTGCATCGATTTGACTATGTCTGTCCATGTAAATTCGTGCTCAAGCAGACCAATTTTAGAACCATTCCCCACACTGATATTTCACGATGCGAACTATATGGCAATGCCCTGCGTTTACTGATACAACTAAATTGTTTTTAGCAAGTGTTTTTATACAAGTGGTCGGATTTGGCCGACTATAAGAAACGACAAATCTTATTGTCTGTTGTTGGCATTCTCACGATCGTAAATTTTAAGATATTCAGCTGAACTTTTGTACAGATACTTTTAGTTTTTGCACCCAGATCGCTGTTTAAAATGGGCAAAATCGATAAAGAGGCGCGCCCACAATCAACACGAACATATATGTCTGCCACAAAAATTGACCAACTTTGGTATCAAGTTGACATTTAGTATTTTAGTTATCCCATCCAAACATGTGCGCAAATGGGCGGGGTCAAATACACGTCCACAACTCTATATAATTGACCTATGAATTTTTAATTTGGTATATTTATTTATATTTATTCCCTTCATCAATGTGCTAGAAATGAACGTGGTAAAATAAATAAGCCAAATTTAGTTTTCCTACTTCAGTTAATTTAATAAACAAAGAAATAATTTCTACTATAGGTTTAAGCGTAACCTCCAAGCCCTATTACACTTTATATATGTCAAAAATTTAGATTCTTTAAATCCTTTTAGTTCAGTTTTTGTGGGTAACGAGTATTTACCAAATTAAAAAATACGCTAATGTTTAAGGTGGTGGTTTTCGTAGCAGTAGTCAAAAATCATTAATCATAATAACACATTTGTATATCATTTGAAACACGTCTTACATAAATAAGAAGACAGAAAACTCTCTACAGATAATATAAACATCTTTGGAGAGGGATTCGTATGAGAGTCACCTAAAAAGTGTAGATATTCTCGATAAGCACTGAAATCAGAGTTGACTAGTAATGACGGGTAATTTGTTAGAAAGTTCGTGGATGCAATGTCTGATATGTTAAAGATAAGTTCTGTATTTTTTATTATTCTTGGGTCTGCAGGCAAGTTCGCCTTTAAGTTGGACGGTGTCGGTCAAGTTAAACGTCCGCAATTGTCAAAAAACTTACACATTTATAAAAATAACATTACGAATTTTTTTTTATAAACAATGTAACGACTTCAAAATACCCTGCATAACATCTCCAACAAACACGTACTCGTACACAGAGTATCGAGCAAATTAATAATTGAATGTCTCAAAACGAAAAATTTATTTTAATATCAAACGAAATCAATCAACAAATCTGTATTTAAATTTTTAAGAAGAGAGCAATATTACTTAAGTTTTCATCATGTAAAGCACACTCTCATACCCATACCAAGCAAATCTCGCTTATAAGACATCTGTATGGTTAACGTTTAAATAAGGTAAATAAATCAAAGTAGAATTTGCAAAGCCAAAAATAAGAGATATGTAAGAAATTTTTACACACGAATATAAAACGTCAAGAATTATATTATGCAAGTGTAAAATTTAAAAGATTGCGATTGCGAAAATTGCGATTAAGTAAAGAAATGTACTAAGAGAATAATAATAAACTAAATAGTATTATTTTTTATTATCACTGTTTTTTATATTTTCAGCTAATAGGGTCAGCGGCTTCATTATATATAAAAAAAAAAAGGTTTAATAAGTGTGTCAATCCGTTCGCAACACGTCAGAGACCCTAAATAGTATATATATTCAAAAATTGAGTTGACCTAGACATGTATGTTCATGTGTCCGTCTGTTGGCATTCTCATGGGCGTAAATTTTTAAATATTGATCTGATTTTTTTACAGGCACTTTTAGTTTTTGCATTCAGATCGCTATTTAAAACGGGCAAAATTGGTCAAGAATACATCCACAATCCTCAAAAATCTATGATACGTAATACATACACTATTAGAGGACGAAGTAATATACCTGCCACGCTCACCGTTTATATGTATATGTGGAGGGTATTTAAGATTTGGCCTAAGCCAAATTTAGTTTTCTGACTTGGTACTTTTAAATATTTTTTATAATTATTATTTATTAACTTTTTTAGGAAACAAATACAGCAACAGGTATGTAAATACTGTTAATTACAAGTTAAATAAATGCTAGGGTTAAGCACTTTTTACTTCTCGTTATGTTTAGTAATTGAATTTTAATAACGTGTTAGTTAGTTCCTTTACTTTTTGATCTTTGCATATTTTTTTATTTATTTTTTTAATGGGGCATATAAAATCTCATATATAGAAGCGGGTAAGTGTTCGGCCAAGAAAATTTGTATTTTCTCTTTTACTGTTACTGGTGTATAGCGCGTCATAGGGAAAGTGCGTGTTACAGCATCAATTAAGACCCGCAAAGTCGGTTGTATATCAGCGGCCTTTAAATGTTCCAATTTAAGAATTTTTCTTCACACTTATTTACAAAATTTACCTCCTTTGAATACTTATCCACTGAAGTCATAGCAGCCTCATAATAATCCTCACCATAGGTTTTTTTCTGTTCAGTAGACATATTAGACCACATTTCTTTGGCCTAGAAATAAAGTTATGACTATAATAAAGGCGTACAAAGATGCACAGAACAATTTAAAAATCATACTATTCTTATGAGTTTGAGTTTTGGTAAATAGAACAACCAAGTTCATAATTATGGCAGATTTCATATTTCTTGTGTTAAAATTAATTAATGAACTGGACTTTTGTTGCCTTTTGTTGAAGTAAAGAAATATATTTTATTCATCTCCTTATTCCTAAGTTCTAAATATACGTAGTATAATGTAAATATACCACGAACACGTTTCTGGTTTCGTTCAAACGTTCGTAAGTACCCGAAGGAAACGAGACACAGCACTATATTTATTTATTATTCTTGATCAGCATCCCAGCCAAGTTATTTAATAAATATCCGCTAAGTTGACGGATGCGGTATAGTGCAGTTTATTCTAATGTTAAAGCTAAGAAGAAAATCTTGGCTTAAGTATAATATCCGGACAACTGGAATTGGCCGTACAAATTTTTGGGATTCGATTTTAAACATAACGGTATGTATTTTCTGGGGCTAGCATAAGGCTGGCCTATTTTCATAAAATTGCAGTTGAATTGATAATATACACTATACTTTGTATTCTTATCAAAGATTCATTAATGATAATTTAAAATTATACCAAATTTTTATAAAAAACGAACACCACTTTATACTCTGCAGCACTTGTGACAAAGGGTATATAAGGTTTGTGCAAATGTTTCTAACTCCTAAACGGCACACCCACCTTCAATTATACCGATCGATTCAGAATCAAAATCTGAATTGATTTAACCATGTCCGTCTGTTTCCTGTCTGTCCATATAAATTTTTTGATAATACAAGTATAAAATTTTTTTTTTATTTTTCAAAGAAAAAAATTTAGTTGAGTAATACATCATATTACAAGTAGGGTATGTGATGGTTGGGTTTGACTGACTATTATATCTTTAATTGTTTTCCTATGCGCATATGCCTATGTGTGTACATAAACACCTCAGCGCTTACATATGCGAAAATAATTAGTTATTCTTTTGTCTGGTTGAGTCCTCGTACGCTATCCTTATTTTGCACGTTTTAGGTCAATGTTGTATTATATGTTGCGCCCTGTTTGTAGCCATTGCAATTTCTTCAGTATGTTTGGTTAAAGACTGTGTCAATTTTGGAGGCCCGCTAAAGGCTTGCGTTGTCCCAAAAAAATTTTACTACCTAAAAGGACTTACTATATGTATTAATAAATTAGGCAATTTCTTTCCAAATTAATTTATTTACATGTTTCATTTGCTTCTACAGTCTTTAGGTATAATGTTTTAGCATATATTTGATGTTAATTGATTTATACGATTTTTTCATTAAATAAATGTTTTGATGTTGCATAGGAGTGTATAAACTGGAAATTTTGTAAATATAACTGCTTTTATTACCACAAATTACATCCGAAGTTTATTTCGATTTATTTATTTTATATATTAAAAAATAAAAGGAAGTCTTAGATAATAAAATGAATATTTATTTACTTGTTCACGCAATTCAGTTTCATTTAACCAAGTATTACCAGGCGCAAATTCACCAGACGCTACTGTGCAGACATCAACGCCGCGTGGACGCATTTCCAGACGCAGGCATGCTGCAAAACTTTCTATGGCTGCCTGTGTAGCACATTGTATACCACGTACCGGCGAAGGCGCTTTACTAAGACCTTTAAAACATATTTCGAAATCTTTAAATAATTTGGCAAATTGCGGACAGAAAAAAGAAACCAAATTATGAATATATATAAAAAATATACATTTATAAAATATATATTTGCCACGTCCACTTTTGTGGATGTGAAGAGTATTTAAGATTAGGCCAGAGCCAAATTTAGTTTTCTTACTTGTTTCAAAATACAATAGTTGCTTAACAAAAATTATCAACTTGTATACAATTACGCTATGTTGTTACATTATTTATTCAATTTTGTTACGTAATTTAGTTATATATAAAGTATAAGTATCAATAATAAAAAAAAGGTTCATACTTACCAGACGTTAAGAACACAACGCGGCCATTACCTCTTCTTAATAAAGGTAATATTAATTGTGTCAAACGCGACATACCTACAACAATACAGAAATATAATATATGTGTATGTCGTACAAAATTTGAAATAACGTTTTTCTTCTTACCCAATACATTTAAATCTAAGGACTTGCGCAATACACCATATGGTATCCATTCTAATTCACCTAAAGCTATCCAATGAGCACAATGTATTAAAGCCCATAAGCCCTGTGCACCATGTGGTAAGTGCTTGGTAATAAATAAGGCAGTTTCCAAAAGCTTTTTATGAAGAATACAAGAAAATACTTTTTGTAAAAAAACTTTACTAAAATTGAACTTTTAAGTAAGTAAGCAAGTTTACCGTTTTTTCTGAGGTTACATCTAAATATATAAGTTTCAAACGTCCTGAAGTCTCTTCTTTTAATATTTTCGCCTCATCTGAAACGTCTAGAGCTACATTAAAGCCAGCATAGACGGTAAAACCTAAATCATCCAATTTCTTGGCCAAATACCAAGCAATGGGTGATTCGCAACCAGTTATTAGTACTCCTTTACCCGAGGCTGAAACCTACAAATGATAATTTTTTTATAACAGTAGAAATTGCTTGTAAATTTTTTACATATTGGACTAAAATTTGGTTTCCGCATATCGCTATTTAAAGTGGGTCAAAAGCCACGTCCGCTAAAATCTATTTCTCTGCCTTTAAGATACATATTTATAACATATTTATAATTACCTCTTTTATTATTGTGCCAAAAAGGGGCACAATAGGGGAGCAGACGCGCCCACAATTTACCATAAACTATTCTCAGCGTAAAACTCGACATGAAAAATGATAATGCCTACATTATTACGTAATGTCTACATTATTAGAGGGTGTAAACATGTCCTGCCATTTGTATTTAGATATGATTTAAACCATATTTAGTTTTCTTACTTGTTTTATATTATATCAATATATTTTCATGAACTCGGAATGGAAAAATTTTCAAATATTTGAAAATGTTTAAAAAACCAGGCAAATATGCAGTAGGCAAAGTGAACTCCGTTTTTTGCGAAGTATTACATATATGATATTATTATATTTAAATTAATTTAATTAAGTAGTGGGTTTCTTTCAGGTTTATATATGTTTTTACAAAATAGCTTGTAACTAATAATTTAAAAATAAAATCATAAAAAATAAAATTTGGTACATGGCTGTGTCTTGACTCAAAGGCGTGCACTTAGGACGCCTTATTTAAAAGTTTTAATATTTTTTGACAAAATTTAATAAAACATTCTGTAATAGTTTAACAAGTGAATGGGCCAAAATTAGAGACGATCGGACACTTTTTCGACATATAACGTTTTATTAAAAAGGATGCCATTCTAGGCCTTAAATTTGCAATTCAATATATTTTTTAACAAAACTTGAAGTAGTTGAAGTAGTAATTAGGCTAATAATATACCCACCGAACTAAATTAGGACATTTTGGACCTTTTTTGAATACCTCCATCATATAGCATCCTTATTTAAAATAAATCTTTATATGACGAAAATTTGCAATTTCATACATTTTTTGACAAAATTAGATTAATAAAGTGCTGAATAAATTTCGGACAAGATCGAATTATTTTTTGATCCACTTTCCATATTTATTCAGTCATTCTATTGCAAAAATTCGAAATTTTAAATAACGACATCCGATAACTAGAAATATAAGTACAAAATTGCAGCCTAATATATCAAAAAGTACGATCTCGGGCCTTCCAATATACGGGCTTACATAGCTACATAGACCTTGATTTTGATGCTATTCAAAAAAAGGTATTGCAAAGGGAATATGGACAGGATTGGACAATTTCCTTCCTTATAAAGATTTTTCACAAGTTGACTTATGCGACAATTATTCATACTTATACAACTAATTAAATTCAAATGAGTTTTATGATTGGTGCTGAAACATTGATCAAAAGAAAAAGTTCATGCATGTTCTTAACAACTGGAAACTTAGAGATGATTCCAACCTTTGTTAGAAAATGACAACTTTCATGTTTATAGCTCCATTTTTGTGGCAGATAAAGAGATTTTTGTCTATTATGGGCGTGGCTCTTGACCGATTTTGTCCATTTTAAATAGGGATTTGCGTCCAAAAACTAAAAGTGTCTGTATAAAATTTCAACTGAATATCTCAATATTTACGCCCGTGAGAATTCCAACAAAAGACATGTTCACGGAAACACGGACACACAGACATTCATGTATATATTGACTCAGTTTTCGACGCCGTTTAAGAATTTGCGTACTTTGTAGGGTCTCTGACGCCTCCTTCTGGGTGTTGCAAACAAAAAAACAAATTTAGTATACCCTCATCACTGAGGTGGAGGGTATAAAAAATAAACTCTATTTCTTATTTATTATTATTTATTTACGTCAACACAAAATCATAATAGACCGACCACACAAGCGTACCAACTTCCTAGAATATGGCCACACAAAAATTACTGTAAATTACCTACAGTGTGCATAATATGTTTTGATTTGCACCTTAGCTTTAACTGTACATTAAGAATGTAAAAAGTGTAGTAATTGTGAAGGTGGTCACCCTGCTAATTACAGTGACTGCCTAGCTTATAAGCAAATTATACAGGCAACCGCCTGTTTCCAAATGAGCAACTACTTTACCCAAGATTTAATTAAATTCCATGCCTAATCGAACCAAGGAAATCATCTCCAAGCCAGAAACCAGAATTAGTTCCAAACTACAAATTTCACTCAATCTTTTACACAATCTTTCACAAATTTCAAACTATAATATCCAGCATTCTGACAGCGTATTGTATCTCACAAAACTTTAAAAAATACAAGATTTTACTTTATTAAAGAACTTTATATCCGCAAATGACTATAGCGCCAAAGCCATATACTAGACGAAGGCTACCTAACGCAGAGATAATTGCTAATAGTACTTACTTACCCAGCGATTTAAATGAAATCCCATATTTGCTCGACTTCGATATATCATAGAATATTATAAGAGAACAGGTTTTGAGCGTGATCACAAATCCTCATAGAAGTAAGTTTATGTTCCAAAATAAATCACACAGACTACCAAAGAAAACAGGAATTGATTGATATTCCCCATAACATTTCTATCTCATATATCATACAAAGCTTTTTCAAACCCTTTTTAAATTCAACAATTCATAAATTTGACACATATTTACACTACACCGGACACCATACTTTACACTAACCTAGGTTAAGCTGGTGTGAGCATATTAAATGATGTTCTACGTTAAGTTTTTAATCAGATATCGCACTGGACAGTTGGTAGGAAGCCACTTTGAAAAATGGAATCTACTCTCACACCACTTGGAAAATGCTTTCACTTCCAACTCAATACCCGAAAATGATGCAAATAATGCGTGACAAAATCATGTGTAATGATGATTAGTCAAATGAAATGGCAAAGTGTGAAAACACAATGCGGTTTGATATTATGCCAAATGAATCTCTTATGCTTGGTGGCTTTAGAAATAAAATATAGAAATCGTGGGTGTGCAATGTACACATACATAACCTAGAATAAATAAAATCCTATATATAATACTATGCCAATAATCTTTCATAATAAATTATTAACCATTTGAACAACTTTAATGGTTTGCTTCTTTACGTTTATTAAATACATTATATAACAAGTAAAAATAAATCAATTTTTTCTATACTGGTCGTATTATTATTATTTAGTGACCCCCCTAAGGTCGCCTCCTACCTGTTGAGGTTCGTTTCTCTATACATAAAAAAATTATGCAGCAGATATTTAAATTAAATGAAGAGTTAAGTTAATGATCGCTACGATGTATATAAATTGAAGAAATCTTTTCTTCACTTTTTATTCATTTCAAAATTTTGTATAAAGTAAGCTCTCTACTGTCTTCTTTATATACAATAGAGAATCCACTTCCATGCAGCCTGAAATATTTATACGTCGCGGTGTATGCTTACCAGCCAACATATATTTTTGTTTATCGATGTGGGGTTGATAATAATACCGAAATAAGTCTAATTATGTAATTGCCAATTTCAGACGTAAGATTATGGCATTTATCCTTACCATATAGCAATACAATAATCTAGTGGCCTTGTTATTGCTTGCACATTTGTAAGGATAAGGATATGCACGATACTACCGAAAACAACGTTTCACCATAATTGTTTGGAAGAAGAAAGTATTTATGTTTTCAACTGGGTCGGTTGCTATTCAGGGAGCATCTATTAACTTTCAAAATGAGAAATAAATTTTATTTCACAGAGTTCAAATGTCAAGGTGACACATTAGGTCCAATATGGTTTAGTAAAATTTTTCTAACAATATACCTATTATAATTGTTACTGGATATATAAAGCTGGTAGTTGCAATTTCTGGCTGAAATGTTATTTTATTTTGGTTTGTGTGGTATTGAAGGTTAATTTATATCGGAAAAAACTTTGTTTTTTGATGTGTTTTTCCTTTAGTTTCTCTTTCTAACTTAAATATTTTTTTCTTTTAAATCATTTCCCTGCTGTAGCTTCTCAGGCAATTCGTTTATTTTATTCTAACACATTTTATCTAATTTATTCTTTAACTTTTGCTTATATACTTTTAATATCTAATAATTTATACCATGAACTGTAGTTACTTGAATTCTAAGGAAGCAGATCATGATTGTTTTCTTCTTTGTTGGCTATCTGATCGACAGGCTTATTCTACGCGTGCCCAATTTAGTGGGCGTCAGTTCGGTCATATACTTAATCGTTCTAAAGGACTACGTTGGTCATGTGGCGACTGTCGTAAGATAGAAATCGGCACCAGATACGGGTGATAAGGTACCAACTGGTAGTAACTTATAACATCTAAGTTACGACCTTCTATCGGAGAGGTTTAACATTCCGTACTATGGGTGTCGGGAGCCCCCAGGGTGGTTTCACTCTGGCCCGACAATTTGAGGTAGGCTGTGGCTGTGGTTTATCATCAAAACAACATCTTGATGATGTCATCTCTGACCGCTGTAATGTATCCTTATAATGCATTACGCACTGTATGGTGTCGTGAGATTAAACCTTAACGGCAGGTGCTCACGTTAAACCATACAACTCTCTGTCGTAAGGTAGATGTTGATTTTTTTAGGTTATTTAAGCAGACTCAGAACGGGTAAGGAGTTAAAAATACTATCGGACAAATTTACTACATTACAAGCTATGTTCAATAGTTGCAAGCTTTTGAAAGGTAATGATTTTGTTCCCAAAGTTTACGAACTAATGGTGGTTCGACTCTCTCTCTCTTGATTTTACTAATTTGTCTCCGTTTGAAACTATTCTATTTGTGACTATATAACCTCCATCTAATAATGTTTGTCCAATTGTATCTTCGATATCTTCCGTACTACATATTGTTAAGATTGGTCACACAACTTCTCCTTATGATCATCCTCTACAAGTGCCATCTATAAGTATTGATAATTCTGATTGTCCGGGTACGTCTAGATAATGATTGTGTACCGGTTGTAGAAAGTCTGACTGCAGTGCCTGCTCACAAAGCTCTATTTGTGTCTCGTTAGGTTGTAGGTACTCTAATTGATATGGTTGGATCTGGAAAGTCTTGTTTTATGGTGAATATGGTTTTTTGTAAATTGTGGACGTGTCTGTTATCCGACCATGCCCATTTCGGCACATCGATGAACGAACTATTTATAGATATACACACCAACTTTCAATTTAATAGGACATTTTTTGTGGGAGATAAATCGTTTTTGCTAGTTTATAAATCTATCAATAATTCTTAAGTTGCTCCATTTATACTGTATCACAAAGTGAAATAAAGAAATAAGTCTAAGTCTGTGCTTAATATAATTAAAATTAAAGGAAGAAGAGAAAAACCAATATATATATAAACGAGTAAGAAAACTATAGCACCTGAAAATAAAAAAATGAGACGGATAAAAAAAACAACAACTTGTTTTTGGGTACGTGTGAAATTCATTTAAATAGTGGTTATGAATAATATGAATAAGAAATAGAAAAGAAATAAATCCATCAAGTTAAACAAAGTTATTTATTTTAAAAACTATTCAGGATCGAAATAAATTTACTTTACAACCTTTACTAATATTGGTGTCCTAATTTTAACTCCGGACTTATATATAAACCCTCATAATGACTATTGGTTATGTTCGAACATTTTTAAGTACTAGAAGGGGTCGGGCGACACTGCCTTTAGCTGTGCTATAGCAGGTTTCAGATATATAGTTAAAACTAAAATTACGAATAAAACATTTAAGAGTGTGTCGGTGTAAAGCCAGTTGTCCACTTTTATGTACGTGTTGGCAATTTTTCAAATGCTTAGCGTCTTCCATTTTAAGGTTTTTTGCGGAATGCCTTTTAATCTGGCAATAAAAAAGCTCATAGAGATAAAAACATTTGGTAGACCTTTATTATGCATTAAAAATATATAGTAAGTCAAGTATGTATATAAAAATTTTAAATTGTTTCAAATTTTTTTAATTTTTCAGAGAACTTAATTGTTAATAAAGTCTCTTGCGTGGGAATTCTATTTCTAAGATAGCTCAATTACAATAAAACGTAACTTCTCTATTGCACAGTAGGACAAAAAGTTATTTTTTATGTAGTTTTTGCTCAATGTGGAAAAAGATACGATTACCATATATTCCTTAGAGGGCTTTTGTGCATCAGATTTGGCTATACAATGTTTGCACTTAGCCAAATTATCCTTGAATTTATTTGCTGGTGTTATATGTACATGATTTATTAAATGTAGTTCGGTAAGCTAAATATTGAATCAAGTATAGAATTAATTAGAGTTACAAATAACTATGAACTAATCATTCAACTTTCAATAATAATTCCGATCAAATGATCGGAACCTTTATTTTATTCCCTTAACGATTGTGATCTGAGTCATCTGTTACACTCAACTCTTTTTCAGTATCATTACTAAAGCTATACCTATCATAGTCCACCAGTTTATAATTTAAATCGATAACCGATTGGCAAAACTTTCCAGCCTCCAGATCTATGAAATCTCCTAATAAAACATTTACAGCTTGGTCAAAGTCTCCAGGCCGTTTAGTTTCAATCCATGGTAATAGTTTTTGATTAACTTTTTCAGCAGTGCCGCGCAGAGATGAAGTTAATCTTAATGTGATATATTTTCCTGTAGGTGTTATAATACATTGTGAGACGTAGCCCTTATCAGTTTTACGTAACTTTAAACCCCTTTCCAAGTACTCTTGAAGTTTATCAGACGAATCTAGATCAGGCCATGGTGTTGGCCAGACATCACTCTTCCAGAATTTACTTGTAAAGCCTCTAGGATATTGTCGGTATAATATAATTACGCGCTTTTTTTGTTTCCTCATATTGTACAGAGTACATTGAATAAGTGGTATAGTGTTAGGCAATAGTAACTGATCACCGAATAATTTCACAAGCTTATTTTGGAATTCGTAGTGATCGTCTTTGCTAAGATCGTAAAAATGCTGAAAATCTAATATAACAATTTCGTTTGGGTGTTTAGCTAGAAATGCGTATAAATCTCTTAGCGGACCGTCCCACTTCATTGATCGCACACCATGAGCATAATAAAAATCGCCATCTTGCTTAACAACTCTCAAATCGAAGTAGCGTACACCCAATGCAAGTTGGCCCTTCACTGTTTCTGATTGTGTTTTTGCCCAACGGCGCACAATGACAGGTACTACTTTATAAAGTTTGCGCAGTGTTCCGTCTGCATCTGGGGCAATGGGCGAATTGGCATCGATGCCATAAGACATAGAATTATGAGAGCCAGGTATAGCTAAATTGATTATAGGAACATTCTTAGCAAGATTCTCCGGTAGTTCTCCCATCCAATTTTCATTTGCCATAACGCCTCCAGTTCACATATATATTATTTCATACCTCTATATATATCTTTTTGTATTGAAATGCAAGTGTTTGCATTTTACAATAATTTGGTTTTTTATTACGAAAATTCACTTAAATTTTGATTTTTTAAACAGAATGTTTTATGACAATTCAGTTTAGGAAATAAATTTATCTATCTGTTATACAATGTATAAAGATGAAAAATATCTGGTTTTCCTAATTACTCCTACATTTGTTAACCAATCATATTGAAAAATCGTACAGACACATTTTGAAATAACTAAAAAATTTCCACATATCTACTGCAATGCAAAAGAAATTATGCAGAGAGGCATATAACACCTAGAAAGCGAACTTAGGCTATACAAAATTTTTATTGCAGTTGAATATAAAAAGTTTTTCTCCTAACCATGCCTACATTTCCACTACACATGTAGATGAAATTCTGTATGAATGCATTATTATGCATTATCCTTTTTCACCCTGAAGAACACTATCACGGGTAAAGTGAGCGAAAGAAGTAGTATGTTATATAACATAAGTAACAAATAAAGAAGCTTAACTTAACTTCTTAATGAGTGAACAATGTAACAATAGCACCCTTTTTAAATAACTATTGAAGGATTTCTTCAATTATGAGTCCGACTGTTGGCTGAATTTATTCATTTCAAATAGCAACGACAACGACTAAGAATGTCTGCACCAAATTTCCGTCTATCTCAATTTCGAAACAGTGAGAGTGCAAGTTAGAAAACCATCCACATCCACAACGGTTGGCGTGGCAACATACAGACATACATACATACTTGTCTAGATCGACTGTTGCCGACCAATAATATATACCGCTTGTAGAGTCTCTGACGTCTCCTTCTCGGTGTTGCAAATAGAATAGCAAACTTAGTACACCCCCATCTTATGTGCAGCGTATAACAACAACAAACGCTATATTGTAAAAATAATAATAACCGCTCCAAGCTTTGCCGAAGATGTGGTACTGTTATAATGAACTAGAATGCTCTCTGTAAGGCGCCTTTGTTTGTTGTATTATTCAGTCCAGAATTTTCTAGAACAAATGTTAAACAAACAAAACGTGGCCATTGCTATAAAAAGTGACCAAAGATTTACCTTACGGTGCCCTTACGTGACTTTCAAGCTTTCGAAGGTAATACGAAATATAATAATTCGTATAAGGATTATAGTTTTTGCACCATGCGACTTCGAAAACCATTTTAAGTAAATGTAGCATAAGAACGGTACATACCACACGGGCCCCTTCTCATGCCAGAATGAAAAAAACTTCAATATTTGTTGCACAGTGTTATTTTTATTATAGAAAAGACTACATCCAGGTAGAATATAAGTGTGTACATTTGTAAGTATGAATTATTTATTCCGTTTCACTTTGATTACGATTTCAAAGAATATTATATTTTTAAGGTGCTACATTTATTAAAGTTAAAACATAAAAAACACAGAATATTAACGCTCATTTGCATTACTTCTTTGTATTTCTGAATAAAGTCTTTGACCGAAAGCGTCACTCCGAAAACTCTGAGCTTGAGAGCATTACAAATGTTGAATTTAATGCTTCAGATGGCCAATTTTAGGCGCTTCTTTAACACGGTCACACATAAATACTACGTACTTTACTAATATAGACACATCAACATCAACGGCATTTGTCTCGTTTGTATCTATCATCATCATCATTTGTTTTATCATCAGTACTATTTTGGACCTTCTTATTTTGTGCGTTCCTATAAGGTTTCATTATTTTTTTTTCGTTTTCATTATGACATTGTGGTCGATTACGGGTATTAAATCCCGGCCAATGTAAAAGCATCAATGAGATATTTTTGTATTTTTGACTGTTTATGACCAAAACAAGATTTAATTAGATTTCTATGGTTTAATTTTTTCTGCTTATGAAAATTAGAAAAAGTACATTTTAGGGTTAAGTTGGCTGCAGCATTTTAATGGTTGCCACATATATATCATAGGCTTTAGCTATAGAAATGTCATAAATGTAACATTTATGTATCTTAAACCTCACACGATAAACTACTTTTATATAATGTCCACCTCGTTTCTAAGGATATACTAAGACCCTAGGAAAGTTTTACAGTCTTAAATGGATTGTGCTGTGATTTATATAAAAACATATTTAAGTACGTAGACATATAGATATATATATATATATATATATAATATATAAAAGTACAAATTTCATTTCTAAAAGTATGCATATGTATACAAAGTTAGCCTCTTGAAAAAAACCACATAAACGGGAGGGAGAAATATATATAAGCAATTAAATGAGTGCACCCGGTACTGGTCGATTATTTTCAAAAATGTTTAACATGTTCGTCGCCCAGCGCGATTTGGTTGAATTTTTCGCCAGGCCCAAATCCGACTGTTGGCGCGCTGTAACGTAAACAAGCGATGAGCAGGAATATCAACAATGTGATCCGAGTATTATGGTTAAATTATGATATTATTATTTTTTATTTATGGAAAATAATAAAGTAGAAAACCTATAACTTCAACAAGAAGAGCGTCATTATATACGATGACGGGGCCCCCGCGGAAGCATACTCATCACCGTATAATGTGTCATGGCGACGAACGTGTTAATGAACTCAGAAATTTATTTTATGGATATTTTGTTATTTTGGCATTTTTGGTGTAAAATTGAAGTATTGACATTCTATTCTATTGACATTCTATATATTTAATTTCCTATTACTCCGTATTCAGTATTGAATTCCGTATTGAGGTAAAACACTTTTAGTGGATAATTTAATAGCTTCTCCTACCTTGGAACATTATCTAAAATATGTAAAAGAAAATTGTAAAACATATAAACTACGCACCTTAATGAAGTGATAAAAAAGTACAGCTCCAACTGTTGACAGTGCAAACCACACAAAAACTGCAAATGTTGAAACGTTCGACAGACGAAATATATGTAAGAAACTTGAAATGATAATGGCAGCAGTATGACAGAATAGAAATGGCATAAATAATCGTTCCAAAATGTCCCACGGAACTTCAGCGGATTTTTGTGGTAGCACTGATATTGAACCACGTCTCAAAGAGGAACTTCTGGATGCACGGCGCTGCAAGAACTTACATAATTAGCAAAGTGTGGTGTGACAAAGAATATATTAAGTTTATACAGATATTTGAAACTCCGGATTTTATTTTGTTATACCGATTGATTCAGAATCAAAAACTGAATCGACTAAATCATGCCCTCCTGTTACAGATCGATTTTTTGTATATTTCGATGTGATTTGGTACAAGGACATGCATTCGCCCAGAGAGGAATCGTAATGAAAATGAAATAAATTAGACATTTTTAGAACTGCTCTGCGTATAATAATAAATGGAAGTCTTTATGTCGAAAAATTGCAACTCTTAATATTTTTTAAAAATTCGGTGAAAACAAGTGAAAATATTATAGTCGGTCAAGCCCGACCATTAAATACCCTACACCACGATATATTATTCATTTTAATTTTCATACCCTGCATCACCCTGTGGAAAAGAGTATATTAAGTTTGTGCGGATGTTTTTCTTTTAAAAAGCAGGGTATAATGAAAAATTTTTATTTTCCTATACCTACTTGTATTTTCAAAAATTTCAAAATGATACATGTCGGAAATTTTTTAATTTTTTGTTTGTTTAATGAAGTCAAAAAATTTTTTTATATAAGGAGGGTTCTAAAAATGGTCCGATCCTGGGCCAATAGATATCTATGTACCAAATTTCATCGAAATATCTCAAAAAATGCGACCTGTAGCTTGCGCACAAATTTAGATGGACAGAGAGGAGGACAGACGGACATGGTTAAATATTAAGATTTTGATTCTGAATCGATCGGTTCAATTGAAGGTGGGTGTGGCATTTGCCGTTTAGGAGTTACAAACATCTGCACAAATTTAATATACCCTTTTCTACAGGGTGGTGCAGGGTATAAATAGTTAATTAGCCAAAATTAGATCCGAACGAACCATCTTTAAGTTTTCACGAAGTGACTTATCTGACAATGCTTCGTGTTTACTGATTCAGCTAGAGTAACTGTATTTGTAGTTAAGTGGTATAGGATATTAAATGGTTGGGATTTTAATTTTGAATAGATCGGTATAATTGATGGTGGGTGTGGCATTTGCCGTTCAGGAGTTAAGAACAAACTTTGCCACAAGTAGTGCAGGGTATAATTAATGTTCTAATTTTCGACAATTTATAGAACCTCGCTGCCTATAAATATTTTTCACCTTATATACGACAATTAGTCGTGCTTACTGATACAACTAAACAAATTATAGTACATAGTATAATTAAAATGTCGGACTTGACTGAAAACATCATTTCCATTAAGTAAATATTTTCTTGCGTTGGCTTTAATCCAAATGGGTCAATGTACGCGAACTATATATAAACATGGCGGTATGCTTCACTTGTATTTGTTTTATTGGAATCAGAGTACAAGCTTATTATATCCACCTTAGGGAAGAGGGTATATTCATTTTGATTATCCGTTTACAACACATCGAAGGAAGCCTCGGAGACCCCACAAACCATATATATTCTTAATCAGCATGAAAAGAGAAATCGTTTGAGACATGTCCGTCCGTGTGTCCGTCTGTTGTTGGCACTCTCACGGTCGTAATTTTTGAGATATCAAATTGAAACTTGGCGCACTTATTTTTAGTTCAATTTTGCTGTTGCGTATTGAAATTGGGCAAAATCGGTTAAGAGACACGCTCACAATAAACGAAAATCTCAACATATGATACGGTCATATACGTAAATATGACAATAAGAACTTATTTTTTAGAGGATTATATTTATTTAGGAGGGTATTTATGCTTCGGTCTTAACCGAACTTCTCTATCTTGTTTTTAATTGCTTTATAAAATTGCAATCGTATAATATATACATGTGGGTTCAAAACAAAAAGCATTAAAAATAATAAAAAAACTAAATTTGGCTTAGACGTAATTTTGGATTACAAAATGATAAAGAAGCAAAACTCTATATATCGGCGGTCTACTATATGTTTGTTGGGATCCATTTTTTAAATCTAAATTAGTCAAATTCAAAAATTTTAAAAATTCAATAATCCACACCACAGTTCTACAATTAATTTAGTTATTTATCATTTATATATAGAAAGGATTTTAAAAATTTGACACGGCCAATTATTAAACTAATTAACTATTATTCACAAAATTTTATCAAAAAATATTAAATAAAAGTTTTGCAATTTTTGCAATATAAAGATTTCCATTATAATAGGATCTTATAATCCTAAAACGATCCTAAAAATAGTTCAATTCGTTTCAAAGAGGTTCCCATTTGGTCCAATACATGACCTTGTACCAACTTGCATCGAAATATTCCAAAAAATTTTACCTGTAATTAGCGCACAAATTTACATAGTCAGGCAAATAATCGATTCAGATTTTGATTCTGAATCGAACGATATAGTTAAAGGTGAGTGTGGCTTTTGCCGTTTAGGAGTTACATCCACAAAAACTTAATGTATAATTTTTCATAAGTGCTGCAGGGTATAAAAATGAAAACGTCTCTGAAAATATTTCAAAAATTAGCCACATGAATATTGCCATATTTTTGCTTCTTAATTTTTGTAATTTGAGTTTAATTTTTTTATCCGATACATTAAATTTGGACACTTGGTATAAATACAGTTCGTAATTTTTTGTTTTTGTTGGATTGTTGACGTTTATAAAGAAACTAAATTTTGAGCTCAATATCCCAATTTTTGCGCCAACGACAGACAGACGAATGAACGAACATGGCGAGATATGCTTTTAATTAATGCTTTATGCCGGTTTAAGATATTCGGTGCTGGGGTCTACTAAATTTTATGTTATCCTCTTTATATACTAGATCGCTGCACAGTTATGCAAAACTGCCACAACTATGTTACACAATTCTCAGTTGAAAATTCCATTTAAAAATGAAATTATAAGTTTGAAAAAGACAGATTTTTAATTTGCAAATTGAATTTTTCAGTTTGTAAATGAGGAATTTTTATTGAAAATTTGAAAATTTTACTTTGAAAATGGAAAAAAATATTTGAAATAAATTCATTTGGAATTGACAGAAATTCATTTGGGAATAATCAAAAAGTTGTACTTAATTTACTTACACGAAAAAAATACACTTAGACTATATTAAAAAAAAATGCGTTTTAAAAAGTCTTTCGGCGATCTTCAGTGGTGGCATATTTCATTTAAGACAGAAAAAAATTCATAGAGACATTTCTCAACTTGTAGACGAACTTACGATAAAACAAATAAGAAATCTAAATTGGGCTTAGAGCAAATCTTAAATACCCTCCACATATAATTATATAGTACAAACTGTGGGCATAACATGTATATGATTACGCCTAATAGTGCATCAGCTTAAAACCAGTTTTACGATGAGTAAATGGTGGCGTGTCTGTTATCTGACCAAGCCCATTTTGCACATCCATGGATGGGATAAAGTTAAAGTTAATAGGTCAACTTTTGTTACAGTTACATTCATGTGTGTGGCTTGTGGATGTGTCTATTTTCGACTACGTCTTTGATCAATGAGCTATTAAATAATAGACACCCATAATTTACAAAAAACTTTACTTAATGTAGGCATGTTAAATATAACACCGATCAAGTAGCCACTTATATGTTGAGGCAATATGTAATGATTCATGATCCGCACGAGGAATCAAAATTTGAACTTATTGCGTCAGCTTTTAGAGAAAGTCACATTCACTACCCATTCAAATAATTAAGCTCAACAGCTTCGATAAAAAAAGTGAATTTCTCTACTAATGTTTTTTTTGTGCAAACCTGTAGCACGGCATCAGTTAGGCTGCGCCTAGCTTTTATTTTGCTGTCAAAGTCACTTGAAATGTACGAAGGTAGCCAGATAGTTAAAATATAATTATGTTCTACTTTCTCTTGGGTTAAAAAAAAAAAAAAAAAAATATAAAAATATAATTCATGACAAAACCAAAATAAAGAAAACCTAGATATTAAAAATAATTGAAATATTTTAAAATGCAATAAAGTTAAACAAATTAATGAAAATTTTAAAGCACATTATTTTTATTTTTCGACGAAGTATATGCTTTAAAAAGGACGTAATTGTGCATCCACAATTTACGTATAAATGTGAAGGGCATCCAATATTTGACCTGATCCAAATATAGTTTGATATTGTTCTTTTATTTTTTATGGATAAAATTAGATATTTCTTAAATCACTCATTTCGACATTTACATATATTTAATTAATTAATTGTATACTTACAATGTTATGATCAAAGGTACGCATTTCGTTCGTAGTTGAATTAACGTTTTAGAAATTGATCAGATAATCTTAAAAAAAGAGACTTTCGATGAAACGTGTAAAATACAAAATTTACGAAGCTAGCCAGCTAATCTTCCTATTCATTTTTGTTAGAACTTATTTAACCACAAGTGGAACTAGTGTAGCGGAGCTTTTGTCCCTATTTTTGTTTTTTTTTTGCATATTTAAAGTTATAATATACATTTTTGCTAGGCATTTTGAAAAAATTATATTGTTAGAATGGCGCAGATTTGGCACAGTAATTTATTAAGCCAATTAACTAAGTAAGAGTTGAAATTTTTTGCCATAAAGACTTCCATTTCAAATTCAAAAAGTGATTCTGTGTGTTACAATATTCCTTAACTTAATATATCCTTTACAGTTGGCAACTATGTGGTTGCGGACTTTGTCGATAGATGGATTTTACACGCTCTTTTATTTCGTTAACGTGTTCAAAATACCTAACCTATATTTTTTTCTTATTTTTGGACTTTTATCTTTCATTGTTTGAGTAATGACTGTAATAATGGGCATAAGTTTTGTTTTTATCCCAACTTAAAAATGGAAGAACAAGATGTGCACTTTATTGTTTTACGCATCGCAAGCATACAAGAAGTTATGTTCCGTATATGGGAATGAAGCCTTAAAAGAAAGGCAGTGTCAAAATTGAAGAATTTTGGTGATTTTTCATTGAAAAAGGCTTAACGATCTGTCCGTCCAGTTGATTCAATGAGACCCATATGAAGGCCACTATTGATTCAGATTTTCATAGCACAACACGTGATATTGCAGACAAACTTAATGTATCCCATACGTGTATTAAAATATTAAATAAGTTTGGCTATGTCAAGAAACCCGATCTATTACCTGCTTAAAGAAATGGCATTGGCGACGAAAAGTGGATATGACAACATTAATCGGAAGAGATCGCGGGCGATGTAAGATGAACTAGTCCAGAGTACATAACAAACAGAGATTCATCAAAAGAAGATTGTGCTATCAGTCTGGTGGGATTATAAAGGAATTCTGCACTTTGAACTTTTACCAAACGCTCAGATGCTATTCAAGCAAAACGGCGAATAATGAGGCGGAAAATCGTAAGGGTGTTGTTTTCCAGCATAATAATGCAAAGCCCCACACATTTTTGTTCACTCGCCAAAAATTATTGGATCTGTGTTAGGATATGTTGTCACATTCGCAAAATAGTCTCGACCTTGAGCCTACAGACTACCATTCATTTATTTCTATGCAGAACTCCCTAAATGGTAAAATTTTTAATGACGTTAATTATGTCAAATCGCACGTAATTCAATTTTTTTCGGAACGATGGCAAAAGGTCATCGACAAAAACGGACAGTACATTATTAAATAAAGTTATATTTTTAATCAAAAATTTTGAATTCTCATTCTTATTTAAAATTCGCAATCACTTAGTTGTCAACCCAATATATATACTGATTTGTGTACCGTAATCTTCGTGTTTTTGAAAATAATCTGATTTTTGTATAAAAAAGCAAGTAAATAATTTAAATTTGGCTTAGGCTGAATCTTAAATACCCTCTACCTACTGGTACAAAGAGTGGGCATCGCGTGTTCTTCAGTACGCTCTCTATAATTTTTTTTAAATCGGCTTTCAGGAAAAGTCTCCTAAATGCATGCATCGCGTCGATTCTACCCCCCAGGTATAAAAATTACTTTCCAATGAAGAAACATTTATATTAGATATCCCATCATCCCATTCAAGTGTTCGACTGTTGTAGGTATCGAGCGCGCCACCTTCCACTTTAGGTCCAACTTTTATGATTGTAACCTATTATGGACGGCAATAACATATTGATTAACAAGACGCATTCTGCGCTAAATAATTTTTTTTTTGATATAATGGATATGCTTAATATTGAACCACGCCCTTTTTTAACATATGGATGACATTATTATAAATATATGTACTAAATTTCAACTTCATAAGTACATTTTTGTGACTGTGAGAGATAGATTTTTGACGATTGTGTAGCGCACATGTTCAGATAGATTCAGTTTTTGATTTTGACCAAGAGTATATATACTTAACAAAAACTTAGAATATCCTCATCACTAAGGTGAAGGGCATAATTAGCTTACTTTTTCGAAAATTATGTGCCAAAATTAAACCGTGAACTTTATTTTAACACGTTATATACGTTTGAAAAGGGACACTTTTACACCAATTACGGTGTAGTTTTTTTTTAATTATTAAAAATATTGAATTTAATTGATGAAACTTTGATCTGTTTGTAATTATAATATCAATTTCCTTAAAACGAAGAGCGCATGACCAAAAAAGATCCACTTGATTAAATCAGTTTCACGAATATATTACAGTAGGAAAAATAGTGGAGGAAAAGTTTATAAATTTTTTAAATATATTTTAGAATACCCCATATAATTTAATATTTTATCAAAAACATCATTTTATCCAAAAAACATTAAAGATTTATCATAATAAGGAATAAAACTAAATTTTTATTACGTCAAATCTTAAATACTTTGCACTACCTCCTCCATAAAATGCTCATGCATGTACCCAGTTATGCACTGTTTATTACTCAATTTTTTTAACAGATAAATAGATTGTCGATTGTAGGCTAACACTCAACTGATTTTAAATAACGATCTGTGTTCATAAACTAGATTTGTCCGTATAAAATTTTACCTCAATATCACATACAAGACAATGTCAAGAAAAGACGGACACGGACATACATGTCTAGATCGATTAAGTTTTTGATTCTGATGAAGAATATGTATACTATGTGGGGCCTCTGATGCTTCCCCTTGGTGTTGCAAATAGGTTGACAAACTTAGTGTACCTCCACCTTCACTTTTTTGTACGTAAGTTTAATATTTTTTCCCCTATTCAATGATTTAACACACTCTTATGTAACTCTTTACTGTGAAATTTCGATAAATTTGCTTTTGTTATTTTAAAGTGTGACCATGAAAAAAATTTATTTCGTTTTTGCCGAAAGTATCTCTCTCTTTTGCCTTACGATTTGCACCTTATGAATAGCGACGTTCAACTGAAATGATCACATAAGCGGAAAGAAACGACCAAGCATGCATTCGGAAAATTATTTAATGTTAGATAGTGAAAATTTTTGAACTTTTATATACCTCCATATAAGATTGAGGGTATAACAAGTTTGTTCTTCCGTTTGAAACACCCAGAAGGGGGTGTCAGAAACCCTATAAAGTATATATGTTCTTGATCAGCACCAAAAGTGAGTCGATCTAGACATGTATGTCCGTGTGTCCGTGATTTTTTTACAGGTACTTTTACTTTTTGCATACAGTTCGCTATTTAAAATGGGCAAAATCGATCAAGAGACACGCCCACGATCGACGGACCATACATAAATTGATATGTATACTCCTCGGCAAGCTTTGGTGCATCGATGGTGGGTATTCCAGAATTGGCCCCAACAAATATATTTTTTTTACTATACTATTCAACGTATTCACTATAGATATGTTTATTTGTAGAGAATTTCTGAGAACGGAAATATACGTAAGCATATTTTCTAGGCATTCATGCGCTAATTCTACAATAGCAGTGCGTTATGTTGATGTTAGAAGGTTTATACTCAAAGTTTATTATTTCGTTTCAAACAAGACGACATCAGAGGCCTGTAATGTAAAAATATCATCCTTTTTTAATCAAAATTTCAGTGTAGATAAACATGTCCATAAGTGCGTTCTTGGAACGCTCACGATAAAAAAAAGTAAGATATTGAGGTAAAATATTACAACAGTTTTTTAGTAATTGTATGTATGATTTATTATGGAACCGAAACGGATAACATACTCAAATGAAAAAAGCGTATAAATGTGAAAGGGTTTGACCTATACCAAATATAATACAGCATTTTTACTTTTTTTAAATTCTTATTGAAATTATATATACTGAGTCTATACAATATATACAATATATAACGTATATATACATGTTTATATGTATAATATATAATCTTTTATGGTAACGATATATAACGCACATGTATATTAACGCATAATCACCTAACAACTCCCCGACAATGGTGTTTAAAGAAAAAATTTGGCATTTTAAATAATTTGTGACTTTGAATCTTTCCCTTTGTAGTGTTCAAATATGTTGGTTACTTTGAAGGTTGAATAATTCTAATCAATCACTTTTGTTTTGAAGCATAATTTTCTCTTACTGCATTCATTTTTTAATACTCTATTTCTTATTGAATAAGTGAATCTAAATCTCAAGTAATTTAAAGCGAATCTTATGACGGAACCAAATAAAGGTACACTTTCGAAAAATTCAGCAAAAAAGTCATCGTTATATATAGCAAACGTTAAACTACCATTGAATGTGCTTTGTTACAGAAATCGCATGAAAGGTGGTAATAGTAGTTCGTTTACCTTCTCCGAAGGATATGATGATGGCGGGCTTTCAAAAAAGCAACGTATCTGGCGTCGCATTCTACGCTACTCCAAATTAATTATATTGGCTGTATGTTGGCTATTGTTTACGTCCTTTTCCGTAATTTATGAGGAACATAACGATACATCTTTTATGGTAACGGTGTTTCATAACAATGTAACAGTATTTGATATTACGGAACATGATTTGAGAGCAAATGTTATTGTAAGATTAGAGGGACCTCTAACGCAAACAACATTCAAATTCGAAAATCTATATTCCGAAAGTATGAAAGGCTCTAATGATAGTTATGTGGGATTATGGATAAAAGATTTCGATATGCTTACAAAGAATTGGAAGAATGCAACTAAAGAATGGCGCGCCCAAATATTGAAAACGGATAAACTGGAGCGTGCTCCTCTTGTGCGGGTAGATAAGGTGTTGGAAGGATACACTACAAGTTCACAAAGACGCTTATATTTTTATACTAATCTGAAGGAGCCTCTATCTCTAAATGTAGTTCTGGATTCCACAGATATGACGCGTAAACTGGGAATAATAATGGGTGCAGTATTATTGTTGATTATATATATACATCTAGTATTTGAGTTGGTGCATCATACGCTGGCAGGCGTCGTCTGTTGCACTCTAGGCGTTGGTTTATTGGGAGCAGTTCAACTAAAACCGGCTTTTCCAACAATTATTCAATGGATACACTTTGACACTCTATTGCTCTATTTTGGGTTTTCCATTGTTATGGCTGTACTGGCGGAAACGGGTGCCCAGGATTATTTGGCTGCTATTGCTTATGAGTTGGGAAATGGCCATATGTGGCCTGTTTTGAACGTAGTGATGCTCTTTGCTTTTATAATGGGCATGCTCTATAATAATATAACGCTAGTACTATTTGCCACTCCGATTTGTTTACGAATCTGTGAAGTGATGGCTTTACGACCCACGCCCATGTTATGTTGCCTCATTATCGCAAATAACATTGGTTCTACGTTGACACCTTTGGGTGCGATAGCCAATACAATGATAACACGTCATCCCATATTAGGCGATAATACCATCAGCCTTGGCACCTATGTGGTACACATGCTTCCCGCCACAATATTGGCGGCCGCTCAATCCTATTTACACTTACGCTTACAGTTCATTAATTCGGATAATGTGCGATATACGCAGTCTCTCGAGGAGCGTCGATTGAAGCATTTAATTAAGGTGTGGCGTAAAGCGGCTAACACAGTAGGTGACACGTCTTTAGATGAACGGGACTATCAAGAGACTGTCAACACTCGTGTAAAGTCATTACGTAACCGTCTGCAACGTTTGGGAAAAATGCCAACTCCTCCTGCCAATTACGAAGAGAAAGTTCAACTTTTGCGTGAAAATTTCCGGATTCACAATAAACCGTACGCCACTTTCTGCGCAATAGCTTTAACCTTTTCTATGTTGATGTCTATACTATCAAATTTTAATGTCACATATTTGTCCTCTGGTTGGGTGGCCATATTATCTGCTCTGCTCATTTTATCATTTACTT
Organism: Crataerina pallida; assembly: GCA_949710015.1. NCBI lineage: Eukaryota > Metazoa > Arthropoda > Insecta > Diptera > Hippoboscidae > Crataerina > Crataerina pallida. The sequence goes on from OX453293.1 coordinate 10,197,226, forward strand.
GTTTGGATGCCGATTTAGATAATATAATGTCACGTATAGATTGGAGCACGATGCTATTTATTGTAAGCCTTTTCATACTGATGCAAACGCTAATACGTTTAGGGCTTCTGGAATCGGTAGGTGCTGCACTGGAACATTCTATTTCCATGGTCGATCAAAAATACATTTTATTGACTGCTATTCTTTCTATTATTTGGTTATCTGCTGTACTAACCTCTTTTGTGGATAATGTTCCTATTGCGGATATGATGATGCGTATTATTATTACCATGACACATGGTAAGGAGACTGAATTGCCCCGTATGCCTTTAATATGGGCTTTAGCGCTGGGTTGTGCTTTGGGTGGCAATGGCACCATAATGGGTGCTTTGTCCAATATAGCATGTGCGGGGGCGGCGAATTCACATGGTTATTCATTTAAATTTATGGAATATTTCAAAGTTGGCTTCCTAATAATGATTGGCAATGTTGTACTGGCTTCCGCGTACCTTTTGGTCGCTCATGTAGCTTTGCAGTGGCAATAAGTACTTCAGAGCAGTCTTGAAATTAATTTGTTTAAGTTGAAAATAATAGTTGTATATCTCATTAAAAAAATCCTACTAAATGTCAAGAAATATAGAAGTCATTCAAGCCAAAGTTAGCTGTCCTACTATTTCTTTTTATTTTGACTTTTTATACCCATTATCAGCGGCGGATACAGATACGGCGAAACTCTCAGGGACGCAAAAATTGAGATATCAAATTTGAGGAACATAATCTTGTTAATAGTTTCTTATTTAAAATTTAAAAAAGTACTTGTGTGAATGAAAGAAATTGAACCAGCGGTTCGGGAGGTATATTTTTATTCACTAATTTAATTTATTAATAGCTAAAGTTATTAAAATAGAAAAAATTACAAAACATAATTTAAATCAAAATTAATAAAAATTTAAATAAATGCGTAAAGGAAGCTTTAAAATTTTTAACATATAATAAATAAAATTTATAAAAGCATATATTTTTTATACTGCGCACCACGTGTTGTAAGGGTATATTAAGTTTGTGCGGATTTTTGTAACTCCCAAACCTACCTTTAATTATACTGATCGATTCAGAATCAAAATCTGAATTGATTGAACCATATCCGTCTGCCGTCAGAGACCCTACAAACTTTATATATTCTTGATTAGCATTAAAAACTGAAACTAGACATGTAAATCTGTGTGTCCGTCTGTTGTTGGCATTCTTCCGGTCGCAAAGTTTGAGATATTGAGCTGCCAATTTTGTACAGACACTTTTAGTTTCTGCACGCACATCGCCGATCTCATCCATCGATGTACCAAAAATGATATTCTACGTGAAACGCGACTTACAAGCTGATACGTAATACGTACACTATTAGGGGGCGTAATCTTGTATTTGCCATGCCCACCATATGTAGATATGAAAAGTACTTTGGATTGGGCCTAAGCCAAATTTTTTTAACTTGTTAACTTTTTTGATTAATATTCATAAATTAAAGTTGTATTGCTCTTGAAATTTCCAAAAATTTAGTGATCAAATTTTGCAAATTTTACAAATTTTACGCAATCACAGCAAGAATTGCTGAAAACTGAACATTTGATGTGCTTCCATGTACAAACGTAAAGCATTTCCCTCCTATTTATAATAAGAAGTCATCAGCACATATATTTTTTTTAATAGTGGTTTCGGTAAAGTTTTTAATTGTGTCATAATCTTGTGCAAATGCTATGCAAATTGTTTGCAAGTGCAAATACCTTTAAGCACAATAACGAGTGTTTCAAATGTGGTTCTGTAAAAATGGTTAATTTCAATATTGAAGTTTATTTTTATTACCATCATCACCACTCCCAAAAGTGTATATATATATTCTTGATCGATCGTTTTAGCCCTCTTGTCTGTCTCTGTGTTTATGTGATTTTCTACGAATTTTAATCGGAACTCTAATGGTTGCAAAAATTGGCGAAATTTGCTTTTCTATTGTCATGATTGAGAAAGCGTAGTAAACCTTTCACTGGTGACTCAGCCTTCTCAAGTTCACAATTTTTAGGCGTGGAACTGAAATATGGTTTACATTTTCATCATCGACGTCAAAAGTATCCTGTTCAAAAGGGGAAAGAGCTGCCTACGGACTGGCTCACAACTTTAGAAAGTTCAACGTGCGAAGCTAAACTATATGTTTCAATTGCAGAAGAGTTACATTTTGATTTCAAAGAAAAGTGAAATTAGTACTTTACTTGTACATTCTAGGAGTACGTGCATAAAAGAAATTGGACCACAAGTTCGAAAAATGAAAATAATTCGCGCCCACCTATAGTGTACATATTTTAGACGTTAATATGAATTACAGGTTTATTTAGAATATTTAACACATGTAACCCCATGAAGATCTGAAAAGGAGCATTCCTGGTTTTTTTATGTGTTACCACCGTGGTAAGAGGGTATATTAAGGATGTTTCTAACTCCTAAATACAAAATGCTACAAGTATATTGATCGACTCTGAACCAAAATCTGAATCGATTTAACCATGTCCGTCTGTCATTGTAAACTTTTGCGCAAACTATAGGTCGAATTTTTTGAAATATTTCTATGAAATTCGGTATAGGAACACGCCTTGGCTTAAAAAGCTATTGAAAATGGGCCGAATCGGACTATTTTTTCTGGAACGCCTCCCTACATAAGGTCCTATTATAATATACGTAATATACGTCTTTATGCAGCAAAAAACAGAATTATTAATATTTTTTGACAAAATTTAGTGAAGCATATTTAATCAGCTTCATAATTGGCACAGCCCACTATGAACCCGATCGAACTATTTGTAGATTTCGTACAACTGCTTTCTTGTGTATTTTTTAATTTAAACAGGACTTCTCCGACTCCAACATGTTGTACTTGCCTGCTAAAAAATCAAAACAATAAAAAAAATCCATACAACAATTTTAATTTTTGCTTTTATATTGACTGAGACATTTTATTAATTTTGTAGTCGTTTTATGGCATTGTTGACTTTTACTGAAACATCAAAACCTTTGGCTAGGTATGGCATGGCTATTCTTCTACATTTTTTCCACTTATGCATTTACGAAAGTATATATGTGGCCATGTGTCGTGGGTGTCATGACGATTAAATTCAAGAAACAATCAAGTTTTCTGAATACTTTTATTAAATTACTTTCACTTTGGTTTTTATCAGTGTTGTGTGGTTGTTTGGCTTTATTGTATAATCGTAATAAACACATTCAGAAAAGTATACAAACGCTACCGATCTTAAATGTGGTACTTCTTATTTCATATTCATAACGTTACTTGGCTTCATGTAAAGGTATATAAATGGAAGGTAGTACAAATTAAACAAAAAATGTTATCTAGGCTTTCAAAATATATTATTGTACAAGTTAACATATATTGTGGTATATAGAGCTCAAGAAAAATCTTTATGTACAACAGGGAAATAAAGAGGTAACATAATGTTTTTCAAGTATAGATTACATTAGTTTAAGTATAATAGACTTTTAAAATTTCACACAATTTCTTAAAATAGATTGTTTAATATTGTTGCATGTGCGTAGTATTTATATATATCTTTCAAATCTTTTATATTTACCCAAACTTTTTTCAGTTAAATTATTAATAATTGTCCAAATTTGATTTAGAAATGATTACAGAAATCTTTTAAGAATTGCTTCATGCCTGCTTTAAAAATTTTGTGTAACAGTAAAGATTTATTTAATAATAAAATATATTTTTATTGTTTCAAACTTGATTTTTACTATAATACATTAATAAAAGTAGTGCCTAAAAATATACTGTAAAGTCGTGGTGCACAAATTAATTACAACATCCATACTTTGTTAATTTTAATTTTTATATTAAAGGCTTTGGTGCAAGTGCTACAAGCGCGATTAATATTTAACTGTTTTTTATTATTTTATAAAGCTTCTTTACTATCATACCGTAAGGCTGTGGTAGTTCTGTTTTGTTCTCGTCTTCTTGAAAACGTAAATTTAAAAATAGCAAGTAAATCAACTAAATTTGGCACAGACCAAATCTTAAATACCTTCGAGATCTATATATAAACAGTAGGCATGACAAGTGCCAAAGGGGATGTCAACTTGCAAATCGGATGGGCTGGTTACAACATTTTTGTGACAATGATGCACAACTTAGATAGCAATCTGCGTTCAAAAAATATAATACACATACGTTTTTTGTCCATTGTTTCGGCCTCGCGTAGGGACGGACTGATATGTCTTGATTGATATATATTGTGATGCTGATCCAGAATATTTATACTTTATAGGATCTCTGACGCCTCTAGCTGGATATTGCGAATGGAACAATAAACTTAGAATATCGTCCATTCATTTGTGAAAGATATAAAAATACTGGTTGATTCGTTCCCGACCTTGTGCGGGGTCAAGACACGTTTAATATGAGTGTGCACTTTTAAAATGGATTTTATATCTGGGTGAAATTTTCATATCGAATGTAACCCAGATTGGTCACGGCATGTGGATGGGTCACGTATTTTCTCATCCTATGGTCCACTACAATGTTTGAAAGCCTCATATATTGATAAATACTGTCATGCCCAAATGTCTATAAATCGTTTATTTAGTTCACAATGTCGGTAACTTTTTACAGTACGAATTTGTAATCGGTCTAATATTTTACAGAAACGCATTTAGACCAAAGCCTTAGGGCTGGAAATTGGACTTTGTATGTACCAAATTACAAAAAGTTTGCTTAAAATTGGTCATATCAAACTTTGCATTAAATTTATATGTATTATGTGCAATATGTTCGGACATAAAAAATTTAAGTTAATATATGAAATATGCCCGACGCCTAAGAAAGATTGCCAACCCCTGCTCTAAGGTATTCAGTACCTCTCTGAAAATTTTCATTTGGTTTGCGATTGGTTAAGGAAAAACCATTACACCCAAAATTTCTTCATTTTTACTTTTATACATTGTTTAAGATTACAAAAAATATATTATATAAATCTCATAGTTATTATTTAAATGGACTCAAGATCGTAGCAACTGATTTTAAAACACCAATCACCTCAATTGAGAAATATATGTGTTGATAGGAAGGATTTGTTGAAAGTAAAAATTTAGATAACTTTACATTGCATAAAATACACATGTGTATATATAAAACATACAGAAGAAGAAACAATTTTGTCATCAGATGAATTGTTTTTTGAAACTTATGTTCCGTTTGTAGTGGTTATTACAACTACTATGAGTGCTACTTTTGCATGAATTTGTTTGTTTTTGAATTAAAATATAGCACACAACGTAAAAATAAAAAATGTAATTAAATATATATTGTACAATTTATAAACTCAAACGCAAATTGGATTAATTAAGTCATTTTCCATGAAAAACCATGTTTTTCATATTATATCAAAATCCGTCACTTATTAAAGAAAAAAGAAAGGTACAAGTACAAGAGGAACGCTTCAGTCCAAATTGAGATTTCTCAGTTGTATATCTTCTCAGAAGCACACAGTGATTTTTTGTTCTTAGCATTTAAATTGAGCAAAATCGGTCAAAATCAGTCGTCCACCGTTTGTATGTACATGTGGGGGTAATTAAAGTTTCGCTTAAATTAGTTTTTATACTCCATAGTGACCTAGTATACTAACTTTGTTCTTCCATTTGCAACACCCAAAAGAGACCTCAGAGATCCTACAATATATATATACCAAGCTTCAAAAACTGACTCGTCCTAGACATGTGTGTCCGTGTGTCTCTCTGTAGTTGGCATCCTATTTTAGTTTCTGCACGTAGATCGCCATTTATAATGGCCAAAATTGGTTAAGAGCCAATATATATATCTATCACAAAAATAGCCTATGAACTTAAAATTTAGTAGACTTACTTATAATAACCCCTTCCATGCTAAAAATGGGTATGGTCGGTTAAGAGACAGATCTGCCGCAAAAATTTACACATCAACTTAAAATGTGGTACAAACATTTATAGTTATTCCCTTAATCGTTCACCGTTGTAAAATGAGCGTCGTTGAATAACAAACACGCCCACAATTTACAAAAAACTATATTCTACGTAAAACTCGACTTTTAAGCTGATACGTAATACATGCACTATTAGAAGGCTTAATCACATACCTGTATGGAGGGTATTTAAGTTTTTGTTTAGGCGAAATTTAGTTTTCTTACTTTTTTTATTTATTTTTAGTCATTTGAAATAATAAAAATAAACCTCAATCACTGTTTCAACTACAACCGATTGAACCTTACAGTTAAAGATAAAAAGTTAATTGAAATCAATAACTGTAAGAAACTGAGGATTAAGAGATGGCACGGCATTAAGTACTACTTACATATTTATTATTTATATCATATTACTTTTAAAAATTCGTTTGCCACATAAAAATGCGCATCATATCGACATTACCCTCATAAAAATAAATTAAATTTCAAACACCTATCTTTGATCAAGACCCAATCCCGCTAGTTTCAGCACTAAAGTCGCGCGTTTTATGCTTTTGGCTCTACTTAAGGATGTTTATGGATGATAGAACCTTGAATTACGATAATCGGATCAGAATCAAAATCTAAATTGATTTAACAATGACCGTCTGTCCGCCCTTTTTTGACTATCATTCATTACGGTTTGCAGGTTGCAATTTTTGATAACTCTTGATGCAATTTGGCACAAGGGTATCTTTTGGGCTAAAAACGGTAACTATGGAAATAAAGCTTCATCGTTTTATTTATAGGATCTCTAGGGGCACTTTTACTAATACAACATAACGAACTTATAGAATTAATTGTGGAACTACGTGGTGTATGATATTAAATGAAGGTAGCACCGCCTGTAATAGTTTCACTAGATTTTCTTATTATTAGTGCTCTATTTTGCAAATGGATAAAAAAGGTGCGTATTTTCGATTACGCGTACGCCAAGTAAAGCCGAATTTATGTAAAGATCTATGCTGATCAAGCCTCCTTCTAGGTGTTGCAAACGGAATGGCGCAATTTTAGAATATTTTTAGAGATATTTTTCACTTTTTTATGTAAATACTTTAGTTTTTGTTAAAAAGTGGTTTTCCTGCATAAAAACATTTAATTCTCTTAGGTCCAGTTCCTCATCAGTAGTTGAACTCATTTTATAGTTTAAATTGCATTTAACTTCTCAGGGTTGTTCTCTTAAATTACGTTTTATAAATTTTTGTGCTTTTGAAATTTCAATCTTGCATATAAATATTAAATGTTTGTAAAGGTAACTTTTCCAAACATTGCAAAAACATTTGATCAAGGGACGAATGGTGTACAGCGGTTCGGTTAAAATTAATCTATTAAATAATACATATTTTTATTTTATTGATAAATAATGAAATTTCTTGGAGAGATTTTTAGAATCCACACAATTGATTGTTCAGAGCATTGCCTTGTCAAATTATTAATTATTAAGATAAAACAATTAATGGCATTTAAATTTCTTTTATATATAAACAGAGTTTGAATAAATTCAGTTTAGATAGAGTTTAAACTATTACTGAGAAACTGCCAATTAGCACGAAAAAATATAACTGAAAACAATGTCCAAAACATTTGAAACGTACACTAGGCCAGATTCATAAAATAGATCCCATTTGCCATAGAATCGCATTTCTGTTATATCATCTATTATAGAAATGCGACTATGACAAATACGCACACGCAAACACAATGCAATAAAAAAGTAAAAGAAGAAAAAGAATATATTGAAGACATATTTGTGATATATATATCAACGAAAGTCACCTTATGGAGGTGTCTAAGGATAATGTTTACAAGCCTGTAGCACACATGAATTATAAAAATATAATATTAGTGAGAGAATAGAATAAACGATCTTCGTTTCATTTTTCTCTTCTACCATTACCAGTAATTATTATATACTTTTTTTTGATTCAGTGAATTATACTAAACTGAAAATGTGTCCAAGTCAGAAGTATTTAGGCACCCTTCATTTGTTGTTTATTATTTTTCTTTCATCTTTACAACTCTGGACGAATCGAGGGAGCAGACCTATTATCTTTAGTAGCCGCCCATTAAGCATTTCATTTTTGAAACGTGATTAATATCTAGCTACGATACGTTGTTGCTGCTGTGGTTTTAAAATCACTGTTATTTAATATTTCATCTATATTTATATATATTAGAGGTGGGTTATTTTTTCTAGGTTTTTTTAAGTGTTTGATTTTGAGCAGGTTTTTGTTATTAAAAAACGAAGATCGTGATCGCGATCGTGAAAAGTGCAATGAAAAGCCATCTGGGCGTATGTTTAAAGAGAAAGCAAAATAAAATTTAGATAAAAGATCCAACCAGCACAACCATTTACTATTTCGGTATATTGTTCTTTTATTTGTATTTTGTTACAAATACTAATAATGATTGTTTTTAAGTTGAAATTGATTGTGTTGAATGTTGTCATGAAATACATATATTTTCAAGTACAGACTCCGCTTTTAATCTCTTGCCTAAGTACTTTTGTTTTGTTAGTATTTGCTGTGGCTAAAAAACCTAAAAATGCTATATATGTGTATATAATATAAATAGAATTCATTAACGAAAGAAAGATTTTATTTACATGCATTAGACTTTTTGTAATATTATTTATAATTTATTTAATTCATTTTTTTCTCAATTTCTTTTAACATGTATTCTATTTTTAAAATTTTATATATAAATACAATAATATTAAGTGTTCATATGTTAAATTATGCGTTTAAGTTTTGAATTTTTATGCCCACCATCTCATATGGGGATATTTGTCACTTTGTCAAAACGTTTGCAACGTCCAAAAGAAGACGTCGAAAATCCACAAAGTATATCAATTATGAATCAGCATCGAATTCTGTGTCGATCCAGCCATCTATATGTCTATCTGTACGGGTGTGTTTGTTCTGTGATAGTCACCCTCCCAGTTGCAGAAGTGCTAACACAGTTCATGCTCTGGTTAACGTTGAAATTGGGCAAAATCGGCCAAAAAACATACGCACAGAGTGCACTTCGTAAACAGTACAGAAAATAAATTTACATATGTACTAGTCGGGAAGCTTTGATGCATCGATGGTGGTTATTCAAGATTTGGCTTCAGCCAAATAGAGTCTTTACTTTTTTGAATTCAGTTCAAATTATTTATTTTTTTGTATATAGTTTTTAAATTTAAGTTATGTATATATGTTCCAAAAATCGTATTATTTTAAGAAAAAAATATTAACTGAATGTGACTTATCTACAAATAGCTGCCGTATCCATGAGAATTGTTTCGTATGTGGAAAAAAATTATTATAACAAACAAGAAGTATTTGTGAATTAGTTTGTGTAAAATGTAAATAAATAATCAAAAAGAACAATGAACCGCTTATTATTTAGTCTTTTCATGTTGTTATGTGTACTACACTGTGTGCTTATATACACAAATTCATCGCGTTAATAAATTTTATATATATGTCTAAATTGTAAAAAAAATTATTATAAGAAACATGTAGATGGACTTGAAAAAATGAACAAGAACCGAATAAGATTCAAAAAAAGTCAAATGCAAAAATTAAAATGAGAAAAACCAATGAATGAAAGGTTCCTACAATGCGTTGTTGTATGTTTGTTTTGTTAATTATGTGTATAAAGTAAATTTCTGTTATGGGCTATATGTTGGAGAAAGTTTATAAAAAAATTAGCGAAATTATTTGTACGCACATTCAAGCAAAAAAGACTTCTCGTGGATAATAATTGCTATAAAGTTTGTAATGACAAAAAATAAATATACATTTTTTATACATATATATAATATGAAAAAGTACACAAGTATCTGCGAATTAGTTTGTGTAAAGTGTAAATAAATAATCAAAAAGAACAATGAACCGCTTATTATTTAGTCTTTTCATGTTGTTATGTGTACTACACTGTGTGCTTATATGCACAAATTCTTTGCGTTATTAAATTTTGTATATATATGTAAACTATTTGGTAGATTTTCTGTTGTTACTTTTTTTGGTTTTAGTTTCTTTGCAATATATAAATATTGTTTAATATTTGAGAAATATTTACAAATACATATATATATATATAATTTAGTACAATTGAACTGTCTATTGACATTCCTCTCTGATTGCTGCTGTTGTGTAGGCTATTGTGTGTGTATCATAAAACTTGTACGCATTAACGATAATAAAATCGAATACAAAATTGCACACTGCCTTGTATAGTATATTTGCGTATGTGTAGAAATATGCATTTCATAAATGTACGAGTATGTCTCGTAATAGAGTATTCATTCATATAAAATTTGAAATGAAATGAAATATTTTATCGGCGCATGTGTCATTTCCACGGATCATCTTATTGGTTGTTGTTGATGCAATATATTTGGTTAGCTTTCTTAATAATCACAAACATTTCACGCATTAATATGTTGAATTGGTTTTGTTATAATTGCTTCCAATGAATAGGGTAAAGGATAAACGGAAACTTTACAAATTAGGAGAAATATGAACTGGCGGGAGAGGGGGATAAAAGCCAAAGTGTTAGGAGTTAGTTACGAACATATTTTCAAAAGCTTAGCTTTATAATAGAAGGATTACTTTGGATTTAATACCATAATTACATACATACAATATATTTTAATTACACATAGTTTGTGTTCAATGGGCTTAATTGAAGTGTTCTTCTGAAGCTTTTAAATATATATTTAATCATTTAATTACGTATTACAATTATAAAAATTACAATAATTAATTAAGGTTCAACGGTGCATTATGAGGAATATGTATGTTTGGGAGATCTATTTAAATTTGATTAATTTTTTTTTTTTACATGCAATATACACCATAACATATACGAACTGATTTTAAACAAGATAGAGAAGTTCGGTTAAGACCGAAGCTTGAATACCCTCCATCTTTTATAAACCTCTAAAAAAGAAGTTCCTATTGCCATATTTATGTATACGACAATTTCAAGTACTTACGCAAATAGTGTTTTTTTAAATTATAGGCGTTTGCGTTATTTAATCACGCCCATTTTTGGCACAGTGTTGGATAACGGTACTACTTATATATATACCAAATTTCAACTTGATAGGCATAGTATTGTGCGATATATAATTTTTTAAAGATACATTTCTTTCGAGGCATGTCGAGATTTTCATTTATTGTGGGCGTGTCTCTTAACCGATTTTGCCCAATTTGCATACGAAATAGAGAAGTTAAACTAAGAATAATTGTGCCAAGTTTAAATTTGATATCTTAAAAATTACGACCGTGAGAGTGCCAACAACAGACGAACACGCGGACGGACATGTCTCAAACGATTTCTCTTTTCATGCTGATTAAGAATATATATGGTTTGTGGGGTCTCCGAGGCTTCCTTCGATGTGTTGTAAACGGATAATCAAAATGAATATACCTTCTTCCCTAAGGTGGAGGGTATAAAAAAGAATACACTTTTGTAAACACTCGAATTAGTGTAAATATGTGTCACATGTACATACTTGCCACTTACAATTTTTGTTATTATAACTATTATTCTTGCTTTGTTTGAGAATTTTGATATATACTCTGTTATGGTTTCTTAATTCTTAGATATTGTAAATTTTGTTAGGTATCGTACTGAATTTAATTATACACACAAACTTCGTATTGCAGTCGCACTATTAATTATATTTAACGACCACGCGCCCACCTCAGCAGAGCATCAGCCAACACATCCAAATGAGCTTTCGTCTAAAAAGGTCAAAGAGAATATATGAAAAAGCACATAAAAATCTTAACGTATTAAATGATTACAGATGATTATGATAAAAAATTATATGTACAACTGAGATTTTAAGGAATGTTTTATTTTAAGCGTAAATGCTTAGGACCGATGGGTATGTTTTGTCCTGGTGTGTAGGCTTTCCTAATGCATTAGTGTGTTTGTAAAACAATTCTGTAGTAATTGCCAATTTCAAGTTATTTAAAATATATTTGTGAATTACCGTTTTATAAAACATACACGATCTTCGATCTTCATCTTCACCTTCGGGACAATCAATGAAACCGTCACATAGCACATGATCATCAATGCAACGATATCGGCCTTGCACATCGGGTGTCGGACAAGCGAAGCGCTCCATGCCATCCATAGCAGTGGGACATTCTGTAAGAAACATTGAGGAGGAATTTTCAGTTACGTAAGACATTTTTTATTCAATGCATAATAACGGCACTTTGTGAAGTTAACTTAAGTTTTAATTACTTTTCATTTAGAAATTGCGCTAGTTGGATTTTTGTTTAAAATGATTGCTTTCTAACACTTTCAAAAGGCGCACTTAACGGCGCCACGAAACTAGTACCGAATTGTATAATAAGTAAAAGCTCATGAGATTGATTTGAAAAAATCCCATAATGTGTGCGGTAATATAATTACATTCGTAATGACTTCACTTACAGGGGATGAACAAAATAATAAAAACACTATGCAATATAGCACATCTTTTTGTATGTTGGCAACACTGTTTCCGTGTAAATAATTCGACGCGTATGTATTACACAATTTACGTGCCAAGGCATATACAGTGTATTTGATCTGCGACGGTTAAAGCAAGCGATCGGTGATTCTCGGTTAGCGGGAGCGCCTGTTAGGTAAACATTTGAATTGTTTAACAACTCATGAGCGGCATTTTCCATGGTAATGACAGCATATATAACACATGGTAAAACATCGTCGGCGAAGAGGAAAAGTGAGCGAAACTCAAAGATAACTGAAAGAGACCGACGAACCTTGAAAATAATTTTGGCAGACAACATAAAACTATCTCGCCAAAGTAGCAGCAGAACTCAACACTCATCTGAATAATATTATTTCGACAAAAACAGTCGACGGTCGCTCCACAAAGCTAACATTCATAGAAGAGCTGCAATAGCCCTTTATGTCAGGTATTCATATTATTTTGTCCATTCCTATACTCACATATTATCAAAACAACTTAATCTCTCTTTCAGATTAATCTCTACAATATCACTGTTAAGAGCTCTGGTGAGTTTTCCTATTCTGTTTTTCTATTTTAGGTTATTTTATGCTCTGTGTTACTAATGACTAACATACAGCTATGTTCTACTAACTCATTACTGGGCCGAATTCATGACGTTGACACGTGCCTCCTCCTTACTTCTTGATTTCACTGATTTTGAAAATATTGCGTTTGATTGCGTGTGCTGTCAAATCCAAGTGCATCCGCGTTTATGGGAAAGCCTATCACCTAAGGATTTGTTGTCTATTAGTATACTACCATGCTTATCCAAATTATAGAGCACTTAATGAAATGAGCAAACACCCATTGTAAATGATTCCCATATCGATTTTTTAAGGCTTGTTTCTACTACTTTATTATTTTAATGTCTTATTTTGCTTTGAATTTGCCGCGACAATGTTCTGTAATCACACTGAACCTTACTAAAGCCGTTGACCATGTAAAGCACAATTTACATTACATTCAAAAACTGCATGCATGCTTCTGCATTTTTATGTTACTCGCTGTGTTTTATCTCTGACTCAAGAATGGATTCATTCAAAATAAAAATTCAATGCTGATTTTACATTTAAATAACACCTCGAACGATATCAGATAACTTATAAAGTGCAATCTTTTCGTACGTAAAAAAAGAGAACATGTAAGGCGCGAACTGAAAATGATAGAGATGCACAGAGGAATGAACGAAGCCCGAAAATTCCATGAAGAGGTTAAGCGTCTAACCGAGGATTTCACAACAACACCTTGTTTTTATGTTAAAGACATAAACGGGAATCTGGTCACAGATGTACAAGAATCTCTAAGGTTATGAGGAGAACACCTCTCTAGTCCGCTTGTCGGAAACGAAGAAGCGGATGGAGACCTGGACTCCGGACCACTAATCACTGATGATGATGTTATATGTCCACCTCCCGACCAAAATGAGATAAGATCAACCATCTCACAAATAAAAATTAAAAAGCGGCAGGTCCTAATGGTCTTCCCGCTGAGTTGAGAAAGGACCTACCGTATGCGCCAACTACCATGGTATAAGTCTACTTTCTGTCGCATATAAAATATTATTTGGCGTAATATGTAACCGTCTGAATCCGTTTACTACCCAACTGATAGATAACTACCAGTGTGGATTCAGATCTGGTAGATCCACTGTCGGGCAAATATTCACGTTACGTCAGATCCTGAAAAAAACCCAAGAAAAACAAATTGACACTCTACCTTTTTGTCGATTATAAGGCCACATTCAACTCTCCAATGCGCACGAAATTGTTTGCTGCCATGTCTGAGTTTGGTATCATCTCTAAGCCGATAAGGCTTAGCAAAATGATTTTGAGTGGCATCAGGTCCTCAGTCAAAATAGGAACGGACTTCTCCGAACTATTCGATACCAAAAAAGGTCTCAGACTCAACTTTTAACAAAAGTGTCATGATTCTCGCGTATGCCGAAGATATTGTTATTATTGGCCGGAAAGCGCGGGGTGTGACCTCAGCTTTTGCAAGAATTGAGAAAGAATCGGCGAAGATAGGTCTAGCGGTGAACGAGGAAAAAACGAAGTATATGGTCTCAACGTCCAGGGATTCGCGAAGCCCCGTATCCCTTGCATGTTGTGAACGATGTAACTTCGAGGTACTCAAGGAATATCTTTACCTAGGTATAGCCGTGAATATCTCTAATAACGTCAGCATGAAGATAAAAAGGAGAATTATGTCTGTTAACAGGTGCTACTTTGGGCTAAGTAAGCAGTTCGATAACAAAGCCCTCTTACACTTTATAAGACCCTCATATTCCCCGTGCTTCTTTATGGCGCAATAGCGTGGACGCTAACACAAAATAATGAGGCTCTCCTATGCGTGTTCGAGAGAAAAATTCTTCGAAAGGTCTTTGGTACTGTATACGTTAGCGATGAGTCCGAATCAGAACGAATCTTGAGCTTTATGAGCTTTACGCCGACATTGACATAGTTCGTCGCATAAAGATTCAACCTCTGCGATGGCTAGGCCATGGCGGCCGTATGGATGAAAGTGCTTCAGCTAGGATCGTGTTCGACAGGGAACTGGACGGACGTCGCCAAGAGGCAGGCCGCGAAACTCCGGTGGAGGGACCAAGTGTTTGATGTCCTGCAAACACAAAAACTGAATCGCCTTAGGCACGTATGTCCATTTGTCCATGTGCTGTTGGTGTTGGCATTTTTACGGGGTAAATTTTGAGGTATTGCACTGAAATTTCGTACATGTTTTTCCAGTTTCTGTAGGCCATTCATCTATTCACAATTTACAAAAAGCCCTCCTCACCGTAGAACTCTACTCAGAAGCTGCTATGTAATACATACCCTATTAGAGGGCGTAATCATGTGCCTGCCGCGACTACCGCTTGTTTATAGATGTGTTAGTTACTTAAGCCAAATTTAATCATTTACTTGCTATATTTAAAATTGAGCGAAATTTGCATTAGTGCACTAAAAAATTGATGAAAGAGAAATTTCTTGTAAAAAACATACACAAGGAGGGTTTTGCCGCAAGAGTTTCTTTCCCGTTCATTATTACTACTTACCTTAGATTGGATACGTTTCGTAAAAGCTGAACAGAAAATTTCCCCTTATTTATATAAAATTTGAATTTCTTTTTCAACTCTTAATGTAGGTATGTAACTGTTTATAAGAAATCGTACGTACTGAGAAACATTTTTTTATGATTTATAAAAAATTGGATGTTTGTTGAAGAAAAGTATCGAAGTTTTTGCTTGCATCACAATTTGGCCATAACGGTGATAATATATATTAAGATTTTTTATTTCGATCATTCAATTAACTGTTCAACTTTTTTAGTACCATGCTAGAAGTTGTTTAAAAAAATATTACTGTGTATATGTATATACTCGGTGTGTGCACAATCATTATTGGAAAATGACATAGAAGGCGAACAATATATTATAGAATTGCCAATGAGAGAGAAAAATTTCCCAACACACTTAAAGTATATTTGTGAGACACAGCCATACGTTAGCACACTACGCTTAAGTATAAATAAATGAAGAGGGGGAGAAAAGTCCAGGAAAGATTTACTTCACACAAAAGGGAAAGACAACAAGTAAGAATATCATCCAACATTTAAATTTGGTTTTTACTCTTTATTGCATCGCGTTCTTTTGATTTTTTCGCGATATTTCTAGAGATAAGGCTTCTTTCGTAGTTTAAGTTGAGTTTTAATTTTTTTTATGGAGTATAGACCGACTCCTAGGGAGGCAGGTATTCAGGCGGCCACATCAATTCAAAATTCATGATGGCTACTAATATGTGTTTATGTATTGTAATTCATTTTCTTAGGCGCTAATGCTGCCACAGCGCGGAAGACATATATATACTTGCATTAATGGAGGAGTCGACTGAGCCCTTGTGTATACGTCGATACTATAGTCGACTGAGCCCTTGTGTAAATTTCTATACTTTTTTTGTAACACCCTCAGTGCCAGCATCAGACGAACACATAGATTTACACATTTTAATGCTGATCAAGAATATATATATATATACTCTTTGTGGGGCTTCTATCACTTCTTTCTAAATGCTGCAAAGCGAAAACGGAATTTAGTATCTCATCTTATATGGAGGGTGCAATGGTTGCATTTCTTAAAATGTTTTAATAAAAATTGGTAAATACTACTAAACCTAAAAACAAGAAAAAAAGTTATAGTGGGTCAAGCCCAACCATTTAATACCCTACACCTTAACTCCCTTATGCTACAATTAGTTTATTTTTTTTATTTTAATGAGAGAAATATTGAGTATCTTCGTGAAATATCATTATATGGGAAGCGTACTAAAATTGGTCTGATTCAGTCAAGACATGCCATTGTACAAATTTTCATTAAAATATCTTAAAAATTGCACACAAATTTAGATTTTGATTCTGAATCGATCAGTATGATTTAGGGTGGTTGTGGCATGTACCATTTAGGAGTTACAAACTTCCTCACAAACTTTGCCACAAGTGGTATACAGCGGTATGTGTTTTTTTACAAGGGATGGAAAATCTTTATAGATACTGACATGTCCCAATGTCAGCATGCACAATTTAGTACGCACAAGGATGCCCTGCACAGAATCCCGACCTGTGAATACTACCTACGTACTAAAAACTCACCCCCTCCGCTTCCATCCGCCTGCGGAAAGGCCGTAGGATATTACTTCGCAGGAGGCGATTCGCAATTAGGCGCTTTTCAATTGGAAGTGTTCTTTGCAATTCTTTGAGTATCGATACAGCTAGATCGTTGACCGCCTGCCAGTTTCCTAGATGGGCAAGGGTATGTATATATGTCAATTTGTCAAAACATTGGCAGCAACCAAAGGAGGTGTCGGAGACCCCATTAAGTATATATATTTCTCGATCTGTTCGTCTCCTCGATGTATGTTCCAAATTTGGTAGAATTAATTGGTAGTTTATTGAAATTAAATTGAATCGGTCAAACAACATCGATGGTGTGTATTCAACTTATATTGTTTTCAGGTTTTTAAAAATAAATTTCTTAAACAATATTTAAGCTGGGGTATACTCACTTTGTCGAAACGATCGCAAGGCCCATAAAAAAGCATGACAGACCCTGGAAAGAATATATATTTTCGAACAGCATAAATATCTGAAGTTAGTTTGCTTACTTGCTTGTGTCATAACAAATTTTTTTAACTTTGCTGCGCAAATCTTTAATAAATATATGTAGAATGAGTAAATGTATGCTGTAACATCACATTGCTATAACCATGTAGGGCGAGTGTGTGGGTGTGCACATATGTAGAAATTCAATAAATTGTAAAGTGTAGCAATAATGAACAACACCCTTCACATAACATACAACATAGGTATGCTTTTGCTTATGCTCTTCTATGTACGAATATTTTTGGGGGATGATAATCTGTAGTAAAGTTATTGTTGTTTTTTTAATGTTTTAGTGGTATTGGCAGCACTTTAGGCGCCAAAGTGACGAGACACTAAAACAGTGGGCGTTGGGTGCCATTGGCGGCATAATTGCTAAATGCAACGTAAGCAGTGCAAGCGGCAACCAAAACGTCAACAAAAGTTTGAAAGTGTGCGTATTTGTTATAATGTGTAATGTATGTATATACAATATATTAGAGGAACTTTGCACACACACACTATTACAAAATGAAGAAAAGACCGTTAAATAAAAATGATTTGGAATAAAGGATGCTTCGCTGTCCTTAAGGTTGTGTGTATACAGTACGGAGTGCAACTGAAGATCAAACATGAATCGAAAAAGTCATCTCTACAACGCAATAAAATTGAATTCATTACGAACCACACAAATGTACGTTTTACATAAATAAATTGCAATGGTAAAAAAAACTCGTAATCAATAGAGTGTTAATGGCTGAAATGAGACGACTTTGTAGGAGTGAAGAATGATTTAGAGAGGACATAAACTCAGAAATCAATCACAAGTAAAACATGCTCAAGTGTTTAATTATTTGATCAGTTATACTCCTTTTATCTACATCTAGCAAGGCTCAAAGGCAAGCAGGCAAACGGTCAAAATTCAGACGGCAGTTAACATTCATAGTAAGAGCATAAACTCACCCATGCATGTAATTTTATACATATTTATTTATTAAATAAAACAAAAAGTAGACACTTGCCCCTTTGGTAGCATATATCATCAAAATTGAAATTTTTTTTTCTATTATATTTAATGTTTTTGATGCAAATTTTTATCTTAAATAAAGAAACATTGATGAAAATAATTCTGCGTTTACATGATGTTGTTGCGTTTTTGTTGTTTTGTTTGAAGTGTATGCGGAATTTGACTAAAAAATCGCCAATAGAAACAAAAAAATATAAAATACATGTAAAAATATATAAAATTTCTTGAATGTAAAAATTTAAAGAGTGGAATCTAAAGCCAAAATTTTGTAGCCCCAAACAATTTTAGAGCAAGATACTCCGTCTCTATTTTGAGGTCTCTGGTAGAGACGATTTTTTTGGTTCTGTTGCAAGGTTGCAATAATATCTTAGAATGACAAACATTCTATATAGGAGCTAGGTTTACTAAGGCGAAGCCTTAGCCAACTCTGCTACTGAAGGGTCATGTTTAGCACACACAGCACATTTCATATTAAGAGCTGCACTGAACACTGAACCCTACGGATATATAAATAAAACTGTTTCCTTATCGAAAAATTAATATAAGGTTTTTGTTTTTATTACATAAATCTTCCTTTTTCTTGCTGAAATCCAAAAATAGAACGAAGAAATATGCAGTGATTTACTATGTTATTAGTATAAGTTTCAGCACTTCGTACATCGCAGTGGAAGAGAGAAGAAAACAAAACTTTTGCTGTTGACGTCAAATGCTTCTAGGCGAATACGTATAGGTAGAACAGTAATGTAAGTTTGGTTTGGCACATACGCAATGCATTGCATTAACCACGCCATGAAACCGCACTCTTACAAAACAACTACTAAAAGAAGTAAACAAATATAGTACGACTCGAAATGCTAATGAAATTATACTAAGTGGGGCACACCTATTGCGGTTAGCGCTTTTTATCCAAAAGTACAAATTTATTAAAAACGGTTTTAGACAGGACATTATCATAACAACGCAACCAAAAAGTAGTTAGAGTTTTTAACCACGACCACACCTATTTTCACAAGTTTGTTTCGGACCTAAGGAGAAATGCTCATTTTAAATTTGAGGTGTTCATGGGGTCATCTGCGTCAAATATTCCAAATAAATCACTAAAACATATTAACATCTATAATTATTGCATTGTGGGTAGGCGTGGTTATTTTGACTTTTTCATATATATAAATAATTCATTCATTTTGGTTTGTCTGTAATAAAGTAAAAACCGTAAAAAGTGTACATTTTGTAAGAGTGCAGGAAGGTCCATGGACCGATTTAAGCCATTTTCTGTACCAACTTAGGTAAATTTAAAGAAATGATTTGTGTCAAATTTAAGGTTTTGTGGTTCAGGAGTAATACAAATTAATTTTAAGTAGAAGTTAAGTACCTGAGAAGAAACTTGGTCAATCCAAACACAATATAAGGCGTCTCGAAGGAAACATACTGCTTAGTATTTCAAGACTAATGCGAAATTTTAAAAAAGTATGCAATAGTAATGGGCAAAGGTAAGTACGAACATAAACGTGTGCATTATTTATATAATCGCCCTTATCATGACATTCGTGCGGATCGAATTTTTTCTCGATTCGTTAAATATGGTATCATAACATACGTAATAGAAAAACATTCAACATACAACAATGCGGATCGTTAAAGCAGTTGATATGGGTATACAAATATTTCGTATTATAACTGTTTTCAACGAATCGAATTTCATGCAAAGTATTTCATTTTTTATCCGTAATTGAAGAACAATGGATTTCATACTTTTTGAAGATTTTCGAAAAAATAATGGATTTAGAAAAACCTAAGTACAATTTTATTGCAAATAAAATAAAGCAAAGCAAATAAATGTTTAATTTGTTTTAATTTTATGTTTTATTTAAATAAAATGTTGTTAAATTCTATCACTTAATGC
The DNA here is from genome assembly GCA_949710015.1 of Crataerina pallida. NCBI lineage: Eukaryota > Metazoa > Arthropoda > Insecta > Diptera > Hippoboscidae > Crataerina > Crataerina pallida. The sequence continues at coordinate 10,217,820 of OX453293.1, forward strand.
GTTTGCTTGTCTTATAAATTTTTGGAGATGTGTTAAATCAATTTTTTTGGTGTTATTTTAACTTTAAAACTGTTTACAGTTTTTTCTTTTATTTAAAATCACAACTTCTTTTGTATGATAAACACTTCTTCTTCATCTTTTGACAAAAACTGTAAATCAGAGCAAATTAAAAACAAGATAGAGAAGTTCGGTTAAGACCGAAGCTTAAATACCTCCACCTTTTATAGTCCTCTAAAAAATAAGTTCCTATTGCCTTATTTATGTATGTGACTATTTCATGTACTTACGCAAATAGTGTTTTTTTTAATTATAGACGTTTGCGTTATTCAGAGTTGAACAAGGAAGGATACCACTTATATATATACCAAATTTCCACTTGATAGGTATAGTATTGTGCGATATATAATTTTTTAAAGATACAACTTTTTCGAGGAATTAAGAATATATATGGTGGGTGGAGTCTCCGAGACTTCCTTCGATGTATTGTAAACGGATGATCAAAATGAATATACCCTCTTCCCTAAGGTGGAGGGTATAATAATGTAGTGTACTCGAACGAATGTTATGATATCATTTTCAACGAATGCGAATCGAGTGCGTATGAGGCTCATTCGATCAGCACGAATGTCATGATAAGGGCGAATATTAGTCATGCTTTGTGAAATATTCTTGATTAGCTTAGAATTCTAAGTGGATTTAGCCACATCAGTCTGTCCGTAAGGTGTCGGTCTGTGCTAAACATTCTCCATATTGATAGTTTTTCCATACAGAATGGTATTGAAATTGGGCAATATCCAGCTAAAGGCACGCCCAAAATGAAACAAAACTAAAGAAAGTTAAGTTTTTTTCGTACCATTGAAAAACTGTAAGGAATAAATTGACGCACGTATAGGCAATTCATTCTAAAAATATATAAGAGAATCAAAAAAATTTTTGTTTTTTAGATAATATGAGTTCATATTACGCCTAAAAATGGTTTAAAGGCATGACTATAATTTACGTTATAAGCACGAAAGGATGAGGTTATACTAAACTTGTCATTCCATATGCAGCACCCAGAAGAAGGCGTCAGAGACACCACCAACTATTTATATTGATCTAGTTTAGTTTTTTTACTTGTTTTTGTTCCTTCATAAAAACAATTAATTGCATACTTAAACATTTATTTTCTTAACTCTTTTGATTCTACTCTTAATATGTATTATATCGACATTTCTAAAATCGTAGAGTTCTTGTTAGCCATATGTATATGTAGCCATTAAATAAATAAGTAAATAAATAAATGGTTGGTGTCCTGGGTTTGGTATGCTCCTAAAGCAGCTTTTTGCGCAATTTTTTTTTAAATAATTGAGATATTCTTTTCACTTGCACTCTTTATGATTTAAATTTGTTTGTTGCAAAAATTGGAGAAATGTTCCATCAAAAATTGGTCCATTAAAAATTATGCACAACAAAGCGAAAATCTATTTTAAAGTTATATGAGTATTAAAAATAAAGTTATTTTAGATATGGTGGGTCGACTAAATTTGTTTTATGAGAAAGTTAAATTTATATAAAACGAATTCTCTCAGCAGAGTGCACCGATGTGCGTTTTGTATACTTTAACTTGTTTATTTCTATTAAAAATCCAATAAATGTTTTTACGGCCTCAAATCATGCTAACGAAACAGCATGTACTAAGTTTATGTAAATTAATAAAGTCAACTTTCTTTTCGCATGTTTTTTGTTTAAATTGTATTATACATGTATGCATTAATATTTTTCGACATAATTTTATGTACTTATTCCAAAAGTAAAAAATTCCAAAATTCAATACCCTCCATATGTATGTGCTTTCATTTCATTCAATACATTAGTGTTGGATCTCTCGCGGAAGCGTCATCGCCCGCGTTAAAAGTATGATTCTTAAGTGGACAAAATCTATCCGGCTCACAACATTAAATAGTTTAACGTGCTCAGCTGGGCTATGTATTTCTATTGCAGTATGATCAATTCCGATTTTAAATAAAAGTAAAATTAGTTTGTGCTTTATTTGAACATTCTAACGGTGTACGAATAATAGAAATTGTACTTGCCGTTCCGGAGAAGATTCCATTCCATTCCATATAGATTTTGTCCAAATTTTCATACTCTTTTAAAATGTCACATTAATCTCGAACTACTAAAGTTTGACACATTTGTTCATATTAGAAATCTTTGTAACCTTTTTTGTTTGGATGGACCACTACTCTTCTGACGTCCTTATGACGTCCTTATGACGTCTTTCTATAGACCTTCTGTAGACCTGAAATTTGGTACAAATAATTCCTTTCTAGGTACCTTGGTATTCAAAATGGGATAAATCGGGCCTTGTACGTTCCCACAATTTAATAAGAGTAAAGAGTTTTTAGGGATTTTCTCTTTGCCAGAATATTAACGATTTATTATTAGACATATGTGACCTAAAATTTAAAATGATAATTCCTTTTTTATGCCCGAACAAACTTGTGATCAGTTAACGAATGTGCACACAGTGATTACGTTTTACTTGCGTTGTTATAAGATTGTTCATAAATCTTCGAAGTAGTTTTATAATTTCGAAAATATTTTTGTATAAGACTCGCGCACTTTGGGCGTAGCATTGATATTTCCACGCAAAAAATGACGTAATTTATTATTTTCATTTTCATTTATTTCATTTGTGCCATTTACAGTAGTTTTTATATATATATTTAACATAGGTGTCTCCCACCTCTCCAGCTGGAAGCTTATATGAAATGCACTTATGCACCTATTCCAATTTTAATATCTAATGTTACTATCAACTATCATTCGCATAATTTTGAGCGAAGTGTGACATAATATCTCTCTTAAAACGAGTGGTATTCTGTATCGTCTGTAGACGGACGGGAATGGAATTCCATAATCGAAATGCAAATATGAAAAAGTAACGTTCAGACATTAAGGATATGTGTCGCATTGGTTTAATATTCCGGTTGCTGTTAGACGTTGAGAATTCAAGTCTGTTAAGCAGGTAGATTGTGTCCTGTTTAATTACAATTTTATACAATAGACATATTGTTCTACATTTAAGAGGGTCATCCAAAGTTACCGAAAGTAGAGTTATAGTGTAGCTTGAAACGCGGTCATACCTCCTTAACCGAAAAACTTACCTTATAATGGAATTATTGGCCTTTTGTAGTTTCTGTTTAGAAATGGAATCGCAATTGACAAATAGCTCACATCCTTGTAGGAGTTTTGGATACAGGTAAGCTTAGGCCAAAAGTTTTCTAATATTTAAGGGTGTGAACCACTGTAAATGCCATAGTGTTCTTAGCATTCCGTATACTTGTCCCACGTTATTATTTTTATGATTATTCCAAGTAAGCGTTCTATTAAATGTCACTCCGAGGTTTTTTACAGAGTCGACCATCTCCACGTCAGTCCATAGTAAACGGATATTAATATTTCTTAGATCTGCCTTCTTGTAAAAAGCTATACACTTGGTTTTTGCAGGATTTAAGGCCAGACCCCATTTCGCAATATTAGCAAGATCATCATTGATTCTAGTTACCGTATCTATGATGTTATTTAGCGGTCCACTAACTTAGATCTGTACATCATCCGCGCACATATGCACTTGGCACCACATAAGGCAACTGGGTAAATAATTAATATATAATGAGAAAAGAAGTGGACCGAGAACGGACCCTTACGGAACCCCCAGCTTAATCGGAAGTATATCAGAAAAGACATTATTAGCAAACGCTCGTTGATACCTATTTGTGAGGTATGTTTCAACAAGCCTGGAGGGTGTGGTATCAAAGTTAAAGAATTTCCTGAGTTTGACTGTTAGTAGCACATGATCGACGGAATCAAAAGCTTTGTGTGGTCTAGTAACACAAGGAATTACATATTGTTGTCGTCCAATTTGCCCCTTATGCTTTCTGCCACATCAATTAGGGTGGTAGTGCACGATCAAATTTTTCGAAAACCAGACTGAGAATCAATCATTAATGAGTTGATACGGACATGATTGCATATTTGTTTTTTGATGATTTTTTTAAATACTTTAGAGAGAAACGGAAAGATCACCATTGCTTTTCGGAATAGGTAAGACTTTTGTTAATTTCCACACAGTTTCCATTTCCAAATAGTGAGAGATATCTTGGTTGCTCATTGGTATGTTGACAGATTTTTTTATTAATTTCATTTATGTCAAAGTTAACTGGAGTTGACAGAGTGTTACTGTTGATGCCGATTTCCCTAATCGTGGTCCACCTCTGCCTAGTGCTTAGGGCAGAAGCGAACCTTGATACATACGTAATTATTCAAAAAAAATTAAAATATATTTTTTACTATTTGAAAGAGGTTAATGATAAGATTTGCAAAGTAATTATGAAAATGTGTACATGAGTTCAATTGAGCGACTTGTATGAACGCGAAAAGTATGAACGCCATTTCAGCTTAATTTTTGCAATTGGGTCCAAATTTGGCACAGTCAATTATTAGACTATTTAACTATCCTTTAGCAAATTTTGTCAAAGAATATTAAGAATTCCAATTTTTTACCATATAAAGTCACACTTGCCAATATCACAAAATTTACGACTGTGAGAGTTCAAACAAGAGACACCCGACAACTCTGCGGATATGTTTCAGATATTAGTGCTGATCAAGAATATTTATATTTAGGATAGGTACGATATTTTACGCTTTCTTCCCGATGGAATATAATATTAAACTCACTTAGAATACTGCTATCACTTAGGTAGAACGTATAAATATAGAAATATAAGTTACCTACGCCTAGAAGTGGTGCCAATTTTTGATTTTTTGAATAAACAGAATAATGCCATTAATAAAAAGAAACGCCCATCATTTCAATTTCAAAATCGTTCTGCATTAAAATTGTGAATTTGTGAAGCCCATATAAGTTTCAAGGCATAAGGCGATTTTTTAGGGCCCAAATATATATGTACTTCGTTGTATTTCGTTGCAGAACTGCACTGAATCGAGTTGATTGTGTGTATTTAGACGCAGCGGAACAAAGCAAATTATTTACGTAAACAATTTAAAAAAAGGCAACAAATCAATTAATAAAAAGCGTTGGAAGAAAGTTTAATGAAATTAATGCAAAAGCGAAAAAAATTTAAAACAAATGCCACCAAAACTATGTATATAAAAGAAACAAATCGAGAAAAGCGTTGAATAGTGTTGCTAAAGCGTGAATAGTAACTAAGTTTGTAGTATAAAAAAGCCAACAATGATGATTTTATTTCCTATATTTTTTAGTTGAACAATGCAAAAGAATGTGAGAGACGATGAAGGACAAATTTAATAAAGATTTTAACAACGCAACCGCCTCAGGTATTGACTGAGTTCCACGTTGTATATACGGATACATAATGTGGAAAAATTTGTTATCGAAAAGCTTGGACGGGCCAGATGAATGTAACATAATTTTAAATATGGTTCACTGTGATCAGAACTAAAACTGTTTGTAAAACTTCTTGTGCATTATATAGTATGTTTATGAAACACTTTGTAATTATAAGTAATGGGTGTGGCTTAGTGAATCTACATTTCATAATGTCAAATTATCAAGTACTGCGAAAAAAAAATCAAATTAAGTGTAGTCGGCCCCGCGCTGCGGAGTTTTGGTTGTGATTATGATAGACTTTAGCTGGACTTGAACTCACGTCTCACAGCTTGCAAGCTTTAGCCAACTCGGCTGTTTAAGAGGTGTCTGCAGATATGAAATTTAGGAGAAACCCTATTCAAATCGCTTCACAACAATTCGCTTTAATCTAAATTAGTACTAAAAATATTAAATATTTTCCTACTGAGTTCAAATACAATTAATAGTGAAGAAAGTAATATATAATATAAATAACTGTATTTACGATGGCAGCAATTGTTTATCTCTTTTTCTTTTTGTTACTATCACGTAAACAATTATAACCAACATAAAAAGAACTACTCACATATACGCAAAAATAACAACACCTAAATGAAAAAGGGCAAAGGAACGCACAGCTATAAATAATAACCAATAAGCAGAAACAACTTATAGCATTGGGGAAAAACAACAAAACATGTTGACAACCTGCTATTGTTTTTGTTGTTCAACTCTAAACTGACTCTCTACACATACTTTTGCACCCTTCACCGTCCATGCCAAACTTATGGCGATTTAACTAGTTTGGTATCCCCCTCGCAACACGAAGAAGAAGCTATCAAAACCCTACAAAGTATAAATATTAAGCATATAGCATTAGCAACAAAATCAGATTCAAAATAGACATATACCTTCAAAAAACTAAATAATTCATTGTCTTTGCTTTACCAAAATGTCCAAGGCTTGAATACAAAATTAAATCAGGTTCATGTTAATTCGATTGCGTCCGAATATAACGTTGTGGTTTTTACAGAAACTTTACTTAAGCCTGAAATCAATAATTCTGAGGTTTTTTATTCTGACTATCAAGATTTTGGAATGATTGAATCCTGAAAGTTGATGGAGAAGTTTTAATTGCTGTCCATAATTCATTACCTTTTTTTTTGGTGGACTTCTTATCTAATGTTGATGTTTAGTTAATTGGATAATTTGCTGCTAATTAATTGTACAAACAGTAGAAGCTACATTCGCTACGCTACATTCTCGTTTGGCAAAATCAATTATACTAAACTTAGAAGTCTATTGTCTGTTGTCGAATGGAATTTAAATTATAATAACATTGAAGGGTCTTTATTATTTTTATATAACACCATGTTTTCTGCTATTTCTTCTTCTATACCGACGAAATCGTTTTCTTCTTCGTCAAATAGTCCTATATGGTTTAATAAACATCTGAGGGTAATATGTAACAAAAAAAAGCAGACTATTCAAAAGGTTTAAGCTGCGGACTTCATTAATTATTCCAACATTAAACGTAAATTCAACGCCCTTAAAAATAAATATTATAAGCAATATATTCATAATATGAAAGTAAAATTATTAAATTTTACAAATTTATCGATTCTAAGCGTAAAGAAAAGTGCTTTCCTTCTTTAATGCGGTATGGAAATTTAGAGTCTTCGAATCCCTCCTATATAGTAAACTTATTTGCAGACTTTTTTGAAAAGCCGTATTTTTAAACCATTATTAACATTGATAATTATCCTTATCTCATAAATAGTTTTGATATATTTTCGTCCATTCAATTTACTGAGGATGAAATTTATTGCAGTCTGTCTAAAATAAAATTTTCCCCATTACCGTCCTGAATTCTTCGATCTTGAGCTGATATTCTAACTCCACTGTTTCGAATTTTTAACAAATGTTTATCAAATGGTTTTTCCCGGCAATTTGAAAATATAGCTTTATTATTCCACTTTATAAAAGTGGTTCTAGAATCAATATTTAAAATTATAAAGGTATTGATAAATTATGTGTTTTATTTAAGCTTTTTGAGTCCTTATTAACTAAACGAATTACTCCTATGATAAAAACTATACTTTCATCAAATCAACATGGATTTTTTAGAGGCAGGTCTATGGCTACTAACTTACTAGAATTAACTGGTGAAATATTTCAAGCATTCTCTGAATATAAGCAAACTGATGTAATATATACTGATTTTTCTAAGGCATTCGATCGTTGATTCAAAACTTTTAATTTTTAATTGCGTCGTCCTGGAAAATATATGTTCGTAGTTTTATTACTATCTTACAGATCGTACACAAAAAGTCTTATTCAATTCGTGCTTTTCTCGTGTAATTACTGTGACGTCTGGTGTTCCACAGGGTAGTCATTTAGGGCCTCTTCTTTTTACTTTATTTGTTAATGATCTTCCCAAATTGTATTAAGTATTTAAAAACATTAATGTTTGCAGACGATGTAAAAATATATTACTCTTACGATTCTTTAATTTATTCTGATTTGCTTCAGCTGGACTTAAATATGTTATATATATGGTATAAGGTTAATAGTATGGAACTAAATTTAAAAAAGTGTAAAAAGTTATCTTTCACATGGTCCTCAACATTGCCTTCATCTTATTGGATTGAAAATCTTATGCTCGAAAATGTATCTAACTTTCTTGAATTAGATGCTTGATTCGAGATTGAAATTTAATTTACACATAGAGTCTGCTGTGAATAAGGCGAAGTCCTTATTAGGATTTTTGAAGAGGTGGTCAAAGAAATTTAAAGATCCTTATGTAACTAAGCGTTTATATACTGCTCTTGTTCGACCTAGGTTGAGTATTACTGTGTTGTTTGATAAGCCAGCTACAGATGTTTCATAGATCATATTGAACCTGTTCAGTGTAATTTTTTCCTTTTTGCTTTAAGAAATTTAGGGTGGGGTCGAAGATTCATTTTTCCTCCCTATGAGAATAGGTTACTTCTCATTGATTTGTCAACGTTCGAAAAAAGGCGCGAAATTTTAGATGTTATATTTGTTACAAAAATAATAAAAGGTATTGCTTGTTCATCATCTATTTTGCTTGAGAGGACCTCTTTTAACATCCCCAATAGGTTTACTAGACACTTTAATCTAATTAAATTGTCTCAGTGTTGCACAAACTATCAATTAAATAACCCCTTTCGGGTTCTTTGCAAAATGATTAATGACAACTATCATCTTTTTGACCCGGCTATAGACGACATTGATAAAATTAGAAATATATTATTAGTTCGCGCATTTGATTGCCAGACTAATGGTTTTGTTGATACATGTTTCTATTGTAAATGTATTAACAAAATATCTATTGGATCTGTTTTTTTTTTCTTCTCTATAAATAATTTTTATATTTTGTTACTATTATTATAATGATTATAACTATGATTTATTTATATTTGTCTACTATATTTTAATTTTTGATTTACGTATTGGTTTTATTAATATTAATTTAGTTTATTTCTGTTTTATCTAAGCTGTTCCTGAGGCTGTTGTTGTTGCTGTGCTAACCAATTAACTTTAACTTGTACAGGAGAAGAGAAGAGGTGCTTTGCCTTTGATAGTCTTTTGAGAAATAGGTGTATAATATGTGCACATCAGTTTGGTTTCTTGCCTAAAATGCCAGAAATATACTGTAAGTTAATTCTTATAAATTAGTTGTGGTAGATTTACTGATTTAGTGAAGCCATGCTGGAAGGACGATACTATTAATCTAATATACGGCTGAAGTCTGTCGGTTAGTAAATGCTCCACTATTTTGGTATAACACTAAGTTTGGCAATACCACCGCAATTATTTATAAAACGTCAAAAGAATTTTCTAAATATGGATAATAATCACATACACATACGACAACGTTATCACTATAACAATTCACAAAATAACCAGCAAAGATGTTGCAAATTTCTACTGGATTAGAGGACTCAATATTATTGAAAACCATAGTTGAAGAAAACCGCTCAATTTCGATCGACTAGCACCTTATTTTTCATTTTGAGTAAATTTGGTAGCATTTTAATAAAGATTTTTTAGAGGTGCGACAGACTCATTAGTGTATAGGAATTTGGTTAGTGTTCAACTGTGCTTGTTTTGAACTCAATAGAGGGGTGAATGGTGCGGATTAACTGAAATAAATAATTTCAATATTATAAAATGTTAAATTGTTACTCATACGACTAGTACGACATATTTATAGCAATAATTGTGACAAAGTAGTGAATGTGGTGGGTGTAGAAACTGTCCTAACCTAACATTTGTTCTATTTTGATGGAGTGATTAATTAGTTTCACAAAAAATATAATATTAAAAGTAAAGGCAAAGATATTTAAAAAAAAAAAATATTTTTTTATATTTTTGCGCTGAGTGCAACAATAGATAACTAAATAAACACCTAAAATAACACCTTTTTAAAAAATAATGGATTATATTCACGTGTTTCCATACAAAATTTCAAGTTGTGAAAAATTTAAATAATAACGCGCCACCTCCTCTGTTTTCCCAAAAAGCAAATCTAATAATGTGAACATTATTTTTCCAATTGCTATGGCAAACGTAATTGGATCTAATGTGAGTGTGTAGACTTGTTTGGCGGTAACTATGTACGGCCTTCACCCATGCATTTGAACGAATGAGTTATGAAGAGACCCTCAACACAATCGAGTGAATGGCAGAAATGAAGAGACGTCCGAGAAGTGAAAGCAAAGGAAACTATTATGGAGCGCACCCAGGACGTAATTGTTTTAACTAATGTGAACTACATGTGTGCGTGTGTGCAGACATTTGCATGCCACGACTTGGCTATTTTTACTTTTAAAATTTCTAGCCTAGTTCTATTTTTCCTTTCTACACCGTAAACGAAATGTTGTGCATACATAACAACGTGTAATTTTATTGAGTTCTGCAATTAGCTACACAAAACGAAATGTACACGAAAATAAAAGCGAAAAAAAGAAATGTAATAATTTCCTCACATTTTTGTATGGCATGAGCTCTTTGATTGCACACGTCGGCCACTTCGTTATTTTTAGGCGTCACTAACTGTGTTGTTGATAGCATTAGTGTGTGCTGGTAATGTATTTTTATTCATATTTTTATATATAAATGTGCTAAGTATAATATACAAAAAACGACAGTCGCGGGCGACCATTTCTATGTACATGTTTGTGTTGTTGGCTCTCTCACAGTCGTAAGCAGACACGCCCACAATTTACAACTGCACTCAGTGTAAAACCCAACTTGCAAACTGATATGTAAAACATACACTGTTAAAGGGCGTAATTATGTACCTGCACGCCCACAATTTTTATGTGGAGGGTATTTAATTTTTATATGGAGGGTATTTAAGATTTAGTTTTTTTACTTGTTACATTTACTTATACGCTTACTTGTACATATTGCTACGCCGGAGAATCTTACAGAACGGAAAGTTTTTATAAAACTCTATGAATTTTTTAGTGTAATTGTTAATAAATGAACTCTTTCTAGTTGCAGTAGTTGTGATTGTATATCTAAGTAACAACACGGCAACAATTTCCGCTGTAAACGGTTACTGAATCGAATATAGGCAGACATGCACACACAATGAAGAACTTTAAACTAAAAACATTAGTAGTATATAGTAAAGTATAAGTGTCGTATAAGCTTAATCAATTTTCCGAAACCCGTACACAGAACCTACTAACCCTTCCGACACCTTAAAAATAACTACTTTGAAGTTTTTGGTTAATTGTCGGTTTGTTTATTAACCGATACGGCCCCATTTCAATGCCTATTGAAATTAAATTTTATCTTGAAACAAGAAAAAATATTATGGTTAATTCTATCCGACCATTTAAAAACTATTTAGTTCCACAGTTCATGTTTAATAAAAGAAACTTTTTGGAAACGAGGAGAGAGGAAACTTGGGGTCATTGGGCGGAGTGATAAACCGACCGTTGAAAAGAAGTGAAACCTAAGATCCGAATGGTAGAATGCGAATATAGCATACTTCTTCGGAAAATGCCTAGGCTAACTATTTTAGTATAAATGCCTATCCGAGATATAAGGGCTCTGTCTCCCTTTCTCAATTTATTCTTTCAGATGATTGAACTAACAAACATTGAAAATGGTAACCAGGTCAAAGCTGACCAAAGTCAAAGCTGACCTTCCACTGTCGAGTGAAGTGGAAACCGTCACTCGCCGTGGGCAACAACCCATGGAGATTTTAAAATCGAGCAATAACGACAAAATCCCAACGGATTAAGAGGATGCCCTACTTAGCCTCAAATTTCTGAGGCTCTAACTGAGGAAAAGGGCTCAGGTTTTATACAGTGGCGTCGCTCGGAAACGCGTGAAGAAATTAATGGCAGGTTGGATGTCGTACAAAGAGGCTTTTGAATTGAGCAAACGACGATGTATCCAAGTCCAACCAAAAACGCGGATGGCTAAATGATACCATTTCTTCTGGCACCCTCGATCCCCCACCAAAACGGACGCCTACCGAAAAATGACTTCTCTTTCTAGCACCTTGGTAGTACTCACAGCATCGGCGATTGCATCTTCCTACAAGGAGAGTTTGTCCGTATAGGAGTCATTCTACTTGACTTTTCGAACACTGAGTGGACGTCGTGTGTTTTTTTTTTTCTTTTTTGTTAGGTGGAAAAGCATCACTAGCCTGAGTGTGGTACTTTAACACACTAAAAACCACTTATAGTCCTACTCCTTTTCTGTGGAATGACCGTTCAGGTATACCTTCACAGGGAGAATGACCGTTTAGGCAATTCAGTCGTGTGTGCTGCAAACCATTTGCCTGGAACGGGGCTATTCTCAAAGCGGTAGATGAGGCCGATGTACCTCGACCTCGTGTATTCGTGGGCTATTTCCCAGAAGAGGAGGGGAAATTTACTGGGAACATCCATCGCCTCATTGAGGGCCAAAATGAAGGTCTCAAGGTAGAGGCAAAGTAGAGAACTCTTGACAACTCTGAGGAAAACCAATTTGCGGTCGACTATGGATTGGCGCAATTGAGGCCTAGAGGTAGAGCTCAAAGGACCGAAAGGGATGAAAAATCTGTATCTGATATCAAACCTTCGGAAGATGTCAGCACTGCATAGCACTGGTGTTCGCTCTTGCAAAACTACTTAGAGTTTATCCAAGGCGATCTAATGGCGGTCTGAGTGAAGATGTCCTTTACATATAGGCAGAAAACGGAGTATCGTCCTCGCAACCGCCTAATTTCCAGGGGGCCTGATCAGGGCTCCAAAAAAAAGTTGAGGACATGGTGGAATACTGTCGCAGCAGAAAATTAGAATGGCTCATATAAAAAAATTGCCCTCTAAAAATAAAAAAAACAAAGGTACGTTCATACCTTGGTGAAACCTAAGACTGAATATAAATCTGCTCTAACTGACTACAATCGTGAGTTTCGGCGATCCAAAAGGGCTACATGAAGAGACTTCTGCGAGGAGATTGATAATCTTCCTGAGCTGCCCGACTTCAGCAAGCCTTTGTAAAGGGACACAGCAACGGTATTAGCACTCTCAAAAAGATGGAAGTTTCACAGCGACACCAGAGGAAACGAGTCGCCTTCTGATGGGAACACTTTCCTGATTGTCTCCTGAACACGAGATGGTACCCCCCGGAGAGCCCAATGATAACCTTATTGGGAGCTCCTAGAGAGTGCAGTCTCGTGAATAAAATCTTCCAACACAACAGGGTGCTATGGGCTATCTCATCTTTTGGAACATAAAAATCTACAGGACCGGATGGAATCAGGCCCTGTAAGCTATAATAGGGATCGTCCATCATTGTTCCCGCTCTTTTTAAAATATTTAAAGCAAGTCTGCTTATGGGACTTATTTACAAAACTGAAAAGGTGGTATATATCCAAAGGGAAGAAACAATCCGATCGCCTCCCTAAGTCGTATAGACCAATAAGCGTCAGCTCCTTTCTTCTTAAAACTATGGAGAAGAGCTTAGATAATTTTATAAGGGACACCTATGTTAGGGAAAAACTCTTTCATAAAAACTATTTTGCCTATCTAAAAAGCAAATCCACTATGACGGCAATTCACGAGCTCAGGAGTATAATAGAGGGGGCGTTAGAGGCTAAACATACAGCTCTAACAGCTTTCATTATAATTCAAGGGGATTTTGACAATACGTCGTACTAAATAATAGAATCAGCCAAATGGGTTATTTCAATGTTGAACTCCAGAACTATTACTACTGAGCTCGCAGGAACAACTATGACAACTAGGGCCCCTACAGGTTGCCCACAAGGGGGTATACTCTCTCCTCTAATTTAAATCATGGTCATAGATGACCACAACACCATGAGGTTCAAAACGCAAGGCTATGCGGACGACATAGCCATCCGCGTTGTGGGCCAGCGTGTAAAAGTTCTCACGGAGTGAATGTAAATAGCCCTAAGTAAGTAAGACAAAAATGGTGCCAAGATAGGGGACTGAACATCAACCCGCAAAAGGCGGTCCTGGTTCCCTTCTCCAACAAGGGAAAACTGAAATTAGATAACATTTACTTAAACGATACACAAATATTGTACACTGAAGAAGTGACATAGTTGGGATTAAAATTGGATAGAACCCTAACATGGAATCCTCTCCTTAAATATATAACTGAAAAATTGACACGAACCTTTTATGCCTTCCAACGACTTTTCGGAAAAACATGGGATATGAGTTCTAAGATGACATACTGGTCTTATACCACAATTATCCTTTCGACGGTAACCTATGTAACTGCAGGCCTGGTGGCCAAAGGTTAGATAAACTACTGCGGCAAAAACGTTCATCAAAGGGGTCATGAAAACATGCCCCAGGGATGCACTGGAGGTATTCATAGGCCGGGTAACCACAAAAGTCAAATGAAGATATTGCAAAACTTCATGGATGACTCAATGATAAAAATATCGGACTTTTCCCCAGCGGAGATAAAAGTAACACATACTCCGTTGAAATACCTAGTAGAGTAGCTTGTGAAAAAAGTCCGTAGTACCCAAACCAAGAGCACTGGAATGGTTCCAAACTGGAAACTAAACCGAATAAGCTGGCCCCGGGTTTGGTGGAACGTTAAAAGCTTCAAATCCCTTTAGGGATTTTGACACAAAATTTTATCGATTTTAGGATCTAGCTTACGTTTAGGGGGACAGTTTTAAAAGATTACATTTACGGTTTGCTCAAATGGCTTATGAGGCATTTTCAAAAAGGTTACAAACTTTTCCTTGGAAAGAACTTATAAATACAACGGATAAAACTTTTGAATTTTTTTTTCTATACAATTATCTCTCAATTGTTATGGCTCTGCTAAGAATTAATAAAAAAAATGGAATAAACAAAAGAAATAACTTCGGCTTGGGAATCATCCCAATACTTATCTATATACAATGGGCACGGTACATCTACAATTGTTCCCACCCTTACGACCCTTACAGAGTATATCTCAGCAATTAAATAAATTTTAAATGTGAGTGTATAAGCCTCTCATTCTTAGCGCATCAATGGATGGTCTCGTTACAAATAAGTGTACAAAATTTTAACTAATTTTATTTTTGTAGCAGTGAGAAATTTTAGGCGTAATACTGGACCAATCACATCCCATCATGCTCTACGTGACAATCAAATATGATTTAATCTGAATTTGATGATTGCCTTAGGAGAGTTTTGTAAAGTTAACGGTAAGTAAGTAAGACTTCTTTAATCGCACTATTAAAAAAAAACAATGAAAACCTCCTCATAAAACAGAACATGAGTACTTCACATATATGTGTATTGCACACCAAAATATTAATGTCAATGATATTTTTATTAAATTTCACATTCAATTAACTTGAACATAAGTTTAGTAGCAACTACAAGTGTTTACAAAAACACTTTTCACTCATTGTGTTATTTCATAAAATAATGTAATTTGATGTAAATTATATAGTATCTCTCTAACATTTAACTGTTCAATGCAAAGTCTGTAAAGTATAAACATGATGTACAAATTGTGTTCCTCCTGTAAAGCGAGGCTCTCAAGTCAACTGGAATTTTTTTTTTTAAGATTTCTTATCAATATATTTTCAAAAATTCTTTTTAACCCTCTAATGTGTAAATAAAATTAAAGCGACGTTAGTTCGGAAACTGAAACGCGTGAATCATTAGCTTAGCTTTCTTAATAATGTAATGTAATAAGTTATGCCATGCTAGAAGTTTACAGTTATGCCATGCTGGAAGTTTACATTTAAGACCCCTTCTTTCATACTCAGTTTCTTGAGTGTAGCATAATTATCTCCCAAGAAGTATTATACTTTGCTATACAGAATACTTGTAATTCTAGAGAAACTTGCAAGACATGTTCGGGTAAAAATACTACAACTTCTCTACATATACATAGTACGTACAAGTAATCTACGCAGCGAACTTAGTTAAATGTCTAAACTTGTTAACTGTCAAGTGAATGAACAGAATGAACATTTACTAAGTAACTTGAAGCCAGACAATTTAACAGAAACAAAAATCAAGAACAAAACGAAAAGGGGAGAAAATAAAAACAAAGTGAAAATAATATAAACTGTGGTGTTTGACTTTTAATAAAATTTTAAGAGGCACAGCTACATGTATATAATGAAGTTGACTTTCAATATTAGAGCGAGAAACTAAAATGAATGGAACGAATATTTAAATTAAACTTAGTTCCATAAGTGGCTGCACTTCGGTTACCTCGGAAAATATGAATTGGAAAATGCTTCATTGCTTATGTAACATGCACAGAATACAATAAATAGTAAAGGGATTGCTGAGAAATAGAAAAAAATCTGACATGATTAACCTCTCTGTTAGGTGATGAAAAATGGAAACATGAGAAGCAAAATAGAAAAGGAGCAATGAAAAAGCATACGCACGTAGGTAAGTTTACAAATAAAAAAGTTTTTTTTAACTTAAAGCAAAGCTTGGAGTCACTCTTCCCGCTATTTTTAAATATATAAATCAATTTCTCAATTAGAACAATATCAATAACGGATGGCCAGGCACACACTGCAACAGGTCCAAATTTGATTCTATGCATACATTAATATGTTTTTTATTGTCTAATGTATTACCAGCGTTTTAACAAGAAAATTACTTAAGAAGTGGAGAATACCCCCAGAGAAATTCAGTTCACCATTAAGTACATCGAGACCACCCCTTTAGCACAATAAGAAGCCTTCAAAAAAATACCCAACTAACTATAGATCTCTATTCTATTTTCAAATTACTTTAAAGTGTTCCTTAGCTTTTAATATTTTCCTGACGTCTGCTTGTACTTATGAGTAATCATGTCAATTCTAGATTACATTTGTAGGGTACAAAAATTGACCGAAAAGTACCAATGCATCAAACTTGTGTTGTACTTTCTTTTAAGCATATTTCAACGCCAAGGTAGAAAAATGTGTTTTTTTTTGTCGCTCTGTGTATATTGCTATGTTGGGGGTGAAAAACAATAGGGGTTGTGCTGTCGTACTGTTGTGCTGTCGTACTGTTGTGCTAATGTAATTATCATTATGATGGTGATAAGTGTGAACATGAGACATGTCTATCCGGTTTAAGGGCTATTAAAAATTTTCTTATGAGTGCAGAAATATTAATTTCCACTTTAATTACACTGTGTTACAAATTTTGCATTTCTCAAAAATGCTCGGGTAAGAATGAGCGCTCTTAACTAATTTTGGGGAGCTGTTTTCAGATGGGCTTACTCAGAGTTAAACCCATAGGCGTCGTTTCTTTATAAGTGAGCAAGCAGAAGCCACTGCTGAATATGTATTATATTATAATGTATCAACGTAGTATAAGCATATATCAATCACACATTCATTACTTATTACACTGACACACATATTAATTCAACACCTCACAACTACACTCTGCACATTTCAATCCATTGACATTAATGTAAGTGTACTAACCTAGGCTAAGTTTTATTACGCAGGGATGAATAAATTGTAACTAGGAGGGTGGTAAGAAAACAGCAATAAATCAGTAATCACTGAACTCCTGAACATTTTTATTTTACCTGAAACAGTTAAATTTCCTTTTCACGATATCCCACTGCCTGAACATCACATTACAAAATGACAAAATTTCTTAGTACAAAATATTCAGGTCGACATACAAACTGGTCTATCCTGATATATATATACAAAGTAGAAATAAATCAAGTGGATTCCAGACATCGCTTTTAAAAATATGTGCATATAAATTTTTTAGAGGATTTTTGCTTTGGCTCTTATTTATTAGAGGTCAAAATAGCCCCAAACGGTCACAATTCGTAATTTACATCTAAAATCATCATTAAATCAAAATTTGCGCCCGTTAGAATGCCAATAAGAGATAGAAACATGGACACACGAACATATATGTTTACATGAACACAGTTTTTTGATGCTGATCAATAATATATAAATTTTGTAGTGCCTCCGAATATTTCTTCCTGTTGTAAATGGAAAAACACACCTTACATAACACCTAAATAAGACTCTAATATATGTGATGAGGGTGTACTAAGTTTGCTATTCCGTTCGCAAAACAAATAGTTACCCGTTTTATGTTTTTTTTAAATTAATCTTTATCTGACGAAACCTCGAAATTTTCAATATTTTTTGACAAGGCTTGGTGAAACCGAGTCAATTGGTTCGTCCAATATTCGACTTGTGAATTGACACGCACTGCATAACATATATACACTGTTACCCTGAGCCAAATTTTCTGTTCATACTACCACAAAAACGTGAAAAAGTCAAACTTTTGTAACACAACACCCAAAGGAAGCATCAGAGGCCTTTGCTGACCTACATCAAATTCTGACTCGATTTAGGTACGTCTGGGGAATGCTCCGCAAATATGCGGGGTAGGTGGGATAAAGTACCACTCACGGACCTAGAAACCGTACCTAAATGGAACATGATGCAGAGAAATAACGGCCCTCAGTACCCGGCAAATGAGGGTGCTAAAATCTCCGGGGACCGCAACGCTCGGGTTATGGCTCCAAGCTCGAGTGGGTGCTTAACTGTGCAGATGCTCTCTGCATAGTCTACAAATTACTGGGGAACTAAGCACACGAGGTATATCACCACGCTCGGGTGCTCAGTACACAAGTGTAGGCGAAGAGCGCTTTCAGCGTGTCGACTCCGAAGAGGACCTTGCGAGTGACCTCAGTGATCCCACAAATCAGATAGCGGAGCTCACTTTGGATCTCCTAAGCGAGGAGGAGGCCTTTGTTGATAAAAAGCCAAAAGTTTTATTATAGAATAAAAAATAATAAATTATACAATTCCATAAATTTCAGTGTGAACTTGTGTTTTTAAAAATAACATAAATAATAGTGTATTTTTACATATATATATTGATTATTACATCAACATCCTTCCTTAATCAATATATCATATCAATATAACATTAACATGACAACTTAATTTTGAAAACTTGGGGAAATTCAAAGATTTGGTTAAAATATCTGCTTGCACGTTTTCAGATGGTCAATACTTGATTTCGAGAATATTTCTATAAACAAGAAATGATACTTTGTGTCTAAATGTTTCGTTCTTCGACTTCGCTTTTCATTATGAACAAATTTGATGCAACTTTGATTATCCTCAAAGATCAAAGTTGGAACTTCATTACATATGCTAAAATCAACTAAAAGCTGCCTCAGCCATATTGCTTCCTGTGCTGCTTCAGCTAAAGCTATGTATTCTGCTTCCGTTGTTGATAAAGACACACATTGCTGTTTTCTGCATGCCCAACTTATGCAACCTTCATTTAATTTAAAAACAAAACCACTGTTAGACTTTCTGTCACTACAATTTTGAGCCCAATCAGCATCTGCAAAACCGATCAGATTTTGAGTTGCATCGCAGCCAAGCTGTAATTTCGAGTCTTTCGTCCCTTTAAGGTATTTTATGAGTCGCTTCAACTCATTCCAATCATCCTTTGTAGGCTTGCTAACATGCTGGCTTAAAATAGATACTGCAGCTGAAATGTCAGGTCGAGTGTTAACAGATAAAAAGATTAAACATCCAATCAATCTTGATATTTTCTGTTGCTGTCCAATAAAATAATTTTTTCTCGATCTGCATTAATGTAACCAGGATCCAAAGGTATTTTTGATGTTTTACTATCTGATAACAAAGCTCTTTCTGCAATTGATCTTATATATTGGCTTTGCGAAAGGCTATAGAAACCATTCTCATCCCTTTCTATTTTGATTCCTAAAAAATAACTAACTTGGCCTAATTCGCTTAATTCAAAATTGTCTTTTAAAAGGGTTTTGGTCGCGCCTAATATGTCATTTACATATACAAGAATGTAAATGTATTCACCATTTTCCAAAAAAAGAAATAAACAAGGATCGGAACTTAACTGGACAAATCCTTCTTCTTTCAGAATACGAAAAATCTTTAAGTTCCAATACCTCGCCGCTTGTTTTAGACCATACAGGCTTTTTTGTAACTTTCAAACAAGTTCCTTATTATCCTGTGCAACTTTGTAACCTGGTGGTTGCTTCATGTAAATGTGTTCTTCTAAATCTCCATTGAGAAAAGCTATTTTTATATCATAGTGCCTCACATCATAATTTTTTGTCCCAGCTATAACTAAGAACATTCTCAAAGTCGTTTGACTAACAACTGGGGCAAATACTTCATCATAATCAACCCCGTATTTTTGACTGAAGCCCTGCACCACCCGAGCTTTATATTTTACTATTTGACCATCTGCGTCTCGCTTTATTTTAAAAATCCACTTACAACCTATACTATACTACAACTCGTACAGTTGAGTGCTATATCAAACGTATATCACCAGATATTGACACTAGCAAACTAAGTATTTTTAAACTCAATACATCAAAAGATAGAGAAATCTCGTCATTTAAAATCCTTTTGCCTGACACTTTATTTGAGCGCCTCCTTAATAAGGAATTTTGGCCTAAAGGTACCCTAGTTAAAGAATTTATTCCTCGTAATAAGTTTCGTCTTCCGATTAATCTTGACAATCCGTCGGACTCAAAAAACTAAATAATGCTCTCACTCTACTGTATCAGAACGTCCGCGGTTTTAATTCTAAATTATCAAATATTTTTTTAAAATTAATAAATTGTGATTACATGGTTGTAGTGTTCACTGAAACCTGGCTAAAGCCATGGGTCAACGACACCGAAATATTCTGTTCAGATTTTCAAATTTTCAAGTGTGATAGATTGCTTAGGATTGGTGGTGGCGTACTTATCGCTGTCAATAAGATGCTTACTACCATCTTAATTGATCCTGTCGATCCTTTAAACATTGAAATTGTATGCGTCCAAATAAAAACCAACACGTCCTCCTTGTTTATCACGTGCTCATACATCCCGCCTAATAGTGATATTTCTATCTACATGGAACACTTCATATGTATAAGAAACGTATTGAACCGTTTAAAACCGACTGATAAGCTACTTGTACTTGGTGACTTTAACCTAGCTAGTGTCACATGGTCCCCCAATGTTGAAATTGGTGCTTATTATCCAGTAGTCATCCTTCCATTATATAATGATCTATTTCATTCCATATATGATCTTGGTCTTCTTCAACTCAACCATATTCATAATTCTAATAATAGGCTCTTAGATTTGGCCTTTTATATTGATACTAATTTACGTATTATACGATCACATCCGTTCTCATTACCGGAGGACACTCACCATCCCTCATTATTGCTTCATATTCATGAATTTTTTCACTCTGAAATGCCTAGACATAAGGATCTCCATGCGTTGCGTTCATTTAGTAGAACTGATTATGCTAAACTTAAAAGCTTCTTGTCTCACAACGACTGGAACCTCAACTATAATGATATTGATGGCTCTTTGAACTCTATTTACAATCATCTTTATACATCTAATACTATTTGTCGGATATGGTTCAACAGACATCTACGAAACATAAGAAATAAGAAGAGTAGACTATACAAACGTTACAAACGGAGTGGTCTACTTAAGGACTATATTATTTATTCTAACTGCAACCGGGAATTTAATGTTCTAAAGAATAATTGTTACGTTAACTATATTCAAAGTATGAGACATAAACTCCTTCTAGATCCTAAGTCATTTTACAGTTTTGTTAACTCGAAAGTTACGGGATTTCCCTCGATCATGTATTACGATGACTCGGAATCATCGAATATATTAGAGATATCTAACCTTTTTGCCGACCATTTTGAAAAATCATATTCTACTTCTAATGTTAGTAATATTGACTATCCCTTTCCAATTAGTTCATTCGACATCTTTCCATCGGTGTCCTTCTCTGAAAAGGAAGTCTTCATAGCCCTATCCGGTCTTAAATTATGTAACAGCCCAGGTCCAGATGGTGTTCCTTCGGCCATTCTCCGTTGTTGTGAGGATTTGTTGTGTGGTCCGATAACCAAAATTTTCAACAACTGTATAGAAAAAGGATACTTTCCTTCTATTTGGAAAAATAGCTTCATTATTCCCATATATAAAAATGGTTCTAGAAACTCCATAGTGAATTACAGAGGTATTGCCAATTTAAGTGTGCTGGCTAAATTATTTGAAAGTCTTATTACCAAGAGACTAACGCCATCAATAAAGTCAGTTATTTCTCATTGTCAACACGGCTTTTGCCGTGGTAAATCAACATCAACTAACTTGTTAAAGTTTAGTAATTACATTTTTAATGCTTATTGTCATCACAAACAAACTGATGTCAATTATTCAGACTTCACTAAAGCGTTTGATAGTGTTCATCATGATCTTTTGCTATTTAAATTGCAACGCATTGGATTTTCGGAAATCTTAATCTCCTTGATTCGTAGCTATTTGACTGGCCGTACTCAACAAGTCTTGTTTAAATCCACCTATTCTCGCCTAATTTCTGTTCCATCGGGGGTTCCTCAGGGTAGCCACTTAGGGCCTTTACTATTTACTATTTTCCCAAATGACCTTCCATCATGTATCCAATACTCTCAAATCTTATTGTTTGCAGATGACGTTAAATAAACTCTTTCTCTCCTTAAACTCTTTGGACGATACAAATTTATTACAATCGGACCTTAGAAATTTGGTATCATGGTGTGACTTAAATGGTATGCGCTTGAACTTAAATAAATGCAAAAAGATGTCATTTGGGTGGATAAACTATCAGTACTCATCTTATTCTGTTAATAATCATGTCCTTGAAAATGTGTCTTGTTATAATGACTTGGGTGTCGTCTTTGATCCGAAATTGAAGTTTAACAATCATATCGTATCATCTGTCAACAAAGCTAGATCCTTGTTGGGTTTCATTAAACGCTGGTCCAAAGAGTTTAATGACCCCTATGTTTCCAAACGTCTGTTTACGTCCCTGGTTAGACCCACACTGGAATATGCAGTCGTCGTCTGGATACCCAGCTATAGATTTTACGTTGACCTTATTGAATCGGTTCAACGTAACTTCTTACGATTTGCACTGCGTGGTCTAGCTTGGGATCCTTCACTTCCCTTGCCCTCATATGAAAATGGCCTCAATATAATTGGTCTCCCTACACTTGAGAGGAGAAGACAAATATTGGGGGTTTCTTTCATAGCAAGAGTTCTGCTAGGTGAAGTGTCCTCCCCTCCTCTACTGGGACTGGTCACACTGAATATACCAACCAGGGTCTCAAGGCATTTTGTGCCATTATGGCTACCTCAATGCCGCACCAACTATGAGCTGTTTAGTTCGTTTCGGGTCCTATGTGGACTATTTAATGAATACTCAAACTCGTTCGATCTCGCGGTTGATCCAATCGATTGCATTAAAAGAATTATATTAAATAGGTAGTTGCCAAACTATTCATCGACCTCTCTAATTTAAGTTCCTTAGTGTAGTAATAAATTTAAGCTTTTGTAATGTTTAACATTGTTATTTATTTATCTATACCCTTAAGTATCTCTTTCACTCTAGTATGTTATAGCTTGTAAATTCTACTATTCTATGCCTAGTATTATTTTTTTAAAACTAATGAACCAGATCAAGATCCAGTGCGGGTGTTGTTGTTGTTGCTGCTGCTCCTGCATTAATTATAACATATTCTATCACTTTTATTATACTTCCATTAGCTATTATGTTTAGCAATGATTTTTGTGAATATGAATAAAAAAATGAATAAAAATGAACAATCAATAGCTTTTCTTCCTTCAGGCAAGGACGTGATTTTCCATATCTTATTTGAGTGTAAAGACTTAATTTCATCGTCCATGGCCTTAATCCACTTATCTTTATCAACAAATTCAATTGCTTGTTTAAATATTTTAGGTTCAACACCGGTGGTATCTACATTTACAAAACGAGCTGGTAGAACTCCTTTGTTAATTCGTGCTGATCTTCTAACTTGTATTTGTTCTTCAATAACGTTTTCTTCAATATTATTTTTCTTCCTCATAAGTGTCTTCACCCACCGAAAGATACTCCTCGTTTGCAGAATCTGTATGAATGATCTCAGCACTGCAAGTTGGTATCCTCACTTCCATTCACACCATGCAGATTCACTATAGTAAAATAATCTTTCTTTGAGTAGCTCCATCTGTTTTCGGATTACACTTAAGTATCTTGTAATCTCTAGTAATGGTGATTGATAAAGTGTTTTTAAAAAAACTCAGTGCTTTGGACTCTTCTGAATACCCCACAAACAGCAAAACTTCTGTTTTGTCATATAACTTTTTCCGTTTTTGTGATGGTATCAGTACGTGTGCTTCATCACCAAATCTTTCGAATTTACTTATGTCCACCTTCCTACCTTCCCAAACCTCAAAAGGAATCTTAGCTTTGGATCTTGTAAATGTGCAATTTTGAATAAAATTCGCTGTTAAGATGGCTTCTCCCCAAAAAAATGCCAATTCTAAATTGGCATCAATCAACATACATCTCACCATCTCTACTTGAAGCGGTTACTTCCTCCGGTTAGTCCGGTCCAAGCCGAGGTAGCTGGGCGGTTTTCCCCAAGGGCTCCTTTTCAAGAAATTTGTTTGAATAAAGGACTCGGGTGTGGTGTTAAATAATATTAATTCACTATATTTATTGCTTGACACTATCCTCACTTATACAATACAATGGTGTTGTTGTTTTCTTGCTATGTTCAAAACTAAGTATAGCAAAAAGAAAAAGGCTAACACGGTGACCTGCAAACAACCATAATTCTAGGATTTCCACATTATTTCAACTACTTTTATTGCCACGTACCTCTGTTACCACGAGTAGTTTTCCACGTTATATTTCCTCTCGCGGTTCCTTCGTCGGATTCAATGTACTGTATTACCTGCTTTGTAGGTCTTGTCTGTCCCTGTATGTAAAGTTTTCAGTGTTAAGTTTCACCGCACAGAGAGCAAAGAGGTCCCACGGCTGCTAATTCGGCCAATGGGCACTCCTTATTCTCCTATCCATAACCAACAAAATACCAACCGGCCAAATAACGCAGCCAAGCTGGTCGTTCATTGGTCATGTGCAATGTCACTGTACAAGAAAGGATCACAATCAGCTGTTAGCGCGGCTACCTGTTGATCCTCCCTTGACCAGTTTTATAATCCTATACCACTGAACGCTATACCTGTTGTCGAACTTGTCACACAGAAAAATGAGTCTTTCTTAGTTTTATGTTTGCTTATATAGCTATTCTTTCATAAAGTACTACGCGAGAGTGTTCTCGTTGTTGTTTACAGTTCACTATGAGCCTAATTCTCACTCTTAATTTACTCTCTTAAATAACATTACTGCTTAAACTACTTAAATCGTTAAATATTTTCTACTGCGCAATACTGACACCGTTAGGAATGTCAGTCCCGCTATTTTCGTGTGCTTTGTGGTTTATAAAAGATCTAAATTCATTAATAAAGAATAATACAGTTCATTGTACTTCATAGATGGCCACTCATTCGTTTCGTGAGAGCCATGCGTCCTTACATACTAAATAACGATTTCGCCTTTCTGCAACACCGTTTTGTTGCGGAGTGTATGGTGACGTAAATTATTGCAGTGTACCACACTTCGCCAAAAATTCTTTGACACTTTGGTTTAAATATTCACCATCTCTATCAGATCTTAATATTTTGGGAAATTTTGAAAATTTAGTATTTACATAATGAAAATACTCCTCCAATTTCTTTTGAGTATCAGCTTTACATTTTAGAAGATAAACCTTACAATATAGACTAAAATCGTCTATGAATGTAATGAAGTAACGAAAACCACCGGAAGTTGTTTCATTCGTCACACCAATATCACTGTGCACCAGATTTAACACGTCATTGGACTGTTCACCTGATTCTTTTGGGAAAGATTTCCGGCACATTTTACCGCTAAGACACACCTCACACTCAGTTTCACTATCGCATTTCGTTCAATTAATTCCACTGTTTGCAATCATTTTTCTCACCACTTCAAAGTCGCGGTGAAAAAATTTTTTATGCCAGTCATGGATACAATCTTTATAATCAGCGTCTTTTATAAGGTTGACACCGTTTTCTTTGCATCTCAGTTTATACAGACCATTTTTTAAATCACCATATGCTACTATTGATCCATTTTTGGTAATTTTACATAAACTTTCTTGGAAAATCACTGTGTAACCTCTTTCCGTTAACTTCTTTACTATAATAGATTATTCTCTATAGATGGTACGTACAAAACATTCTGTACTAGTATCCTTTCTGAATGATCGCTACGAATTGAACATCCAGAAAACCATACCCTTTACCACTACCTTTTATTTGAAAACCATTAGCTACGTGAATTGGTTCTGCAACACTTTCATCCAGTGTTTTAAAAAATTTTCTTTGATTTGAAATATGACAAGTTGCTCCAGAGTCAATGAACTAGTTTCCCTGTGAAACACCTGCTACCCAGAAACATTGCTCTTCTTTATTTTCGTTTTGAACTCCATTAGATTCACTTTGTTCTTCTTTAGCATAGACTCCTTCCAAAACTTGCAGTTCTTTTTGATTTGTCCATCCTTGTCACATTAAAAGCATTTTCTACCACTAGATGTTTGGTTTTCTTTATGAAGTTTGCTTTTATGTACTTTCAAAACTGCAGTATCTGATTTATTATGGACTCTTATGGACTTTTCGTGTAGCTTCTTCTATTAACTTACTCTTGAAAAAATTAAGAGTCAGCTTGTTATCGCTTCTAGCTTCTAGAGCCACAATTAAAGGGTCTTAAGACTCAGGAAGACTTCTCAATAGCATTGCGACTGCCCACGATTCACTTAATGGGTCACCCATAACGGAAAGTAGATTAATATATCTGGTCATATCATTGACATGTGACTCATCATTCTTTTAGAATCATCATTTAGCTGCATTTTGCAAATTGTTTTCATTATAAAAACCCGAGTACTCAGCGATGATTTCTCATGATGCTCCTTGAGCTTATTCCAATAATCTTTAGCTGTAACCGCATTCTTAAGATATATGAATTGATCATCTTCATTCAGTAGACCAATGCATGCGCTTGCCTGTCCATCCCTCTTTAACCAGATGGCGTCGTTGTGGGCTTTCTTTGGAAACCAAATCCCACAGATCTTCTTTTATAAGGATTAGTTCCATTTTAACCTTCCAAACTGCATAGTTTGTCTCATTTAATTCATTAACCGTCGTTTTGAATTCGCTTGAAAACATTTTGACTATTTTTAACTAAAAGCCCATAACCTGATAAAAAGCCAAAAGTTTTATTATCGAATAAAAAATAATAAATTATACAATTCCATACAATAAATTTCATGGTGAACTTGTGTTTTTAAAAATACCAAGTGTATTTTTACATATATATATTGATTATTATATCAACATTTCTGGCAACACCTCCTGGCGTGGGGGACCTGGAGGGTGCCTCCGGGACTGTGGTGGGGGACGAATTTGTTGGGGGGAACCGTCGGAGAGGACAGGCGGGAAGCGTGAAAACATGGACAGGGCACGGCTTTGGAGAAGTCGTAAATCCTCTATCAAGTTTCTCAGGAAACTTGGGGTTCGAGATCCCATCGTGTTAACCCCGAGAGAGAGGAAATTGATGAGAAAGCACTCCAATATGTGCACAAGCTTGACGCAATACTTGGAGTGTCTGACTCAAGTGACTCCGGGAGACCTGTCCTTCTGCAGGGGAAGGCAACGGAAACGGCAGGGATCGCCCTGCCGCCACGTCCGGATCAAGTCAAAGAAACGGACGAGAGGGCAGAGAGATCCCAGGTTCTGTCTGAGCGGATTCGTCTCTCATCGATAACAGGACTGGCGAAGGGAGGATCGAAGATTCTTCCACCAACACCTCAACCAATGGCAGTAGAGTCAGGCTTGGAGAAACCGGCCACTGACGTGCCTACACCTGACAGAAAGGTGAAAAAAGAAGAGGAGGAGGAATAAGAAAAAGGGAGCGCAGGGCCTGGGCGTCACGAAGGAACCTAAACCTTCCTATAGTGGCGATCCGTCCGGAGCGGCTGGTGGAGGAGTGACGCCGGCAATTGCAGAACTGACCACAAAACCCTCAAATTTGAAGGGTGCAGTGGCCACTGCAGGCACGGCTATCAGATCCGCTGCCAGGGGGCAACGCTCCAACGATAGTCAGCCTGCTAGTAACAGCAAGCGGGCCAAAGTCATGAACACTCTTGCCTCCAACATCCAAGTGGCCGTAATCGATCGAGGTCACCCGGAAGGGAAGATCACGACCGAGAAATGGCTACTGTTGAAGGAGAAGATCCTTCGCGCCCTCCTCCGCGAAATGGAGACTACCAGCAATTCAGTTGGTAGCTTCGATGGCGCGAAGTGGAACAGAGGCGTCAAGGTCGTGTGGTACGGAAGAGGCTCGCGCCTTTCTCCGTAACTGCATCCAGGACATGGGCGAGCTCTGGCAGGGCGCAAGGCTAGAGGTGGTACCGTTGACGGAGATTCCTCTGAGAACGACAGTGAGAGTGTGGGTTCCACCTCCAATCCTGGGGGACGAATCCATACTCTCGCTGATCAAGCAACAGAATAAGAATCTTCTGTGCGGTGCCTGGACTATCACAAGAGGGCTTGCGAAGGACAAAGGAGCAGGCAAAGATCCCAAATCAGGTTTTAATTGAATCGTCTTAGGATGATTCTCCCCACCGGTGGAGTAAAGGATGGCCGTCCCAAACGAATAAAAACGGTGCAGATAAACCTGCATCACTCTAAGGCGGCAACGGACGACCTCCTTATCGATCTCAGCGGTCGTAGTAGTCTTAACAGGGCACTGTCTCATAGGCCATATGTCCAGCAGATACGGCGCCCCGTATAATGACTTCTGTAGAAGCTGCAGGGACGAGGAAGAGGTAGAAACTGTGGAGCATCTGCTGTGTGAATGCACGGCCCTACAGGGAAAACGACATAAAACAATTGGTGTCAGATTCCCAGAGGGTCTAGGGTCACTAGCTGATGTTAGCATTTTAGATGTCAACCGATTTATAGCCGCCTCCGGGTGGCTAAATTGAATTTACTCTGCGTTATGTTATGTTTTCTTCGTCGGGTACCATAGTGGGCCTACCTACTGGCCTAAGTGACGCGCTTTCTATAAGCGCACACCCGCTTAACCTAACCTAACCTAGCTACGTCTATTTCTCCTTCTATAGTAAAATTTGGCAGAAATGTTGGTAGTTGGTCACAATAGGAATGGTCACTTTTATAAAGCATTTTTTTCGTGCCATTAAAAATGAAATGCGAAAAACGTTCAAAATTGGAGCACATTTCGATTCAGCACACCAAATGTAAAAGAAATCAGTTATCAAATGCGTGGCACCAAAATGACTGTTGCCCTGTGTAATAATTCTGCTATGTATACATATAGTAACCAATAAATTTATTTAAAAGATGACAGCACTATGACGCTGTTTTCTCACTGTTGCCTGCTGAACTTTTAGTCAATGAAACATCAAGGACTTATCGTATATTTTCTTTATGTGTGGGGTGGTGAGAGTAGCATTTCTCTTCATTCTAGCTAAGTTTAGTTCAGTTATTTCATGTATATTGTACTTAGTATAATTGCCTGAACAAAATTCTGCAGTTGTTGTAAGTTTTAGAGGTAGAGATGACACTATTATTTTGTTTCTTATCTGGAAAATACGTGTGACTCATGCGTTTAAGCACATGCGTGTGCCTGATGGTAGTAGTAGTTACGTGATAATAAAATCACATGATATGGTTTTTCATACGCAGTATAATTTTTTCATTCATTCTCATTTTCACGTTTTGCTCACTTTTTGTCAAGACTTTACTCACTCGCATTTGTATTGATTTCTTAATGTTGACTTTGTACTACATGTACCAGTGAATGTTAAAATACTAAATACAAATACCGTCTGTTTGTATATATATATGTGTATAAATAAACCGTGCTTGATAACTGAGAATTTAAATATAATTTGATGGTGCACAATTGATAGTTGTTCCACTTAGTTGAAATTATTATTTCCGCTAATATTATCACATTTAACATGATCAACTTAATATTAAAGTGGTACAAAAATATGTTTGATATGAAATGAAGCGATGTTGTGATCAAAGACTACTCACATGATTTTGTATATTTTTTTTATTCAAATAAAATTGTTTACAAAAATGCTTAGTTTTTACGGGACCCTTTTTAAGTACGCTTTTCCCCCAAACGACGTATTTTAAAATAATATTTTTATATGACGAATATATATATATATATATATATATATCATATTTCAAAGTGAGGACAAGGACTAATACAACTAAATTAACTATGGCATATTGAATGGTCGGGGAGAACCGCCTCTAATATTTTAATTTTTAACTTAACTTTTAACATTAATTATTTTCAAGGTTATGCCGAGGTTAAATTATTAAACTCATTTACGTTCGTATGTATATTATCATACACTTATATTTTTAATTTTTAATGCTGCAAATCAAGAGATTATTTTTATACTCTCAACATAAAATGGGGAGACCCTATAAATATTAGCTTGTTTTTGGTACACTTGGTCGTAAAATTTGAGATATTGAGCTGTAATGTTGTTCAGATACTATTAGTTTCTGCAAGTGGATCTCCATTTAAATTGGTGGTCGTATAAGAGACAAACCCACAATTTACAGCGCAAAAGTTGACTTGCAAGCTAATACATACACCTTTAGGGGGCGTAATCAACTACCATAATCAACTGCCGCGCCTACTGTTTGTTTGTAGATGTGGAAAGTATTTCACATTTGGCCTACGCCAAAGTTTTTTTTACTTGTTTAGCATTAATATTCCCATCCTTACTTTTTAAGCTTTTAAATTTAAAACCAATTTTTGTCTTTGATTCTTAATTTGCTATTTTTTTCTAGGCTAAACAATATTACCTACACAAAAAGTTATAAAAACACTTTTTGTCATTGACTACAAACATTTTATTAGTTTAACAAAAATATATATCCAAATTCGCCATACATTGTATTGCGATGCTCCATCCTATGGAAACATTCGAACAAGTTTTATATGAATAATCGCACAATGGCTTGATTCACTATATCCCATGCTTAGTCACATAACGCTTAAGACCTATTATGTACGTTTTTTTTTAAACAGATTTTCACTTCATCATGGTAAAACATTTAACCGGAAAGCGGATGTGGTTTATCACTGTTGCTTTGCTAACATTAAAATCATCCAGCTTGATAAAGCAATGTTATACAGTGTTCGCACTACAAAGAATGAATATAATGGAAAGTGGAAGTGAATGCAGTTTAAAAACAAATTATTATTCTATTCATACTAAATCACTTAAAGTTAAGGTTAAATTGTCTTTGAAAGGGAAAAACTTTACTGAGTAAAAGAATTGATAAAATTGGAAATTATGCTTAGCTTAGGCTAAATCTCAAGCACTTGTATCATTTATATGTAAAGTGTAACGTCTATTAAATTACCTTACAAAATGTATAAGGGAACATATATTCTAGATCAGCATTAAAATTTGAATCCTTCTAATAATGTCCATCCGTATGTCTATATGTATGTCTATTATTGGAAAGATCATGGTCGTAAGTTTTGAGATATAAGGTTGAAATTATGTACAAACATTTTTAGATTTAGTGCGTGGGCTCCTACCACCATTAAATAACTGCTAACGTAAAAGATCGTTGTATGGAAGAGGTTCTAAAAATGGTCCAACCGGCACAGACATATGTCACGTTTGCCGACTCACTTTTTGATGCTGATCAAGAATACAAATACTTTGTAGTGTCTCTGACGCCTTCTTCTGGGTGTTGCAAACAAAATGACAAACTTAGTATACCATTTTTGACTGAGGTCAAATCTTGAATACCCATCATACCCATATCGGTACACCAAAAGTTTCCAAAGAGTACATATTTTTTGTATTTTATAAGTGATACAGAAAATTTATTTTGAAAATTTCTCCTTTTTCAGTTTTTGGTGCAATGAGGACGTATCGCTTGAACGACTTTGCTTTACATCAACTTGCGTATGAAGTCTACCAACACTTTTGTCAAGTTTGGAATCAATGTCTCAATTTTTGCGACCAAAAGATTGAATACCACAGAACATCAACACACGTACAGATGGATATTGATTCAAAATATATTTTATGTGAATAATTAATAATGGATTTTAGCGATTCAAACACTCTTTTCATTATTAATTTCGATGGGTACACAAATCTCGAAGCGATTTTTCTTTTAAACAATAGCAATAGCTTGATAGAATTATTATTTTCATAAACGTTTCTCAGTAAAAGTTCCCATTTTTATGTACGCATAAACGTGAATTTGTTTGTGTAGTTTGTGTATTGTCTCTGCTCACATATACTGACAAAATGTTTGTACTGACATGGCTTCCTTGACTGTAGCAAAGGTAGCAACATAGGAAAAAAAAAGAAAGAAATGCCAATGTAAATAAGAACTAATTTAGTATCCTAAGTATGAAAGATTTTCAGCGAAACTGTGTCACAGGCACAGGCAGACAAACAGGCAGACTAATATCTATTCATTTCTATTACCGAGAATATGTCTGTATGCATATACATTATTTTTACAGCATTAGACAACATATACAAACGATATTATTACATAGACCGATTCTGGGTACAAATCTGAAACTAAAGATTAAGGAGGCTAAGTGAGGCCGCATATAGATATTGTACTCAAAGGAGAATTTTATATTTCGATATTAAAAATCAACAACAAGTATAATATTCAAAAGCACATCTTCACAATATTATAATGAGAAACAAGTGAAAACATTATAGTCGGTCAAGCCCGTCATCAAATACCCTACACTACTTGATATATTTTTCACTTTAATTTTATTCTTTCATAAATGAAAAGTTTTATTTTTGTACTACTTTTAATTTTTTTCTTTGAAAAAAATTTTTATTTATTTTTTGTATACCTACTTGTATTTTCAAAAATTTCAAAATGATGTCAGAAATTTTTTTTTATTTTTTATTGTTTATGAAGTCAAAAAAAATTTTTTTATATGGAGCTGGGTTCTAAAAATGGTCCGATCCGGTTCATTTTCAAAAGGGTTTCCCCTTGAGCCAATACATATTCTTGCACCAAATTTCATGGAAATATCTCAAAAAATGCGACATGTAGCTTGCGCATAAATTTACATGGACAGAGGGACATGATTAAATCGATTTATATTTTGATTCTGAATCGATCGGTATAATTGAAGGTGGGTGTGGCATTTGCCGTTTAGGAGTTACAAACATGCGCACAAATTTAATATATCTTTTTCCACAGGGTGGTGCAGAGTATAATTATCACTTCACGTAGGAGATTCTCTTACTTTCCCTCTCACTCATTCATTCAATCGTTCATTTATGCGTTACATATATAGCAATGCCCACACATGTTGTTTTAAGAGTTCATATCTCAACCTTCCTTTTACATATAAATACCTATACGAACATACGTTGCGGATCAATAATGCGTATGTACACAAATTTCTGACATAGATGGATGCAGTTTCACACTGACTCAACTACGTGAACACTTAGCAATATATGCTCATATTACACCATCGTACAAAACTAAATCGGAAAAACCACAACTCAAATCAAGACTATTCTCGCAGCTACTCTGAAACTTTCTCACAGAGCAGTCAAAGATTGCGACAACAGATAAAAAAAGAAATCAAAATAGTGTAATATTGTGTGTGCATTTAAAACTGAAACTAATATATATTAAGTAATGTACATTAAGTTATTAAGGATATATTAAGTTTGTTCGAATGTTTGTAACTCCTAAGCGATAAATGTCACACCCACCTACAATTACATTAATCGATTCAGAATCAAAAACTCAGTCGATCTAGACATGTATGTATGTACGTGTCTGTTGATAGCATTCTCATGAGCGTAAATGTTGAGATATTGATCTGAAATTAAGGAAATTTTTAGTTTCGGCCGCACATCGTTATTTAAATAGGGAAAAATTGGTCAAGATCCACACCCACAATCGAAAAATTTCTATATATCTACCACAAAAATTTTCCTACGAACTTGAAATTTCATTTTTATATCCATTATTATCCCATTCATCGATGTGCTCAAAATCTGCATAGTGGGATAACAGACATGCCCACAATTTACAAAAGCTGTCCTCCACGTAAAACTCGACTTTCAACGTGATATGTAATAGATGCACTATTAGAGGACGTTTGTATGTAGATGTGAAGAGTATTTAAGAGTTGGCCTGAGCCAAATTAGTTTTCCTACTTGTCAAGAGTCATTCTTTTAGCATAAATTGAGATATCAATTAGGTGGATTGAATGCCTCGTTTTCTCTCTGCAACAGCTTAAAGTTAAAAACCTAGGAAAAGCAACATACTTTTCAGAATTCTCCATTAGAATATCTGAAACGAGGACTCGACTGAAATGTAAAACATGACACGCTAAGGTTTCTCAAAGTTTGGGCGCATCTGTGAACAGATTTTGTCTATTCGCAATACCAAATTGTGAGAATGTTACTGGGCAAGGTGTAAAAATGTACAGAGAGAAGGGACTCAAAATTAAATTTTGAGCAAGAACGTATATAGTTTAGGGAGTGTGGCTTGCTCCCTTCTGGTACTTACAAGAACATGATGACACCCTCTAAAAGTGAATATATTATATATCAACATTTCAAGTCGGGGTATTCCGCTGAAATCGTTTTTATAGCCTCCACCTCAGTGATGAGAGTCAGGAGGCGTCAGAGACCCTACAAAGTATATATACTCTTGATCAGCGTCGAAAACTGAATGGATTTAGACATGTATGTCCGTTTATCCGTGTGTCAGTGTGTCTGTCCCTTGTTGGCATTCTCACGGGCGTAAATTTTGAGATATTGAGCTGAAATTTTTTACAAGCACTTTTTGTTTTTGCACGCAGATCGCTATTTAAAATGGGCAAAATCGGTCAAGTGCCAAAACAAAAATCTATATATCTGCCACAAATAATGACCTATAAATTTAAAATTTGGTATGTACATCTATAAATGTAAGCTTCATTGATGTACCAAAAATGGGCATGGCCGGGGAACAGGCACGCCCACAATTTACAAAAAACCATATTCAACGTAAAAGTACACTTGCAAGCTAACATACACTACTAGAGAGCGCAATATATCTATATTTGCCACGCCCACCGTTGTGGAGGTGGAGGGCCTATGCCAAATTTAGTTTTCTTACTTGTTTTCTCTGTAAATTGTGTCTCTGGCAGTGCTGCAAACGTAAAATCAAACTTAGTATACGCCCTATTATGTGGAGGTTTAAAAAAGTAATAACTGCTCATATAGACGACATGGAGGGCTTCTTATTAGCTTATTAGTTTTTTAATAGTATAGGTATTAAGATATATATTTATTCCACCTCTAAAAGTAAAATTTTGAGTACCTCTCTCTCACACAACCACTGTTTTGCGATGAGGTAACCCGCGATTTCAATTATTAAGAGCAGATTGCCCCATCAATTGTTCCATTCTGCGCAAAACTATTTATTTAAATAAAATTTTCCATTAAGTATCATGTAAACTATGCCTATTCATACACATGATGACAGAAATTAAAAAAAAAATTATTACACAAAGTTAATTTGTTTTCATAGCTTGGTGAGTAGGTACTTAAGTCGTTAGGTAATACATCATTTAAACAGAGACCCCAGTGTTAATTAAAGGTCATCAACTCAAGTGGAGTGGTGATTAATTTGCTCCTGAACAGTAATTATGACTGCAAGCATCCTGCTGTTGGACATAACCCTTGCCAGTGGTAGTGAAAATGCCGAATTTACACATATGGTGCGTATCTACATTTCCACATGCATACATATATGCACCAACATTTGTATGGTTAATGGGCAACTTAAATACGGGAGTGAACTGTAACACCCGCTGCGTTTATTAGTATAGAAATCACAATTTCTGGAGTGAATATGAATAAATGTGTGGAGCAGCACCAGTTGTGTTAAGTTGGGTATTACATGGAAGAAGTGAATGTCGGAGTATTATCATTAGCTCTAAATGCATTTTATGATTCAACTTAAAAAAATGAGTAAAGATTTAATTGAGTGTTTCATTCTTTAGTTATACATATATACGCATAGTGTAAACTGTTTTCTTTTGCAACTCACATCTTCTTTTGATCTATGTGATAATGATTAACTATGTATACCCCCACCTTATGTGGAGGGTACAATTGTAATATCTAACAATTTTATGTTTTATTATGGGCC
Organism: Crataerina pallida; assembly: GCA_949710015.1. Classification (NCBI taxonomy): domain Eukaryota; kingdom Metazoa; phylum Arthropoda; class Insecta; order Diptera; family Hippoboscidae; genus Crataerina; species Crataerina pallida. Next base: position 10,253,956 of record OX453293.1, read on the forward strand.
ACATTAAACTATATTTGAAACCTTCCTCCTTACAAATATTTTTCACAAAGTGACCTCTATAAATAATAATACGCATATAATTAACAAATAATGAGTTAAATTATGTTCCTTGCATAGCTGTAAAAAAGAAAAGAAAATGGTGCCACGCAGGGATAGTGGTGAGCAGCACCTTTATTTTGGAGATCTAAATACAATGCGAGGAGCTCACCTGATGCTCATAGGTAACGACGCTCTTAAGCATTGATTTAAAGTTCAAAGTAATACTTCCGCTCAGGTATTTTCATGTCAAGTGTTCTACAGAGAGATTTGCCCACCCATCAAATCCTTCAACGAGTCTACGTCTAGTAGACTTCTCACTTATTTTTTGTGGAACTGCTCATATACCAAACACAAAATCAAAACAATTCATTGCACAATGAATGAAACCTTTCTCAACAACCCTTTTTTATTTGTTTAAACACATGGCTTAGTTAAGCGCATATATATATAATTGAGATACATATTTATAAGGCAGTCCTTTGGGCTTAAAACGAAGTTTCTCAAGCTATATTTAGCATAATATGAAAAAATTTCTCTCCCCGAATTTTATAAAAATAAATAAATAAAAAAACAGTTCAGTTATGTTGAATATGCTTTTTTTTTGTTGTTGTTGCATAAGGGGACTTACCAATTTGTGGCACATCATATTGCCTTTGTCCCCGTGCCGTACGTAACATCAATTGATTGGCTAGACTATGAACCCCGAACTGTTGCGGAGACTGTCCATTAACTTTTTCAGCTTTTAAACTGGATCGTTTGTGATTCGGTGTTTGTAGTTTTTGCTCTTCTTCTAATTGTTGCTGAATCTTATTACCCATAGAAATGGAATCAGGAGAGGAGGCTTCATTAATAATTCCATGTTTAATTGAGGATTTCTGTGGTTGTTGTTGACTTTCATTACTTTTCTGGTCATCAACAACATCTTTAAACGGCGATGGTGATTGTGTGTTAATATTTTTACTTTTAGTGTTGTCGTTGTTATTTTTCATTGCATTGCTTTGTTTGTATTTGTTGTTGAAATTTAATTTAGTAGTGGCGGTTGCCTCTGAGCTGGCCGAAGCCAACTTTTGGACACTTTCACGGCTGTGCAACTGATTGAGATGGGATATCAGACCCGAGAATTGTGGTTGGGGTAGGGGTTGGGGTTCTAATTGCATTCGATTACCATTGGTATTACCAAATATGTGTCTCGTTAAATGTGGATTCCGTTTGCGTTGCCATTTCTGTTGCAGGTGTTTGTTTTGACGATATTGCGGAGATAGTCCTAATGCTGGTAGAGATACTGGTTGTGAATTATGTTGATTTTGTTCATTTTTAAAAAAATCTTCCAACTGAGAAGGCGTGAGGTCATGATAATGAAGACGGGAAAGTTTCTGCCTATACGCAGAAGGTGCCAAATGCGGCGACTGCTCTTGATAGTGATGTTGCAGTCTTTCTTTATTTTGCTCAGTCAAAAGCTCATCTAAATAAACGTAACCGTCAATGTCAGGCACATCTTCCACATCGGGCACTGACTCCAACTCAACAAATTCATCTAAGTTTAAATCATCCAAATTTTCAAATTGTCTTTCATTTGATGGCTGCACTATGTGTCCGAATTCAAAAGTTGAAGGATGACGACGTTCATAAATTCCGCCACCATCATAATCTCTGTCGTCACGACTTTCATTGTCGTTGCTGAAGAGATGTTGCGTTGGCCAATGTTGGGCGGGACGATGTCTAATATTGCCATATATAAAGCCCCGTGCCTGTTGCATTGATAATGAGGGATTATCACTGTCATCTTCGTTCAATCCTTTGGATGCATGCATTTTAATGCGTCCCGTAATTATCGGGCGGCCATTATAACTAATATCTTCGGCAGTTTGTTTTGCCAGACCCATTAACATAAACCGCTCACGCTCTAATTGAGCCAAATCAGCTAATTCTTCATTTAAACTATCATAGGTTTGTGGTGATGCAGATTTAGAATGCGCATAATACGATGAAGATTTTTGATGTGGTATTATTGGCAATTGTGGGGCAGGTTGGCTCATCGAGGAAGTACTTGAATCTAATTTACCAATTTCACTTACACCTCCACTAGGGGTTCCCACACTTTGACTATTACCCGTTAAGTGCAGAGCATATAAACTTCCATTCACCAATAATACACAGACTAAAGTCTGTATTAGCGAACGAGCCATTTTATTTTTATTAATCTTACGCAACGGATCCACTAATCGGCTTAAGGCTCCAATTTTGCTTAAAAAATGTTTCACTATCAATGGAAGAGGAACAGTTTTTTTTATTGGAAATCTACTAGAACAACAATTGATGCCAAACGTATCTTTGATTCCCGAATGAAACGTTACCTAAATGTTTCGTTGTACGTACAATATTGTCTAGGCTTGTTGCTTTTATTATGCGGCTAACTCCCGTTTACTCTTCTCTAACTATGATAAGTCGTGGGTTTAAGGACTGCACGTATAATACGTATGAGTATCAATTGAAGTTTACTTTAACAGGTGACACCAACACCCAACACCCAACTCCAACGGTGTTTGTTATTTTTAAGAGTTAGATTTAAGGCTGGCAAATTGTCAACTTTAGTTTTTCTTTATTTTATATCGTTACTTTCTACTTTATGTTCCAGTGTTTTGTAAGTTTTATATGTTGTCTACTGTTTCTTAATACTTTCTTTGTTGAATTTTTTTATGGTTATCTGCTTTTCTAGTTTATGTCTGGCCTCAGGCTGACGGATTGGCTGGGCCCTATGTAGCTGGCTGACTGACTGGCTGGCTGCTACCTAGCTTGTTTGTTTATTTATTTGTGGGATTGAAGTTGTTGGGTCGAACAAAATCAATAATCAATGTTGAGAATAATTGTCTTATACACACCACAAAACTACGCTTTTGTTATTATTGTTCTTCGTGTTTTTGTAACGTGGTTGCTCAACCCTTCAGTAACTTCTACCTTCTCCTCTTTATTTAACCCTTGTAAAGGAGTTTTTCACACTTTGGCCTAAGAAGAATTCATTTAACGATAGCGCACTATAAAGGTTTTGAACTTTTTTACACAATTTGCACCAAATAATAAAAATACTTAAAAAAAATTATGACACAGTTCTTGTTTTTGTTTAATTCTGCTCTGCTTTGAAAAGTGTTTTACGTAATACGTGAAGTGTACGTGAACGAAGAGAGCGCTAACCGATTTTAACGGCGAAGTTTTTCCGAATTTTCTGAAAATTCTGTATCGAAAAAAAAAATGAGAACAATTTTTAAAGTCCTTTTTAAGCCACTTGTTGAGGTTATGTATTGTACGGTATGTAATAATTGAACGCGAATGAACAATTGTTTTGTTTTGTGGTCTTCAAAGAAAAAATTATCCGTCTGCAGTTAGGATACTGTTAATTTTGTTTTCTGAGGAACTATTTGTTTAATTGGAGTTATTGCAATAATAACAATTGACCTATCGACTGACTAAACGACGGCTCATACCACTCATCCAAAATAATTTCATCAATTGACGAACTTTTGTTCTCCAAATTTTTTATCCTTGGGTTGAGTTTAAAAGACAGTTGAAATTGATAGGTGCCATAATTTTTTTGCAATAGTGCGTAATGTTTGATGATGAGCGGACCAAGTAGCTGTGTTTCGAAGGTTTGGAGGTTTTGCACCAAAGTGTTTAATATTCACAAGAATTTCTTCTATACAACTGTTTTATGTGGTTTTCTGGGTTATTGCGATATATGAAAAATTACACATATCACATTAGCAATAAAACGCATGTAATTGAAACGCATTAAAGCAATAAAATAATGCACTGGTTATAATATTTAACCTTAAAAGAAACTTGCGTTAGAAACACTCTTCAGATTAATATATTTAGTTTCTGTTCACTTCTATATAATTTTTGTGTTTGAATATTCAGTATTTTTTTAACCTTTCTACTCCAGGAACTTTTTTTCAAATAAAATACAATTCAATTCATAATTTTTTCTACAACGAAATTATGGTAAATATTATTTAATTTTTTTTAGTTTTTTAATAGAACCGTTTTATTTAAAATATTCCAAAACAATTTAAAGTTTTTTGTATCTACTTCTGTTTAATCTTCAGTAATATCCTTCCTAACGTATGCACCGACGAACGAAGACTCGTCGTCTCAACAGATTTCGCCTGGTTGTCTACCAAGAATTACAGTCATATACGTTATAAGCTGTTAAGCAGTTTCTGACTGCAACCTCTGCTTGAGTTGTTGCTATAGTTGGTATTTTTGGTCGTCGCTTATGCTGATGCGTAGTTGTATGCAACACAACCAGCTCATTCACATGTTTACAGAAGAACACAAAATTAATGAGCAGTCCTTTAGAGCACAATACCATTATTACAACGGAGTTTTTGTTGTTTCCACAAAGGATAAAGGAATTTTCTCAATCGCGGGGCTTTTAAAACTGAATCACACACATATTATATTTTGGTCGGTTCGATGGAATGTTAACAGTGAGGGCACAAGTGTTATGAATGCGTGGCTCATTCAAAAAGAACTGTTCACTGGTTGATATGTAAGTGGACGACAACGCGTTTTTTTATCCACAGGATGAAAAGTGTTGTATGAATTATAAAGCGCAACCACTTGTTTAAAGTTGAAATTTATAACGTCACATTACGGCACAATCTGCACGGTTCTCTCTTGTGCTCTAAAACACACAAATTTTCTCAATTCAATAACGGTGCTTGTTTCTCTCTCGCACTCTTTTATCTCATCATATATTTGCGGACAATGATTCAACAAGCCTGGAGATGTATTAGCCAAACAACTGCAGCCGGCTGGTTGATACTTGCTCAATTTGTTGTTGCTCTCCATTACAGAGCTATGTTTATTTTTAGATAGCTAGGATATCCCTTGCTATCCTTGCGTTGCTTATGGTTTAATAAAAATTACAAAAATTAAGTAAAAGTACGGATTCGCCTTCTCTCTCTCTCTCTCTCTTCAACAATATTTTTTTTTAATGAATACGCATTCAATTTACTTTTGTTCTTTGATAATAATTGGATTTTTTTACTTAGAGTTTTTCTTTTTTTTACTAAATGGGAGTATATGTGCCAAATTGTTTAACTCAAAACAACAAAGACTTAATGAAATCATTTTATGTAGAGGGTTCAAAGCTTCCCACAATATAATTTAGTTGCGGTGTGCTAAGGTTGATCATATCTTGACTTATGACGCAAGATATGTCAACTTTACTTGTCACACTAATTCTAATATGACGGAAACCATAACCCAGGGCATGCTTTTATATCTACCCTCCACATACGAAGGGGTATATGAGGTATATATGATGTGATGGGGTACGTCATTGTGTCCGTGTATCTGTGGTCCTACAAAAACCTATCTATCTGCTATAAATATTTCAAGTAATTAAAGTTATTAAATTTGATGCCCGAGTTTGTAATTAGTCCATCCATTGAACGTCAATAGTCGGGTAACAAACGCGTCCAAAATTTACAATAGTTTTACTAGATCCCGCTTTACATAGATGCTGAAGGTATATGAATTTGACTTAAACCAAATTTTATTTTGGTTTATTTGTGCTAAATGTCATTTCTTCAACACATAGCGAAAAAACATCTGACAATTAAAAATATATATGGATATGGATGGTTTATATGGATATAGCTCCTAATTCTTCATCTAAATTAATAATTTTGCGGAACACCTCCAATTACCTCGCCGTTGTACAGGTCCAATTAAACCTCTTAAACACACATGACATTTATAGAAAAAAGTGATAATATGAATTTTTCAAATATACATATGTAAGGTGGAAAGATTTCGTACATATTCAGGCGAAATGTAGTTTTGAATCTCTCACGTTTTATTACGCACGTAAAGGAAAAAAACCCCAAAAACCATATCATGTATTTTGTACTATTGAACGGAGGTCCATTGACCGATTGGCCCCATTTTCAATATGAAATATATATATAGCAAATTTCAGATAAAATTTCTATATATGCATGTACCGACAAGGAATATATGATATAAGCCCCGAAACTAAAAATTACTTTCCCTCAACAACAGACAGATACAACATGGCATCATCTCTTCAGATTTTGGTGGTCAAAAATATAAATACCTTGGACACCTTGTAGAGTCTCTAACACATAATTCTGGGCGTTGTAAGTGGAATCTTATGTATAAGGTATAAAAAATTGCATGTTAGAAATAAATAATTACAACAATAACTACAATAAACCGCTCATTCATTTATTCTTGTTTTTTGAATTTCTTATGTTTTCAGTAAAAAAAAACATTTGGCAGAAAGCGTCAATGAAAAATGTTTGAGAAGGTGCCAACAAATTTGCCTTTACAAAGCTTAAAACTTTATAAATAAAACAACAACAATAAAAGTAGTAATAATCAAAACAAGTGAAAATGTTGTGGTCGGTCAAGCGCGACCATTTCATACCTGCACCAAATATTTCCAAAATTTATATTGCACTATAATTTGTTTATTTGTATCGGGAACCAAGCTCATTGTCGTATAAGTCACTTTGTGAAAAATCTTTATGGGGGGGCGGGTTGTAGAAATTGTCCCATCTGGTCCAAAATTTAACATAAACATTATGCTAAAAACATTACTTTTTAGTTAGCCTAAGAGTTATTCATTTTTGAGATATTGATCTGAAATTTTGTGATTACACCTCTAGTTTCTGCAGACAAGTCGTCTTTAAGAATTGCGAATTTTCGCCATATAAAGGCTTATTTTAAATAAGGGGTGGATGTGGCATTTAGAGTTTAGCAGCTCCAAACATACGCACAAACTTAATATTCCCTCTTACCACATGTGGTGTACGGTTTAATAACAACTATAAAACACAATTTAAAGATACAACCAACGCTTGATACTGAAAACACCTTTCCTCCTGCTATATACTGTACAACCGAATAGAGACTTGGTGACGACAAAATAACATATAAAACCATTGATGGAAAAATTATAGCACAACTACTCAGAGAAGACAAAAAGCATGGAAAGAGAGCAAAGAGAGAGACAACGGATAAATATAATTAAAGCTGTTCTACAACCACGAATTAGCGGCGGCATATGGTATGAACAATACGATGTTGTTGTTGGTAGCAGTTATGTTTACCCGAATAGCAATTAATCCTTCAATCAATTTCTTTTCCTACTTCTATTGCACGTTGTTTAATCTTGCATCTATTTGGAGCATTAATATTGTAGCCTTTAATTTTCCATTTACTCAAATCAACTTTTATTTTTTATTCTTAACACCTTTTCGCTAAAGGGGGAAGCATTTACATATCATATTCATATTACGAATCGTCCATTTTATCTTTTACTCACAAATTTCTTTGGGTGTATTACTATTTAATGTCGGCGCACAAGACGCCGGTTCCCCTCTCCCATTTACGCTATAAAACTTAAATTCTTTAGTTTTTATGTAAACTCATTCATTCCTATTTGAAGCCAAGTGTGAGCAGTCTCTCTTATATATTCGTACTATATCAACGTATTTATTATGAAAATTATAGAAGTCCTACCATAATTTAAAATAAGTTTGCTGTCTAGAGATTTTTGTTTTTAATTTTTTTTGCACAAAATGTGTCGTTTTGGTCAACGTTAATGTAAAGGAATTTGGGTTATACGCAAACTCTGTACAAAAACGAAAAATTCTCTCTTACACCAGCTAGTGGGTGCGCCATAAGTATGACGCCTACGCGTACCTGTGACGTAAGCTCCATAACAGAAAATTATGTATTGCCGAATATGTATTAAAAGATTGGATAATGTTTGTTTGTATCAATTAGATGCTAACTTCGGATGTATATGGACACTGCGCTAAAAAATTAGGTTTGCCTTTGGCTTTTTAAAATAATCATTAATTATGTAGAGAAGAATTAGTGAAATTTTAAAAACTGTACCAACTTAGCCGACATTGTAACCCCCATTTCGTAACAGTTCTCCACTATCTGGATATCAAACGAAACAACTAGAAGAAGACGTGAAGTATATGATCAATCAATATCGAGAATAATGTTTTGAGGTCGCCCAAAAACGTTGAATTATTAATTAGTTCAATGATATTTCGATCACTGTCGCACGACCGTACTGATATTTTTTACAAAGCTTTCCCATAGTATATTTAAAATTATAATGCAGATTGACTTACGTGGCTCTGGCCGCAAAAAGGCCAATTACTAATTTCTGCACAATCCATATGATATGGATATAAAATTAGCAAGTGAGAAAACTAATTTGGCTCAAGCCAAATCTTAAATACCCTCCACATCTACAGCAGTGGGCGCGACATGTATGTGATTACGCCCTTTACGTGTATGTATTACGTATCAGCTTGCAAGTCTAGTTTTACCACCACGCCCATTTTTGGCACATTTGTGGATGGGACAACCATAAATATGTACACCCAATTTCAAATTCATAGATCAATTTTACATAGGGGCATATATAAAGGTTTTTGTCGATTGTGGGCGTTTTTGGTACATCGATGAAAGGAATCGATGAAATAAGGATCTGCGTGCAAAAACTAGAAGTATCTGTACAAAATTTCAGCTCAATATCTCAAAATTTACGCCCGTGAGAATGCCAATAACAAGCGGAAATACATGTCTAAACCGACTCAGTCCTCGACGCTGATCTGAAAACTTTTTAGAATGTCTGACGCCTTCCTCTGGATGTTGCAAATGAAGTAATAAACTTAGTATGTTTATGGAAGGTATAAAAATGCCACAAGTGAAGTGTTTCTAAGTATTCATTTAAATTTAATTTTTATATAAATATTTCTTATATTAGATCACATACATATTCATTAGTTCTGGCGACAATGCGAAGAAATATTCAAAATTGTAGCGAAGGACTAAAATCAGGCGATTTTGAATTACTCCGATATAGATGTCAAGTGAAAGTAGTAAGAAGAGTAAATTTGGTTTAGGCCAAATCTTAAAAACCTTAATACGTCTACAAGATGTGGGTGTGGCACGCGTAACATAATGCCGCACAATAGTGCATGAATTACATATATGATTTCACAATTTCAAATGCGTTTTTCCCAATTCCAAATGCGTTTTCTCAATTTCAATTGCCTTTCTACCAATTTCAATTGAAAATGGTGTAGTAGGAAAAAGCCAAAAACTTACATTTGTTATATTTACTTGTGCTACGAAAGGAAAATTTTTAAAATGTCTCTGTACTTATATATTCAAACAAATGCTTTATATGCTCCGTATTAAACTTTAGCATGTGTTTGTTTCGTTTAATATATTTTATAATATTTTTGTTATTTTACGCTGTTTTCCATACTACATCACAAACATGCATCTAGTTTTGTACATTTGCTTATATTTTTATGCATGAATGAAATAGAATTGTTGTTGGCATTGATGAAAACAAATATTTATTTACATAGGAGAATAACGTAGAGGTAAGTATGCGTTATACAAAGGTACAATTTCTTATAAGCAAGTAATGCAGAAAGGCGAGAAAGTAGATTTTCACTTACAATAAAATAATTATTAAATCATCAGAACCTTTAAATAAAAAAATTAAAGTATAAGAAAAACACATGAGATTGTCACTTCTAAATTTTATCAAAATATTATATATATGTAGATGCTTATACATGTTCAGTAAGCAATAATTATTGACTGGAAGATTATAAAGATTCCAAAATAATAAAAATGAAAATGTTTCATTAAAGTGCAAAGTTACAAAATAAGCAGTTTAGTTAAGCAAGGTTTGGTAGCGCAGTGGTGGGGTGAACAACTTGCGAGACATTGTTGGTCCAATTAGTGTAGTGGATTTTTTGTTGTATTTTAACTTAATTGTACGCATCGTGATGTGCGAGTGTATTGTTTTTGTTCAAACGTTTGTAAGTGTCAGAGTAGGTTATTTAGTTAATTTAGCTCACCTGTCTGCTGTGTGTCCGTGTGAATAATAAACTTTCTCGCAGTCGTAAAAGCTGACATATCGCACTGAAATTTGATACACGCAATGTCCGAGGTTTTCTAGGGTTCCCTATAGCAATTCGGTAAAATCGGGCAAAGGGTACGCCAAAAATGGCGCCCTAAACCTTATACTGAAAGCTTTCACAATCGCAAATTTTTAGATATCGAGCTGAAATTTGGTATAGATATTCTTTGTTAAAAGTATCGCATTGAAAATAGGAAAAATCGGACCATGAACTTTTCTACCATCCTACAAAACGTAGAGTTTTTTGAGTTTTTCCTTTATTGAATACAAGAGATAAGAGATACAAAAGCAAAGTTTTAATTATTAATTATTATATCCCTCCACCTTAGTGATGAGATAAGTTTGTCCTTCCCTTTGCAATATCCAGAAGGAAACGTCAGAGACCCTACAAAGTACATATATTCTTGATCAGCGTTGAAAACTGAGTCGATTTACTCATGAATGTCCGTGTGACCGTGTGTCCCATGGACGAACATTTTGAGACATTTACCTGAAATTTTGTACAGACACTTTTAGTTCTTGCACGCAAATCCAAATGAGCAAAATCAATCAAGAGTCACGCCCACAAAAGTTGACCTATGAACATGAAAAACATAGTTATCCTATCCACCGCTATCTAAAAAAATGGGCATGGTGGATTAATAGATGAGTCCACAATCGACAAAAACCTTTATATCTTCTCACAAAAATTTACCAATGAAGTTTCAATTTGCACATAGTTATGGTTATCCTATCAATCAATGTGCCAAAAATTAGCATGATCGGTTAACAAACGTTCACAATTACCAAAAATTCATATTCAACATAAAACTTGATTTGCAAATTGATACGTAATATAAACACTTATAAGTCGAGTGGGCGCAATATATATAAATATTTGCCACGCTCACCGTTGTGGATGTGGAGGGTATTTGATTAAGATTTGGCCTAAGCTTAAGAGATACAAAAATTTAGAATTCCTTTATGTTTGGATTAAAGTTGTGAAAATAGACGTGTTCGGTTAACGTACTCACACACAGTTATTACGTTTTACTTGCGTTGTTATGAGATTGTTCATAATCTTGCGAAAAACTGTTTCTATAAGGTGGTTTTGTACTTTTGGATGTACTTTTCTATAGGTATGTGTTCTAGGCGTGGCATTGATATTTCCACGCTCAAAGTAGCATATTTGTTCGAATGATGTTAGCATCCTGTACTATTTAGAAGAGGTTAATGATGGAGAGTAAACTTGGCATACGACTAGTATAGCTCTTTAAATAAGTATTTATGTGACTTATACAATAATTACTCATGTTTACTAATACAACTAAACGAATTATAGTTGGAAGTAAGGAGTGTAGGGTATTAAATGGTCAGATTTTACCAACTGTAAAATTTTCACTTGTTTTCATTAAAAATGTCCTCTTACAAAAAAGACTGGACTTATTCTGTTATATTGTACGAGTATATACTCACATAACAATTTACCTACACAAGCCAACAAACCGTGGAAATATGCAATATACGATAAGAAGCAAACACTTATTACGAGGAAAGTTGTTTAAAAAATTATTATTATAAGCTTGATTACGTATATGATCATAATAGATTGTGAAATGCTTTGAGTAATCTTATTTCATATAACGTAAGAACAGCGAAATGAACTTAAGCAGCGGAGTAGTGCATTTTTATAACTAAGCACACGAAAATAAACTTTAGTCTATTGTTTAAGACGCGTAATAAAAATTTGTTTTTATTGCATAATACAAAAAATTATAATGTATTAATATATAGAAATAAAAACATGACTGGATATTGTTCACATTACAATTAACTATGTTTCTCGAATTTTTATATGTGGGCATTTCCAAAATCCCGAACGTGACAGGGGAGTGATTTTGAAGCTGCATCTTACAAGTAATCTTTACACTACTACTACATATTATTACAAAATCATATTTATACTACCCGCCATTTAAGAAATATTTGACATTAAATTTTGTTTTAAAATTTTTATTTTACCAAAATTTAGAGAAAAGATACAGGACACCTATGATATATTTTTGTAACTTTTTTCAAAAGAACCGGCGTTGAGGACCTTTCTTACACCTTGCCTTTCACGTGAAAAAAATTCAATACCGTTTTATGTAAGTTAAGGGCCATATTAATAATATTAATATTCAATTTCAACAATTCCTTGTATCAAATTTCATCGAAATATCTCAAAAAATTATAGGATATAGGATGGGGATGGGTTCTAAAAATGGTCCAATCCGGTCCATTTTCAATAGGATTCCCCTTTGGACCAATACATGTCCTTGTACCAAATTTCATTAAAATATCTCAAAAAATTGGACCTATAGCTTGCGCACAACTTTATATGGACAGACAAGAGGACAGACGGAGTAACAAACATCCCTACAAACTTAATATACCGTTTTTCACAGGTGGTAAAGGGTATAAAAAGCAAAGTATAACAAGTAAGAAAACTAAATTTGGCTTAGGCCAAATCTTAAATACTAATTTTACGTCGAATATGGTTTTTGAATATTGTAGGCGTATCTGTTATCCAACCATGTCCATTTTTGGCATATCATTGGATGGGATAACTATGTATATGCATTCAAATTGTCAAGTTCATAGATCAACTTTTGTGCGTGCAAAAACTAAAAGTATTTGTACAAAATTTTAGCTCAATATCTCAAAATTTACGATAGTAAGAATGCCAAGAATAGACAGACACACGGACATACGGACATACATATCTAAATCGACTCAGTTTTTGACGCTGATCAAGAATATTCTTTGTAGGGTCTCTGACGTTTCCTTCTGGATGTTTTAAATGCAAGAACAAACTGAGTATACCCCTATCAGCGAAAATGTTATAATCAGTTAAACCCGACTACTTAATAGCCCACACCACTCAGCTCCTTAAATTATGTTACAATTGATTTAGTTGTATCTGAATACGTTACTCTCAAAGGCAATTCATATTTTTGTGCCAAATATCATTGAAATACCTCAAAAAATGCCCTCTTTACATGGACCGACAAACGGGCAAACTGACATGGTTAAATCGATTCAGATTTTAATTTTGAATCAATCGATATTTGATCGGTATGGAAAGAGTGGTCCCAAAAATATTTCGATTCGGGTTGTTTTCAATAGGGTTACTCTTTAAGCATGTCCTTGTATCAAATTTCAATAATAAATTTCAAAAAATGCGCTCTGTAGCTTGCGCACAAATTTACATGGACGGATATATTGACAAGGTTAAGTCGGTTGAGATTTTGATTCTGAATCGATGGGTATATTGAAAGTGAGTGTGGCTTATGGCGTTTAGGAGTTACAGAAATCCACACAAATTTAATAAACCCTTCACCACAAGTGATGCAGCGTATAATAAAAAGCAAAGGTCAAAAGTCGACTTGTTCTTGTTTCATTTATTAACGCCATATAATTGTGTATCTGTATGTATCATGTAGTTTTCTGTAGCAAATTTCCATGTAAAGAGTAAAGAGCAAAACTAAAAAACAGCTAACCTTGGCCTAATTCAAATATGGAATGCACTCCAGTTTGGTATGATTTCATCGACAATGGTAAAAATTATGTGTAAAGATATTTATTAGGCTACCATGAAAAAATTATAATCTGGCTTACACTAGAATAGTGTAGTAGTTCCTTAGATTAAAAATATTTGATGCATACCATTTAATTACCCCAATCTTCCAACCAAATACCGTAATATTGTGGAATCACACACATACATATATGTATATAAATTTTATTTCGTAAGCAATAATAGATAGTGATACATTTATCTTTTGTTCACGTATCATATTATACAAGATTTGAGCAGCAACGCACATGAGCATTTCCATTTGCGATGTATATTAGATTCGATTGTGTTTTATGTTCTTGACATTTCTCCCAAAAAATAAATTATTCAATATATTGTAATTTCTTTGAGCAGTTGTCATCAACGTATGACTAAAAAAGTATTCCAATTTCTTACATCAGGATGTCTAAATTTATCATCTTTTTTACATAAAAATATTTCCTCACTATTAAATACCAACATAGTAGTAGTTGAAATCTCTGTTTAATAAAAAAAGATGACTCCTATACGTGCAAGCACGGTGGCGGTTAGAAGGGATTAGAGGGAGAAAGATAGAGGGAGTAGTGTTTGGTACTTTTGATTTGAATTTGCGCACACTAGGCATGGTGAGAAACACCTCTGGAGGTAGGTGGTTCCAGAGGCGAATACCCCGGTTGAAGAACGAACCTCTTCGGTAATATTTTGTGCGATACACTGGCAACTCCATAACGAATGGGTAAGATCGGTGAGCAAGCCTGGTTGTCCTACTTAAGGTTTCAGTGGAGGATACAGCTCTTCTTTAGATATTTCGAACAAGTGCTCCGTCCAGAGGACGCCGTACTGAATTCTTATGCCCAGAATATCAGGAGCGGCTGATTCTTCCACATTTATGACGCCGAAGAATAGAGGGCGCCCATCACTGTTCCTGTGCGACAGATGGCAGCACTAATCTTTTACCTGACCCCATTCGGGGATTTTCATGAGGTCGTGATTTAATGAATCATTCATTATGCAACGTTTGCTTTCTATCTCCGTGTTGCTATGCTAGGCCTTTTATTAAAAGAAAATGAATGACATAGAAAGAATCAGGGTTCTCCGTCAAGCACAAAAGAGCATTAATGAATACCAGGAAAAGAGAAAGGGAAAGGACAGAGCCTTCAGATACGTCTGCATTTAGGGTATACTGATTTAATGCGTAATCGTCAATTACAACCTGAATTGAACGATTACTCAAGAAGCTCGATATAAACTGAGCGAAATTGTTGTTCACACCTATGGCCATCAATTTGGACAACAGAGCATCATGCCATACTCCGTCAAACGCTTTATTTTCGCCAAAGTGGCGAATAACTCGATACCACTTTTCTGTTAGGTAGGCTATATATAATAATTCGCCAGTGGACTAATGTTTACGAAATCCGTATTGACGGTCGCTGATTAGGTTGTTGGCCTCAAGATAACTCATCAAGTGAAAGTTTAAAATAGTATCCATTGTTTGTCCATTGCCTAAGGCGCTACAAATAGCGATTGGCTGTTAGTTTGCAGGATCTGAAGGGGTATCTTTTTTTGGTATCGTTTGGCAATTTTCCACCATGTTGGGTGAGTGCTTGCATGGTAACACTTACTAAAAAGATTACGCAATGGTTTAGCAAGTGTGGTGGCGCACTTGCTAAAAAGTAAAGCGTGTATGCCATATGGACGGAATGGAATTCAAATTTTACTTAAAATTGAAATTTCATTCTTCATCTAGAATTGAAGAAAATTCATTTTATATCAAATATAATTTTTAGAAAGGAAGAAAACTTCCGTAATATTTTCATATACAGACGCATGAAAAATAACACTAACGCCAATGGTCGTGATATATTATCACGCAAAGATTTATTGGCAGAGTATTGGTGAATTAGTAATAACAAGAAACTGGAACAAATATATAGTTTGCTTTCGAGTTGTCAAAGTTTCACTGTGCGACATAAAACTTTGTGCAGAAAAATTACATTGCTTACTAAACAAGCAAGTCTTCCCCTTTCTATTACTAAAATCATGATGAGAGTAACAAACATTGCGAGAGGAGACAGAAAGATATGCGTATTTTGAAAAATGATTGACAAGATTGTTGAAAAGCTATATAAAGGGTAGATGGAATAAGAGAGAACCCTTAAAGACACAGAAAAGTTTGAGTATATGGCAACTCCTAAAAGTCGTAAGCTATTGTATTATATGCTGCGGATGGCGCCAACTTAATGTCTCTGCTAATCATAACATGACATAATTTATGTATAAATATACATACTAGATAGGCCACTACGCATTAAACAAAAACATCATGCATACGATATATTTTTTTCGAAGACTTATCCACCCACAAATATAATCATTTCAATAGATACCAGCTCCCTCGCACATAAAGTGAGAGTAGATTTTAATTCATTTTCATACAATTCATTGTTTACCGAAATGAATATGAATGGCTGAGTAAATGAATTGCACCATAAGTGGTTGAACACAATAGAGCTGCAGCTGCAAAAAAAAGTAGGTATAGAAAAATAAAATTTTTCATTTTTCAAAGTAAAAAATTAAATTGAATAATATATCAAGTGGTGTAGGGTATTTAATGGTCGGGCTTGACCGACTATAATATTTTCACTTGTTTTAAGTACAACGTGTACTTACTTATTTACGAAATTTCCACTTCATAGCTTAATATTTGTTACCGACAGAAAGTAAAATGTTTAACGTCCACTCCTATCTCGACGGTCTTATTAGACGTTTGTTTAGGATTTTATAAGCGTCCCGAGCACACACCCCTCCCCCCGTAGGACGTCCCAATTTTAGAATTACATCATAGGCTTCACTCCTTGATCGAGAGTTTTCCATGAACCACCAACTTGTATACCACAGCTCCCGCGAAGCTCCCACAAGGGGGCCTACCTCCCGCAATTTGAAATACGGAGAAAAAATAAATATTTAATTAATAGGCTTGGGCCACTTTAAAATAACGCATCCGCATACATATATACACGTTGAAAAAAAATTCTTTTCTTAATGTTTACTTTGCTGAGAAACCACAATTAATTTAGAAGGCTTTGGAGTCGTCTTAGCCAAATGCCAAGAATAAAAACTTAAATCTATTTAGAACATATACTTAATAGTAATAACAACAAAAAATAGAAACTGAACCAACACGTGCTGGCATCACAAATTCCACTTATGCATACACAGCACTGACGGTAAAGACGATGATGATGATGATGATGTCATTGTTGTTGAAAAAAGTGTTTGTGCATGCATTACAAACACTACATCAAAAGCCTAACCACGAAGGATATATCTATTACACACATTGTCTAAATCTCTCTTTATCTTTCCTTCCTCTGTACCACGCTTCCCTCTTTATTTTCCGTACATGCAAATGTGCTGAAATATACATAAATTCGATTTTCATTTTTAAAAATAATAACACACACAATAACAATGGTAACAATGATGACGTGATATTCTTATGTATATAACAAAAAAACAAAAAGAAGAAGAAGGAGAAGAAATCATAGAAAAATAGAATAACAATTGCTTGTATCCAACTGTACCAAAAAATTTCATTTGTATTATTTTATTCTTTCATTCACAGGCACCAACCCATTCATAGATATCACTTACCCATACACATGCTACATACTATTGCATATGTTATATGCATGTATTCACATTTGTATACCAATTTGTATAATTCGTAGAAGTGCACGTGGTTAACCGTGGGGAGGAGTTCTAAAAATACTCCGATTCGGTCCATTTTCAAGAGCCAAAACATGTCCATGTACGAAATATTACCTAAATATCTCAAATGTGCGACACAAAGCTTTCGCACAAAATAAAATGGACAGACAGTTGAAAGACATTCATGGTTAAATCGATTCAGATATTGATTCTAAAAATACCCTTTGTTAACAGTGATGAAGACGTTTGACGTTTATGATAAATATTATAATGACATATGGGTATTTCGCATAACTGCCGAATTTTTATATAATATATATATCTACCTCAGTGACGAGGGTATACTAAGTTTGTTCTTTCGTTTGCAACACTTATAAGGAGGCGTCAGAGACCCTACAAAATATATATATTCTCGATCAGCGTTAAAAACTGAGTCAATTTAGACGTGTATGTCCGGGTGTCCGTGTGTTTATCTGTTGTAGGCACTCTCACGGGCGTAAATTTCGAGATATTAAGCTGAAATTTTGTACAGGCACTTTTAGTTTTTGCACGCAGATCGCTTTTTAAAATGGGCAAAATCTGGCAAGAGCCACACCCACAATCCACAAAAATCTATTTGTCTGCCACAAAAATTGAGCTATAAACTTGATATTTAGTATGTACATCTATAAATATTAGCTTCATCGATATGCCAAAAATGGGCGTATTCGGATAAGGTACACGCCCACAATAAATAAAAATCTTTATATCTCTCACAAAAGTTGACCTAGGAACTTGAAATTTGACACGCGTATACATAGTTATCCCATTGACTGATGTGCCAAAAATGGGCGTAGTCGGATAATAAACACGCCCACAATTTACAAAAAACCATATTCAACGTAAAAGTACACTTTTAAGCTAATGCTTAATACAAACACTACTAAAGGGCGTAATATATATTTGGCAGATGGGTTTGTGCCAATATGATTTTATTTATTAAAAAAAAATTTAAAATTAATATTAACAATAATTAACAAAAATGGAAGTACCGGCAGTAACACCACCAAACCTGATTAATCAGAGATTGATATACTTAGACAGAATAATCGAAGAGGCGAAGGAAGAAATTAGTGGTGGAAACTGCGCCAGGTGCAGTCAACATGCGGCAAGTTCGTACAACAACATGTATTAGAACTAAGTGATATGTCCATGGGACACTAGCTTTTATAACAATTTTATGAAATACTTAACAATATTTTATTTATTTAAATAATAATAATAATACGTAATAATACTTTAAATAAAATCTCTTGTTTTTTTTTATTCTGTGTATATTTCGGTTACATACAATATAATACAATATATAATATTTTTATTATCGTACAATTTCTAAATTTCAAATGGAATATCTGAATTTCAATTGACTGTTTCTAAATTTCATTTGGAATATGTGAAATTTAATTGACTATTTCTGAAATTAAAATGGAAATGGTGTAGAGTAATATTGATATTGTTTGGATATAAAAATTAAATTGTGTGTGTTTGCTGATTATAAAAATGGTCACACTTAACTTGTATATGACTATTTCATGTACTTACGCAAACAGTGTTTTTTTTTAATTATTCAATCACGGCACAGTGTTGGATAACGTTACCACTTATATTTGTACCAAATTTCAACTTGATAGGCATAGTATTGTGCGATATAATTTTTTAAAGATACAATTTTTTTGAGGTATGTTAAAATTTTTCTTTATTGTGGGCGTGTCTCTTAACCGATTTTTCCCAATTTCAATACGAAACAGCGAAATTAAACTAAGAATAAGTGTGCCAAGTTTAAATTTGATATCTCAAAAATTACGACCGTGAGAGTGCCAACAACAGGCAAATGCACGGATACACGGACGGACATTACTCACACGATTTCTCTTTTCAAGATCATTTACAAACAATAAGAATAAAAGAGGACCAAGGTGACTACCCTGAGGGACACCCGAAGAAACAGGAATAATACGTGACAAACAGGATTTAAAACATACTCTTTGAGTACGACCAGTGAGATAACTACAAAACCAGGACACCATATTGTTGGAAAACCCTATACTTTTAAGTTTAAAAATCAAATGATTATAATTTACTCTATCAAATGCTTTCGAGAAGTCCGTATAGATAACGTCGGTCTGTTTGTGCTCAGAAAAAGCCCGGTAAATGTCACCCGTTAGCTCAAAAAGATTGGTGGATGTAGACTTCCCTTTACAGAAACCATGATGGCAAGGATATAAAATCGATCTTATTGCCGGCGTGAGTCTTCAAGTAATAAGGAGTTCAAATAACTTAGGTAACGCACTAATCTTAGCAATACCCCTATAATTTTCGACACAATTCTTAGGCCCATTCTTATATAATGGAATAATAAAAGAGGTTTTCCAATAAGTGGGAAAATATTCTTTTTTCAAGCAGATATTAAAAAAATTTGTAATTGGAACATACTTAAACTTAATTTTAGATAACGCGTCAAAGACTTCAGATTCAGAGAAATAAACGTTAGGGAAAATATTAAATGAATTTATAGGAAACGGATAATTATCAGACGGAATATTCGCGGATGAATAGGAATTTTCAAAATAATCAGCAAAAAGGTTGGATATACCCTATTCATTCGAAGATTCCGAATTAGCATAGCACATTATTGCGGGAAATCCAACAAGTTTACGCTTAGTATTCACAAAGGAAAAGAAGTTTTTAGGGTTACTGATTAAACTAGATATAATTCGAATAATGAAACTTATTCCAAGAGTTAAAATCACTCCTAGCACGAGAGTAAGCCACTGCGTTTATATTTTTTGAATAATCTGCTTTTTTTGTTGCGGACCATTTTTAAGTGTTTATTAAACCATCTCGAACAGTTCGAGGAGGCGGAAACGGACTTAAACGGTACGGATATAGAGATGGCGAAAGACAGTATATTGTAAAACACAGACAAAGATTTATCAATATTTTCATACTCCAAGTTCCAGACAACATCAGACAGAATGTCTCTAATAATATTGTAGTTGGCTTTGCTAAAATCAAGATAATTTTTACGCGCAACATTCGTATGAATATTATCTTGAAGTAGATTATTCACAGTGATCGACAAAGTAGGATGATGTAAATAGGAGGAATATAGGAGCAAGTGATATACAAGTGAAAGCACTCAACCTTAACTTGAACACATACAAATTCAACATCGCAATTCGTAGAAGGAATTATAATTTATGATGGCAACACCTGATTAACAGCCACAAGGACACCTCCACCAGTTTTTGGAATCCTGTCTTTTCTATAAATACGAAAATCAGGGCAAAAAATTTCCGAATCATTAATACATGGCTTTAACCAAATCTCAAAGAATACTAAAATAGGATATTCACAGCCAATGGTATTGAAAAAGGTATCATTCAGCTTCGTATTGAGACCACGGACATTATGATAAAGGATGGGTAAATTAGAATTCAGTTTTTTTAAACAGTGCTGGAAAGGTCTAAACTAATTGGGCGATTAAGTTTATTCCTCGGAATAAATTCCTTAACTAAAACACCATCAGGCCAAGGTTTATTTATTAAACGATCAAAAAATTTAACTGGGAGTAGAATTTTGAGTGATGAGATGTCCCTTGGCTGGGATATTTTAAATTTAAAAACATTTAGGTTATATTTGTTTAGCTCTGGCAATTTTTGCAGAATGTGGTTAGTGACCATATCAGTTGTAGTATTAACAATCAGACGGGATACAAAAAAAGCTTTACAAGCAGGCACTGCAATAAGACCTTCCACAACCGGAGCACTCTGAAGATTGCTGGATGTACCAGGACAATTAGCATTTTCAGAGCGATCGACATTTTTTGGAGGCACCTGAAGCAATTGATCATTGTGAGAAGTTGCATGACCAGTTTTAGCCCTCTCTTTTTCGACAATATTTATAGACGGAATCGGAGAATATTTATAGACGGAATCTGTAGAGATTGGTCAGATGGAGAAGTTACGGGACCATTCTTAACAATATTTGATAAGATACCACAGATACAATTAGAAACATCATTAGATGGAGGTTGGCCAGTTAGAGACGGTATATTTTTAGACGCACCCAAATCAACATAATTCAAAACATTTGAAGCTTCAGTCTCAGACATACACGGAGAATTAGATGATACAGGATGTGACACATCTGTAGAATTAAAAGACAGGCAATTGGGAGAAATTTGTAGTGAGAGAGTCGAACCAATTTAGCCGGACGGACTTTAGGAACAAAATCCGAATCTTCTAAAAGTTTATAATTATTGAACATGTCTTCCAATTTAGTGAATTTGTCCGAGAGTGCTTTCAGCTCTCTACCCAAATCTATAAAGCCACTCTGGGTTTGTTTAAATAATTTAAACAAATTCAAATCAATCTTACGACATGAAGTGTGTGTTTTACGTCTATACCCGTCGTGGAGACTCTATTAGACGTTTGTAGGGAATTAAGCGTCCCCGCGCCGCCCCCCGAAGGAGGTCCCAATTTTAGAACTTACATCATAGGCTATGTAAGTTCACCCCTTGGTGACAGGGTTTTTTGCCATGCACTACCAGCGATTTTACAGCCCCCGCGAAGCTCCAACAAGGGGGCCTACCCAAGAGTACGTACTGGCAAGAACTTTAGTTCTTGGGGCTCCAGTACCCCGCGGTACCAAACTTAGTCTTTGGTAGGACTGTCGATCACTTGATCTCCCAACTTCGCCCATGGGTTGGTATCCCATTGGTGTTATGTTTGCTAAAAGGTAGTTATTTGATCCCTGCTTTTCGCATTATTGTTCTGGCCCCGTGATCCTTGGACGAAGCACCTATGCCGGTACTCCGTTTCAGGGCGGGGCCCATCAATCTTACGACAGTCGCCACATGACCAACGTAGTCCTTTAGAACGATTGACTATATGATCGAATTGACGTCCACTAAACCCAGCACACTTAGGATGAGCCGATTGTTATTCATTACGTAAGAAAAGAGACCAAATATGAATTATGCAAAGAGAAGCTAAAAACACTGTTAATTAAAATTACAAGTTATGTTAAATAATCAAAGTGAATTAAGCCTAAATTAACAATAGCCTAAAAGTATGCTAAGAAAAGAAGAATGAGAGAGAGAATAAATGTAAAAAAATAAGTGAGAATAAATAAACGAAAATGCCTGAAGAGGTATATATATTTATATATAAAAATATATAAATAGCATCAAATATTCTATTTAACACTTTTTTTTTCCCCCTTTTTAATGATAATACCTCTAATCGAATTAAGACAGAATCAGCGACTATCAGCCTTATAAATCCGAATTCACATAAAATGCGATTAAAGATTAAAAAATATGCGAATATAGATTAAAAACTTTATCAAAATTTAAAAAAATTATTATCTTTGATTTGATCTTGGCGCCTCCCAAGACACAGCTTGATCAAGGATATATATTATATGACAAACCTTTGTTGGACACTTATTAGGCAACAGAGTCACCAGGAACAAACCAATTTAGAAGTGTTTCTTTTTAGAAATTGGAGTCAAAAGGTTAGAAACAGATTTAGCAATGTCTGGTAAAAGAGTATCTAGTTCATTTTTAATCATGTTTTATAATAGAGTCCTCTGAGAACAATTCATTTACATTTCAATTCCTTAGTTGTAAAAGAGTATGAGTTAATATTTTTTTCTTTTAAAAGCAACATCATTTCTGTATGAGAACTAGCGTCAGACTTACTTACTTACTTACAGAACTTACTTTTATAACGAGATTTGTTTTAAAAATAATTCCTTTATTTTGTAAAGAAGTTCTTGAAGGTAGCTGGGGTATAACTCAACGAGTCCAAGGTTCCTCACAAAAAAATTTCTAAGACGGGATGTTATTTGTCTCTAATCCTTAGACTTTCCTTCATTTATTTGACGTTTTAGCGCGTTAACGGCTTGTGGTGCGGGGCACGGCGTTACTGCCAATCGATGTGTGAGCGCTGCAAGTGCGGCGAATGGTACAGAGCGGTGAGCGGTACAAAAGCGACGTGCGGTGCTGAGAAATGAACAAAGTAAGAGTGACGTGCGGTACAAGGTACAGGAGCGGTGAGCGGTACAAGTATGACGTGCGGTGCGTGCTTGAGCGATGAGCGGTACAAGAGTGGTACAAGATACAGAGCGGCGGCGTTGCAGAGCGGCGTACGATACAGAGCGATGAGCGTTTCAGAGTGATGCGCGTTACTACATACAAAGCAGCGAGTGTTGCAGAATGATGAGCATTTCTGGATATAATTTCTGGATATAAATGGTAAGCGGTACAGCATACAGAAGGGTGGTAGTTACAGGATACAAGAACGGCAATGGTTATTGAGACAACAACGGCGGCGCGACCTAGGCGCTTGCAATATAAATATTGCAGGATATCTAGGCGCGGGGACAGAGAAACAAACGAAGCGACGATGTCGCGACCTAGGCGCGTACAATATAAAAAATATTGCAGGATATCTAGGTGCGGGAATCTGATCAATGCTATGCTCGCAGCCAAATAACTCAGAAAGAAAACAATGGATTAATTCACTATGTTTATTTTATTTTAAAAAGAATTCATTTTGCTCACCTTGCTTCATATAACGATCAACGGTATTATGTTTTTTTCTTAAAATAGAAGTAGCAACAATAAAAGAAAGAATTCATATATGCTTACTAAGTAATAAAATAAATAACGGGATTTCAATTACGTTTTTAGTTTTAAATAAACAAACAGAGTATGAAATACAACAAGAGTTTTTAATTGTATCAAAGCAAAAAATAATTGGTATGTTTGATTCTCTGTAATATGTGTATGTTAGAACAGTATGTGTGGCGCAAAGCGAAATGTAGTAACTCTGCGCCTTACAATTTACTTTGTTCTATACTCACGTTGTAGATGAAAGTGGGTGGACAAAAGCAGAGGCGGTCCTTTTTTTCAGCCGGATCTTGACTTGGCATTCAAGATGAATCTTCAACTTTACAACATTGTGTTCGAAATCCAATTCTCCCAGAAAGACAGGGATTTTGACAATTTGCATTAAGGCCCGATATATTTATTTGAATATTTTATTGCTACCTTCTAAGAGACCTTTTATTCGTTTTTACGCTTAACAAATCACTCTATTATCCATATCATTTTTTTTACTCTGCTGTTAGTTTGGATTTTACCATAAAGCTATTTAAGGCTTTGAGTGCCGCTTAACTATGAGAGTAGATATATATGTGCTCTTTGGTAAGCGTCTTTGCAGACATTCCGACACGCATGCTATTGCATATGTGGACGACTGGTAGATTGGGGCTGCTATTTAGTATACGGGGCCAAAGATGGTACCGTCGGTTGGCCCAGTTTCCAGTTTAAATCCATCTGTATACCATACCATAACCGGTGTCCGTATGTCCATCTGTTATTGGAGTTCTCACTGGCGCAAATTTTGATATATAGATATACATACATATGTATGTATGTGTGTGTTGCATACATACATTTTTGTTATGCAACAGCAGTGACATTCCAATGTTAAAATATTTATTGCGTTTTTAAAGCATAAATATATATAAGCGTGTACTCGCTGAGAAAAGTAATAAGCGCTTTATTCAAAAAGAGTGATCGTGCTTTGCTACAATAGATATAAAGGGCAGAATAAAAATTGTAAAGTTGCAGTTTTCGGGGATACGTGTAACGCGAAGTTGACATGTTTTAGCAAACGTTAATTTTCAAATCACATTATATGGCGATCCTTCCAAATTTTATTATTATAAATGTTTCATTTTTATACCATTCTAGTAACTGTGATCGTATACTGCTAAAGGTTTTTTTTTATTTTGCCATCTCAGATTCCGCCAAATCGTAAGCATCATAAATAAAATTATATAAAATTAAAATCATCATGCAATTTTATTCTACTGGCCTTTCATTCTTTTTAGCCAAGAAATTTGGTTTATTTTACCATTACCTTTACCACATATTTTAACATTTTAAGCAGTATAGAGTAAACTTAATCCAAAAACTTTAAAGAAACAAGCGTTAACGTTGACGGCATCGATTATTATTATCTTAATTATTGTATAAATAAGATACAAATTAACAAACATTTAAAAAAATATCTCAAACGTGACATTAAAGTTATAGAATTACTATATCTTTTTCGTACTGTTGGAAAGAATTTTAACATCTGCTTTAATGTTCTAAATATAAATACAAATTAAAACTTTAAGGCTATTCTACTAATGCAGTAGAAATTTCACAGGCACTCTAACCAGAGTAGAGACTAATTAAAAAAAAAACAACACAACAAATCTTAAATTACAAGAAGTAGAAAATCGAAAAAACGGAAAAACAAACAACAATTAACAGCTTTACAAACGAATGGCGATTCCAATTTTTTCACTAGTGATTTTAAAGAAACTGAAACATTCTGTATAATTTTGGAATTGATATCTAAAAATCAATTCGAAGATGGTATAGGTCAGAATTATTTGAGTTCGCTTCTAATACTAAACACTCACAAAACGTGAAAACGAGTATGGGGAGGACTAAAGTCCAACTTCCTTAACAGTACTAATAACAAAATTAAAGCTGACTTATATAGCCTAATACAATATTTTCGTTACTGATAATAAACTATAAAAACAAGACAATAGATTTTATAGGAGAATTAAATGACTTTCATATAAAACAACTATACCATTTTTAATTGAAATTGGTAGAAAGGCAATTGAAATTGAGAAAACAGTCCTCAAATGAAATTGGGAAAATCGCAATTGAAATTGGTAGAAAGAAATTGAAATTAAGAAATCGCATTTGTAATTGAAAAAAACGCGTTGGAAATTGGAAAAAAATTTTCTTAGCTACAAAGCTATAAGTATATCTTATTTTTAACATTATAATATTATAACATTTTTATACGGCGAGGTGAATTTGGGTCGGAACAGGCAAATGAGTGGGTACGGAACTTGCTTGTAGAGTGGACTGACATGAGAAATGCATTAGACGAGCTTTTAGTTATTTGTGATAATGCCCCATGTCACTCCTCTTTGGAACAAGTCTTTGAAGACACTGGGGCAAACCCTTTACGGCTAAGCCCTTACTCGCCCATGTTGAACCCTATAGAAGGGGTGTGGCCCAAAATAAAGCAGTACGGCAAAGTGAATATGAGGCTCCCAACGCCAGCACCACCTCGTGTTAGCCAACAAAGGTTGGTCCATCTGGAGATATAAGAGACCAAGACATAGAGGTGGTAACAGCTGGCGACTGTGCCAGATTTGTGCAGCACTCCACCACCTTCTATGAAAAAGCGATCAATATGGAGCATATGCCTGTTGGGATCTAGCTGTGTTTTTGTTTCTTGTTATTAGAACCATTAAAAATGAGATATACTTATAGCTTTGTAGCTAAGAAATTTTTTTTACAATTTCAAATGTCAATTACAAATGCAATTTTTCAATTTCAATTGCCTTTCTACCAATTCTAATTGAAAATGATGTAGAGCAACCAAAAATGAACGTACAGTCATACCAAAAATAAACGGGACAATTTCATTAAACGGACTTGGCAGAAGTTTCAAAAGCACAATATACGCTACCCAACGCTAACTACTATAACAAATAATATCGCCCCATAACTACATAGAAAAAGACGCAACTTTTCAACAAGCTTACAAAAATTTACAGGAGAAATGTTCTAGCACATAATGGATGTAATAAAAAAAAAGTCAACGAGTCTCAACCCTATACCAACAATACTTTTACAAAAAATTGTAACAAGAATAAACAAAAAATAACTTAATATAATAATAATAACAGAACCAGGGAAACGGAAAGTGCAAGTGGTGTAACAAACCATCACCGACGCGCAAAAGATGTAGTGAGAACCCTTTGTTATATATATAACAATAAAAGAAATAAATCCATCGTTTCTGTGTTTGCACATCGTATTTTCTGCACAGTGTTTAAATGGCTGTAGTAAGAAAACATGCTTGGATTTTAACCTACCTATTAAAAGGATATTCTAACTCCTGAAATTGAAAATTTCTTTTACTGGTCATAGAGAGTAAAACAATGCACTCTCCTTGCACTTTTATAAAACAAAACTTGTAAAAGTATAAAAAAAACAAGATAGAAAAGTTCGCTTAAGACCGAAGCTTAAATACCCTCCACCTTTTATAATCCTCTAAAAAATAAGTTCCTATTGCCATATTTATGTATATGACCATATCATATACTTACGCAAATAGTGTTTTTTTTAATTATAGGCGTTTTCGTTATTTAATCACGCCCATTTTTGGCACAGTATTGAATAACGGTACCACTTATATATATATACCAAATTTCAACTTAATAGGCATAGTATTGTGCGATATATAATTTTTTAAAGATACAACTTCTTCGAGGTATGTTGAGATTTTCGTTTATTGTGGACGTGTCTCTTAACCGATTTTTCCCAATTTCAATACGGAACAGCAAAATTAAACTAAGAATAAGTGTGCCAAGTTTAAATTTGATATCTCAAAAATTACGACCGTGAGAGTGCCAACAACAGGCAGACGCACGGATACACGGACGGACATTACTCACACAATTTCTCTTTTCATGCTGATTAAGAATATATATGGTTTGTGGGGTCTCCGAGGCTCCGATGTATTGTAAACGGATAAACAAAATGAAAATACCCTCTTCCCCAAGGTGGAGGGTATAAAAACAAGTGAATATGTTATAGTCGATCAAGCCTACACAGCTTAGTTCCTTAAATTAAGCTACAATTGGTTTAGTTTCATCAGTATACGCGAAGCACCGCCCTAGAAGTTACCACGTGAAATATCATTATATAGAAAGTATTCGTCAAAAAATATTTAGAATTACGATTTCTTGACGATTTTTCTCATTATGATAGGAGGTCTTCTAAGAAGGGTCGATTCGGTCATTTCATTTTTAACAGGCTATCTTTTTAGACCAATTCTTATCCTTGTATCAAATTTCATCGACATTTAAGACATAAAAAGTATACAAGAATAGACAGACGGA
The DNA here is from genome assembly GCA_949710015.1 of Crataerina pallida. Classification (NCBI taxonomy): domain Eukaryota; kingdom Metazoa; phylum Arthropoda; class Insecta; order Diptera; family Hippoboscidae; genus Crataerina; species Crataerina pallida. Next base: position 10,282,326 of record OX453293.1, read on the forward strand.
CATGGTTAAATCTATTCAGATTTTGATTCTAAAACGTTCGGTATAATTAAAGGCAGGTGTGGCATTTGCCATTTAGAAGTTATAAACAACCGCAGAAATTTAATATACTCTTTGCTACAAGTGATACAGGTAATAACAATGACATTAAATTTGTTTAGCAACGGTAGAAAAAGAAAGACAAGGTAAGAGAATGACTAGCGATGAAGTGAATACTAAAAATCTGTATTTTGCATAGGTTAAATTTGAGATATCCTCCACATTTATACATATGTTGTGGGTGTGGCACGTATACTTTTGCACCCTATTAAAGTGTGACCTTTCGCCTTGAAGGTCTATTACATTTTAGACACATTCATGAACATGGTTTATATAAACCAAATTTAAATTCTTTAGCTCCAAATATTGAGTAAAATACTGATGATAATGAAGAATATATGCATTTTGTAGGATCTCAACATAAACGGAATGACAAACGTTATATGTGTAAAGTATAAAACGTCAAGGTTTTTTGGATATTTTATTTGTACATGATTCTTAGTAGTTTGGTACTGTTGTTGTTGTTGATTTTGTAAGCCAAAGGTAAATTTCTTAAATGATGTACAGTTCCTTACCACGTCACAGGGACATATGATGCCATCTGCTTATTCTGTCCGTGCCTCCTCTTCTATTTCTTCTCAATTTTTTGAAAACGGCACCAATTGTGGCAAGGGATACATTAAGTTTGATCGGATGTTTGTAACACCTAAACGGCAAATGCCACACACACCTTCAACGGTTCTTAATCAAAATCTAAACCGATTTAGCTAAATCCGTCTGTCCGTCGGATATGAAGATTATATATTAGTCCAAAGCGAAATCCCATTGAAAATGGAACAAATCGACCCCACCTATTATAATGAAAGTGTTTATTTTTAAATATTTTTTGTGTAAAAGTAAGTGACGAATGACTTAGATTTGCCTATGCCAAACTTAGACGCGATCGGATTAGAACCTATTTTCATCTAACGATATTTCACGAAGTAACAGGCGGGGTCTTGAATACAACTAAACTGATTGTAACATAATTTAAAGAGCTAAGTAGTGTAGGGTACTAAAAGGTCGGGCTTGACCGAATATAACATTTTCACTTGTTATGTTGTACTTGCTTAAAATCTTCCAATTTCTGCTTATTATTGTAGTTCTTTCTATTATTGGTTTTCCTTCGGTAAAACTTGCTTTTTTTATTCCTCTCGGCTGAATCATTGCCAACAGATTCAAAGCGTGCCCAAAAAAGGAACAAGGTAAAGCAAGTCAATGAAACTTTCGGTATAACCAAAGTGTGTTGAATGTATCTTGAGAGCATGGAGTATTGATTATATTACATACAAACACACTAAATTCTTCTTAGAGTTCTACTTTATTATTATTCTAGATGATAGCGCAAGGGTTGACTGCTGTCCTATTGGGAAAGAAAAGCTCCACCAGGTATATAAATCTCTAGTACATATATATATATATATAATATATAAGTATTTATATTATACTACAGATATATTAAGTTTGTGGCGATATTTATTACATCTAAATGATTTCTTTTATAGGCACAGTTAGTATGACTTCATACCTTCAAAATGAATTATATATCTAAGTCAAATAACCGTATCTTCATGTCGAATGTCACCTAGATTTATCATAAAATTTAGACGTAGTTGAAAGAAAAACCTTTTTGATGTAAGGATTACTATTTTTTCATCCAACCATCCCATAAAATTTCTTCAAAGCCTAAGTGTGTCCGTGAATTTTTGATTTGGTCCATACATTATATTTCTTGTCGTATATTGATAAATAGTGTCACATCTCAATATCCAAAAAAATTGTATTTATTCCACGATACATATTCTTTAAGGTAGTCAGTGGTTCTCTGCAAAATTTCACTGCGATTGCTTAAAAAATATGTTAGGTGTTAAGGAAAAGTTTCTTTCATCCATTCAACATTTTATAATTTCTAAATATCTACTACTCAATAGGTGTGCCTGCATGTATGTCCGTACTCTTAGTCTTTCATCTGATGGTTACAAATTAAATGTCGAACTTAAAATAACGTCCAATATAACATGGAAGGTATAAAAGTATGTGTCACCGCCACAATTAAAACTAAGTGCTGCAGGATTTTAGACAGTGGAGCGCAGCCGTCCTTAACCCTTTCAATTGTTTTAAGCGTAAAGGTTACCCTTAGTTGCTATTATACAATTTTCTTTTGTTTTTAGTTTCTAGGTTTATTGGGCCCAACGTTTGATACATAATATAAAAAGTGGAAAAGTTATAGTCGGTCAAACCCGATCATTTAATATGCTACATCACTTAGTTTTACAAATTATGCTACAATGAGTTTAGTTCTTTCACTAGACGCGAACTATGGCCACATATGTTACTTCGTGAAATATCATTATACGGAAAGTGGTTCTAAAAATGGTCTGATTTTATATATTTTTTTGCCATACATATAAAGATTAGATAATAGGACCTTATTTAGGGAAGGCTTCTAAAAAGCACTGATTCAGTTCATTTGCAATAAGTTTTTTCTTTGGCCAATTCATATCTTTCAATTCATTCTTGTACCAAATATCATCGAAATTTCAAAAAATGCGACCTGTACTTTGCCCACAAATTTACATGGATAGGCAATCGGACAGAAGACATGGAAATATCCATTCAGATATTGATTCTAAATCGAGGGTTATAATGGAAAGTGTGTGTGGCATTTGACGTTTGAGAGTTACAAAAATGTGCATATACTTCATGGACCCTTTGCCTTAAGTGGTGCAAGGCATAAAAATATTCATATTGATGAAGCCTGTTTTATTTCATCCTAACTTCTACTGTGTTTACTTTTTTAAGTGTGTCAATGAGAATTAACGAATATTGTGTATAAAGAATACATACTTCCGTCTCATTGTATATGTATTAGTATAAATGCTCACATTTAGTAAGTATACTTTGCTCCTATCTGTACACATTCTCTACACTGCATATTATACGTACATGACACACCGTTCTATGTGCTGTGTTCTGTTCTACTTCCTATTCAGGAAAAATTTATGTTTTGACACAAATGACAAATATGTGTTTTATAACCTCCACCTCAGTGATGAGGGTATACTAATTTTATTCTTCCGTTTGCAACATCTAGAAGGAGGCATCAGAGCGTCACAAACTGAGTCGATTTAGATATGTATGTCCGTAAGTCCGTCTGTTGTTTGCACTCTCACGAGCGTAAATTTTGATTTATTGAGCTGAAATTTTGTACAGGCACTTTAAGTTTTTCACGCAGGTCGTATTTAAAATGGGCAAAATACGTTAAGAGCCACGCCCACAATCGACAAAAACCTATTTATGTGCCATAAAAATTGAGATATCAACTTGAAATTTGGTATGTATATCTATAAATATTAGCTCTATCGATATGCCCAAAATGGGCGTATTCGGATTACAGTCACGTCCACAATCAATAAAAATCTTTATATCCGCCACAAAAAATGGAACTTGAAATTTGATACGCTATTACATAGTTATCCTATCCAATGATTTGCTAAAAACGGGCATGGTCGATAACAGACACGCCCACAATTTACAAAAAACCATATTAAACGTAAAAGTAGACTTGCATGCTGATAAGTAATACGTACACTACTAGAGGGCGCAATATATCTATATTTAACACGCCCACCGTTGTGGAAGTGGACCTAAATCAAATTTAGTTTCCTTACTTGTTATATGCTACAGTAATATTTTTCTTTATTTCCTTATTTGTAAATACATACATACAATACATGCACGCATCATATATTGATAGTCAGACGTGATCTTGTTTATGCTTTTTTATGCTGGGCGATATAATCCATTATATATGAAATTAAATTATATTAAGGTTTTTTACTTAGTAAGAAAATAATTTAAATGTGATAATTTTATTTTTTAACAATATGGAAAACATGTTTATTAATGTTTATATGAAAGTGAAATAATAGTGAAATGTAATAAGTAGAAAACTAAGTTTTAAAAACTTATCAAACAGGGAAAGATATTTATTCGCTGAATAATCAATTATAGACAAAACAAATTAATGTATAAAGTAAATCTTATTATGTGTAGGGACAAGCAAGGCAGTGTAAACAATGGGATAAAGCAAAAAACTTTGTGCAGCGATCAGCCATATAGGACTATTCTCTCCTTTTTACAATCGAAGGGAGCAAATCACACCCTAAATGTATATATTTTCTTGCTCAGTATGAACAGATCCGTGAAGAATTTTACACTTTCCTTATGATACTCTCACTGGCGCACAAATCGAGATACCAAATTGAAATTTCAAACACATAATCTTCGTGTTTATGTACAAAAGAATATAGAAAGCTAACATTTGCAGAGCTCCTTAAACTTTTACTATACCCTTCACTTTAATGATGAGGGTATACTAAGTTTGTTATTCGGTTTGCAATACCCAGAAGGAGGCGTCTGAGACCCTACAAAGTATACAAAACCTTGAACGGCGTCGAAAACTGAGTCAATATATACATGAATATCTGTGTATCCGTGTTTCCGTGAACCTCTCTGTTGTTGGCATTCTCACGGGCGTAAATATTGAGATATTGAGCTGAAATTTTTTGTTAATTGTGGGAGTGGCTCTTGACCGATTTTGCCCATTTTGCCCACCTGCGAACTTACAATGGAAATAACATTTAACCTTATTAGTTTTAGAATTCGATTCGAAGCGACATATGAAGATAGCTTTCATTTATCATCAATTCTGGGCGATTACAACCTATGTAGATATTTAGCCTGTTGTAAAAGAGAACGCTACGCGCTTCGGCGCGCCTTTTCTAGATTTGTACACCAAATGTTCGCAAGGCATCAAACACTTTGTCCCTCCAACGGAGTTTCTTATTGCGCGGCGCCCTTCTAATTCCCTGTCGAACACCATTCCAGCTAGACCACTTTTATTCATACGCCATAAAGAAGGAGGCGATGATCGTCTTATAGAGTGTAAGTTTCGTCGCACGAGAGAACGCTTTCCAGTTGAACTGCTTTCTTAGCCCGTAGTAGCACCTGTTGGCAATCATTATTCTGCTTTTTATCTCCATACTGAAGTTATTGAAGGCATTTATAGCTGTGTTTAGGTAAACGAATTCCTCAACTACCTCCAAGATAACAAGTTACATTGCATTTACATAGATATAGCTTTACGACCCGGAATAACTCAGTGTATTGAGACGGTGTAGTAGGATTATTATTTCGATTAAAAATGGTTCAGAACCATCGTTCTGGCTAACCTTAGATTCAATAGTAGTACGTTAAGCGTCCTGATTATACATTTGGAGTTTTGACAGGAAAAATATTCATTGAATTATCTTCAGAAGGAGGTTAGTATAAAAATATTGGAACATTATTGTTCAAACCATCAAGCCATGTTTATTGAAATAATTTTTAGATATGTACTTTCTCTTATTACTTGGTGCATATGTACAATAAATGGGGATATGTACCACTTTCTCAATACTATATTCGAACTATAGTAGCGTACTCCTTGCCTGTTTACTATATATTTATTATTTGCAATGGCTTAAGAAAGACATTAAGGTTTCACTTATTTTGATTAATTTTTTATACAAAAGAAGCGTAAAATATATTTTGTTTCATGAAAATATTTCGCGCGGTGCATAACTGTGTACAGGCTGTACTATGTACATTTTCTTAATTGCGACAACAACAACAATAACTAAAATATATCTATTCTAGAATGTGTGTCAATGTCTATGTTCATACGTTTATTTTTATAACCATTGTACAAAGGGATTTCCACCAATCGTGTCATCAAACTATCAAAGGTATTTTTCCCTCCTTTTCATAATAATTACATATCATTTATATGTATTCAATTGCGTATCTACACCTACAATATTATATTAATAACCTCTGAGTTTACGTGTTTTTATATTCTCCACTTTAGTGATGAGGATATACTAAATTTGCTATTATCATGTCACACAGAAGAACCCATACAAAGATTATATATTATGATAAGCATCAATATATGAGTCTACTTAGTCTTGCCCGAACGTGTTAGTCTGGGTATGGCTAGCTAACAAACACTTTCGAACCAACCTCGACTTTCGTGATAATGGTCTTAACTGCCGATGGGTTACCAATCCAACGTGACAGAAAAGTTCAAATTCCAGACAAATTCCTGACAAAGCTCTTTTACTCTTTTCCTCAGGGAAAAATTGGGCCTTATGGCACTGGAGATCATGGAAAAGCTTGCAAAACGGATTAAATCAATTCACTACATCAATGGAATGAACAGGTTGTTGCAGTAATGGAGCAACGCATGTATTCTGTCTGCGAACTTACTTACTTTTATTAGTGTACGCCAACTATATTGTTGTTTCCACATTTTCTTAAACTAAATTATTTATCGTAAAATTCACATTCTTTCAATTGCACAATTTAACACTTATCGTATTATCGATAGCATTTACAAAATATAATAACATTCATCGCTGTGTGCACGGGGTTTTATCAGCTTTTTTTATATTTTTATTACATATTACCAATTACCGTTTAAAAAGAGGATTTTTATACAAATAAGTATAAAAACTTTAAAACTGGTGTTATGTATAGCATTACATAAAAAGTCTTACAATAGTGGTAAAGTCTTCGAATTTGTTTTGATGTTAATAAAATCAGGTAGTGCAGCATAAATTGCAAACTGACTGACTAGCAGCCGGGTGGTAGTGGTGCTCGGTTATACACAACTAGGGAAATCATATTTTACAAAAGCAAAAATTTTCATCCTCAAAGGGTGTAGTAGAAAGATAATATCTCAAAAATATTATTTAATCTTCAGAAGGATTTAGTGGTAAAACAACTTTAGTGCTTGGTTTACGAACAAATCTGTAATGATTTTTTATTAATAATATAAAGCATTGCCTTTACTAAAGTAACACTGCCTACACACTGCGTGCTGTCCCGTACAAAAGATGGATGTTTACGATGTCAGCGATGATTTAGTTAAGAAATTGAATGATTGGAAACTGATTGGCATCATATCGGGAAAATTCAATGAATTGAAGGAGAACCATTCTAAGGTGAATTTTGTGGAGCATGCCTTGATCGATTTCAAGTATATTGAGAAAATTCTATTAAATGTGAAGTTGCGTGAAGAAAAGTGCAACAAACGTAGTTCCGAATTTCGTATGCTGGGTAATGAACAATTCTCATTAAAAAATAAAAAATACTTTCAGGTTAGTTTGGTGATGTTATACCAAGAGAAAAATTATGTTTTAAAGTAAAAATTTTTATTTTGGTTAGGCTCTAGAATTGTATAACAAGAGCATATGCTTTTCAGAGCCGGGCTCTGAGAATCTGTCCATAGGTTATGCGAATCGTTCAGCTGTATTGTTCGAGTGGAAACGCTATCGTGAATGTTTGGCCAATATTGAGTTGGCCCGGCAAGCCAATTATCCTTCCCGTTTAATGCATAAATTGGATAAACGAGAGAAGGATTGCCGTCAACTTTTAGCCGTACAACCACCAGATGTTCAACCTTACGAATTTCAAATGGAGTTTGAACCGCACCTTTATGTGCCCAATATAGCCGATTGTTTAGAATTACGAGAAACGCCCGAAGAAGGCCGCTTTATCATCTCCAAACGTGACTTGGTTGTGGGCGATCTAATCGCCATGGAAGAGCCCTTTTGTTCAACTTTGCTGCCTCCCATGCGCTACATACGCTGTGCCACCTGTAAAGAGGAAAAATATTTAACCCTTATACCCTGCGGAAGCTGTTGTTCGGTAATGTTCTGCTCGGAGTCGTGCCGAGAACAAGCTGTCAACACATTTCACAAGTATGAATGTCCAATCATAGACCTATTGCACACCATGTTCAATAAGATTCATGGCATTGCGTTGCGAGTCTGTCTAACCGCTCTGGAATTGTTTCCCACCATTGAACAACTAATGGCGTTCTGTGAGGAACCGGAAAATCAACATTGTTCTGCCTTTGATTTGGATTATACGAATTTCACACAACGAGAGCACTATCGTGCCATACATGGTCTGGTGACCAATCAACACTTGCGTTCGGTATCCGATTTGTTTCAACGTTCAGTAGTATGCGCTGTCCTTAAACACTTTATGATCAACTACACACCTCTGAAGGAGTTCTTAGGCGGAGAAGAGGGTCAGAACTTTTTTACGGAGCTGCTGTTCAGGCATTTGCAAACTTCACCCTCCAACATGCACGGAATTGATTTAGTCGAACAGGTGAATGAAACTAAAGACGACACCACGCACTCTTCCGGTGCTTTTGCCTTCCTTTCTCTCCTCAATCATTCATGTGCTCCCAATACATTACGTATTTATCAGGGGTGTAAGGCCTACCTGTTTGTATTTCGTCCCATACCATCTGGTGGAGTTTTATATGATAATTATGGGTAAGAAAAGTGTTATTTGGTTGTGCCCACTACTTATTTATTTCTTCGCTTTATTATCCCAGGCATCATTTTGCTGTATTCCCTAAAGCTAAACGGATCGAAACCTTATCCACTCAATACCGATTTACATGTAAATGCGAAGCTTGTCAGAATGATTACCCTACTTTTGGTCGATTGCAACGGAAATTATTTGTGCCTATGTTGATTGAAGATAAGGACATGAACAGCTTAATGGCCTATGATTTCGAATTTGCGTTAAAAAACTATCGCAAATATTGTGAATTTTTGACCAAACACATGGACGCATATCCCTGCGTACAAATCAGCTCAGCGGAGGAGAGTCTAAAAATGGCTTTACACATTCTGGTGGATGCCGTTCCATTGAAGGCGAAAATGTATCAAAGTTCGCAAATTTTCGAAGGCAACAAATTGCATAATGCAAAAACGGATGCCTTGGAAGATGATCAAAAATTGGATAATTTAAAGAATGAACAAAGGACGAATTAAGTTAAAACCAATAAACAACCACAACGTGCACGCCATGTGTTTACAAATTCATGTGTAATATTCAACGTAACAGAAAAAGTGCGGTGCCATATTGCATGTACCACACACGTCTAATGGAATGCAAAACATATTTACCAAAACAACAACTCCACTACGTCATCATTCGTGAACATGTATTGTAAAGGTTTTGCAAATATTTAGGAATTAATTCAAGATATGGTTTTTCTAAATTTTAATTAATTTTTATATCCTCCATATCATTAACGTCAAAATCCTTGTCGATTTAACGATGTCTGTGTATATGCAAAACGACCCCAAAATTGCGAAATTTGGTACATATTTTTAGTCCATATAAAATGAACAAAATTGGGCAGCAGCGTGGCCCACAATTGTTTAAAAAAAAAGCCCCCCACAGACACAATAATAGAACAACAAAGTGCTTGTGAAATATACTTGATTGTAACTAATTATTCCTTTAAAACGAAGCAATTATATAAATTTCATTTCCACAGATAATGTGATGGACTTAAGACAAATATAGCTTTTTTACTTGCTATACCTTCCATATAAGATGGGTGGTATACCAAATTTTTGGCAGAATTTGGTGAAGTGTAAAATACATTTCAACAGTCGTCGCAATTGTGCATAAGGCACGCTTACAGCAATATAAATGGCCCAGGCCAAATATATGTTTATATTTTATTCATTTTTAAAGTCCCCTCCCTTTAGTAACCCACTAAATGACATTTTCTTCATATAAGCGCAATTATTTTACAATTTTCATAACAGTTTTATTAACTTGTCACTTAATTATTTTGACGTTCTCTTGTAATAAAAACCCGATTTATAAATATGAACAAAGAATTTTTGCAAAAAAACCGAAAATAAAAAAACCGAAATAAAAAAACATTATAGAGAATTTATTACCAGTGAATTTTTGACTTTTGGACATAGACGAATGATGGGACTGCGCACTCACGTATTTTTCTTTCTATAACAAACTAAACAAAATTACTGGCGATTTTCAAGTACCGGATAATGGTTAGAAAAGCCTGCATCAGCGTGGATAATTTCGCAATAGACCATCTCAAACTTAGAATCCATATGAAAAGATAATTTATACTAATATTATAAAGAGGAAAGATTTGTATTTTTGTATGTAACGAGTAAACTCAAAAACTACTGAACCGATTTCAAAAATATTTTCGCTATTAGAAAGCTACATTATCACTGAGTAACATAGGCTATATTTATTGCCAAAAAATGTTGGGGATCCCTGGACATTTCTACTATTACTAACCCAAGGTGTAAAAAAATTAGCCATAAAATATCTTTCATCGTATACGCTGCGGAAAGTATTGATGTTAAAACAAAAAAATGTTCTACAATATTGTAGAACATATCAATATCTACAAAAAAACTTTGCGGAAACATATGTCCAACTATTGTACTTATGTCACCATAACCCCTTTTTATACCCACCATTGATAGTAATATTGCCATACAAACATTGCACACACATGTACACAGACAATTAAGAAATTAAGTATTCACAATAAGTATTTCATAATGTTTAAATAGTAGGGAAATCTGACAACGGCATGTGTGGATACCACTCAAGATACACCACTAGGTTCTGGAGAGGATTTTTGGCTAATACTGGATTTACGGACCATTTTTTAATGAATTTGGAATAAAAGCAACATTTATATGGAATTCTAAGAACATATGTTGTGGATCCCACTCCAGATGCAGCACCGGGTTCTGGAGGTAATTTTTGGCCAATGCTGGAACAACATTATATGGAATTCTAAGAACATATGTTATGGATCCCACTCCAGATGCACCACCGGGTTCTGGAGAGGATTTTTGGACCATTTTTTTAATGAATTTGAACGAAAAGAAACATTTATATTGAACTCTGAGAACATATGTTATGAGTGCTACTCCAGACGCAAAACCAGGATTTTGGCCAAAGATGGATTTACGGAACGTTTTTTAATGAATTTGGAATAAAAGAAACATTTATATGAAATTCTAAGAACATATGTTATAGATCCCACTCCAGATGCACCACCAGGAAATTTGGTACACATGTGTTAGGTGTCTGCAGGCAGGTTGTAAATAGGATCGAGCAATATCGGTTTCAAAAATTTCAGAACCTAGGGAAGGGCATAGGCATCCCGCAAGATAACCAAATTCCACGCGGGTGAAGCCGCGGACAACAGCTATACAATACAATTAATTATGCCTAATGAACAAAAGCGAATAAAAACGAAGTCTACAGCTCACAATGAAAATACAAACGAAATCCACGGAGATTATGTATAAGTAGTATTCACCTATGAAAGGGGCTATGTAATGGTGGACCAGGTGTAGACTACGATCAGTAAGTCGCTTATAAAATTTACCAAATAAACTACGCTTAGAGCCATACGTTTTACTACTTTACAATACTGTGTTACATGTAATTAATTAATCTATCTGCGATAAGTTTGTAGCTATGGCACTATTGTCAGTCCCTTTACCATGTCTATAAGATGGCGTCAGGGACCTTATAAAGTACAAATATTCTTGGTCATCTTTAAAATCGGAACCGATCTTGTATGCCTGTGTTTCTCTGTGTTAGCATTTACGGTCGTAAAATAATAATGTTTTGTTTCCTTCATACAGGTTGCTACTTAATTCGAAAGAAGTCATTGAATAGCCATGCTCACAATCTTCAAGCATAAAACCCCAGGGTTGAAATTTTTGCGTATTTTTTATTTATTTCATTTAAGTTATTTCATGTAAACTGCAATCGAGCATAAGGAGTACATAGAATTTTTAATATCTGATTATAAAGAAATTTGACAGTTGTAGTAGGCTACAACATATTATATAAATGTTGTATATATATTTTATTAGGGACCCCCTAAAAACCACGTTTTCGTTTTATCAACTTTGTAATACCGCAGGAAAGTTGCGAATTCCTTAGATGAATAAGCTGCAAAAAAAGGAAATAAAATCCGTTTACAACTTTTGCACTATATTGCTTCTCCACATAGTAAATAAAAACAAGTAAAAATCTCATAGTCGGTCAAGCCCGATGATTTAATATCCCTTTAAATTAGTCTACGATTAGTTTGGTTTTGTCTGTATAAATGTAAGTTACTTCGTGAAATATAATTATATGAAAAGGGGTTCTAAAACTTATTCGATCCGGTCCATTTTCGATAGGGTATCTCTTTGGCCACCACATATCCTGGCACGAAATTCCATCGAAATATCTCAAAACTTTTACATAAAATTTCATGGATATACGTGGTTAAATTTATTCCTATTTTGATTCTGAATCGATCGGTACAATTGCAGGGTGTGCGTGTGGTATTTGTTATTTAGGAGTTACAAACATCCGCATAAATTTAATAAAACCATTACAGATGCAGGGTACAATGTTGTCAATTTGAAATTTGCGGCATTTTCTCATTTAGAGAAAATGTTAATATTGCCTTACAAAACTTTAAAAAAGTTTCATAAACATAGACAGACACGCCCACACGGGCTGATTTTATACATTTTCACAATTTCATTTAATACATGAAAATGTGCTCTATACAAATGTATATTTATACTGAAAAATTATTTGATAATTATATATAGATTTTTTTAATTATACACATACGAGGTGTGTTCAAAAAGTAACGAGAATTTTTAAATTTCGCGGGTTTGGAGAGAGAGTTTTTTTTATTATGTTGGTACACATGCCCCTGAAGTACGATAAAATTTTCAGCAATATTCATTGTTTACTTTTTAAGTGGCAGCCGCTAACGTGAGACGTGTTTTTCGAGCTCGGCGATTTTCGTTAGTGAAAAAAAATGGATCAAGGAACCTGCATTAAATTTTGCGTAAAAAATGAAATAAAGTGTAGTGAAGTTTGTAAAATGTTAACAAAGGCATATGGTGAGTCTGCTATGAGTAAAGCAAGGATTTACGAGTGGTATAAGCGTTTCCAAGATGGCCGCGAAAACGTTGAAGATGACGAACGACCCGGACGCCCAAGCACATCAACAACTGATGAAAACGTGAAAAAAGTGAAAGAAATGGTTATGAACGATCGCCGAATCACAATCAGAGAAGTCGCTGATGATGTTGGCATATCAGTTGGCTCATGCCATCAAATTTTTTCGGATGTTTTGGGTATGAAACGTGTGGCAGCAAAATTCGTTCCAAAATTGTTGAATTTCGAACAAAAACAGCGGCGAATGGAAGTTGCTCAGGAGTCGGTAAATGAAGTTAATAACGATGCAGAACTACTAAAACGTGTTATAACAGGTGACGAAACATGGGTTTACGGATATGATGTTGAAACTAAGGCTCAATCGTCCCAGTGGAGGCATTCTGGATCGCCAAGACCAAAAAAGGCTCGACAAGTGCGGTCAAATGTGAAGGTTATGCTCACTGTGTTCTTCGATTTTAATGGCATAGTGCATCATGAATTCTTGCCACAAGGTCAAGCAATCAATAAGGAGTACTACCTACAAGTTCAACGCCGTTTGCGTGAAGCAATCCGAAAGAAACGCCCGGATTTGTGGCAAAACAATTCATGGCTTTTGCACCACGATAATGCACCTGCTCACACTTCATTGCTTGTTCGTGAATTTTTGGCCAAAAACAAAACTCCATATTCGCCAGATATGGCTCCGTGTGACTTTTTTCTATTTCCAAAAATAAAGAGAACATTAAAAGGTCGTCGTTTTACAAGCATAGATGACATTAAAAGCGAATCGCTGAAAGAGCTAAAAGCTATTACAAAGATCGAGTTTCAAAAGTGTTTCGAGGATTGGAAAAAGCGTTGGCACAAGTGTATTATATCCGAGGGGGATTACTTTGAAGGGGACAAAATAGATATTGATGAATAAATAAATATTTTTTTCATAAAACAAAAATTCTCGTTATTTTTTGAACACACCTCGTACATCCAAAAGTACAAAACTACTTCTTAGAAACAATTTTTCACTGGTTTATGGTCGATCCCATAACAAAGCAGGTAAATTATATACATATACGTTATATTATAACGTATAAATTACTTAAAATTATAATACGTCCACTACGGATCGTTTACGTCAATATTTTAATAAAATTAGTTTCTGTATCTCTTATGTGTCTGTTAAAAAAGAAAAACCCTTAAAACGCTATTTTATAAAGGTGTAGGAAAGTACATAGGCCTATTTAACTTCGGTTTAGTAGTTCAGAAGAAATGAAAAATTTTTATATAAATAAATAAAAATGCATGTAAAATGCAATTTTCTTATTATGGAAGATCCAATTTTCTTCATTTATATACCATTCACATATAAAAAAAGGACTAATTTAGAGATTTTACACAAGGAAAATTTGCTTGACTGGAATTGAAATAATGCAATATAGTTATACAGAAAATAAAAGAGCACCAACAACAACAACAGTAATAAGAAGTATGAAAACTAAATTGACTTAGGCCAAATCTTGAATACCACCCCCATACATCTACATATAAGAAGTGGGTGTATTAACTTGCAACTCCAATTTTAAGCTTAATAATGTTGCGGGCGCATCTCAATATCCCGGAATTTACGACCATGAGAATGCCAACAGCATTTAGACACACGAACACATTTGTGTAGATCGATTTTTGGTTTTCTGGATGTTGCTGGATGTTGGAAATCATACCTGGAATGGAAGAAACGGACAGATCTAATACATTATAATTATCAATATAAATTTTACAGGGGAAACAAAACGTATGAATAATAATATTATCGAAACAAAATGTCTTTCAAGTGTTGGTAAATTAATTAGGGTTAGTTTAGGTTGAGGGGGTGTGCGAGAAACAAAAGGCGCTTCATTTAGGCCAATAAATAGGCCCATTAGAACAACATAACTTAACGCAGAAATTATGAAAACCATCTCGAGGAGGCTATATATCGTTTGAGGTCGGAAATATTAGCATCTGCTAGTGACTAGGAGAATCCGACTCCAAGTTTTTTGTTTCGTTTTCCCTGTAGAGCCAGAGCATTCAAATAGCAGATGCTTCGTCGTCCCTGCAGCTTCTATACAAATCATTATATATGTTAGGATTCCGACCACCGCAGAAATCATTTTCCTATTAGACTTAGTAGGTCTTTAGTTCGTTTTAGATTTAGCCGAGGCCAAAGAGTGCGAGATATGATACAGCTCGATACAGTACTCCACCTACTGTGTGTCCATCTCTCCGCCTCCCTATCAATTAGCTGTAATCTCCTTTCGCAAAGTGATATTCGTAACATAGTCTTCCAGTTAAGCCTCGCAGAACAAATATTTGTACCGATTCTGTAAGGTCGACGTAACAACTACAGCTAGGCGTCCATCCGACTACAACATATTCAAGGATAGATGTAAGAAGAGAGGTATACAATTTTTTATAAATGTTGTGATTATCGAATACTCTGGATTATCTTTTAATAAAACCAAAAATGATTCAATGTGAAGATTACATTTTAACTTGGAATCGAGTATAAGGCCCGTATCCTTAAAGATATACACATTTTCAACCATACGAATAAGTGAAGGTAAAATTTTAGACCAGGGGAATGATAACTTTTTTCTAAGTAAATTTAAAGACATTCCCCTTGTCATGCCCCATGAATGCAAGTTTGATAAATCGAATTAAGTCGGCAAAGCAAAAGTTTAAATGCGCGGCATCTCATTGGAAATGATTGGAGTACACATGTAGCAGAAAAGCAATGTTAATATTTTGTGTAAAGTTAATAACTCAATAAATAATTAATAATATAATGAAGCATCAATCGCTAATTACGTAAGAGCGTGGTCAGTGATTCAGACGTAATACACGTTTTTTATAGGTGCATATATTTATATAAGAGCAACCATCACAATGTTTTTTATTATATCTCCTGAAATGATGGTCCAGTCTTTTTCTATTTTTTAAAAAATGAACAAATATAGTACTAATTTCGTTTTTCTTGGAAATCGGATATTACTCTACTGGAATCGAAATATAGAGCCCAGCTCAGTACGTTGAACTTTTTTAAATTGAGACTCAGTCCCCTTACCAATTTAGACCATTTTTGGAACCGTACTTTTGAAGTGACAATGAATACCAAATTTCAGGAAAGAGTTCCAACAAAAATGTACCCATATTCACATACACATGAAAGTAAGAATACACATATACATATACACTTTTGGGAGTGTGAATCGTTCGTTGATAAAGTTATGTTATACATCTGGCTAATATATGGTGACAAGATATTGTCGCCAAAATCATTCACAATGCGCTACAAACGAAATTTAAGTTGGGCGTAACTAAGGCACCATATTATCGATACTCCCCTTAAAGCGGTGTCCAGAATAACAAAATAAAGATTATTATTACTGCACCGCTTTCAATATTTTGATAACAATTTTTTCTTAGGCAGTAATTTATTGAAACCAAATCCTTTCAAAAATTATTGATACTTTTTTTTAAAGTCCTTTAATTTGTTTACATTATTAGAAGATGAAAGTCTATTTTCTTAAGCTGGTCATGTAACTTGCAAATCATTCAAATCTTGTTGCCCTTATATTTGACTGCTTCACTTTGTTGTATTATTGAATGTATCTTTGAAAGTTCCATGTAAATTTCTGCATCAATGTCCCCGTTTGAGTATTTACTCACAAAACCAAACTAGTGGACTATCGAATTAAGTTCCACTTCTAATGCCTAACAACTAACGGAGCGATAACATTCATACTAGTGAAGCAAACATTTCTGTATATCCTTCTCTCTGTGTGAACTAATTGTTATGGTATTATCTAGAGACTCGCCTATAATATAATATATAGGTAGTGTACATTATCCGGTCGACCACGCCAAATGATTATTATTTTATATTTTTGATGTGTAAGCCAAATTTACTAGACAATCATTGACACTTACGTCACGGCAATGGCCTTGATTTGTATAATTAAATTACCAAGAACATTTGCTATTTCAAAGGATAGTATATGAATATGATATGAATGTTATTCCAATGAATAGCATTTGAATAGCATATGACATAAATACAAACATGTATATGAATATATATTTCAACAAATCTCGTTTTAAAAGTAAGTTATATTTATCTGATGCTAGTGCTCATTCAGAAATAATGTCACTTTTAAAAGAAAATAATATTGATTCTTATTCTTTTAACCCCTAAAGAATTAAAATGTAAAACTATTGTTCTGAGAGGACTATATTACAAAACTGATATTAATGAGATTAAAAATGAAATTAATAATCTTTTGCCAGACACTGTTAAATCTGTTACGAAACTTGTGACTCCATTTTCTAAAAAGAAAATAGTTTATTTCTGGTTACTCTGTTTCCTAATAAGTGCCCAACAGAAGTGTGTCAATTAAAATTTATCCTTGACAAAGTTGTCTCCTGGGAGACGCCAAGATCAAATCAGAGAGAAATACAGTATTGGCGATGCCAACTCGTAACTGTAATAGAGTATTCGCATGTATTAAATGTGAGAAAAGTCATGCCCCGGGCGCATGTCAACTGTGTTAATTGTAAGTCACATGGCCATCCTGCAAATTGGAGGGGTTGTCCGGCTTTTAAAAAATATTTAGATCTTAAAAAAAATGCTGTTCTTTCCGCCAAAAAAACTGTTGTTACGGCTAAGAATATTGTAAGAAATCTTAAATTTTTGTTAGAAGTAAGAAAAGTTTTGTGGACTCATTTCGACAAACTGAACCAAAAAATACTCAAATATCCCCTTTGATTAAAAATTTTCTGGCTCTTGCTAAAGTCTTTTATGCTGAAGAACCTTTAACTTTAGAAAAAATTAGTAACTTCTTGAAAAAATATCAAAAGTTACCAAAAAGTGGGGCAAAGTCCAAGTTCTTGTGTCTAATGGAAGAACTTAAGCAAGTGTATGGTCCGTAGAAACCTAAATATTATCACTTTTAATGTAAGGTCACTTGTTGATCTTAGCAGAAGATTTGAATTAAATCATGGAAATCAATAACTTATTTGTAGCTTTCCTTCAGGTGACTTACTTGAAAAGCTGCCAAAGGGTATCTCTTGAAAATTATACTTTTTTACGAGATGAAAGTCCGTTAGGAGTAGGCATTGCTATAAAAAAATGTTATTCTTTTGTTACAATAAAAATTCCAGGTTTACAGATTCCAAATATTTTTATTGAAATTTTTTTCTCCTTGGGTAATGTTCAAAAGAATGCTCTTCTGCACATTATGTTGTCCTTGTAATTCGAACTCGGCAACTATATCTGGTAATTTGTCAATCATTGACAACTTTGCTTTAAACTATGATGGTGTAATTTTAGGTGGAGATTTAAGTGCTAAAAATGTTGGGGTGATTTGCAAGATAATATGAACGTTAGAGCTCTCTTGAATTGACTACAATTATCTTCTTCAAATTTTATTAGAATTTGTGATACATTACCCCCATTTCCTGGTGGTTCGTCTTTTTTAGATCATTTTTTGGTCAGTAGAAATCTGATAGACTTTTCTTTTCCAAATTATAATATAATATCTTTACCTTCATTTTCTGATCATTATCCTTTCAAATTATCCTTAAGCTTATCAAACTTGGAGTTTATTCTCTGCCAACCAAATTTTTTCATTTCATATAAAAATACTAACTGGAAAAATTTTCAAAAAGTTTTAGATCAAGAAATATCTCTGCACTTTCTTCCTTCTGAAAGAAATTTACTTAACAGTGAGATATATTCTTGTATAGAGCTTCATCTGTTAAGACAGTTTCAGATGCGCACTCTACTAAGGTTAACCTAGCTAATAAAAAGTATTATGTATCTGACAATGTTAAAAAGTTGTTCAAAATAAAATATGAGTGGCAAAGGGACCTCAAGAAACTTTATAGAAGGACTTTTAATAGGAACCATCCCGATTATAAGCTTCTGTCAAAGCAAATTCAATTGATCCAAATTATTATAAAAGAAAAAGTTAATATTGAGCAAGCCCACTACTTTAATAAGCGTCTAGAAAAAATCAAACCTGGACCAACGGCGTTTAAAGAAATTTATAGTATTATAGGGAAAAACAAAAAAGTGTCTGCAACAGAATTTTATGCTAACGGAATTCAGATTGTTGATCCGGTTGAAAAATTAAATTCTTTAAAAGATCACTTCGGTTCAATTTACACAGGTAGTTCTAACATACATTCTTCTTTGGTCAACACTACGATAGAAACGTGTTTGCGACAAATTCCAAATCCTTTATTTGACTTCACGAAAATGAACCAGCAGAGGAAAACCTCATGGTTAACCTGTGCAAGTGCGCTTATGAACATTTATAAATGTTTAAACAATAAAAAATAGCTGGTCTAGATCTTATATCAAATTTTTTAATAAAAAAATGTTCTCTCAAAGCGTTTGAATATCTATCTATAATATTTAATAATTGTTTAAGCAATGGTTATTTTCCTAAAGTATGGAAAGTCGCGAAAATGTGCCCAATACGCAAAAAACCGGGACACTTATCTTTAACTAATAAACTCTTTGAAAAAGTAATTCGTGAAAAAATGGAACTGGACATAAATAATTCTTATATTCCTATCCACCAATTCGGGTTCAAAAAAGGTCACTCCACAGTGTACGCTCTACTGAAATTTCATAATCGTTCGTCCCTTGGCAGTATCTCTTGTTGTATCCTCAAGGTTCTATTTTAGCCCCACATTTATATAGCATATTTATTTATGACTTTCCCCATGAAGTTAATGGTTCCACAGGCATTTTATTTGCCGATGATTCCTTAGTATACGTGCATGATGAATCTCCTAGTTAAATTTAATGAACATGCACGTCACTTACTAAAAAAGGCTTATCGTATTAAGGGTTCCTTTGGTAGACTTTTTCACAATGCATCAAAACTAAGTTATTGATTTACAAGACAACAATTCGTCCCCTCCTCCTATATGCTTTTCCAATGTGGTTCTCTATATCACCTATTTATGAATCTGCAAGAATAATCCCTCTTGCAACTTATGGTCTAAACTTACTTAAAAAATTCATAGATAGACAGGAATTTAATGAAAATAATTTAATAATTGAGTGCATATCCTCTCAGGACAATCTAGATTGGTCAAATACAAATTATTTGTCACTTATAGAATTTTTTAACACTGAAAATCCGTTATTACAAAAACCCGCTTTTTACACTACTGAATATACCATACATAAACATAGAGACTAAAAGTTCTCTTTATTTCTTTTTTTTAATTTTGTTCATTTTTTATCTCTTCCTTTTATTTAGTATTTAAGTCTAGTGTTTAAGTCGAGTTTATAAATTAAAACTCTTTAATTTTAATTTAATTTAAACATTCACATATGCCAAGTGCCGGGAGCAAGCACGTATCTCTACATTTCCGATATTTTTATAATCTTCAATATTTGTCATGCTTAAAATTTGATATTGTAACACCAGATGATATTAAAACAATACATTATAGTTTTAAGTCTTTCACTTAATATTTTAAATTTCAATTGTAAACAAATTTCCTATACATTATAAAAAAGTCTCAAATATATATCTTTCTATCTATCTTATGCTGATGCACCTAAACTACTAACTAAATTATAGTATAATTTAAGGAGCTAAGTTGTATAGGGTATAAAATGCTCAGAATTTATGAAACGCAACTTTTGCATTTTTCATATAAGTTCGTTCTTCCCTACACAACATCCAGGAGGGGGTATGTATATTTTTAGCGTATGTTTTTAATTATTAAATAATATTTTTATTATATTTAATTTGCACGGGTATAAACTCATTTAATTTTGATGAAGGACAGTCGGTTCCCAGTTTAACCATAGGGCTCTTAGTATCTTCTACGGAAACTGTTCGAGTTTTATTACACTTTTGCGTTTTAGATTCATTCAAATTCATCAACACTAAAGGAGTGAAATTTTTTGGTATATTGTGATTTAACATTCTATTAGTGGTTGCATTAGTGTCTAATATTTCAGCCAAATGTTGGAGACAATTAAAAGTACTACTAATTTCAATTTTCCTGCGATTCGCTAATTCGAGACTTTTTTCATAAATATTCTCTCCCAAAGAATCGCGATAATCTAAAAAGTATGTATGAGGAACTTGTTCAACAAACATACCATCTAATGATTGAAAGCCTAAACGGACTAACAGCGAAATTTTCGTATTAAAAAACTCCAACCAGGCCTTATTGGTTTTATATATGGAAATTTGCTGATGATCGGTGCAGGAATTCCAAAAATCTAATAGAGTGTTTTTTGTAAATTCTATCAATAGTAAACTTTGCTCTTTGGCATGTAATTCTCCAATAGAATTCAAATGGCGAAATGTAATGTCCAACAGGTGATGGTGATGACGTGTTAAAAATAATTGCCATTTATATATCATTGTCATTAGATTCCACAATTTGTCCATAGAATTTTCATTTAAACGCATCAGTGAACAGGTGGCTATATCCTTAAGTATAAATTTGCACTGCTCCTCGGTGAAAAGTTGACCACCAGATTTAGAAGAGCCTATGATTAATGAGTCCAAAAATTTGGGATCCAATAGTACCGCCGTTATATCATGAATTACTATAAATTTTAAAAAACAAGTAAAAATATTTTAGTCATTTCTACCTGACCATTTAACTAATTTAATTTTGCCTGTGAGCAGAAATTAAAAGTGTCTACGAAATTTCAGATCAATATCTCAAAATTTAGGGCCGTGTCAGGGGCCAACAACATACAGAAAGACAAACATATATGTCTAGATCAACTTAGATTTTGAAGCTGATTTAGAGTATATAAACTTTTTTTGGATGTCTAAAGACATTGTAAGTTTTGTGCCAAACTCTGAGGAATTTCATTTTAAATACGTATATAATATTTAATACAAGGTAAAATACCATGCCTCCATTATGTATATATATAAACTAGAAACTAAAAAGCCACGCCGCTACTATTTGTATAATAATCTTTCTAGAAAGACATTGTTTTGTCCGAATATGGTCAGTCTATTTAGTTCCTTGTTCTCCTTTCCTTTGTGTTAAAAACGGACCAAAGTTTTAGAGATTTTAAAACTTCATTTCTAGTGTAATTATACAAATAATTTCTTTAAAAATCAATAAGTATTTGGTTTTCAAATTGTAACATCACATATTAAAACACACATTGTTGTCCTGTAAAAAACAGAAAAAAGCCCTGAAGAAGTTGTCAATAAAGCAACGAACGGCCGGCGCATAAATAAAGAAGAAAAAAGATCAATTTACCTTGAGCTCGCTTTTTCAAAAAACAAATTGATTAAAAAGCTCATCAAAAATACATTTAAAAACTAAAAGTATTTGTAAAAATTTCAGCTCAATATCTCAATCTCTTACCATGAGAATGCCACAACCGATAAACACACGAACATACATATTATTTATGAGAGACTGCAGGAGATACGGGTTCAAGGCTTAGGACGCCATTGCTGGCGTATGCTTTGCCCGATTTTGCCGAATTGCAACAGGGAACCCACGAAAACCACGAATATTGTGGGTACTGAATTTCAGTGCGATGTCTCAATTTTTACTTCGGTAAAGGTTCCGACAAAAAAGTGTATTATTCATACGAACACACGGGCGGACAGATTGGATAAATCAACTTTTTTATTGGTGATGATCAATATACTTTTGGGGGTGTGGCTTGTCCGCTTTTGCCACTTACAAACTTTGAACAACAACAACTAAAAACTTGTTAAATGCTTTTCAATACATTGTGTATGTAAGTATAAAAAAATTAATATTTTTTTAAATCCGTTTAACTTAAAATTTCCAAATAGAATTAATAGATCGTTAATAAAATGTTAATCTCTAGGTCAAGGTCAACCCAAAAATATATAACAAGTCAAATACAATATCTTTGAACTTATTATATTTTCATTTCATATATACTACCAATATATCGGCCGTACCATGTTGGCCATCATGAGGGCGAGGTATCTTGAAAGGATTACAAACATTAAAAACAATTAATTATAGCAATAAATGACATTCATGTAACTTATTTGTAACAAGTTATAGTACAATAGACTTATTTACATTACAACAACAATTAACAAAATAGTATTTAAATATAAGTACAATAAGTACAAAGAAAAAATTGGATGGAGAATTACGATCATTAGCTGTAGCACTGAGTGTTCATTTTGCGCCTATACTTCTCTACTACATACTGACGATATGTGTTAGCACAGTTGTCGGTATCGGTTCTATAATTTGTACTTTGTTCTCTACTTTGTTAGATTTATTGATTATATGCACGTTTCTAAAGTGTAGCGCTTATCGTAAAAGTTTTCCTTTTGAAATATATTCTTAAAATAAGCCAAGACATATGGTTGGATCAAATTTCATCAAAATATTTTTTTTAAAATCCAGTAGCTTGCTAACATATTTACATGGACAGACAGATGGACATAACTGATAAGTGCCATATAGGACCGTAAAATACCCAAGGTGGCTCTCTGACACAACCAACTTTGTAGCGGCATGGTACACCCATGAATTTAAATCACACATCGATAAATTGGCTACTAGTTTACGTTTCAAAATCAGAGTACTAGTAGTAGGAGACTTTAGATCCTGGGCCGTTCATATAGGAATAATAAAAGCAAGTCATATTAGAATCATTTGCCCAACTAGATTTAGTTTTGATAGATATTGCCTATCAATACTTCTGCAACAGCTGGCGGGAGGAAATAAAATCCTTAGTAAAACCCTTTGGTAATAAAGCCCCAGGGATATTGGCCTTAGCGTTTAAAGTAAAATAAAAAAATTTATGTTTGCCTACGTAACGACACATTTCCGACTATTTGAGAAATTCAAAGATTGATCCTCATTCCAAAGAAAAGTTATGCTGGAATGAATGCACCATAGTATCGGTCATTATGCGTGATTAATCTAACGGGTAAACTGAAATGATAGTCGCTCAATTTTTTATACTTGCTTGTATTTTCAAAAATTTCAAAATGATACATATGTCACAGAAATTTTTTTATTTTTTGTTTGTTTATAAAAGCAAAAATTTTTTTATATGGAGAGGGGTTCTAAAAATGCTCCTATCAATTCAAAAGGGTTTCTTTTGAGGCCAATACATATCTTTGTACCAAATTTCACCGAAATATCTCAAAAAATGCGACTTGTAGCTTGCACATAAATTTACATGGACAGACAGACGGACAGAGGGACATTGTTAAATCGATTGAAATTTCATTCTGAATTGATCGATATAATTGAAGGTGGGTGTGGCATTTGCCGTTTAGGAGTCCTTTACTACAAGTGGTGCAGAGTATAAAATGGAAATTTCTATCATATAGATTGTTCTAAAAATGGGCCCACCTGGCCCATAGGTATACATGTGCCAATTTTTATCAATAAATATCGAAAAATGACGACCTCTAGGTTGATTCCATGAAATACATGGATGAGTATGATTAAATCAATATGCATTTGATTCAGAGCCGATCGGTAAAATAAAGGTAAGTGCAGCACTTGTCTTTTTGGAGTTTCAAACACCTGTACAAGTTTGTGTTTGTTATTTTATACGACTCTGCGGTGTAGAATATATGTATATATGAAACAAATAGCCAGCTATATTTAGCAAGGGCTAAATCTTAAGTATCCACCAATCAAAGTGTACGTGTATATATATAAATATCTTAAAAATTACTCCTTTTTCAGAGACTGGCAGTATTTCAGCCAAGTTTGGAATCAATATACAATTTTGCGACCACAATTATTTTCACACACACACACACGCTTGTGCGAACTGACAAACAAAATAGGCACATATGTAGGGTCTCCGATGCCCCCTTCGAAGCGTTGTAAATCTTTGTAAAAATGTTTAGTATTTACCTTGGTGAGACTTATCTAATGCAATGTGTTGTGCTTTTAAACGCTGATCGATTACGTACACCATTTCACAACCCAAATTAAGCAGAAGAAAGATATTTGCACGAGGATTAAACTTATCATTGAGAGAAGCCATTATTGAGTCACCTTAAATATAATTCTATACAACGTCTGCTGAACTCAAAAGTGAAAAGTCAACTAACAAATAAAACATGGCACTGCTTAAAGCAACTTAATTACATGTAAACATGAAACGCCAGACGTTCTTTTTGCTTAAGGATAGGCAACCTCTTAAAGCGGCAACAAAAAAGATTACCGCGCAATTTTCATTTGTAAGAAAAGTTTTGTATTTGCTCACACATTAAAAATGTAGTAACGCCAATAAAAACTGCATTTAGCTTAGGCAAAATCTGGGGTACCCTCTAATATAATAAATACAGGGTGTCCGCCGGGAAGGTATACTACTCCGCAGTAATTCCATTGTAATCCTGGCTGTATGTGATGTGGCACCGTCTTGTTGATACCACATGTTAATCAAGCCCAAAGCATGCAGTTGTGGCATTAAAAAGTTTTCAATCTTATCACGATATCGCTCCCTATTCACAGTTACCGTTACGAAATTTTCATTTTCAAAGAAATAAGGTTCAATGATTCCTCCTGACCAAATTGCACACTAGACTGTCACTTTTAATGGATGCAAAGGTGACTGATGAATAATTTGAGGGTTTCCCATTCCCCAGAACCGACCATTATGTTTATTCACATATCCATTCAAATGAAAATGTGCCTCGTCACTCATTATTATTTTTTCATGAAAATCGGATTTGTCATGAGCGAGCTGTAACATCCTATTAGCATATGTACGGCTGCGTAAGTGGTCTTGTGGAAGAAGCTCTTGTGTCAACTGAATCTTATATGGAAACAAATGCAAATCCTTGTGCAAAATTGTGGCCAAAGTTGTTCTTTGAAGACCAAGCTCCTGACCACGGCGTCGGATTGAGATTGATGAATTGTTTGAACACTCTCTTGAGCAACAGTAATGCTTTCAGCCGATCTTGCAATACGTTGTAGTCCATGCTTGGGCCTATCACCTACAGACCCTCTTTCTTCGAAATCATTCACTACACGATAAATAGTGTGTTTTGTTGGCGCGTTGTTTCTCCCAAAAATTTTACGTAATTTTCTCATTGTCACAGTAATCGATGATTGATTTTGATAAAATGTTTTAACAATTAAAACACGTTGGTTTATCGAATATTTTTCCATAATAAATTTGCCACGTGTCTACTTCACGACTGCCAAATATGAAATGTCAAGGCTAATGTTTACAAAAATGGCGGCAAAACAAAGTAGTATACCTTCCCGGTGGACACCCTGTACATCTACGTATAAACGCGTGACTTGTGTATAAGTTACTGTTTTTTAACCAAAAAGAGTTTTGTGTAATTTATTTTGTCTGTTATGAAACTCAGCATATACGTAGTGGTGTAGTGGTGATTATTAAGATACTTTTATATGCTACACATAAGATGTCGGTTATTTTAAGTGTGTTGTTCCGCTTGCAACACCCAGATATAGGCGCCAGACACCCTACAAGGTATAATCAAGTATGATCAATGATTCTGCTTGGGAATGATTCAATATGACCAAATACGTGTGTCTGTTTATTGATGAAATTCATTTAAATTTTGAGATATTAATATGAAATATTTCACATAGGTTTCTAGTTTCTGAAAACAAGTTGGCCAAATTGGGCAAAATCCCTCCGTCGCCGACAAAAATCTATCAATCAGACAAGATGATTGAGCTGTAGTTGAATTAGTTGAAATAAATAACCGGATAACAGACCCGCCCACAATTTACAAAAAATATATACGGCCGCCCCACTTACCCCACTTAGTTCCACAAATTAAGTTATAAATAGTTTAGTTGTATCCGTCATTGTGAAACGCTATATGGAGAGGGTTTCTCAACTATTAAGACAATTAACAATTCTTCACCAAGTTTTGTCAAAAAATAATAAAAATGCGAAAACCCTGCCTAGATTTACATGGACAGGTAACAGACAGACAGACGGATGTAGAAAGGAATTCTGAATCCGACCGTATCCTTAACTTTTTCTACCTTTTATAGTTTTCAACATATGTCACTTAATATGACAATACCTCCAAAAAAATTTCATAATATATGTTGTAACAGCACTGTTTTTCTTTAAAGTTTTATGAAACTAAATCAATGTACCAGCCAAAAACAAATCGTTATCCAAACATTACATACATTAGGCGATTAAATATTCCGTCCAGTATTAATTTATAATATCTGAATTCCAAAGACAAAGAGCACCGTTACATCGGCTCTAATTTTAATGCTAATCGAGAATACACCTTGTGGGGTAGTTGCAGGAGCAAAAACAACTCGACCACAACAACAACTTCACCACAACAGTGCCTCTATTGATTTTTTATACCCTCAGAAATCAATACATATATCAAAAAGTCAAAATATTATAGTCGGTCAATCCCGACCATCAACTACACTACACAACTTGATATATTATTCAATTTAATTTTTTCTTTGAAAAATGAAGAATTTTATTTTTCTACACCTACTTGTATTTTCAAAAATTTCAAAATGATGCATAGGTTAAAAATTTTTTTAATTTTTTGTTTCTTTATGAAATTAAAAAAAAATTCTAAAATGGTCCGACCCTATCCATTTTCAAAACGGTTAATTTTCGGACCAATACATATCCTTGGACCAAATTTCATCGAAATATCTCAAAAAATAATAGGACTTCATATGGGAAGGGGTTTAGATTTTGATTCCTTATAGTATAAATTCAAATATGTATTGTAGAATGCATAAATGCAGATAAATCTTTCATCTAACGGTATATAAAATTAATAAACAAAAATAGTCGAAAAATAATCGTCAGTAATGTTAAAATTTTTGTGCGACTGGTGGAGTTAATCGATTTGGCAACTAAAAAAAGTAATAAAATTAAATCACTCTTAAAATTTTTAAGATTTTCATTACAGAAAAAGTTAGTTATTATATATTTTTATTCTTATTATTCTTCTTCACCTGTATGTGAGGACTCGTCATTTTGATTTGTTGTTATAGAAACCATGTTTAACAGGACAAATGAATTTCATGTCTCTCCTCTTTTCCCTTGTCACAGTTCTACTTTTAGGATATAATAAAGACTGATGTACATTTTTCAAACTTTGCGGTCTACCTGCTACAGATTTTCTTATATTAATGGCATTAATTCTGAATCTTCGTTGTGGTCACATTTGAATTGTATGAGATGGAGTTTGGACATTTCTAACTTTATCCACCGTATTTAAAGCCAATTTACTGGAAACCCTGTAACGATTACTTTTCTGTTAATGATTGATTTTTCTAAAGGTTTTGTTGAAAAAAAAATCTTAGTGGGTCATTTGGATTAGATTAAAGAGGGCTTTCTTTTTGCATGTTTTAATTATATTGTACCAATCATCTGGTGAAAAAATGTTTTGATTTTTTTTCGCATTCGACTCAATAGTGGCAAAATTTGAGTCATTAGGCAAATAGCTATGTCCACTTACCAAAAATTTTATTTCAATTGACTCGATTTTCATTGGAGTATGGAGTTAATCGAAATGGCTTCTGAAGTAAATTACTTATTATTCAATGGCCAAAAAAATTTGCCGTTTTATGGTGGTAATCTTTATTATTTGGGAAGGTTATTATAAATATAAAAAGTTATGACTATACCAAGTGCTTTGATACTTAAATTTAAGATTTTTCAAAAACGGAACGGTTCATATAATAAGTAGTGTAGGGTATTTGATGGTCGGGCTTTACCGACTATAATATTTTAACTCGGTTTAAATTTAAGATGGGAAATGGTTTAGCTATAAATTTATTATTATCATATACGTAATTATATACAAAAACTGAAAGATTATTTATCAAGGAGAAATAATTTTCATTTCATCACGCAACCTAAAATCGATAAAACAAAGGGGGTGCTACGGTCGTAAAGGGGTGCCTAAAATCGTACTACATATATATGTGAAAAAATTATTTTACTTTTCTTGCATATCTAGTATAAATTTTTTGCCGGTAAAGCCTTTAAAATTTAAAGCGGACGTTGTAGCCCTTTTATATTCCTTCAAGGGCACCATTTCATGTGCAGGTGCAACGAAGTTACCTTGCTCGATAAGAGCACATAATTCAATAAACATGTCAGCACGTGCTGGAGACTCAGAATTTTCTTTAGTCCAACGTGTCATCCAAAAGCCACGGAACGCAATATCCTTGAATATTAAAGCAGCTGTAGACACTTCTACTGGTTGTCGTGACATGCCACCATATGTTATTAAAACACCTTTGTCAGCTAAATGGCGCGTCACTTCAGTGGCACTTTTACCTCCCACACAATTAAATGCCAGAGTTGGTTTGGGCAATTTATTCTCCTTAAACACTGTACTGGAACGTATTTCTTCTTCAGTAAATACTTCTGTGGCCCCTAAAGTCTTTAAATATTCTTTAAGTTTTGCAATATCAGGTCGATCCCTGACAACGCCTACTGATTTGTAACCCCAAGCTTTGCATAACTGGTGTACAGCCTGACCTACAGCACTATTGGCGCCATTTTGTATTACACAATCACCAGGATCAAGTTTTACAAAATCTTTTAACATACGATAAGCTGTACATGGGTTAACTGTTAAAGTGGCTGATTCAGCTAAGCCAATTTTATCTGATACAGGCATTAATTGATCTTCGGAGAACACCGCATAAGTACACCAAGTTCCCAAGCCCGTTGCAAAAGGTACCACTCGTTGACCCTTTTTTAAATGTCTAACATTTTCCCCAATTTCCACCACCTTGCCCACACATTCATTACCGGCTATGGCGGGAAATATTGGCTTTACAGGATATTTACCTTTAAAACGCAATAATTGCAATAACAAGAAAGTAAAGTTACTGCATAAGTTAGATTACCTTGTATTGTATTAATATCGGCTGGATTAATCGGAGCAGCTAATATTTGCACCAGAACTTCTTTATCATGGGGTGTTGACATCCGCTCTTCTATCAACTTTAATACATCAGCAGGTTCGCCATATTGTGTATACTTTAAACATTTGGCAAATATAGACATTTGACGTATCTTGGTAGAATCAATTAGTTTGAGAACTTGTTGTACAAACATTTTGGTGATATCCACAAATTTAACGAATTAAATCATAGTACATTACCTCAAACGGAAACAATGAGATAATACTGATCAGAATACCCTGTGAAGATAACATATCGGAACATAACAAGGAAACAAAGTCTTTTTAACGAATCTGTCTATATATACACATGGATTATTTTTGCATTTTTTCTGTTTGCGGTTTGATATTTCGTTTTTAGGAAGTGTGTTATTTTCACGCTCATGTCCTTAGTCTTTATTAATGGTCATATTGTGTCATGGTTGATAATTTTAGGCTCAACGAATAGTAAGGGAATTACCGAACGGATTTAGTGATTGAAAGCGGTTAAAAATTAATTTTAATATTTATTTTTATTCAAAAATGTTTATTTTACGGAAGCAATCAAAAATTCTAAAAGCTTTAGAATATTGTCGCTTCGTTTCTACGAAATCTTTGATCTTTAAGGATTTCGGGGAACCTATAGATGTGTTGGAAATCGTTGAAGATAACTTACCCGAGCCTGTTGATGATCAAGTTCTTCTAAAAGTATTATTAGCTCCCATTAATCCCTCCGATATAAATTACATACAAGGTTTAAATCTCGTATAAATTTGAAAACAAATTAAGAGAAATATTCTTGTAGGACGTTATGCTAAAAAACCGAAAAATTTCCCAGCTATTGCTGGTAATGAATTTGTGGCCGAAGTGGCGGCAATGGGAGAAAAGGTTGGAAAATTCATGACAGGGGAATACGTAATACCTCTGCAAATGGGTTTGGGCAGTTGGTCCACACATATGTTGGTTAAGGAGTGTAACATTTTCCCAGTACCGGATAAAGTAGACATTGTGCAAGCTGCTACCATGACCATAAATCCTTGTACTGCATACAGAATGCTTAGCGATTTTGTTAAACTACAACCAGGTGATTGTGTGATACAAAATGGAGCTAATAGTGGTGTTGGTCAAGCCGTACATCAGCTCTGTAATTTGTGGGGTCTAAAATCTGTGGGTATTATACGTGAGCGGCCAAGTGTAAGTGTTCTCAAGCAATATCTGAAACGCTTAGGAGCAACAGAGGTGCTTACAGATAAAGAACTGAAAGAGACGAAAATTTTTAAAGAGTGTTTATCAAGACCAAAGTTGGCTTTGAATTGTGTAGGTGGTGAAGTAGCCGAAAATATAGCTAAACAAATGGATAACTATGGAATTATGGTTACTTATGGTGGTATGTCCATGCAACCCTTTAGAGTATCTGCCGGTCCGTTGATATTTCGCCAACAAAAATTTCTCGGTTTTTGGTTAACACAATGGACGGAGAAATATGGCAACACAAAAGCTCAACCCGAAATGTACCAAAGCATACTCGACTATATGAGTAAAGGGAAATTTCTGGCTCCAACAGTTGAATTTGTACCGTTGCATGAGTTCACACAGAAACCTGAAGCACTTGCATTAAGCGGATTTTCAAACAGGAAATTTATTTTCGACATGAGAGATTATCATGGCATTAAGGATTAATTACACATCGGTTTATTTTAGGATATCCATTTTTTTCATTTTATTAAATATCTGTTTTGTAATAATAAATGGAACTGAGATTCTAATACTTCAAGATTCATTATTAAATTGAGATAATTATTATATAAATAAAGTAGATAAGAAAATTCAAGGGAAATATTTGGAAAGAAACTAAATATATAGGAAAATGTAAATTAAGTTAAAGTAGAGCGCATAGCAAAATCAAAATTAAGTGGAAAAACATTAAATATGAAATAAAATGAATCATATTTAGTTTTTGGAATAGGGTGGGGTACCATAAAATTTGCGTTTCTTCAAAGTAGACTTCGACGGTGTTACTGTAATGTGAAAATATATATTATTTTAAATACTTCCAATTATACACAAAAAAAAAAAAAATATTACCATATAATAATAATAAATCCTTCGTTGGGGTCTCCATTGCAGTGGCCACAACATTGTTGAAGTTTTCTTTATCATGATCTAACTGGAACAATTTTGACCAGTATTCGGTGGGTATTTTCAATAAATTCAACATAACCATAATCTGTATCGGTACTTCAGTAACCATGGCGTGCTGATCTGGATCCAACGACGAGTGGCCTACTACAGTGGGTCCAAAAACTCGAGCCATGTTCTCAAAGGGCATTGATACCTCACGGCACTCAGCTATGCGTTGAAAG
The DNA here is from genome assembly GCA_949710015.1 of Crataerina pallida. Classification (NCBI taxonomy): domain Eukaryota; kingdom Metazoa; phylum Arthropoda; class Insecta; order Diptera; family Hippoboscidae; genus Crataerina; species Crataerina pallida. The sequence goes on from OX453293.1 coordinate 10,314,595, forward strand.
TGAAGTATCAAAAAAGCCAACGTATCACGATTCGCTTGAGGTAAATTCTCAATGGCTTGCTCAAGATATTTGCGTATATCTTTTTCATTAGGAGTTTGGACAGCATTGCAGAAATCCTTCCACAAGGCTGTGGGTATAAGAGGTTCACGCAATGAGCGTAAGAAATCTTTCACACACCCACACAATACATGTACGTCGATGTTAGCCAGTTGAGGCATACCATTTTTACCACGGATAAAACGTTCTTTGAGAGCTTTGACTTCCCGTTCAGCACCCGATACGCGATAAAGTCCCACTTCTTTTAAGCCCCGTGATTCAATTTCATTTACGCAATGCAATATAAGTGGTGGTATCTTGGGTGAGAAGGAAAGAGCATAATCAGCCACACAACCCATGGCTCCTTTGCCTTGTGGTGTACCTGTTTGAGGTACACAAAAAGCATCAACAAGATAACGACATTCAAGGTGGCAGCGAACGTTGCAATTGCGGCAACGCAAACCCATACAACCAAAGCGTATCCTGTAAAGACAATTTCACATGGAGTACATAAGTCGCATACCATTCAATTTTTAAAACTTACTTTTTTTGACAAGTGACACATGCTTCAGCTCGAATAAAAGTCTTACTAGCAAAATTATGCGGTCGCGATTGTCTAAATTGCTGTTGAGTCACGACTGGAGAATTCAAATTATCTGCAATTGTTGTATTTTGGTTGACGTGCATTTTCTTTGGAGTACCAAGCAAGGGCTCATCATTCTCAATACCTTGCTTATCGTCTGAGGTTGGCTCCTCCTCACTTTGCACCAGAGCTGGTACAGTTTCTATGGTAGACTCGGCTCTTATGGCACCATTTCCATCTTGAGGTATCGTAACTTTGGTGGTGGCACATATGCGCTCAGCCGTTGCTTCTAACATGTTTAATTGTTGTTGTTCCACACTTGGCGCACGACTGCGGCGTCGATTTGAACTCCTTGCATTCGATTTTGTGAATGCTTCTCTACTTAAACGTGTCTTTTTGTTACTCATAACATTGTTACCCTGAGTTGAGGTTCTCTTTTTATACCAAGCATTACTCGAATGAACATCCAAAAAGTCATCTTCCGAATGTGTAATAGATAAATCTGACAAAAAACTACCTGTAGAGTTTATTTCATTACCATATTTTTCGTCAAGCGCACGACTCATTGATTTCTTTTTGCGTGGTAATGTATGCAAAAAGGCCAATTTATCTCTAGTCTCATTACGAAGATTGTTTTCATTTTGCAATAATTCAGCTACAGCCATTATTTTGCGTTCCATAGCATCGCGTTCATTTTCGGCTTCCTTGCGAGCTCTACTCTCCACTTCCAAAAGACGGCGAGCTTGAAACAATTTTGTTTCCAAATCCGCCATTGATTGTAAAGAGGCATCTAACTCACGCTGAATACGTTGAGCCTCCTGTGCGGTTGTAATACATTCCAGGCGGAACTTTTCTTGCATCTGCATTACTTTAAGAAATTCTTCCTCCGCAATGCCATCCGTAAGTACTTGTATGCAACGGCGTATGTCGTCAAAAGTGGCCAGGGTGGACAATTGCTTTGATGTCATTTTTTTTAATTGTACGTCTTTATATTTTAAAGTGAAAAAATATTTTCTATGTCGTTCATTTATATAAAATATATATATATTCAATAATAAAAATTTCTCACTTATTTAACAGTATATGGATTGCATATGTGACGAAGCTACTATCAACCTCCCGTTACTTCAGTTAGTTCTTTTTTTCAAATAAGTCGCATTTGCTTTGTTATTGTTGAATTGTCAAATGTGGATAGAGTTGTTTTTAAACATTCAATCATACTCATCAACATTAAAGCAACGAACCGGAACTGGCCGGTAAATGTCAATAATTAAAGGAATGGTATATGCTATGGTAAATTTATTTCTCATATGATATGTGTATGTTTTTAAAAAATTATTTTCTCCTAAAATTCAGAAGAACTTTGAAATATAAGCACCAAGATGTTAAGGATATAATATTTTATCACATAAAACATTGCACAAAAACGAGATTTATATAAATCATAATGGAGAAAATTTAATTTACGTGTAAGTATGTGTGTATACATGGCGTATATAACACGAATCAAATATTACATATATCATATATAAAAGCCAAAATTGAAATCGTTACCAAAGCCAATATAGAATTTAGTACCATGTATTTCAGTATACGAAACGTCTAAAGTCCCAAACATTCAATCTACATCGACATACTGCGCTGCCCTAATTGAAAAATTTACCTATATGCAAAGCTGTACTTTCACCGTCTCAAAATACATATAGTTTACATTGCTACATTAGCATCATATAATCCCTCGAAAAATATAAACAAATATACCTTTTACTAATAATAATTAGAAAATTGACTTCGAAATAAGACTTAGCCTATATGTTCAGCAAGAAACTTTAAAAGACTGCTATATATATATACATATATAAATATAAGAATAATGTGGACCAACATCTGCCAAGACACTAGATTTATTTAAGATTTGTTTTATTTTATTACACCTTATCGCGCAGGTGAGTACACGAAGTAAAAGAGTGAAATTTTTGTATATGGATTAGAAACTTACTTTCTCTCTTTAGCGATGCTATTTTTACCCTGCACCATTTGTGGCAAAAGGTATACTAAGTTTGTGCGGTTGTTTGTAACTCCTAAACGGTAAATGCCACACCCATCTTCATTTATATCGATAGATCCAGAATCAAAATCTGAATCGATTTAACTATGTCCGTCTGTCCTACTATCTGTCCATGTAAATTTGTCGCATTTGTTGAGATATTTCAATGAAATTTGGTACAAAGACATGTATTGGCCCAAAAACCGGATTCGACCACTTTTAGAACCCCTCCCTTTTTGAGGTCCTATTATTTTTTGAGATATTTTGATGAAATTTGGTACAAAGATATGCATTGGTCCAAAAATAAACCCTTTTTAAAATATAAATTTTTTTTTTCAATTTCGTAAACAAAAAAAATATATATCAAGTGGTGTAGGGTATTTGATTGTCGGGATTGACCGACTATAATATTTTACTTGTTTTCTCATAAAAATTTACATTTATATTATAAGCATTTTTAATTTTACATTAAACTAAATCAAGAAAAAAATTTTAATTATATGTAATATATATTTAAGACATAAATATAAATAAAATGCTGTTTTTTTTTTATTTAAATCAATCACTTCTCAACAAAGCTTTGAAGGAAAATGAATTTTTATATATGGCAAAACCATATACTAAATAGATTCATATAAAAATATGATCGGTAATAAAAATTTTTAAATTTTGAGACAGCTTTGGGAACATTTAAGGCATTGGCGGTTGATTTAATATAATTTACAGTATATGAACTTTTAATAAATATTATTTTTTATATTTTCACTGAATTAAAAAAAAGAAATAAAATTGACATCGTGTTATTATATTTTATTAGTATTATTTTAAAAAATATATATACTTAGTGTTTCTGTTAGTACGAAAAATAGCATCTCCACTCATTTTGTTCTATATAATTTTACTCTCCTCAATTTCCTGAATTGATACTCGTGGTACTCGTGCGTGTGAAAAGAGCAATTACAAAAATAACAAATTTTGCATCTTTGCTAATTTATAGATTCAACGTTTTGTTACGTTTTATGCCAACTTCTTTAAGAAAAATGGTTTCCGTTTACTCTTTTTGGGTGATCGAACATTAAAGTTGAAGTTTTAAATAATAACCAATTTAATAATCAATTATAAATGACTGGATTAGTGTCATTTATATGGCGGGTTATTTGTGTTATTATTTAATTTTGGTGGGAATAAATTACTTAATTTGACTTTAGTGAGAGTAGTGAAAAGCAAATTATATTGGTTTCACTCTTACACGGGGAATATGTATATGCTTGGAAATTGAAAGATATTTATATATTTATATTTAGTAAGGTACTTTTTACTTAAAGAGAATTTTTAGGAAGATCACACAGGGAGTACCTGCTAATCATTCGTTGTATAATTTTCGTGGCGTGAATTTTGCTATTGAAAGCCTTTTCAAAAGAGGACTTTTTAATAATAATTTTTAATGGCTCACATAGTAAAATTTTTTGCCAATAGCGCTCAACATGCACTTAAAGTGGCTGTTAAACAACCACAAGTAGTGGCACCGCGATTCTTTAGTACTCCAGGTAAGATACGATTTGTACTTTCAACGTACTTTGTATGCTTAGGGTGCATCGTGTAAAAATTTAATTAATTAAGTTATTGTTGAGGTTTGCTTGTTACTAGAGTATTACATAACAATATGAATGTAAAGTATATACCATATGCATAAACCATCTACTTAAGATGCGAGTATAAAAAGTGTCAGTCAGTTTCCAACATCTGGAAGAAGGCGTCAGAAACCCCACAAAGTGTAAATATTCTTGGATTCAGGATTAAAGTCTGAGTCGATTTAACGATGTCTATGTGTCTGCTCGGTGGCGTTACTAAGTTCACGGTTGGAAAATTTTTGATATAAATCCATAGTTAATGTCGCTTGGTCATTATTTAAATTGGCGAAATCGATCAAGTGGCACGCCCTATCCGTCAACTCAATTTAACTTTTTTGTTAAAAATCTTCTGCAACTGCATGGACGTTTTTATGATTAAAATCTTTACATTGGAAAATCGAGATAAAAAGTAAAACTTGTTACCTCTGTTTACGTAGCGCAAGAGTGCTATAATATATATATACTTAATTTAAAAAAAAACATGAATGATTCCTGAAATTATACATAACGTAATTTGTTTTTTATTTTAAGCAAATTTCGAATTTATAAAAGCAGCATTGACGGGTGAAAAAAATAATGTGGCTTTAATAACTTTAAATCGGCCTAAAGCTTTGAATGCATTATGCAATGGTCTTATGAACGAACTAAGTTTAGCTTTGGATAACTATGAACAGGATCACAATGTAGCCGCTATTGTTATAACGGGTAGTGAGAAAGCCTTTGCTGCTGGTGCCGATATTAAAGAAATGCAGCCCAATACTTATCCGCAATGCATTTTGAGTAATTTCCTAAACGATTGGACTCATGTAGCTAAATGCCAAAAACCAATTATTGCGGCTGTGAATGGTTATGCTTTGGGCGGTGGCTGTGAATTAGCCATGATGTGTGACATCATTTATGCTGGAGATAAAGCTAAATTTGGACAGCCAGAAATTGCTTTGGGCACCATTCCCGGCGCTGGCGGCACTCAACGCTTAACACGTGTTGTAGGTAAATCTAAAGCTATGGAAATGTGCCTTACTGGCAACATGATCACGGCGGAGGAAGCTGAAAAAATGGGATTAGTTAGCAAAGTCATACCCGCTGATAAATTAGTGAGTGAAGCAGTGAAACTGGGAGAAAAAATTGGAACACATTCTAATTTAATAGTGCAGTTATGCAAGGAAGCAGTTAACACGGCTTATGAAACCACTTTGCAGGAGGGTTTGAAATATGAGCGTCGCACTTTTCATGCCACTTTTTCAACGGTAAATAATTGGATTATTGTTATCAATCATTTCATTATTTTAATTTAATTCCTATTTCTTACCTACAGAATGATCGTAAGGAAGGCATGACAGCTTTTGTTGAAAAACGCCCTGCCAAATTTAATAATAATTAAGCGGAAAATATATAAAATTGTATTCTACTATCAGAGAAATTACAAATTCGTTGCTGTAAATTAAAAATTATTTTGCTAGAATTGCATTTATGTATAAAAAATTAAGATTATGTCCAAATAAAAATCTCTAATAAATGTATAATTGTACAAAATAAATTGCGCTAATTTATTTAATATATAAAATACTAATTATAATTAGCATCCCATACGCTCGATTAAATAAAGAATAAATACTTGCTTGCATCTTCTATTATTTATGTGTTGTGTATCAACTAAAAAGCCAAGCAAGAATTTTTGTAAATTGATATATAACTGTGGCAATTTTTCATATATCTATGGATGCACTATGTAGGTATAATGTGTATAACAAATTTCAACTTTATAACTCAAATGTTGTGGAATTAAAATGCGATGGTCTTGTTTACAATTTGTTTTTCTTAGAATTCAACTCATTAATATCTAATAAAGTTCATAATAATATGGTGAGAGAACACATTCAAAGGGAAGCTTTTTAGAAAAGCTCAAGTTAAAAAATTGGCAGTTTTTTGCAAATGTATGTGAAGTCAGTTTTTCTTGATACCCTAACGAAATTAAGTTTAAGCGCGCAAAGGAAGTGTATGATGCATGGATGCTAGTAAGAAAACAGACAAAAAAACTATATGTACGGTTTGCAAGACAAATTTCTTTAAAAAAAACATTCAACTGATTTATTATATGGTTTTAAAGAACAGTACCAGAGAAACATCGATAAAGTAACGTCAAAAACGAGAATTCCTTTAATAAATGGGATTTGGAATTATTAAAAAATACATCAAAGAACATAGTAGCCAAGTTATTACGTGATGAATATTTTATAAACTCATTCGCAGTACATGAAAAACTACCCCCAGTTTGAGCAAAACGTATTAAAAATATTAAACCAAGGCCAACCAAAAAGAGAGAACGACACTAAAAGATATCAGTGATAGAGGTGCAAAAGAATTCCGTAATCAATATTTGCGATAGTAGTGCATCACACGAAATTAAAAGAGACACTTTCAAAGTGATTAAATATTTGTTAAAAACATATTAAACAAATTAAACCTAGTCAATAAAGATATACGAAAACACTAAAAAAATGGAGTTGGTTAACCAAATACTAAATATGAATGCTGGTGGCGCGTACGGTGGTGGCAAAGCGGGCGGTGCCTTTGATCCTTTAACGTTTGTCATGAAACCACAAGTTGTGATACGGGCTTTATGTTGGGTATGTTGCCAATAAAACGTTTAATTTTCTCTTATATCCCATTCCTTATTTACGTTATCCATAACCACATAACTATGAGTTATGGGTTGTGTACAACCATAGTATAAGTTCAGGGTTACGAGCCGCTCTAAGCCCAAACAATAATGATTTATTTCTTTTAAGTTAGTTTATAATTGTTGTGTGTTGTTGTTGTTTATTGTCTTATACTTGTAGCAAACATTTTCGCAGCTTTGTAGGAACCCTGGGAACACTTTTTGTTTGTCAATCCACGAGTTTATATTGATTTTGCTTGTATTGCTTTGCATTCATTTTTGTAAACATTATTTCCCATGACGTCTCAAATTCTATTTTATTTATTCAATGCTATTACGACTATTTTTTAACACTCAGTACTTTTTAATAATTTAGTAAACAGAACTGAAAATACCGCCTAAAAGTTGACAACAACCATTCCATTAAAATAAACCAGATTCGTTACATTTGTAAATAAATATTATAATAAGGTTGTAAATCTCAATACCATAGCTCAATTTTTGTTGCAGATTATCTTCCACTGCGGGCACGGCTCATGACCGATTTCGCGGATTTTAAATAGTAATCCGCGTACAGAAACCACAAGTGTTTGTATAAAATTTCAGTTCAATAGCTCAAAATTTACGATCGTGACCGGTTACTTGAATGTTGTAATTTATTTTTACGTTGACGCTCTCTCACTTTCTTCTTAATATATCTCCCGAATGACAGGTCCTATTTATTTCGTTCAAGTACCGTTACAATGTACAAGTAAATGACTCCACAACTCCATTTTTCTTTTAAATTGGAATTCACTATACTGAAATCGAAGTATAAAGCTTATCTCAGCATTTTGAAGTTCCTAAAGTTCTGGGCCAGTCTTTGTAAGAGAGTTCCAACAAATATGCACACTCTCGGTACAGGCACACTTCATATCACCCTTATATTTTCCTCATATTTAAGAATAATATATTATAATAACAGTGTAAGTCGTGTGTAATTAACATATTTAAATAGTGTGCGTGCGTACGCTATGCTAACCCTGGTCCATTTCAACTTTCATATTGATCGAGAAAACATGTTGTGGAAAACGTCGTGTATGTCCGTTCTCACGCTTACAAAATGCAATATCAACAAAATACATTGTAAGTTGACTGTATTTCCGTTCACAGGTTAACAAGACGCAATGTTAAAAGAAATTATAATGTTTAGGCATCATAGTTCGCCTAGAAAAAATACAAAATTAGTTTAGGTAAAACAAATGTTATACAAATAAGTTTAGTTCACTTTTGAATTTAACAAAATGAAGACGGTTTTTAGCGTATCAAAATAATAAAAATTGCTTTTGTGTTTTAAAACAATTAAATACATTAAATAATTTATATAATATATATACTTTCACGCCTCCTTCTGGGTGTTGCAAATGGAAGGACAAACTTAGTATACGTCTCATTTTATATGGAGGGTATAAAAAGGAACAAAAGTGTTAATAGTTATATAACGAAATTTCACACATTCACCCAAATTTACTAAACAGATAGTTAAGATAACATTTGCTACATTCAGAGTGAGGCCTCGTAGACTCTATCAGCGACAAATTAAGCCGTATCTGTTCGTGTCGGTCAAACGCCACGTAACAAGAAGTGAAAGGTGAGCAATTTTTTTCTTTTCACCAGTTTCTATAAATGACAGGACATTTACATATTTGTATACATCTTGAGAGGGCGTTCGCCTGGGCTAAATTTAATTTTTTTGTTTGTAGACTTTTTTTAACGAGTTCGACATTACTCATACGACATGGTTGCCAGTATAAAAAATTGAAAGGGCGCTAGCCCTTTGGAAGCGCTAATTATGCGCATCATTATAATGATTTGTGGGTATATTGTTCTTGTTCAAATTAGAAGCGGGCGAGGCACACCGCCAAAAGTACATATATTCTTGATCAGCTCATGAGAAAAGTCGTTTTAGCCCATATCTCCATCCGCGTAAATTCTACACATTTTTGTTGAAACTGTCACGTCCCCAAATTTTACGGTTTTCTGTGCAATGGGCACGCCCGCAATGACGTCCTACACCTTACATTCGTGGCTTTTAGCATTCTCAGTTGCAAATTGGAGATATCGAGTTGTACGGTTTTAAAAATGGTCAAAATAAGTCATTGGACTGCCCACAACTTTAAAAAGTTTAGTCTGCTGAGCTAGTCTATACATTGCGATTCCGAGTAAAAAATCTACTTTTTATGAATTAAATAAAATTGGACCGGCCGTTCAGGAGATACTTGTAAAAAAGACGTGCACCTTTTCTTTAGAACAATTTGCCAATGCAATGAATTAATCGTGAACTACCAAAGGGCAAGGAGTATATTAAGCTTGGGCGGATGTTTGTAACTCCTAAACGGCAAATTCTACATCCTCCATCAATTATACTGATCGCTTAAGAATCTCAATTTGAAGAATAGTTAATTCGCTTCATATTTGGCTGTGTTAAAGTTGACTCAATCGGACTATTTTTACAACCCCTTTCCATATAATTATATTTCACGCAGTAATTTGTAGGGCAGTGAATAGAGATACAACTGAATTAATTGTAGCATAATTTAAGGAGCTAAGTGGTGTAGGGTATTAAGTATAAAATAAAATTTTTACTTTTCTTCTACTATGTAGTTTTAAGTTTGAATTTTTTTATATATCAACACATATATTGAGGTTCTGTACGTAATAGAAATTGAAGGAATTGTATCCACTAGGATAAAACAGTTTAGGAATGTTTAGAAACTGTTTAGTAGTTGAAATGTTGTTGTTGAATTGAAATAAATTAATGAATCCATACGTCCGTACGCTTACTATTTAATGTCTGTCAAGCAAATTTTGTGTACAACATACTTGAGATATTTTAATCAAATTCGATGTAGAAACATGTTACTCAAAGGCCAAAGTTATCGAAAATGCTTTGTGCGACACTCACAATATTTAATAATGGAATATGTGGAAGGCCTTGTTCAGATATATATTTTATGTATAATTAACTAATATAACCTACATTGAATTGTGTGACATAAATAAGTTTGTTCTTCTGCATTGTTTTAGCTTTTTTCAATTGTTGTGTTTGGTTGCATCTCATCGGAAGGTTGGCGTGAAGATGAGGAAGGCAAAGAGAAATGTCTGTTCAATGAAGATGGCATGGCCTGTAAGTTCGGCAATACGGTCGGAGTGTTTGGTTTTCTGGCCTCCATAGGCTTTATAGTCGGTGAATTTCTATTTGAACGTATGTCATCGGTGAAGAGTCGGAAACATTTTGTTATGGCCGATATGGGTTTTTCAGGTAATGCACTCGCACCTGTTGCATCTTTCATGTTTGAAACATTTTTGTCTTCATAAATTTTTGTAGCATTTTGGGCACTTATGTACTTTCTGGCCTTTACATATTTATGGTCTCAATGGAATTCAGCTGAAATGCCGCCAGGTGGTGTGGGTGCTGCCAATATGCAAGCCTCTATAGTATTTTGCTTTTTTTCAATATTTACATGGGTGAGTGCAGCATTATATGTTACAATTTTCTTTAAACGCGTCATTATGTATTTTTTGCGTGGAATTCGTTTCCAGGCTTTGTGTGCTTTTATGGCTTATAAGCGTTTTCTAATTGGTGCGGGCGATGAATTTACTTCGGCATTCGAAAACGATCCAGCTAATGTAGTACACCAGCAAACCTATACCAGCTATTCCATAGACAATGACAATGATCAATATAGCCAATCACCATTTACAGGTCAGCAAACGGGTAAGTAATTATGTAAATTGCAATACATCTAGAGATAAAAATTATCCATAAGAAAATTCTAAATAAAAAATTACAACAAATATTTATTAATAGGCTTGGAACAACAACCACAAATGGATTATCAACAACCCACCTATTAAAGTGATAAGCAAAAAATTATATAAATATAAAACCAATTGAAAAAGAGAAATTTGGCTTAGTCCAAATCTTGAATATCCACCACCGAAGCAACAAAATGCATATAATTGTCAATTTTTAATCTTTTCATTCACAAATCAAAATAAAGATTTTTGTTGTACAGGTGGCGTACCGTACGAACGATTTTTTCCATTTTCAAGACTAACCAGCCTACAAAGGCAACAAATACTTCAGGCAAATTTTGACAAATTGCAAATGTGTGACAAAGTGATATAAAGTCGCAATCTTTGGCTGGTGGGTGTTAAAATTACAACAAACAAAACACATATTTATATTAGACAACAAAAATATTTACGATAATTTTAGTGTAAATACAATTAGCGATAAAAGGACCTTTAAGAGCACTTTTCGGTTGAGACCGAATTTCGAAAACCATTCTCCAAGTCGTTTTTATGATTGACAAGTAAAAACGCAATATGTAGCTTAAGCCAAATCTTGAAAATCCTTCACATTTGTACGTATTGTTATGTTACGTATATTTATTAAAGAATGTTGTGCACATGAACGATCTGCACCCAAAATGTTCTAGTGAGTTGTGGGCGTGCCTTTTATATAATGCCGCTCATTTTCGGCACATCGATAGATGCTGTAATATGTACATATGGAACCAAATTTTAACGTTGTAGCTGTATTTTTGTCGTCATCACGGATTTTTGTTATTCGATTTTGTCCGTATCAAATAATTTCCTACGTATACTAAGAATATTTGCAGCAAATCTTACTTGGGTCATTTCTAAAACATCGTTCACATCTTTATGGAAATTCTGGGCGCAGCACTTATTCGTATGTAATAAGTACAAACCCAGAAGTCAAATTTCCATTCAAATAGAATTTTTTTGTGAAATGTGGGCGCAGTTCGTATGTTTGTATTCTGCACCAACTATGTTTTTGTCTAATCTCCGATGGATTGATGGATTTTGGCTAATTATTATATAAATACTTACCATATGTAAAGTACATCCGTGAGGGGTATCAAATTTTATATCTAAGGCAACAGCGCTGATCTTTATAAGTATAATAAAATCTTTCAGTCAATGTTGATTTCATTTATTGGCTCACTTTGGTTAAAATGCTGTACTACAACTAAAATTCAAACGCTGCGAGTTATATAGGATTAATATTACACGATTCTGACTCTCACAAATCTCTTCATGGAATGCTTCAATTTGATAACTTTCAATTAATCGATATATTAACAATGAACGTAAGCCAAGTAATATATGTACATCAGTTACGTAATATAGCGACGACTTCAATGAAATTAACCAATAAAATTTTTACATGTTTTACCCAAAAGAATACATACACATACACACGAAATTAATAAAATTATAGAGTCATTCACAGATATAAATATAATGTACTTATATTAAAGAAAACAACAAAAAAAAAAAGAAATGTTATAATTATATGCAAAATAAAGACACTTTGGTAAACAAAGCTCATGTTATACATAAGTCGATAAGGTCTTATTTCTAAGAGTATTTGTTATGTTAATCAAACGAGGGCGATCGAGATTGGGCAGTTATAAAGCTAAAAATTATGAAAAAGTAATTTAGTAATTTGAAATAGGAAAACCAACAATTGTTAAATAATAGTAGAACACTTAATTTTATATTTATTATACTCTGCACCACCTTGTGGAATATATTAAGTTTGTGCGGATGTTTGTAATTGTATGTTGTAATAATGTAATTGTAAACGGCAAATGCCACACCTATCTTCAATTATACTGATCGATTCAGAATCAACGTCTGAATCGATTTAACCATGTCCGTCTGTCCATAAGTAAATATGTGCGCAAGCTACAGGTCGCATTTTTTGAGATATTTCGATGAAATTTGGTACAAGAACATGTATTGACCCAAAGAAGAACCCTAATGGGCCGGATTGGACCATTTTTAGTACCTCTCGCCTTATGAGGTCCTATTATTTTTTGAGATATTTCGCTGCCATTTAGTACAAGGATATGTATTGGTCCAAAAATTAACCCTTTTGGAAATGGATAGGATCGGACAGAACCCTTCTCCATATAAAATATAAAAATGTTTGTTTGTTTTTATTTTTTTATAAATTCTCCTTACCTATTGCTATACTAAGAGCGTATCCATAAATGCAGAAGATTCCTCTCTTATATGTTCGTTTTAAGAGTGTGCGGATGTTACTGGTAAGCAGTTTAATGAAATAAAAAAATACATCTAAGGGTCTTCACTGGGCTTGCCCCAAATAGAATTTTTTTGTCAAGATAAAGACACTGATCTGTGTAAATTTATTAAATAAACTAAGCGGAGTTTCTTCGAGTTATCAAAGAATTAAAATAAATTTTTTTTTTTAATTTTGAAAAAATGAAGTGTTTAACTTATTTACAGCACACTGAGCACTTGCTGAAGAGGAAAATATCATGTAGTGAAGATTCGACTTCTGTAAAGTCCTTACATCTCTCTTTTATATGTAATGTGTTATGACCAACTCCCTTAGTTTTGTCTGTAGATAGTGCTTATTTCTGAATCAAATATAATAAATACCGTAATTATTTCAGCCAGCAAAGTTATTTAACAAAAAGAAGTAATAATTATCTTACTGTAAACTCGATCTATAGATGCAAAATGAACCACCTCAAACGACATTTAAAGCAGAGATTCGCCAAAAAAAGATTATGATGTTAATCTGATGAGACCAAACGATCAATTCAAACGTGTACGTTCAACAACTCGTTAAACTGAGCGAGGGTGTAGTTTTCCACTATGATAATGCAATGCCCCCAAAAATTATTGGATCTGGGTTGGGATGTGCTGTCACACCCGCCAAATAGCCCCTACCTTGCGCCTTCAGACTACCATTTCTTTCTTTCTATGTAGAACTCCTTAAAAGGTAAAATTTTTATTGACGCTAATGATGTCAAATCGTACGTAATTCAATTTTTTTAAAGTAAAGATCAGAAACGATTGCAAAAGAGAATAGACAAAAACAGAGTTATATCTTTCTCTACCGATTTTTCCCAATTTAAGTAGCGATAAGCGTGCACAAACTAGAAGTATTTGTGTATAATATTAGGCCAATATCTCAAAATTTACAACCGTGGGAACGCAAACAATGGACGGACACACGGACATACGTGTCTGGAATGTATATGCATACATTGTAGGACTTTGGACTCCTTCTTTGGGTCTTGCAAACGGATTAACAAACTTAGTATTCCTCCATCTTAGGCGGAGCATATAGAATAATATTTCAATGGGCGTGCCCCGTAGACTGTACGTTATGTTTTTTTAATTACAAAAATATAAGTCGTAAACGATTCATGTCCGACCCTACACTCACATAACTTATTTGCCTTCTTTTACGGACTCGAATCACTTCCCCGAAGGTTTCGGCCGATTTTCCGGACACCGCAATTCAGCTAGACGTTGATAAACTCTGTTTAATAAGGAATGATAATATATTAAATTATATCATGATCAGGTACGATGATAATAAATTATTGAAATATATCACGAACAAACGGAAAATTGCAATTAATTTACACAATAGCTCGAATATAATATATTAATTTGGCCAAGCCGATTTTATTTTTTAGAAACAAAGAGTACATGTAAATATTCCGGTTAACCGTCTATAGTCACGCCTTTACTACTATTCCAAAAAAGCCCTGTTTTTCGCGACTACTCTAAAATAAAAACACATGGTTTTTGTCTTGTGTGTTTTGGTGAAAGTTTATAACTTGTTTTTTATTTTCTTTTATGTATATTTATTACCTTTATGCTGAAATTTTTCATGAATGTTTATGTTCTACAAGCGGAGCTCTTTACAGACTTAGTATCTATTTAATCTCTTATAATGTAAATACTATAATAAATATAAGAGAAAGTCTAAAAATTATATGAAAAAAATAAGTTAAAAATGTCACAAAAGTTTCATAGAACAGATATCAATACAATAAGTCTTCATTAAAATGTTTTAATATTACGAGAGGTGAGGGTTGGTAGTAACATCTCTCTGCCGGTGTAAGAAAGTGATAAATTTACTATTCATATATTCATTGTGTTCATTTTATTTTTGGATGTTGTATATATATTTTTTATAAATGAATTTTACTTCGTTTATTTAAATTTCATTTCTAAGTTTTAGCACTTCCAAATTACTTACTTTTAAGAATTTTAATTTTTAAAGTCAGTTTATTGTAATTTATTTTCATTATAGTATTTATGATTAAATTTGTGTTAATTTTTAAATTTTGGATAATATTGAATACTCTTTCTATTCATATCATTTACTTTCAATTGTTAGTTGTTGCGGTGTCAAAGCAAAGCTCATGATATGGTAGGCGATAATTTAAGAATGAACACAATTTATAATTAATATGTGAAGAAAAAATACTTTTTTTACATATGTGCCACAATTTATGACCTGCGTTAATGTGATATTAAGTTAATATTAAGAAGCAGTTAAGACTTTTTTGTCATTATATAATTAAATTCTTTGTGTCTAATAAGCGTTGGTGTAAAGTTAGTACAATGTTTGGTAGCTCTTGTATGTGTATGTTCGTGTACGTTTCCTTAAAAAAAAAACGTGCTTGAACTGTGTTAAGAGATATTGTTATACTTTGTTAAAACGCTTTCAACGGCCAAAGGAGGCGTCGGGGACCCCTACATAGTATATATGTCTTGAATCAGAATTGAATACTGAGTCGATCTAACCATGTCCGTCCATTTGTCTGGTGCATGTTCTGTGGTAATCAGTCTCCTCGTCAAAACTACTATGTTATGAAAGTAAATTA
Source organism: Crataerina pallida (assembly GCA_949710015.1). Lineage (NCBI taxonomy): Eukaryota > Metazoa > Arthropoda > Insecta > Diptera > Hippoboscidae > Crataerina > Crataerina pallida. Next base: position 10,330,283 of record OX453293.1, read on the forward strand.
TCCGTAATTCTTATGAAGTACGTTGTCATACGCACTCCTCGGGAAGCTGTCGTGCATCGTTGATTGGGTATTCAAGATTTGGCCTCAGCCAAATACAGCTTTTTTAACTGATTTAATTTTGTATCTTTTACTTAATTTAAAAGTTTAATCCATTTTTAATTTAATAATCAGAGAATCGCTTGAGACACCTCAAACCAGAGTGTGTGTATTCAAAATTTTTGAACGTTGCCATAACATTTGTACATCTTAAGGTCGGTTGAGGACCACAACCACAATGATAAAAAGTGTGCCACGCCCAGGTATCTAATTTTGCCCGTGTAATATTGTGATACAATCAATTTTCAAAGAAGTAAAGGAAAGTTATATTTTGTTTGAGCCAACACCTTATGGCATGTAACTGAGAATGAAATGTATTGTTTTTATTTTAGTTTTTACATTAATATAGTTTATTAAATTACATTCGGTTAGTGCTTTTTTACTATATTAATTACTATGCTATAATTGTATTATTAATTCATTTACGTATTAAGTTAAATGTTTTAACATTTTCTATTATTTTTTCTTTTGGTTTAATTTCATTCAACTAATAATAAGTTCTTTGAAGAGATTTTTTAAACATAATATATGTATAACTGTGTAACTGTGTTGCATTCTTCAGCAGAGTTAATTATTTAAATAAATTTGCAATTAGAAACAAATAAAAAAAGCTGTATTCGATGCATGCCACATCTAGGACAATCACTGTCATTACCTGTTCAAAAAAGTACTTTTCCAACTAATAAGGAAAAACACCTCATATGTGTTCTACAACGAAAACCTTTGACCTTTACATTTGTTAAGAAGTCACGGACATATCGGTGGGTATGCTTTTCCAAAAACACATCCAATACATTTAATTATTACAAGGTCCAATGTCACAAGATTGTTTCAGACATGGTAAAACAGAATTTCACATCTAAATAGAGTCACACTTGTTAAATATTCTTTACTAGTTACTTCGTTCCCGTCTTTGCGGAATGTCAAGACTTTTTTGATAACTAGTGCGCACTTTCAAAATAAATTCTACGCATCGAATGGCATTAGATCAAGTTAAATGTCATATCAATTTGTATTCAAACCGAATTTCACCCATAGTGGGCCTGCTAGATTTTACTCATAGTATGACTCAATTTATATACATTTTGGGGTGTCTTCTTCTCGGTTTCTGATGTGAGAGATTGCATAGAATTAAAGAAAATTAACTAAATATTTAGAAGAACTTCAAATTGTCAGAGACTCCGACAGATGGACAATTTTAAATAAATTGTAATTGTCTTTCATAGAAGGTGGATCTACCTCAACACTTATTAAAAAGAACTGGAAATATCTAAGTTTGCATCCATTAGAAAATTCCACAATATATCTGTGGTCAATTATTTACTACAAATAAGTAAATAATTTGATTGTAATTGCACTTATAACTTTTGCTGCATATTTGTATTTTGCGTTTTCAGTGACTTCCTTACCTGCATGTACATATTTATTATTGTGAGTTGTACAATAATTGTAAAAAAATATTGTAAATATTTAGACAACGAATATGAATATGTATGTATTTGTTTTATATAGATATGAATATAACAGTAAATATGGAAAACAATATTTTCTCTACTGCATTTAAAACTGAATGCTTTTGTTGCAATTGCTGCACTAATATTTTATAAGTGATTTATATTGAAGATTGTTTTGAATTTAATACGTATATAATTGTGTGTGTATGTGTATGTGTGTGTATTTAGATATATTTGTTATATACTACATTGGGTGTTGTTTAAATAGGAAGGATACTTAAAGTATACCCACCACCCCTACACCTTTACAAAGAAAACTACACAGATTCATATATAAAGTTGAAATGCTGGGAAGTCTCGGAAATGGCAGTTTTGTAACTTCCATTTCTTTCAGACGATATAATGAGTACGTGGACAATTTTTGTATCCTTTATATAAGATGCTGCGTAATTTGTGATTCATCCATCGCAAAGTAAACGTCAGACACCCAACCTACCTATATATGTTCTTGTTCAGCATCATCGATAATGTGCGTTTGTATGTGTGTCTGTTGTTGAAACTCTTCAAAGATTTTTTAGGGTTTGCGCGTAGATTCCTATCAAAATTGGGAAAAATCGGTTGAGGGTCACGAACTCAATTGAAAAAGTCCATCTAAATTTGAAATAAGGTGGTGGGTAAGCGTATGATGTTCAGTCGTAGCCGAACTTTCCTGTTACTTATTAATGTAATTTTACTCCATTTGTAATCCGCAACACGAGCTTATTTAATTTTTTTTTTTTTTGTGAAGCATATTATTGTATAATTTGTTGACATGGAGTGTAATTATTTTTTATTATATTTATATGTTTGTGTAGTTTAAACAGATAGCTTTCATAATTAAATGTAATTTACCAAATTTTTTAAATTCTCATTGTCTTTGTTATAAATCGTAGTGTTTTCTTCAGTGGCATTAACGCCACTGCATTAAATTCTTGAGTGGTGCATCTACTCAACAATTTTGGATTACTTATTTTTTATTATTATTTTTTTTTTTCGAGATAAAATTGTTTTACGAAATTTTCAATGCCAAAAATATATATGCATAGTGTCAACGGTACGGATGCATTTTAGTGATTTCTTTAAAGTTTTTTATTTGTCTTACTTTTCAAGCCGTTTGTCTTGCAACGGTTATTGCTTTCTCTCGTCAAAGCACATTTTGTACGACTCAAATAATTAAGTTTATTATGTTCTTTAAATATAAACAAATTATTCGGGCAGTTTTACTATTGTGTGTTTTTAGTTGTTTTGGAAAAAATGGAATAGTGTTTTTAATGAAATTATAAAAAACACTTTGTATATTGATTTTAGATTAAAAAATATTATTATGAAGCTTGAACACTTTTTTAAATATATATATAAGTTTATATTTTTTCTTATACCCACCACGGTTAAGGGTACATATCATTTTTTCTAATGCCCAGAAGCAGGTGACGGATCTCAACAATGTTCTGAATCAGATGGAATACTTGGTTTGACTATTCGTACGTATATGTGTGTGGCTGCAAAAGTTCCAAACTTTGCAGAAGTTTGGGTAGTCTTTGTACGTTGGTTGGTATTGAAATTGGGCAACATCGGACTAAAAACACAACCACATTACAAAAACTGATTTAAATGATCTTTTTTCTGCATTATTTATAAAGTATTATATAATAGATCAATAGTTAAAAATTGACAATTATTCACCCTAGAGCCCTTTGATACATCCGTGATGGGCATTCAAGATTTGGTTCCTGCCAAAACTTTTTCACTTGTTAAACATTTCCTCTACGCGGTGATTTGTGGTTTGACCCTTGAAAGGTTTACGCGTTCGTAGTTTGAAATGATTTAATTAGATATGAAATATATGGCAAAAATTTATGAACGAAAGTTCATTAAATCAAAGGTGATTTTGAAAAGAAGGAGGGTAGCTGCTGCATAGGAAATTATATTCTGTAGATTATAATTATTGTTAAGTAGAGTGGTGGCATGATTGCACAAATCGTTAGTGCATGCACAGTAGAGTGCCTGTACATCATGAGTACCGGATCGTTTCAGACACTCACCATCATCGGTACGTTCATCCGGTATATAACCGCAACCGCGCACAACACGTACTTTACCATAAACTGTGAAAAATATGATGAAAATCATGTCAGTAACAATATTTTATTCATTATTTTTTATTCCATGTAAAAAAGGTTCCATTTACCTTTTTGTGTTGTTTTACGGCATAATATGGGTTTATACTTATCCTTTAAATGTTCCAATGGTTCTTGTTTGCTACAATTAACCACACCTATCGAATATGGATCAAAGGGATCACCACATCGACGATCATATTCGCTGTTACAATCATAGCACATTAAAGCGCTGGTTACTATCAAATAAAAAAATTTGAAGTCAAGTTTAATAAAATTTTAAAATCAAATAAAATTGTTTCATTTATTTAATTTTAATTATTTATTGATGCAAATTGCTCTTAAACACAATTGAAATAATTTGATTAAAATATAATCGACCCTCAGATGAAAGAAGAACTTTAGAAAGTTCAACGTGCGAGACAATATGAAAAGCCACACTCAATATGCACAAATCTTATATAAAAATCCAAAAGTACAAGACAACCTCATACGTTTCTGAACAATCTTATAATAGTGCATGTGTGTACGAGCGTTAACCGATCACGTGTCAAAGTGCCGAATCTTTATAGGTTTACCTACGCCAAATGTTCTAAATAAACTTCTGAAAGATACTAACATCTATAAAATGCGTCTTATATGTGGCTTGCCCAAATTCATAGAAAGTTCTTATTAATATTCTGGAAAAATTTTATTTTTGATCTCTAATGGTTTGTCTGTTAAAAAAGAAAGAAAAGAGAAAGAAAACTATGCCGTATGTGTTAAGTGTAGGAAGATCAGGAGTATTCCGAAATTATCTTTCAAGTAGAATTTGAAGACTTCAAAAGCGATGGAGACTGTTTTGAAAAGCTCTGCCAAATTTCAGAACATGCGGCTTAGTAGTTCGCAGATATCAATTATGCCTTATGGAATTATTCTATTAAAATAATAACACCTTCCTTTTGATATATCTGCCGAATGGCTCGTTCATTATTCTTCATTCACTTGACGTTAGAGTGTTTAAAAAAGCATTATTTGGAGATTTTAAAGTCGAAATTTGCTTGACTGAAATTGAAATAAATAGATTTTTAATTGAATAGATAGTCCGTTGTCCAATTTTGCTCATTTGCAATACAAAACTGTAAACGGTTGTGAACCAAATTTCAGTTCGATATCTCAACGTTTGCGGCCGCAGAATGGTAAAAAGAAAATATTGTAGAGAAATGGACACACGAATAAACGGACAAATCAACTCTACTGTTGATGCTGATCAATAACTTTTGGAGGTAAAGCTCGCCCCCTTCTGGCACTAACAAACGTTTATACTTATATAGGCATTATGATTGTGGGTACAATAAGATAAGTTAGGATGTAACTATACAATGGTCTGATCAATTGTTCAGTAGTAATACAAATTTGTTAATACGCGTACATATTTGAATAAAAGCGACTACGATAAGATGTTCTACACGCTCGTGTTTGCAGTGAATATTATACCCTTAGTGATGAGGGTATACAAAATCCGAATTTGAGAAAGTGTGAAGTTTAGAGTTACGGGACTCAGTGTTTGGGCAATGTCGCTACAACTTATGCTTGCGTATACGTGTCTATATGTATATGTAATACTCATACGCCCTATTCTAAGTGCAGGCTGTAGGCACGGCTCTTGCATGTGTGATTATGAAATGAGTGTTCGAAAAATTTATACGAATATAACTAATACAATAATAATAAAGAGGGGGTAACGCATACAATATTTTGTACTCACCTTGGAGACAACAACCCAATGCAACCGCCATGAGCAGACATTTTACTTTAAAAGGTGACATTTTTTCCTGCTTTTTTATTATATTATGTCTATCCTCTGTTAATTTATACCAAATATTTTTGGCCAATTTTTGGTTTGTGTATTATATTATCCGTTATTGAAAACTTTTTTGTTGGACAATTGAAAAAATTGTTTTATATAATTATTCTTACGAAATTAAATTCATGTGCCACCAGTGCCGCGTTGTTCTCACTCACACATGATATTCACAGAAGCTTTGAAAGAAATCGGAAATGTTTTATATTATATTAGTGAACTATTAGATGAGTCGTGTTCGTGTGTCGTTGTTTCTGTGAGTAAGCATCTGTTTGAAAATAATTATGTTAAGTGTACACGAAGAAATTATGAAAAATATGGTAGAAATCTTCATTGTGCCCCCCACATAATATGGGATACTAAGATTGTCATTCCGTTTACAACATCCAGGCGTCAGAGACCCTACGAAGCATGTATATTCTTGATCAGCATAAAAAACTTAGTCGATCTAGACATGTGTGTCCGTCTGTTTGTTGGCATTTTCATGTTCGTAATTTTTGATATATTGAGCTGAAATTTTGTAGTGACTCTATGCGCAACTCGCTATCCGAAATGGTAAAAATCTATTTATCTGCTACAAAAATTTAACTATGAAGTTGGGATTTCTTATATATATTTATAATTATCCCATTCATGGATGTGCCAAAAATGGTCAGCGTGGTCGGCTAACAGACACATCCACAATTTACAAAAAACCATACCATCACCAGCGTAACACTCGACTTGTAAGCTGATATTATAGGCATTAATCAGGCACCGCCGGGCTCACTGTTTATATTTAGATGTGGAGGCTATTTAAGGTTTGGCCCAACCCAAACTTAGCTTTCTGTTTTGGTTAATATGTGTGCAACCTGGAAGTTTGGCCTTGTCGAAATTTCTTTTTATTTTTTGAAATGAATACTAATGAAGATGTCTCTTAAACTTTGAATAATTGGTAGAATGGTTTGTTTCATAGTCTTGTCAAATATTCTGTACCATGAACGAACGACGTTTCGAACTTTTAAAAATTAGAAATATCGGCAATGCAAAGCAATTGCGGCTCTTATAGCAATAACATAGTAATTACAATAGTAATAACTGTAGTAGTCACTGGTGTGATAAGAGCCGACAAGACGAAAGGATATTAGAGTTGTTACTGAATGGAAGATCGTAAAAAATTTGAAATTTTCTTTATGAAACTCATTATTGGTTATCTAGCAGATTTCTACTGCTAGATAAATTACATTTAAAAATTGATATGTTAAGTAGGCTAAAAGTAACTGCATGGTAGTCACTAAACTGATATTTTGAAGCAAAATTCAAAATGTCCCTTTCCACGCTCAAATCGTTTAAAAACATGAATATTCAAATTTTCATACCATGTAAATTTTTATACGTATAAGTTATGTTTTAACGATTTAATCGATTCAGGAAATGATGTGTCAGACACTCTTACAAACTTAAGGGAATGTTAAGTTACACCACAGTTGGTGTAGGGTATAAAAACACAAAGTAATCGGTTAAAGTGTGAGTAATGCAAAAGTTAAGCACCGCATGTATATATGGACCGCATGTATGTACTGCATGGACATGTTTTATTTTGTGTTTATTCTGGTTATATGAATGCACTTGTGCACGACTTTCGCACGAGTGGATAACTTTTCTTTTATGATTGCTCGTTGTTGTTATTGTTTTCTCTTTAGATTCATCATAATCTCTATTTTACCAAATACAGTGGAACACAACACGAACGAACCCTTGAGTAAATTTGTTCACCTTTTTTATTTTATCTGTTGCCATAAAAATGATGATTTTGCATGTATTTCTTGTGTATTCCATTTTTCACTTCAATACAATGACGACGCTTTAAGCGACCTAATTAGTTTGTTTTACTGCATATGTGAGACAGACATAGGGGATAGGTGGTCACACCAGACCACTTAAGTAAGGAAAGAGAAGGCATATGGTTAAATACGTACGTACGTAACATTTGTCATTTTGTTATTGTTCATGCAGTGTGTGTTACTGTTATTTTGACAGGACTAATTTAATTGGATTGAAAAAGTCGCATTTTCGAAAGTGGTGTCAAATAAAGAGAAAGAGCGTGAGGTATAGGGAAGGACTGGAGGTTGTGGTCTAATACCTTTAACTGGGTAACCAACCCTTTGTTTCATTATATTCAATTTGTGTAGAATATACATTTTCTCGCCTACCGGGTTTCATAATATGCTTATATCAGTCAATAGTCTTGAAGAGAAAGAAACGCAAAGTCAAATATTAACATGCAAAGTATTCTTGCACTCAACACAAAATTAACTTTTTAGTTTTCCTTTTCTAGTTACTTGTCGTACTTTTATATTCTCCACAGATTATAAGATAAGATTGGTTCGGTACTAAGTTTGTCATTCTATTTGCTACACCCACCTAGATCAGAATAAAAAACTGAGTCGATCTGGACAAACATATATGCCCGCAGCCTGATAATATATACGTCCACAATTTACAAAAAATTTAAACTTTACGTAAAACTCGACTTTCAAGCGGATACTTAAACTGTACATTATGTGCCATCATGTACTTGCTGTGGAGGGTATTTAAGTTTTGGCCAAACTTGGTTTTTTACTTGTTTTAATCACTTACGTTATACAATATAACAGTTTTTTCTTTATATATATTACTACTATAATATTAGGAACATTTTTATTAATTTTTAATAAAACACTTGCACGCTTTAATGTCAAAAGAGAAGGAATTATGAAAATTTCTTCTGCATTGCTACCTAATGGAAAAGAACTTCATGAAATTATTGTGATTTGGAAATTCAATAATTGACCTAGTTTTAAGTGCAATTTTTTGAATAAAATAAGACCAATACATTTAAGAATTAGGAATTATAAGGATAATTGTGAATTTAAAAATAAAGAGAAATGGAATGGAAAACAAAAAAATTGTTTGTTACAGAAATGTCATAATAGCTTATGTAACTACACAGTGGGTCGAAGAAAAGTATTACAATTTTTATTTTATTATTATTGTATGGATTTTCCGTTAAAAACGTAAATGAAGGCTTTATATGATTAGTTTAGTAAAATTATTTACTATTTTTTTTTGCCCAAAATTTATTGTTATATTTTGAACGGTTTTTTTTTTTTTGTTTGTTTCTAAGTTTTAAGTATTGTTATCATTTACAATATTAATTAAACAAATTTATTTGTTTAAAACACTGCTTTAAATATTTGTATAACTTTGAAATGTTTACGTAAGAAACTGTAATATGTGTGTGATGTATGGTTTTGTATATAATCACCAACACCCGGATGACGTTAAATGTGAAATGATTTTATTTTATACACGATTCTTGTATTTTCTATACTATAGAAAATATAGAATCTATAGTATACTTTATATGTAGTTACCGTTAGATTTTTAACGACACAAGAAGAATGCAAAAAATCCAGCAAGAATGTCGTCTGCCAACATACTGTGTTTGCTAAAATACAGAAACAGCTCTCCAAAAAAACATTTATTTAGAGAGAGAGAAAGAAAAAAGAACGAGAGAGAACGAAAAATGCAAATATTATACAAAGGCGGAGAAGGGGACACTTTGCCGCTCATTCAAATACATTTAGGCCACGAACTGAACAGAAGCAGTATGATTTTATAGCTGTCTCAATTAAGTTTCAGAGAAAATACTACTATTTTGCAACAGAATGGAGTAATTCTAAAGAGCACTATTTCTAAATGTCGTACTAATTACCATCTGTTCGGTCCTTTTCTCGAGCGATGTAAAACATTTAATAGCAACTATTTCATCCTTCTGTCTATTCAATTAGCACAATAAAGTACCAAATGCTGCAACATTGAATACCATATTAAGGGCCCAAGTGTCAAAGTAGAATCGAATGTAATAAATTGTAAATACATTGGAACATAATGCTGAAGTTGATTTTTAATTTAGTGCAGCGTTGTCGCCCTCGACTCCTACTAGAAGGCTAACTACTTGTTTTATTTTATTATATTTCTGGAGGGTATACACATTTGCAACACCCAAAAGGCGCCAGAAACCGCACAAGGAATACATATTCTTGATCAGCATCAAAATATGTATCGATCTAGACATGTGTGTCTATGTGATCGTCTGTTGTGGGTATTCTCAGGGTGAGAATGAGATATTGTGAAAAATTTGGTACAGACACTGCAGCAAGATCGATCAAAAACCACGCTCACAATCGACAAAAATCTATTTACCTGCCACAAAAACTTCTCCATGAACTTGAAATTTGGTATGTATACCTATAAATATAACTTTTATCGATATGCCAAAAGTTGGCGTGGTCGGGTAACAGATACCCCCACAATCAATATAAATCTTTATATCTACCACAAAAGTCGACCTAAGAAGTTGAAATTAGGTACGCGATTACATAGTTATCCCTTGCACTGATGTGCCACAAATGGACTTGGTAGGATAATGGACACGTCCATAATTTATAAAAATCCATATTTACCATAAAACTACCTGCTAGCTACTAGCTGATACGTAAGATATACACTATTAGAGGGTACATATATATTTGCCACGCCTAACGTTATGGATGTGGAGGGTATTTAAGATTTGGCCTAAGCCAAATTTAGTTTTCTTACTTGTGTTTCTCATAATTTAATGATCCTTCATTGGTGTGTATAGTATATTATTAATTTGTAGTTAGTTGTAGTTGAATTTGAAATAAATAATAATAACTAATTATCAAAAGAAAATTTTTACCCGGATGAAGTTAACAAACTCGGAGATAGAAAGAACAACACGTGAAGCCAAGATATAAAATGAATAAAATGCAATAAATTGTTTTAAAAAATTAATACGAATAAAGAAATCTAATAAATTAAAACTTTTTCATGTTGATTATAAACATAATTTTTTCTTGGGTGGTCTATGATCCCTCAGGAAAAGGACTACTTTAGATGACTTTATCACTTACCCACTTTAACATATTGTATCTACTAGGAGCATAAATATTTAAATTAAATTTTTTCAGTGTTTGTTTTTCCAAATTAGAAAACTTATTTTTTTTTTTCTTATTAACTAAATTTTCCTAAAGAAGTAATTCGTTAAAAGTAAAGTTACACAGGCAGCGCTTACATTAAAGTAATGGAAAGTAATATAAAACAGTATATCCTAAACACTTAAGTATATATCTCTCTGTAAAGAAAGAAAGGTGAATGTATAGTCGGTCAAGCCCGACCATTTACATCAGTATAAGCGAGGCGTTTGCTATATAAGTCTCTTCGTGAAATATTTCATGGGAACGGATTCTAAAAATGGTCCAAATTTGGCACAGCCAATTATTAATCTAATCAACTACTCACCAAATTTTCTCAAAAAATATTAAGAATCGTGATTTCTTGCCACGTAATGGCTTTTATATACTTTAATAGGGCCTTAAGTGGGGAGGAGTAAAAAATGGTTCGATACTATCCATTTCTAAACATGTGCCTCTTTGGGCCAATACATGTCCTTGTACCAGATTTTATCAAAATATCTCAAAAAATTTGACCTGTAAGTTTACATGAACGGGTGTACGGACAAGGTAATTGGAGCTGTCCCAAGAAGTGATAGACAAAAACGCGGAGACCTCTAATTAGAATAGTTTGAATAACACTATAAAGAAATAACAAATTCTATAATAAAGAGAAAGAAGAGATGCGAAAATAAAAGATAAGAAAACAATTCGATAATTATTAAAACATCCAAAGCCTAAGAAATCCAATTTAAAATCTTTTAACAGAACTATTTTAATTGTTAATTTTTGTAATATGTGTTAGCTATATGTAATAATAAAATATATACGACGCGCAATGTGAGTTATTAAGATAGTAAGGGTCAAGCATCAGTAAAAAATGTATAAATATGTAGTCGGTTAATAAATTAATAAGGTGAGCCGACCACAATCAAAAAAGCAAATGGAGCGCGATAATTACAGCGCACCTACACCGTGCAAAGAGAACGATGATAGAGAAAAGAGAGGAATTATGCATTTTTTATATTGCAGAGTCAGGGTAAAGTTAAGAATTTATCTTCGTTTTTCTGAGACATATCGTTATTTTAAATTTAATACGCGGATTTCTGGAGTTCACGTCAGTTGTGTGTCCGTGTCATGATTGACACAAGATTGTCATTCAAAAACCACCTAGATTATGTAAAGAAAAACACAAGCGTGTGTTGCGCCGCTTTAGTTCGCATTATACCTAACACGGACCAAAGCATTTTCAACGCTATTGGAGGAATGACCCCATGGACGTTCTCCTTGGACTGATTTTACTCAATTGCAATAGGAAACGGACATCATTAAATCAATATAGATGATCAATATAAATATAATAAAATGTGTATATGTTTAAGTTTCACTAACGACAAAATACTTTTCACAAAAATCGGAAAATAACAAATATAATACACTTGCGCCACTAAGTTTTTCGTTGAAACTTCTCTTCTAGTACTAATACCATCTATTCCGTTTTGCTCCCTTATATTTACACGGGCATTATTCTACACTGAATGTGGAATTAAAGAAAAAAGGAGCATATATAAATAAATATTGCAAGAGGTTTCTTTGTTGATATTACATTATATAAAATTCATTGATACAAAGAATTTATAAGAAATTGGTTGCAAAAAATTATAATAAAGAGCAGAAAAGTGTTATTTAAAGTATCTCTAACCAGAGTAAATAGAATTTAAAAAATATCTTAATCGGTAAGTTTCTACGTATTGTATACAATTTTTAAATACTATTTATGTATATATTATATTTGGTTTATATGTCTCAAAATTAATCATTAAAGCCATACATTAACTAATATCGTTTTTTATTTATTATTATTATTAGTTATTAAAAAACGCAGGACAATAAGATTAAATTATGTCTTATTCTATTTTTTGTTGTTGTTGTTGTTGCTAAGAACATTTCTTCAAAATATTGTTTGCTTTTAATTGCGTTTGTTGGGAAAAAAGTTCTGGAAAACTAAAATGAATCATAATTTACGCGTGTACGATGTGAGTTACATTGTAGTTACCCCTCAAGAAATTCTTTGTTATCAGTATTTGGACTCTCTAAGTAATGTTATTTAAAAAAGTAGTGCTCTTTTGATGCAAGTATTAAAACATTTAAAAAGAATATCGAAGATTTAAAATATCTAATACATTAAAATTATGTTGCTAAACTATTGGCTGAATTAAAATTTCTTTTAATGAGGGTATATATCACTTAGTCGACACGGCAAAACCCAGAAGGAGGCCTCCAAAATGTATTCTGAATTCACATCGAGTTGATTTAGCCATGTGCATCTGTCCGGTGTGTGCCGTGCTGATCACTCCTGGTCCCAAATATTGATATATCGATTACAAATTAGGTAGAAGTTTTTGTAGTCTTCATAAACTGGTTGGTATTGAAGTTGGGCAAAATCGTTCAAGCCCACCCCTGAAACAAAACTAGAAAAAGGAATAACTTTTTAAGAATATAGGTACAATTTTTTAGGCAATTTTGTAAGAATATTTATTAAATAAAATTAACAGTGTCATGTAAGGTTTGGCCTCAGCCAAACATAGTTTTTTTACTTGTTTTAAATATAAGAATTAGATAATATACTGCCTTAGTTTTAAATGTATTTCCACTTTATTTTCAAATAATGCAACAGACAATTAAGTGAGACTTTCTAATTCAACGAACTGTCTTCGTTTCATGGAGCCAATGCAATTTTAATAAGTGTTAAACAACGTGCTTAAATGTAATTTAAAAGGCAACTCGCGCTGTTATAAAATTCTTTATCAGTTTTTTATTTTCTTAGTACAATTTACATATTAATACACCCCCTATTACAGAGCAAAAATTAGAATTTTATAAATAAAATAGCGCATTTATAGTAATGTCTTATGTATCAATGACTAATATTTTTATATTTTTTTATTGAAGATTACATCGAATAAAATGCGTCCATTATTATATTGTTTAATATTGGTGTTGTTTACTACAGTCTGTCGAGCTATTACGGTAAATGAAGTGATTGAAGAAGAATGGAATGCCTTTAAAGTAAGTAACTTTGCACCACAAATTTACATACATATTGTTGGTAACGGTTTAAAATTGCTATTTGTAAGCTAAATCGTAGTAACAAGGGTTCTAATGAGAAGGTGTAAAATTTCATTGAGATATGATCTCTTATTTACATTTTTTCCAACGTGTTTACATTATGTGAGGATCATAAAATAATAAAATAGATACATAATTAAACTTTTTGTAATCAAAGTAAGAGTAAAAGTTTCATTGTCAGTAAAGTGTTGCATTGTATATAATATATTCTATTATGGGGGCGAATATTGCAGCCTAAGCCAAAAATAACTAAAATGCTAGTTGTGACTTTTTCAGGATTTTCTCAATACTCGGTAAATTTAGTTATGTTAGGTCTTACTCTGCTATCTTAAGTAGTTACAATGGGTTTATTTATTTATTTATTTAAAAGACAACATTTAAGACTACTTAACTGTCTTATCACTTATTGTTTGGTTTTTCCTGTTCTAGAGTGCACTGTGCATTATCAATTGCTTTGGTGTTCGTAATATACGAAACATATATATATATATATACGAGTATATATATATTTCAGAGGCCAATAACGATTACAAGTAAAAAACATAAATAACGATTATCTCATTATTGTTATTTATAATCTTTAAAAATAAAAGATAAGTAGTATAAATCAAAAATGACGATTTAAAATATTTTTATCCTACGTCACGTTAAGTTATTATAATGTCACATGTACATGTCTCGTATTGGACACGTGTGTGATTTTATGCTATTAAAATGAAAACACGTTCATTTCAGCCCGCCACCTTAATGTTTACGGTGGTAAGAATTTTGTAAAAAATCCCGCAGACCTACTGGGTTAAATACACATATATACTTTTAGTTTGCCTCCTTCTGGCACTTATAAATTTTGAACAAAGTCAACATGCCACAAAAATATACCCACCACCACCAAGACAAAAATTTGTCAATAGGTGTAATTTGATTATAAAACCATTGAACTTAACGTGTATATATATATATTAATTTTTTAAATCTTTATTGTATGAATCGATTTCAGATTTTTTAAATCGTTATTCCTTACTTAAAACTTTAGAGTGTTTAAATGAAATTTTTTAATATATCGATTTTTCATATATGGGCTCTGTTGTATTTACTTACACTTCCATTGTTTGCAATGTTCACCTCAATAGGGACCTTCAGACAAGCATGATTAGGCTGACTCAGTATGCGATACTGTTTTAGAAAAAATATATTTCGTTGGGGTATACATACCAAGCTTAGAATTTTTCTTCGTTAGTAAGATGCCCTGTTTTGAGGAACACTAACATAATGTATTTTCATTTATATTTTTTCCAATATTTGTAAAAGCGTAGGCAATCGTTTTGTCCAAATTTATTTGAACATTGGTTGTCTATTTTAGTCATCGCTCTAATTATGTTTATGCACTCTCGACAAAATCCCACATTTTATACCCAGTACCGCGAAGTTACTTTCATATGACTGACTCACATTTACGGATACAACTCGACCAATTATAGCACTAACTTTGGAAGTAAGAAACTCTGGTCGTTAGCCAACTGATAGTATAAATATTTATATTGAAAACCTCTTTTAGTCTCTCATGTCATTTGATATGTCGATTCTTCGTTGTTATTGAAACAGTTATTGTACTGTATAA